>OX463838.1:25359103-25582992 GCA_949825065.1 Odontocerum albicorne
GGGCCAAGGATAATTATCTTGCATTCCTTGACCATTGTAGCCGTCCCTACCTTCGGGTCCTTTTCACCTTCAAACCTTCGATTTAGATCAAGGATCAGCGACCTTTAAGTAGAAAGGGGTCATCCAAAAGTGCAATATTATTATTGGAAACCTCCTTACAAGCCTACACTTCTTAAAAATACGTAGGCGACTGTAACAATTTGTTTGATTTATGAGGACTTAACAAGGATGGGCTCGTGCCCCTTCGATGCTCATTAACATCAATGCAAACGAATTGAGTTGAATTCTGTTTCGTTTCAATGCATCGTTATGATTGAGATTAGATAGAGAGACGGAGTGCTCGTATACGTTAATGGAATATTGTTCTCATATAAATTTAAGAAAACACAATAAGAACTTGGTTTCATTCATTCAAAATAGAACAATAATCATAATTCTCCGGTGTAACGTTGAGTGATGATTTGTTTTTTGGTCGAAACTCAAAATTAACACTTTCGTATGGATTACCATTGAAGGTTGAAAAAGAAGGGAATTCCAGACAAGGAATGCAATTTTAAACAATATAAGGAAAGATTTAAAACAAAAACCGATATTAAAAAAAATTAATTATAGCTCTTATGATTAAGTTAATATTTAAAAAACCTTTAAATATTTCACGTGAAATCTAAAAAAAATGGACTAAAACAAATGTTAACATACATGTCATCACGCCGTGTCCCTTGCAGAGTAAGCAGAAAGACCAGATCTCGACACTTTTTTACCTAAGTGCGCAATTTTCGCCTACTCCGTATTCATACATGCCGTCATACGCAATATTCTATCGACGATATTCGACTAATATTTTAAAAATGAAAATTTGTATTCAATTAATTAATTACGTTCACCAAACTTTTACGAAATATCTTTTAAATATAAATATAACTTTGTTATGCCTCAAAAGTAAACAGCAACTACATGTTCCTTATTTTCAGGGAAGGATAGAATGTATAGATATATGTATGTGTAAAACATTGATAAGAATGTTCTATGCATTTATTAAAAAAATAAAAAACTCCATCTTAGGGAAGTGATTTACAATATTTCTGTGCTAGGTATATTAATTAGCCTTTTAAGTTTCGTTCCTCCTGACAAAAAACTCAGATGAGAAAAGCTCATTTTTTAAAGGTAATCCATCCAATGTAAGGATTAATTGCGAAGAAGCGCATAAACAATCGTTTTTTTAAATTTATATTCTTAAAATTTAGAGAAAAAATATGTTTTAATTCTGAAGAGATTAATACATTTTAACCTACAGTCCGTCGCTTTGAATTACGCGATAAGCCAATAGCCTTTGAATGAGTCGAACGTTTTTGATTTAACATAGCATGACTTGGGTCATATTTATTTATACATTTTCAGTTGATGTTCATGGTTACACATAATGTCTGGCGGATTAATTGATTTGTCGCAAATTCTTCCATACAATCCGGTTTAAGCTTAAAATATTATTTTTTTATCTATGATGGTTTAATGTAAATTACAAATTTTCACATGAATCAGTCCTTTCCCTTATTACACGAAAGCAGTCGGGCCGGACGGAGTACCTACATTTTTTCTTAAGGGCTGTAGTGAATTGCTTTCTCCACCTCTTGCTTACATATTTAATCTTGTCTTCCGAGTCCATACTTTTCCAAGTGAATGGAAAAAGACTCGAGTTATTCCCATATTTAAAAATGGTTCTAAGGACGATATAACCAACTACAGACTTATCGCCATACTTTCTTCAATAGCTAAGCTCCTAGAAATGTTTATGGATCGCACACTAAGGTCGTTAGTGGACCCATACATAATTGATGAGCAGCATGGCTTCAGAAGAGGCAGATCTACTGAATCTAATCTGATGGTCTTCACCGACTATGTTTCAAGGGCTGTAGATAGTGGCAATCAGATTGATTGTTCGTATCATGACTTTGCAAAAGCTTTTGATCGCGTCAATCACAAAAAAATATTAGAAAAAATGAGTGAACTTGGGATCCCAGGTAACTTACTAAGGCTACTGTCAGATTATCTTACAGATAGAAAACAATTTGTTTCACATGGAATCTACAACTCCGATTACTTCACTGCCTACTCAGGTGTTCCGCAGGGGTCTAATCTTGGACCTACCTTATTTCTTATTTTTATTAATGATATAGGTAGAGTTATAAAAAAATCCACGTTTCTTCTATTTGCTGATGACCTCAAAATCTTTCAAAAAATTCGTTCTTATACCGACTGCTTAGACCTACAGGCAGATCTCAACAACGTTTGTGAGTGGAGCCACAATAATAGATTATATTTCAACGCATCAAAGTGCAAAATTATGTCGTATCATCGCTCACACGTCTTGAAATTCCATAGATATACACTAGAATCTATACCTATTCCCCGCACAGATAATATTAAAGATCTGGGTGTCTTGTTCCACAGCAATCTCGCGTTTGGTACTCACATAGAAGTTATGTGCAACTCAGCTTATAAAACTCTAGGATTTGTTATGAGAATCTCTAAGTCGTTTGAAAACCAATTGGTGCTCAAAACGTTGTTTAATTCATTGATCCGTAGCAAACTAGAAAGCAATGCTTGCATTTGGAGCCCGGTGGGGGCGCAGAACTCGCTCATGGTGGAGAAAGTACAAAAAAAATATCTACGATATCTCTACATGAGTGAGTTTGGTGTCTATCCGTGGCTATATCCTACGCAGTTTCTGCTGGGCATGCTCGGGTATAACTCCTTGAGCGTAAGAAGAGATCTGCGTCTCTTGGTATACGTTGTCAAACTCGTTCGAGGAGTTGTGAGCTGTCCAGCATTACTACAAAGATTAGCGTTAAATGTTCCTAACAATTACACTAGACTGCGCCGGCAGGAACTGTTCTCATACGCAAGAACGGGTCTTCCAGCCGCTATGCCTGTTGGATGGGCCTTAACTCTTCTTAACGGGACTGCTTCGGATATTGACATATTTCATATCACATTACCAAAAGCAAAAGTAAATTTTCTTCTTAGATTAAGCGCGTTAGAAAGCACTCATCAACATACTTAAGTGACTGAATATATATGTAACATACGTTTGTGTGTAAATATTCGTTTGTATACATATGCATTATTTTTTACTTTATATAATTTAAGAAAAAAAAAAATTCCCTGTAATTTTTCTTCTTTTTTAATGTCTTGTATTTTTCAATGTAATTGGGCTAAGCCTGTTTTGAAAAAATAAATAAATAAATTACTGTATGAAAAAAGACAGAGTTTTCCACTATAACACACCTCATTTAACTCCTTCAATTTTTCTAATTTCAACAATTCCTTTTAAAATGTCATTTACTATATCCGACCATGAAACTTGAAAGCATATCTTCATTTATCCAAGGTTTCGATTTAAACTTTGTGGGCTCCATAATACAATATTTATTTATAAATTACTTCCTATCTCGAGGCTCTCTCCCGCCTGAACAGAGCCTCGAGACACAAACACGTGTCGCAAGGATTGATTTCCAGTCAATAAATTTCGGAAAAATCTCCTTCTTCGTACCGATAGGTTACTTCGATCTAGTGGTGTCAAAGAATAGTTATGCTGCATTCGAAATTTTCTGTGCAAGTTTTGATAACTTGCTGGGTTCCTTGAACTCCATACCATAAGTTGCTTTATAAGTATATTTACTGCCTCGCGACTTATTCACATCTCCCGTGATTTACTATTCTTTTCACACTCAGATGTGGCATCACCGGAGAGAGTCTCTTTGAGCTATTAAAAAAATATATGGAAGATTGCGATCTTATCGCGCTGGAAGGGGACTTATTTTGTCCCTAGTAACAGCGTGGGAGGAGGTGGGATCGAACTGAACTGAATCGATCGATGAATTAAGCGGAATAACCAAGGAATTTATTATTAAATATTCTTATAACAACAAATTGCAGTTAGAATTGAATGGCAAATTAAAAAAAGTAATCGTACTAGAAAAAAGGTTTTGAAAAAAAAGTAAGAAGGGTAGAAAAAGAGGAATAAGTAAGGAATATTCACATATATTAACATATATTATGTCAAGTATGCCTTGAAACACAGTCTCTTTATGGAGCTTAGCGGATAATTGTTGGTAATCATTAAGTTCTTAAGATAGATATATACTACAAGTATGCCTTGAAACACAGTCTCTTAATGGAGATCAGCGGATAATTGTTGGTAATCATTAAGTTCATAAGATAGATATATACTACAAGTATGCCTTGAAACACAGTCTCTTAATGGAGCTCAGCGGATAATTGTTGGTAATCATTAAGTTCATAAGATAGATATATACTACAAGTATGCCTTGAAACACAGTCTCTTAATGGAGCTCAGCGGATAATTGTTGGTAATCATTAAGTTCATAAGATAGATATATACTACAAGTATGCCTTAAAACACAGTATCTTAATGGAGCTCAGCGGATAATTGTTGGTAATCATTAAGTTCATAAGATAGATATATACTACAAGTATGCCTTGAAACACAGTCTCTTAAAGGAGCTCAGCGGATAATTGTTGGTAATCATTAAGTTCATAAGATAGATATATACTACAAGTATGCCTTGAAACACAGTCTCTTAATGGAGCTCAGCGGATAATTGTTGGTAATCATTAAGTTCATAAGATAGATATATACTACAAGTATGACTTGAAACACAGTCTCTTAATGGAGCTCAGCGGATAATTGTTGGTAATCATTAAGTTCATAAGATAGATATATACTACAAAACGAATAATACGTTTTGACCTGAAGTATAGTATAGCTTGTCGTTTTTTAACGAGATTACCAACAATGCGTATCACAGTCCAGCACGGTATATTTTGATGTGAGATGATGTGTGAAATTGACTCAAGGAAACTCCGAATTCTTTGTCTTTGGGTAAAATAAAAAAGTTATTGTGTTATGGTATGTGAATTTTACCACGAATTCAAATTGACAATAAATTTACGAAATTGGATCAAAGTATAATAGGAAATTAAATTGACTTATGTATAAGTTGGAAATTGATTGGAAGCGTGTGAAAGTTCAATTATTTCGATAGTTTGAAAAAAGTACATACGGGTATAACATTTCAATTATTAAATTCTTTTGAATATTTTTTAAATTTTATTGCCAATTAAACAATGCTTAGTATTGATTTTTTTGCTGTGGCATTTTTTTTCATTATTTTATTAATATTAAATCAGGAAAACAAATTTCATTCGGTTTAAAATATATTTCGTTACAAATTATATCGTTAATTGAGAAATAAAATATTGTTTTTTTTTTTCTAAATTGGAATGTTTTACTAAAGTTCGCTAGACACGATTCAAGAGTTGTATGCTGCATTTCTATTTTGTTAAATATCGAATGGCATTAACCAATGAAATTGGAGATATCAAAAATACTATTGGTTCAAGAAGAAATAATTAATCCGATGATTTTTTTGCATTCAAATTTCATCCAATATCCAATCAATGCAGGTCCTTAAAATGCGTCTCACTGTGTTACTCGCCTTCTTCCTCCATCGAGGCGTTGGATGGATGTTTAACAGCTTATGCCAGTTTTCTCAAACTGACTTGAAATTCAATTTTTTTAAATGTATCGATAAATTGGCCCCGTAACGTTTTGGTTAATAATTGATTTTACAGATATTTCTCCTCTTTATTCTGATTTTCTAGACAATGATAAAGCTTCCTCTACGGATAAAAACTCATAGGTTTTGTTTTACAGCGGAACCGTCTTATAATTACACACGGTTTTAAGTAAAATTATATATTACTATTCTTTCAATAATCATTGTAATTGAACATACTACCGTGTCTGGTGGCTTTTCCAGCGTCTAATATTATTGTACAAAATTTATAATAAATCGGAAAAAATATTATGTTTTATTACACTTTTATTGTATACAGCACAATTATGGCAATCTCATCCAGCCAACCAAAAATATGTTAAAGAGGCCTTAACCCTTTTAATCCCCGCATATTTTGCATAAAATGTGCGAAAAGTCCCAGCATTTTTTGGCTGAAAACAGTAGTTTATATTTTGTTTTTTATATCTGTTAATATTTAGTTTTAAAACCTTTTTTTTGTGGATACCTCCCTGTATAGTGTAAAATAATAAGTAATTTTCATATGTCCAAAAAATATATATATTTTCATTCAACATAAAAACTTGTATGAAAACTTTGGTTATTTGGCTCCCATGACATACAACGGCGTGTCGAATTCAATAAAGGTAAAGGTAGGAAAACCATTTAGACAGTCGATCGGAGCGTGGTTGTTATTGCGACAGGATTTTGAGTGCTCTTGGGCTTTCAGGATGAATGACGTGTGGAAAAGATTTGTGTGAGCTCGTGAGTGTGGGTTTCTTCTTGTTGTTTTAAATTTTGTTGTTTTTGTGTTTCTGTATGTTTTTGTTTTTTATTTTTATTCTTATGATTGTGTGCAGTATATTGTGGGATGAATATTTTTGGTCTTTCTGGAGTGATGATGTGTGAGGAGTACAATTTCGCATGATGTTTCCAGTTGTAATTGAGTGTCACTGTTTGTCAGGTTGATGAGAACGTGCAACGAGGTTTTGTTTTTGTGTAATCAAAAATCGGAAAGAAGTATCGATTTATTTTTTCATGCTAAATATCCTCAGTGAGATACAGGCAAAAGCCTAGTTTACTGGGGATACGACAAATGAAAGGCAACAAACCCAGATCCATTAAAATTGTGTCCAAATTAAATTTCCTGTTGTTTTTTGACAAATTGTGTATATTTCTTGTCATGTGTAATAATAAATAAATAGAATAAAGATGATCGACCCCGTGGGATTTTTCGCATACACTAGTTGGGGCCGATAATCGGCCCCGTGGGATTAAAAGGGTTAACCGAAAACCAGACTGTAACCCTTTTTAAAATAAATTAGGTTCTAATTTGAATCGAATCCATAACCCCTGGGATGGACGACAAGTGCTTTACGAATTAGCTATCTAAGTGAATTCGAAAATAATTCCTATCCATTCCTACCCATAGAGGGAAATCAACTATTTACTATTTACTATTTAATTTTTCGCAATGATTTTCGCATGATGTACTGACTCAAAGTACTGTAACATATATACTATACACTTTAGGGCCTTTTGTCATTTTAGCTATAATACATTAGTTGGGCAATGAGTATCATAATCGGCAAACTATCTCATTTTTCGACGAAACAATAGACAATTATGTCATTGGATCGCCACGCATATTTTATCAAGTGCATGTACTCGTATTGAATTGAATAACATTCTCATTTAAATAAGTATTTTATCTTTTTAATCCTACAGAAATACCAAACCTGTGAGTTGTTCCTTATGTGATGAAATATCCTTACTTTCATTCCTGTACACAACCTTTATGTTTTTCGTACTTATCTATGGATTTGCTTCATTTCACTTCACAATCTACATAATCTACAAAATATGTATTCCTATAACTAGACCTTCAATCATTCGTGTTCTCGTAGCTCTTCTTTTATAAAATATTTTCATTACCTACCAGAAATAAAAAACGTATTTCTTATTTATAATGTTATAGGTTGTACCAATTACGGAGTTACCTCACCTCAAAGACTTTTGAAATATTATAAGACCCACCTGAAAGTGGGAATCGAAGTAAAATATAATAACAAAGAAATCTTATTTTGCTATACATATAGTTTGAATAATGTTGATGGCCTCTCTGACATGTTAAGTTCTTCTAATACATATGAATTTGTTCGTCGCTCTGCCCATTAAACAACCAGCAATCGTCTGCCGTATCATATCTCGATAGTCTATCCTTGAAATTTATCTGAGTTTTATTGTCCAGTCCAAGGAATATTATGAAATCAAGGTTTTAACACGGCGTATTTTCACTCTTCGAGAGATGTCTGTTTCTTCAGATAAGTCCTAGCCTCGACGTAACACTCTTCCCCATACTTCTTTTTTCGACGCATTTTTTAATTCTTCGCGTAAAGTGATCATGGAAAGACTCTTGATCACTAGCAATGTGGAGGGTCGTAGGAGTAAAAGTATACAAGATAACCTATGCACTGGATCGACCAGGTAAAGAGTGCTACGGGTCTGTCTTTTCCACGAGTGCTGCGGACAGCGGAATTCTGCGGAAACTGGATAATAATGTGCAAGATATACAGCAGTTCCAGTGAGGGTTAAGTTATTCAGCATTAAGGTCACGAGGCAAAAGAAGATTGTTTAAATAAAGTTTTTTTTTTCAAAATTCGTGTCCAATATAGGAAAGTATCGGCTGTAGCCTTTGTTTGGAAAGTTCTCCAAATTTTTATTTGGAATGAACATATTATTCTATTGAAATGTATTCATCTCATTTTATGTGTTCATCACACTGCAAAGGTATGGATGATACTGGCAAATATATGGTATGTATTTGAAAATTCTACTCTGACGCTATATTTCGCAATCACTATAAGATAAACGGTTTGAACTACTGTTATTTTTACTAAAAAAATCTCGATCAATATTCTTATTTCTTTATCTTCATATTGTGATCCACTAGAGTAGAGTAACATACATAACATCTCTCTGGTAACATCAATAGATGTGTCATATTACACGCAGTGCTCAAGGATCCTTCTATTAATCTATAATGTACTACAATCTATCGGTCGAATCATTGAAATACCACAGACGATCAGATTTCACTCGAGGATGTTTGAAAAATATTATACTATTGTTGTTGTTCATTCGATATTTTTTGTATTATAATATGATCGGAATAGTAAATTTCAGAGACAAGTTTTATTTTGGATCAAATTTATATTCGGTGAGTATTTTTTTATCATTATACTTAGATCCATTTGGAAGTCAATATGCATAAAGGACCCAACCCACATTGCGTCTTTTCTGAGATAATGGTGGAAATGAAATTACCACTTGGTAATACACCCTCCAGCTTATAGTGTATATAAGGGAAGCGTTATACAACACAATACAGCATCTCGCTTTGTATGGGCTTGTATGGGACAATTATTTTAAGATATAATTGTATCACGAAATACAAATTATAATGGGCTATCTTTTCCAACCTACTAAAAATATGAAAAAGATGTCTTAAGCTAAAACCAGACTTGCTAAAAATTCTGGGTTCCAACAGGAATTGAACCTGTGATCATTGGGTCGGAAGACAAGAACGGTCACAGAGCTCGTCATATTGAACTTTGCGTAATTACTCTAATAACATTTAATATCTTTTTTGTATTCTTTTATCATAATAATACATTTCAACAAAGTTAATTTGCCACATAACATTATATTATCTACTTCGCACGATACCCAGTACAAGCATTATCAGTGACCGGCAATTTTTCAGGTCACTGAAAAACCGTTAGATAAATACAGAAAAACTAGACTAGGAAATCTTAAGTATATTGTTATGTTATTTGGTAGAGATAATAATTCTTAAATATTTTTGACTTACTGCTTATCAATTTTTTCCCACTTAATATTTTATTCTGAAACTAAGCAGATGCTTTGTTATTAATTTGTTTCGAACGTTTTTCTCTCTCTAGAATCATCATAACTTCGTTCAAAAAATATGTGGGTATTGTGGGTTTTTGACCAAATTCAATTTATTTGTGGTCATTGGGTAATTTCTAGTGTGAGGAAATTTTTCAAAATTCTATAAATTATTGTTTTTCATAAACAGTCAAGTATGTCTTAATGAAATTATGAAAAAAATAAATCCTATTACACCGAAATTATTAGATATATAGTGTTATATTGATTAGATATATAGTGTTATATTGATTCGATATGTAGTGTTATGTCGATTAGATGATAAGTGTTAAATTTTTAAGACACCTTATTATGACGACCTCTGTGGCCTATTTCGTAAAACATGTGTCTTTCCACCGGGGGGTTGCGGATTTCATTCCCGTTAGAATCCAGACTTTTTAAAAAAGATTTATGTCTGGTTTCTGGTTAGTTAGAAAATATTGCTACTTGGAAATACACCTACCAATATATACTGTAAGCAAGACGACCTCCGTAGTCTAGTTATTAAGATACCAGTCTCCCAACGCGGAGGTTGCGGGTTCAAATCTCGCAGGAACCCATTTTTTTCAAAAAGGATTCTAGTCTGTCTTTCACTTAAGGCCTCTTTAACATCTTTCTGGTTAGCTAGAAGAGATTACCATATGGCAATAAGCCCGCCAGGTTGTACTGTATACAACGAAAGTGTAATACAATACCTACAATACAATTGACCTAAGATAAAATTAGGTTAGATATTACAATTTACAGATGTAATAACTAATTGTCAATAAACGAATGCTAGGAAGAGATTTTAATCAATCCACTTTTAGCGTTATTCGGAAGCACTTGCCCTAATTGTGACATTGGTTATTGAAATATTTGTTTTTGGTTGTATAAAAATATTAAATTTATATTGACGACGATTGTCAACATGTGCTCTGACAAACTGCGAGTTCCGTGACTATTCCAATAGTAGTAAACCCGGATAATGGGGTCGAAGATATGGGTATATCTCGCTCTTTAATATGCCTGCATTGTTAATTCAGATATTACGTTGAAGGATACCATACAATATAATTAGATTTATGTTATTTTATTTTTAAACATTTTTTTAGGTAGATGATAAAATAAGTATCCATTTAACGTCCGCTGTTGCTGGGTCCCGTAATCAACGATCCCTTGTCATTCCAACGCCAATTCAGCTGGAAAGCTAAGCTGTGTCGTGATTTTTTTATGTGAGTGGGCCGTTGTACACTAGCAAACTCACCGGCCACACCGCTGTATTGGATCCGATGGCACACCGAAGTGAGACGATCGGAGCACACCGGCATGATTTTCCCCTTTTTTTGGACGAATAGATATGACTGAAGTCATAGGTATCCTTATACCCCCGAATACTAGGCGGACAAATACCTATGTCATTCGCGGGAAGTGGTACAGCACGAGATACTAACCGACGACCTTCCGCACGGAAGTCCAGTGCGTTACCGCGCGGCCATGCACCTTATTTTAAGTATATTTCGATAGAAATACTACCTATTGCAGAAGATATCATGTCAGAACTTCCGGAAAATTTCAATGTACTTTCTTGGATCATGATCAGTATACCCTAAAACTACCCTCCGTTAAAAAGTCTAAGTATTATCGTCGTATAATGAAATGTTTCCAATAGAATAATGCAATTTGTTCGAAAGAAATTGTAGACTTCCTACTAAATTGTAGACTTCCTACTAAAACTGGAAATATCCTTTCCATTTCCTTTCCTTCCACATACTCGTACAAACGAAATCAACCTGAATATTTGTGGGTTTACTATTTTATTTTTTTCTACCATATTGATTTTCTGATACTTAAACTTCATGTTCAAGGGTGTGGGCTGAAAAACATATAATACCCTCGCGGTTGGTCTTGCCCTATATTAGTGGGGTGTATCTCGAACGGGGGGATGCTATGAGGTGAGCCCAGATGTTTCGCTAGCTTCTCTCTTAAATGTATTTTCTGCTTTTTATTTTGAGATATATGTGCGATTTCGGAATGTACTTATATATACTCGTATGTACACACTATGTTGCTATCAATAAACCTGTATTTATTTATTTTATTCTATATTTTGACAGTAAATTACAGAGATTGTTTATTGGCCTTTCCAGTTCACCACTCCTCTTTCTTTACATCGTCCTTTACTGTCCATGCAGTGAGACTCTGGAATCAGTTACAAACCAATATAAGACTCGCTCCATCCTTGGCATGCTTTAAGAAGTGACTGAAAAAACTCTTTATTTCTAGTCAGTAAAATAACGTGTTTCATTCCTGATTTTTCTTTACTATCCTCTCCACCATCCCTTCCTTTCCTTTTGATGGATGATATCTCACTTTATATGAAAAATAATGTTCGGGTGATTGTCCGTCTTTGTGGGGTTCGTGGGCATGTGCTCACGTATATGTTTATGGATTTCGTGGGGATGGATATTCATTTGAATGATTTATGCGACCACGTAACTTGCTTCATTTACTTTTGTCTGGTTGGTTGGAAGAGATTGCCGCCTGGCAATAATCCCGCCAGATTGTATTTGCAATAAAAGTGTTAAAAATGTTAAATAAATTACTTTGCTTTTCCACTGATTAAGTAAATCTCGCTTTAAATATTTCCACCTCCTGTCCCAATACTCTATTTAGACGTAATGAAGAGAGCTTCGGAATAAGAGGTAGAAACACGTGCAGTAGAAATTAAAAAAACCCTTTGTCGATAGAACACATACGAGTACACTTCCAATGAAACATGAAAGGAATTGGACATATGCATTGCTCTCGTAACAAACCGGGATCATTCGGTTTGTTGCGAGAGCAGTGCTTAAGTCCAACGGTTGGTTGATCGGGATCAATAGGAGTTAGAAACGCGTATCACGGGTTTTAATGTAATTATTGGAAAAACAACGTAATTCATTGGAAAAACAAAGCAATTTATTGTATTGCGTAGGTTTTCAGTCAATTTTTTTGAGAAATCTATCTGATTCTTGCGACCAATGCTGGAAGTGCATTTTTATTGTAAAATAACAAAATCGGACGAGTCAAGATAAGAACAAATGAATATGGTTGGACTGACCGTCTGCGTGCCGGATAAGTATAATAGAGTCGAGAGGGACAACCGGTAGCCAGAGACCCCTTCTTATCCGGGACACAAATTACTAGTGTATGTACGAGAGGGGGCCACAAAAAACAAAAGGTATCAACGTTTTTTTTTTCAAAGAGCTATGGTCATAATCTGAGGTTGTATGATAGAGATAGATACTCAAAGATAACTTACGCAACACATTCATCTTTAGATTTATCGGTTTAATTTTAAAATTTACTCCTATTTATTCAAAACTAACTTGCAAATATATATTATACATACATACCATCACGACGTTTTCTTGTCGGGGTAGGCAGAGTGGACTGAGCATCATACTTTCCTATCTCGACACACACATTCTTCGCCTCTTTTACATCTTCTTATACAACTTCTAAGATTTCTCGTTTCCTTCTTTCAAAATATCATTCACTCGATACAAATATTATTTCTTTGGTCTTTCTTTACCACGCCTTCTATTCACATTAGCACTGTGCATTTGTTTTGTTACCCTTTCGTTATTCACTCGTTCTACATACCCAAACTATCTCGAAGTGGTTTTTTCATCAGCTTTAAGTGCACATTCACATTTTATTATGTCATACATTGCCACCCCATGTATTATTTTCAGAGTACGTATTTCTACAGCATTATTGGTTGCACATATTTACTGCTTAAAACCTAGTTCTTCTTATCAATCAGTGTTTGTTTCATAATTATTATCGGCATGATCATGTCTTAAAGTAATGAAATGAAAATAATATTTGAGAAAAACTAACAACAGATGTATCTCAAAAGAAATCGGTATTAAGATGAGAATTTAATGGAAGTTAAGAACGAGGAATATTGTGAGATAAATAACAACAGATACATCTCAAAGGAAATCGGTATTAAGATGAGAATTAAATGGAAGTTAAGGACGAAGAATATTGTGAGATAAATAACAACAGATACATCTCAAAGGAAATCGGTATTAAGATGAGAATTTAATGGAAGTTAAGGACGAAGAATATTGTGAGATAAATAACAACAGATACATCTCAAAGGAAATCGGTATTAAGATGAGAATTTAATGGAAGTTAAGGACGAAGAATATTGTGAGATAAATAACAACAGATACATCTCAAAGGAAATCGGTATTAAGATGAGAATTTAATGGAAGTTAAGGACGAAGAATATTGTGAGATAAATAACAACAGATACATCTCAAAGGAAATCGGTATTAAGATGAGAATTTAATGGAAGTTAAGGACGAGGAATATTGTGAGATAAATAATGATTGTTTAGTTTGTTTCTTAAATATCGGTATCGGTATGGATATTTAATTGAGCCAGGACGATACTCGTAGTTCCAAAGTCGTGCCTAGTGAACAGCAAAGAAATATGCTTAGAATGATGTGTGTCGGAGTTTGACACGCTGTTACTTCATTAGAAAACATTTGAAACACTTAAAATATAAAAATATATAGAATTTGGACGTATACCTATGTATATGTAAAATTATCTGTACCAGAATAAACTTATTTTGAGTGTTTTGGGGAAATTATTTGTATGAAGTGATTTGTTAGTGCACCTTGATCTATGGAAGTGAAGTCTGGTTATTGGAAGAGAGTGATACGAACAGAATACATAAGATATAACCTTGCGAATAATAACTTTTGTTAGGGATGTTGTAAGTATAATTTAGAAAGGGGCCCTGAGATGGTTTGACTAAATTGAGAGAATGAGTAACGAAAATCTTACAAAACAAAAATATATGTCAGAAATATAAAGAGGGAGGTAAAAGTAGACGGAGGAAAGAATCGAAGGATATAGGAGGAGAAATGTTTAAAGATTTATGCTTCACTCATAAAGCGAATGGTATCGCCGTCGACTGGAGAACTTGGCTATCTCACAATCTCATTTGTAACTCAGAAAATCCTGGGTCTCAGTCTCAGGTTTTCTCTTTGTAAACCAAATGGTCGAGAGTATTCTATAACATGATTTTTTTCTACAAATCAATTTACAACTAAGAATAAATATTTCAAAAACAACATAAAATATTGGAGTTTGGTTTTAAGGGGAACTACATTTTCAGGAAGAGAAAGCGGTTAAAATAAAATTGCTTGAGTTTAATTTTAAATATTAACAAATAATGATGATTAAAAATGGGTTATTTGGTCAGATAAATATAATAATTGACAAAAGATTTGAAGAAAATACAATAAATTTGGAAAATAAATCCAAATGAAATAAAAATGATAGTAATAATATATTCTCGTACATGACAAGGTGTAAAAATGTGACAGAAGCGAGAAAATTATATCAATATAGAATGAAATTGAGATTTGTTCACTCTACCAACCCCATTAGAGGCATGACTTGGTGGTGATAATGATGATGACCACGAAGTAAAACATTATTAGAATTGAAAATACAAAGTGCCGAATTCTATAAAGGTAAACGGATGAAAACAGTTTAGGCAGTCGATCGGAGCGTGGTTGTTATAGCGACAGGAGTTTAAGTACTTGGGCTTGCAAGAGGAATGACTTGTGGAAGACCTTTATGTGAGCTCTTGAGTGTGATGTTTTTTGTGGTTTTTATATTAATATTTTTATATATATATATATATATATATATATATATATATATATATATATATATATATATATATATTTATATATATATATATATATATATATATATATATATATATATATATATATATATATATATATATATATATATATATATATATATATATATATATATATATATATAAATATATATATATATATATATATATATATATATATATATATATATATATATATATATATATATATATATATATATATATATATATATGTATTTTTTTGTTTGTTTTATGTTTGTGTGCGGTATATTGTGGGATGAATGTTTTGGTCTGTCTGGAGTTATGAAGTATGAGGAGTTTGATTTCGCATGATGTATACATATAGTATATAGTTGAGTGTCACTATTTAACAGGTTGATGAGAATGAGCAACGGGGTTTTATATAATCGGAAAGAAGTATTGATTTATTTTTTCATGCTATATGTCCTCATTGAGATACAGGCAAAAGCCTAGTTTACTGGGGACACGACAAATGAAAGGCAGCAAACCAAGATCCATTAAAATTGTGTCCGAATTAAATTACCTGTTGTTTTTTTCGCAAATTATGTATACTCGTATTTCTTGTCATGTGTAAAATAAAAAAATAAAAAGAGGCATCACAAATTGGAATACATTTAACCATTTTGTACAGTAGCAATTTAATATTCAGCAAATTGTCCATATTTTTTATTGAAGCAAAAAAGTAAAAAATAATAGTTTCTTCCTACTAATCTACTGAGTTAAATTTTTAAATGCTTTTTTCACAATTCAAATGATTAGGCCGTATCTTTTCAAATAGCGTCGATAAAAATGTACACGCTTTGAGTAAAAATAATCACATCAAATAGTTTGTCAATCGTTCTCCACTTGGAAATAAAAATGTCTTTGTGTTGAAGTATCTTCTGTTATGCTGAACCAATCGGCTGAAACCGCTCTAGTCTGTATCAGGATTAACGCTTCAAACCGAACGATTCAGCATTGCCGTTCCAGCGGTCGGTCATCACGGATGTTTACGTCGCTCCGTTCCGAAATATTCTTTACGATACGAATGCATACGACGAAGAGTTGAATTTTAATTTTGCCGCGAAAATGTGATAATACTTTTAAATAAAAAAAACGTAAAACAAATCGATATTTGAATGAATAAATAAACATTCCATCAATTATAATATTGTGTTTTTATATACATTATAACAATTGTTTTTATTGATTTGAAACACTAACGAAATTAGTAAGTGCGTTTGAATACTAAAATTTGTGTATTTTTTAAGTGAATAACTGAAGATAAATATTTAATTGTGATCGATGTTGAATATGTGTTGATTTCATCAAATTTTTTAAAACAAAAATTTGTTTTTGAAACCAGTGGATAAAATAAATGAAACTAGTGAGGTTTTATTAAATTTTACAAGTATAACATTTAATTTGTATATCGCAATTGTTTATAAAACAAAACTTGATAACTGAGTGTTTGTGTTTAGTTGACATTACAAAATGTATTCAAGATATTAAATATTACGTGTGACAATTCTGTGTTTTTTTTTATTGAACGTTAAGTGATGTATTAGAAATATTGACAGAATGCAGTTGGATTATTAAGACTTGTTGGCAACATCAAAATCAACAAGGATTCAGGATGCTGGTGGCAGCTCCTTCTGTGCCTAACCTGGCTGACAGGAAGCCGAGAGTCATCTCAGAAATTAGGAAGCCCTATGTGCAGAGGTCTCCGTCGCTCGATGATCTTCCTAGACTATCTGGTAAGTGATCAATAATATTATGTACTACCTTCTCTATGATTGTTTGGCGTAATTTATTATCTTTGTAATCCTCAAAATGGCGTATCGATGCCTTATTAAATCATGGATTCTGCATTACAATTGATTGTGAGGTATGTTTATGAAAGATTCAATATATATTTTTAGTATATTTAAAATATCCAATGACAATACCTTTAATATATTGTACAATGTAAAAATATTTTTATCTATGTACCTAAATGTATTTATTATAATTTAATTAAGTCAAACTGCTTAGATGATAATCCAAAACAGTATTTTAGTATCAACTTTGATTTATAGGAGTGAAACTGGACGTGCAAAAGTCTGAAAGAAACTGAATAATTGCATTAAAAATGCACGCACTGAAAATAATACACGGGAGGACGATGTATAACAGATTAAGGAATGAAGAGATTTAGGATGAATGTGAATTTGATGCTGTTGTATTAAGTAAGATGAAAAAAAGCATTCTAAAAAGGTTTGGGCTTATATAACGAACGAATAAAGAAAGATTAGTAAAAACAAATATACAACGCAAATGTGAAATGTAAGGCGGGGTAGAGGAAGATCAAGGAAAATATTATTGAATAAGTGAGTGTTGTGTTGTATGAGGTATATGATTTAGAATTTAGAGGGTGTAAAAAATGAAAAAAATCTAGCGCTTCGTCCTTTCTACTTATCCCAACAGGGAAACTGCGTGATAGTATATGTGCATGTATAGAAAAACCCATCATATACACAAACCTGTTTTTACCAATCCTGCCTTTCATTAAATATTTTAAAATAGATAGAATACGAGTTGAGTCTTTTAAACTTTAATAATTCGTTTCGCAACAGATATTAAATATATATAATGACGACAAAGAAATGTTCTCAAATGATGCCATTTTTTGTTCAATTATTATAGTGTCGCCACTGACTCCGAAATTTATATTTTTAAACCGTAATTAAATTATTAATTTTAATTGTCTATAGGTAAAATAGAATACATCATATTTTTAGCACTATAATTTGTGGTAAAGCTTCGCTATCATTATTAGAAGGAAACATTCTTGCATGCGTAACAGACTCTCTCTCTACTTGATATCTTTTTAATTTTGCCGTTCATCGAACATTTTTTTTATACATACCATCACATAAAGTTCCTTTTAGGTTAGGCAGAGAGGGCAGATCTCCATATCATTCAGTCCAAGTGCACTGCTTTTACCTCGTCCACGTCAATATATCTCGTTAAAATTGCTATTCTGTTTCTTATACTTGTCACCCTTTCCTTTGTCTAATTTTCTGTGTCCGTCCATCCTTTCATCGTTTTCCTATGATTGAAGTATTTCACAATATAGTTTCTCAATGTGACTAAACCATCTCAATATTAATTCTATAACATTCATATCCTACCTAATCGTTCCTCGTTTCTTTAGTTCTATATGATTTATGCAAAGCGCGCATTTCTACCACATTTATCCTGTCCTTTTCACTATTTTTCAATGTCCAACACACCACTGTGCACTATAATTTTTATTATTTCTTTATAAATTTAGTTCACATATTTATTAAATTTACAGTTAATTCAACATTGGTACGATTATATATATATATAAAACTCAGGAAAAATATGAATAATAACTAACTATTTGATAGCTTACACCACGTAGATTTCTGAAAATTTTCTATGTAATAAATGCCAATAACACAGTAAATTCAAATTTTCTACTAAATAAAAAAAACTAAAATACGCCAGGAATCAAACCCAAGACGACAAAATGCTTGCAACCACGTTTATGATATAATAGTCCATTTGTGATGAAAAAGAAAAACGTTTTTTTAGGAAAAATACATGTAGATAAAAAATTACTTGTTTGTAAAAAAAATTAAAGGATTCATTTGTTCGAATATTTTTTGCTTCAATTTATGATAATATTTTAACAATCCATAATAATTGGAACACAAGAACTAGACAATGCTTGAGAATATTTTGTATTCAATTCTTGTATATAGTTATAGGAAATTTTGATTTGCTTTAACAATCCTGATTAGATACAATTCCGATTATATTTAAACTAAACCAGTTTTTAATCAGCGCCTCGCCTTTGTCACACCTCTTCTGAGACTATCTGGTCCTCTGTGTTGACGTCCTTTAAGTATATATCACTTTGTCATACCTCTTCTGAGTCTATCAAGTATATATAACTTAACATTATAAAGGTTTAATTAAGCTTAGGTATTGGATTTAAGTAAGGGAGATTAAAAACTGTATTTATTTTATTTTATTTAGTATGTTAAGTTGTTATCGATGTTAATATTTATTCAATCCAATCGCAACTTTTAAACTGTTATCTCATATTAATTTACCAGCTTTTGCTCTTAGCTTAGAAGTACTGAATTTGTTTTGGTAAACTGGCGCTATTTTATCAAATAAGTATACATACAGTATTGTGCGAATTAATGGAATAAAATACATTAAAATCATAAAAAAAGTTTATTATTAATATTTTTGAGTCCCAGAAGACATACAATCATAAAATAAATTTTATTTAATAGGATATATGTTCTCCTTTTGCCTTTATAACAGTCTGAACACGTTTGGGCATGGAAGCAATTCAATTTCGACAATTTTCTTTTATTTAGTCATCCCGAAACCACACCTGAAATACGGTTTCTATCATCTTTCTCTTGGTGGTGCAGTCCAATTTTTGTATCCTAGATTTACAAATCGCCTACAAATGTTCTATTGGATTAAGCATAGATTTTTATCATTGAAATATTTAAGCATATTCTGCGATACGTGACACGGAGCTGTGTCCTGTTGAAATACAGCTTCACCATTTGGACAACATTTATTCAGTTCTGTACTCAAGTGCTGCTCCAATAGAGTTTTATACTTCAGGCTATTCATAATTCCTTCTATTGGTATCAAAAATCCAGCCCCCATATACGAAAAGCAGCCCCAGAACATCTTCACAGGATGTTTCACCGATTGGTCAATGTGACCCGCAGTAAGGTTGTCATCTCCACTTTTTGTAACAAATTTCGTACGATATCCCTGCACGATAAAGTAGGTATCATCCAAAAACAGCACTTTCCTCTAGTCTTCTGCAGTCCATTTGGCATATTTTTTAGCCTTCGCTTGATCATACGCGCCGTCAGGAGTTGCTTCTTCTGTGGTCGAATTGCTCTTCTTCCAGATTCAATAAGTCTTCTTCGTACTGTTAAGTCATGAATCATCACTCCAGTGGTATCCAAGTCTCGTTGAAGTTCGTAACTTGTTTTTCTGGGGTTTAGCTTACTATTTCTGATCAAAGATACTTCATCTCGGCCAGTGGTCTTCATTTTTCTCCCACATTTCCCAACTCTCCTTGATTCAACTATCCCTGTTTCTTTTTTCTGCTTAATAATCTTGCTGACTGCTCCCTGACTCATAAAACATTCATTTGCAATCTCTTTGTGAGCCATTGAAGTGTGTTCACTTAATGTTATAATCTTTTATGTTTTCCTCGGCGTGATATCCATGATGTAAACCAACTCAAAAATACCGTTTCAATGCAAGCAACTTCAAAATTATTTCAAGCAACTTCAACTCAAAAATGCAAGCAACTTCAAAATTATTCCTTCATTGAGAAAATGTAAAAAAAACAACCAATTATCCACCAACAAACACCAATATGAGCTCCTAAAGAATCAATGAACTATAAGGTTATACTTTTTGGTGCTAAAAAACTGTCAAAATTAACAAAACAGTGTTGCTATACATAAAAAATAAAAATAAAAAACTTATATTCCATTAATTCGCACAGTACTGTATATACATACCATCACGCCATTCCCTGTAGATGTAAGCAGAGAGGATAAAGGCATACTTTCCAATCTGATACATCATTAGGCTCTTGTTCATCCATGCATCTACGATTTCTCTGACTTTCTACGCTTCTTTCTTCCAGAAAATCATTCACTCGATCCAACCATACTCTCCTTGGTCTCCTCTAACACGAATTTTACTTACATTTTCACCATATATCTATTTTGTTAGTCTTTCTTTATTCATTCGATCCATACGCCCAAACAATCTCAGCGTGCTCTTCTTCATCTTACTTAACACATCAGCCTTAAGTTCACAATCTTTCTTTATCACTGCATTCTGTATTCTGTCATACATTGTCACTCCATGAGTTTTTCTCAATGCATACATTTCTACAGCATTTATTCGGCTCCTCTATCTTTTTCCAAGTTCACGTTTCATTTACATATACGAGTACTCGTACCAAAGTTGGTACCAAAATATTATTGTGAACTTTCATCTTAGCAGATTTTGATACTGTCCGGTTCTAGTATATACTCGTATGTTTTAGTGCCCAATCATATTATAAATGTAAATGAATAGACTATTTCTATAGTTCTCTTAACTAAGAGTATATTAATATAACGGGCATTGTATATCTTGATATTTACCTTTAAAAGGGAATCGAAAAATATTAAATACGTAATGTCGTATCCGTCAACGGATTTGAATATCGTGTTGGCTAACGTTATTTAAATTATGGCTTTAAAGAGGGACATTGTTGATTTGCCTAACGTCTCTCTCAGATTCTTCAGCCATGACGTTCTCCCCATACCAGGTCCATGACTTCCTGAGACTTTTTGTTTTATTATATCTTTCTGAATGACGAATCATTGCTCCAGATATGGTAGTTTTCGACTTTGATTGTTTAAATTTCTGTTTGGGCTACAGTGTTCTTAATTTTATTTTAAGTATTATAGAAATGTACTATCAGCAAGCCAATAAATGTTTTATTAGGCTGTTACATGCGGAAAGTCGCCAGTTCGAACCCTGCGCTGTGCTACTCCCTTCGAATGACATTAGCATTTTTTCCGCTAAGTGTTCGGGGGTATAAGGATACCTATGACTTCAGTCATATATATTCTTTCTAAAAAAGAAAACAAAAATGCCGGTGTGCTCCGATTGACTTACTTTGGTATGCCATCGAATCCAGTACAGCGGTGTGGCCGGTGAGTTTGCTGGTGTGCAACGGTTTGCTCAATAAAAAAAAATTCGACGGCACAGCATCACTTTCGATGTAGGTATGTATTGTACTGTATAAGTAATAACACGAGTCTGTAGACGTAATGACAGTTGCCGCCTGCGAAAGCAAAAGTTGAGAAGGGAGCACCTAGTGCAGGGTACAATCTATAAGCAATTTCGTTTCAAAATTCCGATGCATTTCCTGCAAGCGGTGCAATCGCCGACTGTTCTTACGCAATCACAATCAACGGCATCCATGTTTTACTGTTTTGAATATATTGACGAGGCGGCATATTGTAATATACAATTTTCAGCTGAATGAAATTACTAAAAAAACTATTCCCGTTCCACACAAGTAATGGATCGGAATATGATCCGTTTTAAATGATATATAAATGGGCCATTTTGCATATTGAATAAGATTAACTTACTGATGGTTCTTCTCAATGTCAAACTGTTAAAACACTGACTGGTTTTGGTTACAAAAAAAAATGTAGTTCTGAAAAATGTAAAACGTTATTATAAAAGTATTGACGATAATTTGAAAGTTTTTCATCATTACGTGAGATTTTTTAATAATTTTACTAAATCAAATGAAATTACCGTTAAAAATCTAGCGTCTTACATTTTTCTTTGTACAAACTTTGATTACAAACAAAGATTGTAGAAAAAAGTTAGTGGTTCTTGATCGAAACGTGTTACGTTATATTCGCATCGCTCTACTTAATAAGTAAATTAAAATTTATACTTTGTATCTATTTTTATATTTAAAGGAATTTAGATTTTAAGAAAATCATTAATTAATTGTATATTTAGATACGGGTATTTAAAATTTATTTTTATATAAGACGTTTATAACGTTCGTTCGTAGTTTTATAAATTTAATAAGGCGTTTTTATCTTGAAACTAAAGATAGTTGGTTACCCAAAGTATTTCCTGAAACCACTTTAAATGAAGGGACTCCAAGGTGCTATTTAAACAGATACATACAGAGATTACATCATCAGTTTAGAATGCTATAGCTAGAACCAAACAATCAAAAAAATAATTCTGTTGATATTTTCATTTAAATTTAGTCATTGAGACCTTATTAAAAAGTACGAATTATGAAAGATTTACAAAAATAATCTATACAAGTAGTGTAGAAGGTACGAAAAGTTTAGGAAGACCTATAAAAACGTGGTATGACCAAATTAATCACATTCAGGAAGAAAGAAGAGTAAAAAGGTTTTATAATTGGAAAGTATGCATTACGAGGTGTATGGACATGACAGAAGTGAAAGAATGAAGTGTATATCTCTTCTTTCAGTCTATCAAAATAAGGGCATGGTGATGAAACCTTATTTTACCAGCTTATATTGTATAACATACATATAGCTTATTTTACCAGCTTATATTGTATAACATACATATAGCTTATTTTTTTTCTTAAAAAAATATTAATGTTACTTAAGATACAATTCAGTTGGATTTTGAAATTTCTTTGTTACATCAAAATACTAAACCATGTTCCTGTCGGAGTAGACAGAGAGAACATAGTTTTATTTCATCTTTGTAAGCGCATTATTATATTGATTTGTTATCTGCTCTAATAAATATATCGCGTTGAAACGAAATTGAAATGATCATTAAAACTTCAATCACCTCTTCTCTTCTCAATGAATGGTTTTTAATAGCAAAACCGCCATGACCCACGCCCATCACTTTTACTCGTTGATTTCTCTTCCTATTCTCAGTGCATGCTCAACAAATAATGGCATATGGACGCTATAAAAACTCTTTTCAATTTAATTTCTAAATGCGAGTACCTACCTACTGTAAAGTTCAAGTTCAATTTTCTCAATATTTATTTACATTATACTTTTAAGCCTCGCCTCTATGCCCTGTGTTGTAAGATTTCCACTTTGATTTTTTGGTATTCAAAATGTTTTGGTTTTATGTCATCATCAAAACTAATCGATATAATATGGACATGATTATGCAAAAGGACCCAATTCGAAATATCGAATAACATATCTTAAACTTATGTGTACGAAAAATATCAAACAAATAATAATAATTAAATGACAAATTATAATACGCCGTTTAAAGAACAGTATCTCCTCAACGGCGCTCTAATTCAGGATTGGAACAAACTGTTTATTGACTTTTTTAAATATTACAAAAAAACAAATTGAGTGGAAGTATAGCAAGGTAGGGGCTATACTACTTGTATCCATTATTTCTATAATAAATATATATTTCATACCCAAGCCCAAATTTGTAGTCCGGCCTAAATATTAAATACTTATTTTAATCTTAAAATTTCGTGATTTTATCCATATGCTCCATATCTTAAAATTAGACTATGAAACCATTTGATTCTCTAATTTAAGGAATCTGTAACGAATTTGTATACAATTTGATTTTAAATGCTAATTTCTTCAGAAAAAGTAGTTATTGTTTAGTGTTTCGTCTTAAATATTTTTTAGTTTGCCTTAACAAAAATCATTCTCCACAAGCCCATACAAAGCGACACCATGTTTTCTCGGTTATCTATTTCAAAACAGGTAAAATGTCAGTTGATTTTTGTTGCTGAAGTTTGTCCATATAATATACCTATACACTCTGGAATCACATCGCGCAAATTATTTTTAATTGTAGTAAAAAAATAGAAATTTTAATATTTTTCACTAATTTAAAAATAAAAATATTTTCTTGAACGCGAACTCGGAGAACTTGAACCAAGTCTGTGAAGTATTTAAGTTTTTATTTTTAATCTTTGTGTATCAAATGAATAATTTTACACGGCATTGTTTTTTTTAAGTTTATGTAGAACTTATTCGGTCTAATGCTATGCCATCCGTTTCCACGGAGCCACTTGAGGACCTACATGGAAAGCCTTTTCAGGATTTATTATTGTATATGAGCGCTACACACATACACTCCACCTAAAACCGAATGTGTTACTATCACATATCAGAAGATTCACAAAGGTTTCTATGTAGTTCGTCTTCCCTTGGTAAGTATTCTCCGTTTATCGTACCAAATATGTTTTTCTAAACATATACAGACGTGTGGAATTTCCTAGTCTAATTACTTCAGCCACCACTTTCCTATCCATACACGTAATTTGTTTTTTTTTAAGATATTTGATGTGTCAATAATAGTGGGTTCAAATCCCAAGTTAAATGCTAGTGACGCAGACAAGGTGCAGGTATCTCCTTGCCCTATGTGTGACAGGTTATGCTTACACAAATTAGTTACATAGATATCTCTGGTGGCACTAACGTCAGGTACCCTATCACCCACTTTTTATTGTGCCTTCTATTATACTCGTCACGGGTTATGGTTTTTCAATTCAATTTTATAGTGCTTTATAAATTGTCATTTTATTATTATTATTATAAAGTGTTTTCATTATTTCCTCTTTGAGAGTTTGATTAATTGATTAATTTGATCGTGCCACGTTTTCTAGGTCTTCTCGACTAAACGTAATATTTATACTTACTAAATGAACAAAAATATTGAAAGTTCTATAATTTCCGCCTCCAAAGACTAAAAAGCAGTTCCTACACCTACAATTATTTATTTTTTATTGTAAATATGCAATTGGCATATTTCACGATATGAATGAGACAATAAACGTATCAACAACTTGACTCCACTGTCTACTTATGGTAAGTTGTGGCCTTCAGTTTGTACCAATCTGGATATGCATGAGCTGGTCGCGTTGGCACCCATGTGGCTGGGCGTTGAGAAAAAAATATTGACCATTCGCCGGTCCTTGTTAAGACTACGCGTGCCTCATTGCTTGGATAAGAAGATAGCGATGGTCGTTTGTTTACCCCGCAGAATTGATTTGACCATTCTTCATTTTATCGATGGTCATTTTTCAAACACTTTTTTATGGCTACAGACGAAGAATTTGCAAAAGAAGCTAACGCTCCTTAAAAAACAAAACATTCGAAGGTCATCAGATAATAATATATTTTCGACACTTTGTGGCCGTTTGATGTGGTCAAAATCTAAACCTGCTATGGTATATTCCCATTTTTCAAGGCTAAATAAAAATATTAAAATCAAACTATGAATATATTATTTATAGTTAAGGCATTAACACTGTGGAGGTTTAAAGGCAGTGTTATTTGTTTAGTCAAATACTGTTTATTCCACTTCATATAAAGGTTTTCCGGTTTCAAGGTTTTCACCTCATCGTCAGGTGCTCCCCTGATGACGAGTTGAAAACCATGAAACCGGTAGTTATACCGTTATATAAAGTGAAAAAAACAGTGATGGACTAAACAAATAAGAAAAACTAGGGATATAACCCAACATTACAACTGAATAGATCTCAGAAGCCTAGTTGGTAGAACGTTCGTTTTCCAGCCGAGGGGTTCGGATTCAATTTCCGATTGTACCAAAATAAATATGTATCAGTCCGATTTTTTTCACAATAAAGTTTTAAAACCATTATTGCTGGTTTGAAAAAAAAATCCACATAGCAATACACTTCCCAGATTGAGCTGTTTAATACATTGATCCTATGTTTATGTAGTTAAATTAAGGTAGGTTGTTAAATATGTATACCATTTTCTTAATGTGCGATAGAGAAACTAATTACTGACATGTGTGCCCTATCTTTCTTTTACAATATTTCTAATCACCTATCGGGATATTAATGCATAGATATAATACTTAGAAAAATTATGGAACGCACGCAAGATATCGCTAATTAATGCAATTTTATAAATATTACGAACACCTCTTTTAAATACTTATTGTATTATTTGATTTAAAAATAAGCGAAGAATATCAAGCTTTTTGGAATTTGTACGAATTGTTTTCGTATACACTCTACATAATTTATAAAAATACTGAATATAAATTTATGATATCTTAACTTTTTAAATGACTTAATTAAGATAGTCAACCGTTAACTTAAAAGTTCAGTTCTTTGCAAAAAATATTTATTTTTCTAGACAATATAATATTGTTTACAGTCAAGTATCCACAGCTTAGACTAGTCATAAAGTAAATTTCTAAAAGTCTGCAAAAATAATATCTTTTTAGAACCGTCGTGAAACAAAAGCATCTTAAAAAATAACCAATCACACTTTTTCATTTCCGGTCCTGAATATTGTAGGTAGTCATATCAATGGAAATCTCTAAAAGCTCTTTTGTATTCCCGAGTGATGCGGTTTCCTAGTTTCACCCTTCTAATGCTTTTTAAGAACAGGTAAAGTCCAAGTATGATTTTAATGAGACAAAAAATATTTTTGTGATTAACTGTTTATCCATTTTATAAAAACCATTTTTTTTTGTTTTCAGCCTCAGGCATAAACAAACATTACCGTTGGTTTACTTACTGTACAAAAGAATTAAAAAAAACATTTTTTATGTTATTTTGTACTATAGTATACCCCGCATCTGGAGGAAAACATGAAATAATATGATAAATGGATACATGTTTATTTTGCTTTTAAATACATATTCTCACATAGATTCCTCGTTGGGGTAGGCAGATGGGACAAAGTACCATAATTTCCTATCGCGGCACACACATTTAGTCTCTTCCACATACATACCCCTTCTCATACATTTCCTACGATTACTCTTGATTTCTTACATTTTCTTATTTTTAATTATCATTCACTTGATCCAACCATACTTTCCTCGGTCTTCCTCTCACATGCCTTCCACTCACATGTGCATATCTGTTTTGTTAATTTTTCTTCATTCATTCGTTCCACATGCTCAAACCATCTCAACGTACACTTCTTCATCTTATTCAACACACCAGCCTTAAATTTATATTCATACCTAATCACTTTCATTTCTGTCATACATTGCCATTCAATATATTCGTCTCAAAGCACGCGTTTCTACAGGATTTATTCAGTTCTTCTTAATATTAGGTCCTTACATATGAAATTGGCGTTTTGTTTGGGAGGACATAAAGTTGATTTTTTTTAATATAATATATTTATTTAATCAAAGTATGTACCATTGCTATCATGCACTTTTGCCATCTCATAGGTAGTTCATCGATCCCTTTACTAAAAAAACCATTCGGACGGGAATCAATAAAATCTTTGAAGTCAGTTTGGACTGCCCCATCGGAGTTGAATTTTTTCCCTTGCAAGAAGTTATCCAAATTTCGAAAAAAATAGTAATCTGTTGGGGCAAGGTCCGGAGAGTACGGTGGATGTCTTAGACATTCCAATTGAAGCTCTTCTAATTTGGTAGCCGTCTGTTGTGCAGTGTGTGGTCTAGCGTTATCATGAAGCAGCAGTGGCCTAGAGCGATTAACCAGCCTCGGTTGTTTAGCAGCTAGCTTTTCCATCATGGTTTGCAGTTGCTGACAATAGACATCTGCCGTAATCGTCTGGCCAGATTTAAGAAAGCTGTAGTGAACGACACCAGCACTAGTCCACCAAACGCTCACAAGTAACTTTTTTGGAGTCAATTTTCGCTTGGGGCATGGTTTGGCTGGTTCGGCAGGGTTCAGCCTTTGCGATGAGCGCTTCCGATTATCATACAGGATCCACTTTTCATCACAGGTAATGATTCGATTCAAAATCCCTTCATTATTGTGCCGGTTGAGTAATGCAACGCAGCAGTCAACGCGCGTTTGTTGATTTGCTTCACTCAATTCGTGAGGTACCCACCTTTCAAGCTTTTTCACCTTCCCAATTTGCTTCAAGTGGATTAAAACAGTTTTATCACTAACACCGCAGCCTGCAGCTAACTCGGACGTGGTTTGCGATGGATCCGCTTCCACAATAGCCTTCATTTCTTCATTATCAACTTTGGTCTCCGGCCGTCCACGGGGCTTATTCCGCAGGTCGAAATTTCCAGAACGAAAACGTTGGAACCAAAAACGCACTGTGTTTTCTTTTGCGGCACCGTCGCCATACACATCATTAATCCTTCGAGCCGTTTCTGCAGCACTGGTGCCACGGTGGAACTCGTACTCGTAAATAACGCGATATTTCAAGTTTTCCATTTTGTAAACTGAGTGACGCAAAGAAAAAAAACAATTGAGGAAAAAACAAATGAATTATAATTTTCGAAACACAAATACTTGAGTAAATAGCTGTATAAATTTTAATTTGGAATTCCTAACCAAAGAGAAGATATTTGAGATCAAAGTTGCCAGTACGGCAAAACGCCAATTTCATATGTAAGGACCCTTCACTCCCATTCAACTAAGTTGGCACTTTCATCTTAACAGGTTTTGATACTGCTCGATTCGAGTATGTATGTTTTATTCAGGCTTAAGTTCACATTCATCCCTAATAACTTCATTCCGTATTCCGGCATACGAGTACAGTGTGTCACTACAAACAAAAATATAAAACTAATAAAATGGATTTTAACGGTTATATTTCATTTAAAAAAAAAAAGTTCCATAAACTGATACTATAGTTGCCACAATTATCTTTGATCAGTTAAAATGTAGGTTGGGTACGTCTTACATATATGACATTATATTTATCCAAATATGTTTCATAACCACCATCAACAATTCAGATTATTCAATAATTAATTTCATATTTTCTTGTAGTTAATAGGCCAAGCTTTTCAATTAATTTCTAAAGAACAGAACATAAAAGATATCTTATGAATAATCATTATTATGAAATTGGGCAATATATATTACAAGTATTACATTTTTCAATATAAACATCAATACCAAACAATGCACTCAATTGAGAAATTGTATTTGTTTGACAATTCGAGGACAAATAACTAAACACTCGTGGCGCTGCATTTCATTTCATAATCAGGTCACAAATTGCTATCGATGTCAAAAATCTGTTAAATTGAATAAATATTTTTGTTTAAAAAAATAAGCATTTAAATCTTCTATTGTATATTATAAATCTTGCGGGTTTATTATTATGTGGCAATCTCTTTAAACAACCAGAAAGATGTTAAAGATACCTGAAATGAAAACCAGAACCTTTTTGAAAAAAATGAGTTTCAAAGGAAATCGAATCCGTAACCGCTGTGTTGGAAGACAACTTACCACCTAGGCCAGCGAATTTGTCATTTTAGTTAAATAAAAAAATTACGAAGAAAATAAAATACAAATATTTTTCAAACATTTAATTAAAGTTGTTCGTTAATGATTATTTAATCTTATAATAATTATAAAACGACAATTTATATAGCCTCATTAGAAGAGCAGACTTTCTCAAAAACGAAAGCTTAGAGAGCAAACTGTTCTCACTAATGATAAATAAATTATTTGTATGACGTTTTTTTGTAAGAAAATATATATCAAGAGCCCGTTGCATTAGAATTTATCGAAAACCCGAAAACATAGAAGTCATAAGCATCAATAAATAAATTCAGGTGAAAATACTCGTATGTCCGAGTATCAATAACTAGAAACAAATCTTATATTTAACAAAATATTGACACCGGTAATACTGCCTGTAATTTATGGGCAGATATCAAATATATGTACATATTACAATGATTTTAGGTAATAAGCCCAATGGGCTGGTTTTTTTTCTTGTAAAGTACACAAAAGTAATGTAAAATAAAAAAATCTGTTTTATCGTCATTTTAAGGCTTACATGAGTGGTTTCCAACCTTTTTGGGCCCCGTGCCTAAACTAGCATTGGGTTAAGGTACACGAGTCGCACCTGTATTTTTTTTAATGAACATGCTTTTCAAAATTTTAATGCTTAATATCGAGGCAACGTGCTCCAAACAGTATAAAAATCCAACGCTTTACTACCGCCACATCTTTATTGCAATAAATAATTACAATTATTTCTTGAATAAACTGCATAAATCTGAAATAAATGTATATAATTATGAATGATAATTTATTTCAAATAAAAAAAGTTAGTACATTATAAAACGTACAACAAATCTGAGACCGAGTTACAGAGGATATTCCCTTGGTATGAGGACTCACCCACAGGTGCTTATGAAAATCATAATAAAAAAATATATGTACTTATCAAAATTCAATGAAACGACTTTATCTTAATATTATTTTTCCTTGATTTGTAAAAAAAACAGCTCGCAAGCCGCGGGTTGGCAATACTCGACTTACGTAGTGATTGTTGTACTTACGAAATTATTTTTAGTAAAAATGTGTACAATGCGTACTTTTAGTAAGAACATTCAGAATATCAAATTGAATCAAGATTCGTTTACTATATTGAATGAAGTATAAAATTCTTGGTTTTAAACTTTTACATTGGATGGCATTTCGGGTGAATGAATAAAGAATAAACCAGATCAGTTTCGTTTCCATTTCTCTTGTTGTAACCCTCGAATTAACGAGAACGACATAAATCGATCTCATTGATCATGATACGCAAATAATCTTAAACTTGTGTCGGGGAATTACGCCTCGTTTGTTACTAACCTGTCAAAAGCTTCGTCGTATTTTACCCATTTTTATTGCTTTGCCTGCTTCAAAATGCGCAGTTGGTGCTCGAATATTTGGAATACTTAATTAGAACAGAAATGCGTAGTTACCAATGTAGACCGAAGGATAATAATGCGTGGTAGATTTTTAGATCAGGCGGTAGCTTAAAATTCGTTATAAAATATCATAGCGAAACAGATTCTTAATAACTAATAGTAATAAACAAATTCCACCTATGTAACTAATTCAAACCATATTCAACCAATATAACTAGTAATAAGTTATCAAATGGGGCTGATGGAACTTTGTTGTTAGATGAATTACATATTTCTTTGTTTAATTATCTGTCCTAATCCACTTCTCATGTCTGAGGATGGCCTAACGAATAAAATAACCCTCTTCTGTAAGAAATTTAGTCCACCCAGAGTGATATATTTCTTACAGTTTATTTATTTATTTATATATGACATGAAATTTTATAAATACATAATTTGTGAAAAAAGAAAAAGTAATTTAATGTGGACACACAATTTTAATGAATCTGAGTTTGTTGCTTTTCATTTGTCGTGTCCCCAGTAAACTAGGATTTTGCCTGTATCTTACTGAGGACACGTAACATGAAAAAAATAATTGATATTTCTTTCCGATTTTTTTATTATATGATATGATACCCCGTTGCATACTTTTATCAACTCGATAAGCAGTGACACTCAATTATATTTCACGCGAATCAAACCAACCTACAAACCAGATAGATGCTAAATTAAACTGAAGTGAAAACTCGGCTGGAACACCTTTTTAATAGGTCTGGATATCAACGTAAATTAAATCCGCTACCCCCAGGTTTGAAGACAAGTGTTTTATGAAGTATACTAATAATAATTATTTTCTTTAAATAGTATATTATTTAAACAAAAAAATATTATATGTTATCTACCTCGTCTCATAAGATTTCTTACGATGGTTAAACTATAGTACGGACCCAGTCTTCAATGGAACATCTCCGTTTCGGATGGAGAATTTCAACTTTTGCGGACCTCGTGTATATGATTGCACGTGTGCATAAAAAGCGCTGACAAAGCAGATTTTATCTCCGAAGGAAATATTTATAACTCGAGAAAACAGGTACAAGAGGAAGGTCATATTGGAAATGTTGAAAATATTGGGCGTGGGCTTGTGTGAATGTTGCCGACGCATGAGAGCTAAAATTCATTAGAGCAGAAGTGTTAAACACAAGTAAGAAACATAATCAATTATTGGTTTGAATAAATGATGCCCTTTTCTTGAATCTTTCTCTTCCCTTTCCTATAATATCTTACGAGTAGTCTTGTTAAAACGATTGTGAGGAAAGAAAGTAATTGTTTTTTTAATATATCAAATATTTTTATTCTTTATATCTTGTTATTATAATATAAACTATATAATTTCTGAAATAAATAGTATGCCAAGTCGAACAAAAAAGAGGTTCTGATGATTAATGAAAAATATGAGTCTGGCTTGATGATATTGTTTCGAAATTATAAACAGAATAACGTGGACTTAAAACCTCAGTGACTTAGTAGGTAGGTAGGACGCTTTTCTTCTAGCTCGAGGGTTGCGGGATCGATTCCCGTTCGATTTTTTTTAAATGAATCCGCTGGGGCTTTCCCTTCAAGCTTATTTAACATCTTTCTGGTTAGTTGGAATAGTTTGCGAAATGGCAATAAGCCCACCAGGTTGTACTGTATACAACGAAAGTTTAATGCAATATTCAATTACATGACCAATTTTTTGATGAAATAAAAAAAAATTGAGCCATCTTTTTGACGAGAAATTACACTTTTCCATTAAGCTACTAGAAAAAAGCATAAAATCGTTATCATTTGAGTGTAACTTATTTAGTTTTAAAAATTTAAAGCTTTTTTTAACAATTATGACAATTGATTATGAATTAAATATAAAGAGATAATATTATTAAGCATTTGTAACGGACGAATAAATGGGGTAGTGTGAGCAACACGGATCACCTGAATGAAACTTCAGAGAGTGCAGAACAAGGCATTCAAGCTATCTTTTAACACCCATGCCAGAACAAACCTTACCCGACTTCACGCCGAACAGCGAGAAGAAACCCTACAATACCACATCCTCGCTTGGACCGTGAAGTTCTATAAAAATCAACAAAATCACAGCAATCCCTTAGTCGCTGCCCTGGGGGCTTACGAGAGTAAATCCGACCTACCCTTCCGTTATAAGCACAAGCTCCCGAAGCATTATCTGTTGCCTGACTAGTCTACCTAGAGTATTATCTGGGACGACCAAGGTCTGAGTGAATGTGATGGAATACAGGTAGCGTGAACGAGTGGACTTGTTTTTGCTAAATAATTAGTGTAATAATTGTTATCTAGTTATAAGTAGTATGCAGGTGTTAATTATTTCTAAGAAATGATATATTAAGATTGTAAAAAATAAAATAAAATGACATGTAGGAAAATAAGATTAAGTAAGTTCATAAATTATAAGATAATTAAGATTAGTTACGTATTAATTTGTATATTATAGGTATAGCCTTGACAAATTTTTGTACAATATTTTACTTTGTTTAATACAAAGAAAAAATATTCTTATGTTTTTCTCTGCTGATAATTTTATAAAAATATTTTTTTGTGATGGCTATTTGTAGAATGTGTGAAAATTTAAAAACATTAACTTATTTTATCGTATAGCTTAAATGAAAGGTTACTTAATTTGTAAAACCGTTTACAATAAAAATAAAATATTATTTTTACTATCGACTGTAATAAATTATTTGGCTAAATATCAAAATAAACCATTTTCTTGAATCGGCTCGTACGCCTTGCGTTAATTATTTCTGAATCTTAACGTCAATAAAGATCGGAAGGCGTTGGCGGCATGCGGTTAGTTTGTACAGTGTTCATACAAACTGACGTGAGTTAAGCCTTTCAGGTTGGACAACTTAATCGATTTAACTGTGTACCTTTATAACTTCGAGTTATTTCATGCTAATGATCTCCTACACTCTTTTTTTTTTGTAATTTCACGCTCAATTATTCCATTTTGGGCAATATCCAAATCTCATTAATTATCTTGTCTTCTTGAATTGATTCTATACTGTCTTGTTTGTGCTTCCCTGATGATGAGGGGAAAACCTTGAAACCGGCACGGTTATACCGTTTTATAAAGTGGAATCAAGAGTGTTTGATTAAACAAATAACAATGTCTTTAAACCTTCTCCGTGTCTTAACTATAAATACTATATAGCATTAACTATAAATAATATATAATGTCTTGAGTTATTTAAATTGGCAAATATGTATTAGTAAAAAAGTTTTTTCTCATTTAATACAACTGACTAATGAGAATGAAATAATAATAATAGTCTGGAGAAGCTGGTGATCACGGGGACAGTTAAGGGGAAGAAACAAAGATGTAGGTGTACTAAATGATGAATGGACACAAAAAGGGAGTTTAAAATATCCTCTTTAAGCGCTGCATTTAACATGACCTAGGACCGGGAGCGCTGGAAAAAGGTGGTGCACCAAGTTCCAGACAGCAGAGGACCACGACGATCAGCATTGAACACGTAATGAGGAAAAATAATAACATTTGTCTTATGATTCAAAATGACTATTAACGTAACGGAACATTATTAAGTAACATAGTAATAGAAATGTAAGGCAGAATTTAACAAAAAAAAACCTCAGGAATGCCGGAAAACAGACAGCATAATGCTTTTGAGAAGCATCTTATGTCGACACACATCAAAACATACTACGGAAAACAGAAACGCCAAATGAAGGACTTAGGTCACTAAAAATATTCTAAGAATAAAATAAATTTAGCATTTGTGGGGAAATACAAAGGATTGTATTGTTTCGCTCCATCCAACATTTAAAATTTGTTTTATTATTGTGAAGGCGTGTAACAAATATCCTCAGCGTAAAACGTGGACGGTCTGTTTTCAAATATTTGTGATGTAATTCGATACTTCTTTCCACATGGTATCACAGTCCTACACATATTCCCGTCTCCGAGAGCTGGCAGCGCCACTCCATCCTTCTCGATCCAAATAGAGTCGCACTAATTTGGAGCCGGCAAGGTTTATTGATTCCATTGCTTACAAACATATCATTTAGCGACAAATTAACCCACATTGCCAGTTGACCAATGTCCGTCTAGTAATATGTTGTCTGTTACAGTCTTTCTAAACCACTGAGGCGTTCCATACCAAATATTATAGTAACACTAGACTTATTACATATTTTCTTTACAAAATTTAAAGTGTATCTATTCGTCCTAATACGTACTTACTATTATTTTTAAATTAAATATTTATTCATAAGTTTATTATAAAGTCATTAAAAAAAAATTTGCGTTTGTTCTTTTGAGCGTTAATATTATTAAGAGTACCGTATTATATCATTAAACTTCCATTGTATAAAATACTAAATAGCGGATTTATTGCCATGTGTGAAAAACAAATTTAGAACCTCTTTTTTTTGGTACCATTGGAAATTGAACCAGAAATCCAAGGTGGAATACATGTGTCTCACCCACCACTAAACCACAGAGGACATCAATACAGTAGGTGCACGTGAATTCGAAATATTATAAGAAATGTAATTTGCAATTGAGTGAATTTTAAATTGGCTCGCATTATAAAAATGTATTCAAAATAGAGACAAATTTTCCCTTTTAACTTCAAAATGCCTTTAATTTAACTAGATAAAGTATATTGAACTACGTAGGGCATACATTTATTTCAAAATGCCTTTAATTTACCTAGATAAAGTATATTGAACTACGTAAGTCATACATTTATTTCAAAATGCCTTTAATTTAACTAGATATAGTATATTGAACTACGTAGGGCATAAATTTATTTTACAACGGTCTGTTATAATATGTTATAATATAATATGTTATAATAAACCTTGCTTAGGAAGTGTCGTATTAAAAAAATCGTAGCTCGTTTTCAGCTTCATAAACTATAGACAGTTTATTTTTTAGAAAACATCTTCATGAAAAAAGTTGAAATTCATTGGTCTAGATGTGTTTTAAATTGGCCTTGCTTACGAAATAAATCGTTATGCCTATAATTACGCTCTTATTGCTAAACTCGCTAAACTATTGAATTTAATTATATGAATTATTTTTTCCTTATATAATATTTATCAAACAATTTTACTTGAAATTATTTCCAATATAAATCCACGAACTAGTTAATTGATTCTTATACACTAAAGCTCTGATAAAAGTCTCAAATATGTTATACGAGTATATCAGTCCCAATAATTTTATAAAATAAATTTTGGCTCGAAAAATGGGGCATATTTAGTTCATGCAATAGATAAATCGTTACTATAGTATAATCATCACGGTTATGATGTGTATTCGCGAGTATATCTTCTTACATACTCGTAATTGGGTACACCGCGGTTTTTTTACCATACGATTAACTCAAGGGCGCTTCCTAACTAATTCAACCTATTAAATAAATGAGGGAAGCTGGAAAACTCCAATGTCCCTTACAAGAACGCCATCTGGATCATTAAATTCCGATGTAAAATGGTCTAAGAGTAAAACCAGTCCGGAAGTGAAACGAACCTGGGACGCCCGCTTGTTTGGCGTGAATGCTAACCGTTAGACCGCGACGGCCGACAAATCATTATTGACAGTGTTCAATATCATTAGATAAGATTTATTTTATGCTTTTGATTTCGTTAGTAACAGTTCTCCAATTCTCTTCTTCCAATTCTCACTGGAACAGTTCATCGGTTGTCCTTGTGTGCTATACACAGGTATTTTGGTCTACAATTACTGTGTATTGCGAAGTAACTATACCCATTTAACTTTAATTTGTAGACACTATTGCGAAGTTGTTTCATCCGAACTTCCTAAGCACATTCCGTTCAGTCAGGATATTAATAATGCTATCCAATTATTAATAAGGCAAATCATATTTCACAACATTTCTCAATATTTTGCACACCCACTTTTACACCTTACCACAGTTTCATAATGCCATCTTCCAAGGTCACACGACTATTCGTGATGAAGCACGACACCGCGCACATTAGTAATGTGTTCTCACAACTCAGCTCACAGCTCCTCACAACATGAAGGTTTTATTTTTTACTGATAATAATTTACAAAATATGTCAATGATATCAGTAAATAAATGGATGTTTAACAATACGAACTTATTTTCTGGTATCAATTTTGATGAAATTACTTTTTAATTATACTACTTCTTGATTAAAAATGTGACTTTCATTCAATATAACGTCAAGTTATCATAATTAGATTCCCCGCAAATTTGTAAAATTAACTCAACTTAGCATTTATCTTTGTTGCATCTCTATCTCCAAAATGAATCAGTTATTCTTTTATTTCAATTAGCTTTATTTTAAGGACTTCTAAATAATATCCCTTGTTTAACTCAGTGTTGTTCTAGACTGTATTAAATACCGTAATAATCCTTTTTATATATCTTATCGTTGCAAATAATGACATGGAATTGATGAATGTAAATGACGCATTAAATTCCCTTGTATGCACCATATATGCTGAATATGTACATTTCTAAAATAGTTATTTTATGCGCGTATCCTTAAACCACGCCACAGCATCTCCAGATTCATGGAATTTGCAGGTATCTAGAATCTTTTAAAGTCGCAAATGTATTAAGTGTAATTCACATCTTCTGATAGACTTCTGATCTTTGTAATGTACCCATTCGTGGAATTGCAACAACAGTCTGTCCGAGTTGAAACTGCGTTTGATTAACAAAAACGAATGGTTCGCTACTGGACAAGAGGAATTCTTCAAGGTCTTGCGTTATCTTTTGTATTTAAACTGGGAGAGATTTCCTAAGAATTTCCCAGCGATCAACAGTTCGTGTAATTGTTAAGCCTGCTCACCGACACAATGGAGTAACGAAAGAATTTACCTAATCAATAATTAGTCGGAGCTTCCTGGCAAATGGTTCTTGGAAGTAACAAAAAATATATAAATTTTGTTTGTCCCCGATACAATTCATCCAAGTTCCAATTATTTATTTACAATAACCTTAATATCTGAAAGTTATGAATCATTTATTGATTTTTTTTCATTATCTTTGGTGGTCCGAAAATTTATGTGGAACGTTTTCATGTAACATAAAATAATATTTTTCTTTGTTCGTATTGTGGTTTGGAATTGTGTTATTATTCAGTAATTCGATTCAGGATTTTCTTGTAAACAATAGGTTACTTATTATCAGATAAACCACTATGGTTGTATTAGAATTTCTTAAATAATTTAGAGAAATATTTCAATTAAAAATGAGTAGAAATTTTTGGCCTACGATTTTCAGAAACTATTCGCCTTAGATAAATATATATATGATGTAACATTATACGAGTATCGTGGTTTGATTATACAGACGTTATCAATATTCAAAAGTAGAATGGGATAATTAGCGCAGATGATTCAACTACAATAAATCATCGAATATTTGCACAAATATTGACAGTTTAATACGTGCAATCAGAATTGCTTCGTAAATTTGATTCTGTAGCAATAAAATATAACATTTTACGTTCTTGAAAACAAATTTATAGGTTTAAATTCCCAAAATGTGTAACCACTCTCATATTCAAAATTATACATTTTTTATATTTCGTTTATACCTTCAGGCTGATCAAATGGATATTTTAAACATATTCAAATATTTTATGCAAAGGGTCAAGAAAATATAAAACTATAATGTGAAACTTTTGACCCGACTGGTTTGCATAGCAACCGGATCTGTAGTGGGGATCACAATACAAAACTGATGCATCCATTTTATAAAGGCCTTCCGCCTGCAGGATATTAAGTGTAAGTTCTTGATCCGCTTGGACAAAATCTTGTGCATCGAAATTCTTATTGTTTTCATCTTATTGGAGTGATTCAAGTAATAATCAAATTTGTTATCCATTCATATTTTTTAACAGTCGACATTTTTTTTAAATATCCTTACACGCAGCATACTGTTAAAAAAAATATTATTTGAATAAAGTATTTATTTTGAGTTGTATTTTATGTGAATCAATTGTTTGTATTTTGAAAATTTAACAACCTCCATGGTTGGTAAGACGGATTCGATTCCCAATGGTACCCAAAAATATTATTAATAATAAAAATAATCCCAGTCGGACAAAAGAGTTCGTGAGGCGATAATACTCACAAGCCCTAGACATGTGCTGTAGTTGTTGTCTCTTGATGTGCAGGGTAGTTTTGCCAACAGTATTTTTCTGTTCTTTATTCCAATAGTTGTAGGGTACTATAAAGATACGAATAAAGAACCGAAAAAATAACTACAATGGAAAACTCTTTTACCAGATTGGGACTTTTTTTTCAGGTACCATCGGTAATTGAATCCGTCTTACCAACTAGGCACAGAGGTCGTTAGATTTACAAAATACAATCAATGGGTTCACATCAATTTGAATATTTTAGTTAAAAAAATATTTCGATGTACACTGCCTGGATACATACATTTCGCCAACAATAAAAATATATTAAGCGAAAAAAAATCTAATTATTATTACTCGAATCACTTCATTACTATAAAAAAATTACGAACTTTGAAGATGAAGATTTTTCCAACCGGATCAAGAGCTTACACGTCGTATTCTGCAGGCTACATGAGGGATGCTTTTATTAAATACAGGAAGGATAATTTTATAAAATGGATGCATATACATAGCAAGAGCTTACACATCATATTCCGCAGGCTACAGGAGGAATGCTTTTATAAAATGGATGCATATACATATCAAGAGCTTACGCGTCATATTCTGCAGGCTACAAGAATAATACTTTCATAAAATGGATGCATATACATATTAATTTATAACTGCATTTTTTTTTCAAAACAACCAATATATATGGATAAAAATATACCAAATTTTTGCAATACAAGTAGATTTAAAGTTCTCAGAATTTATAATTGTTATTCATAAGGGGTTATTATAGACTAGATATGCCCAGTTTTATAATACGAGTAATTAGTAATTAAAACATGATGTAGTAATTAAATAATATCAAATAACTTGACAGTTGACGTTGGATATCAAATCCTGATATCATATGAATAAATGAAGTTCGCTCGAAATAACAACATCTTAGATATTGTTATCAAAACTAAACATTTGTGATGGACCCCAATATATACGATTCCATAGTAAAATGTTTGTAAAATGAGTCAAGCTCCGAATATGACGATTATTTTTGGGTGACGTAGCAGTAACTAGGCATACCATTCCAGTGTTATCAAATAGTGTGTTACCAAGTTTGAAGAATCGCCAGTGGCACAGGTTTAGGCCTAATGGAGTACTAATGAGTTCTAAGATGAATCACAAATGCGTGTGGGAGAAGTGCCTAGAAAGTTATGTTTGTTTTGAAGGTTGCATTGATGTTAACTGAATATGAGCTGAGTTTGTAAACAGGAATATTTTCAAGTGCCGCTCGATTCGTTATGCTTTTGAGATGTAATTTCTATAATGAACACCTTGCATGCCGAAAACTTTTCTACATTTGATGCAGTTCAATAAATATCCCTTTTGTTCCGCACCCGTGCGGTATACGAGTAGGTAGACAATTTCCTGGGTAGTAAAAACCTTAAATCTTGATAGCTTTGTGGCAGTACGCTTTTTTAAATTCCGATTTGAGGAAATAAATCACAGTAAATTTATAAACGATCATCCTAGCAAACGTAAGTTCGATGAATCCAACTACAATTGCGGTTCAACGAGAAAGTGAAAACATCTGTTGGTTATTGATAAATGGAAGTATTCCGCGGAATCAAATATGCTGATGTAGAATGAATCTAATGACAATTAATTCACCCATGCCATTGAAATTTCTATTTAACCTCCATATTTTCATTGTGTCGTTAGAAGAAATCATTCACAAAGAAGTGTTTGCAGAAACTTAATAACAACGACAAAGGTTCGTGGAACTGATGTAGAAGCCGATTAGAACAATTCGTTACAAATTTCCACGTTACGCTGATTATAAATTGATTTCAGTTGTTAGACTTGAACAATGCTAGTCATTTTCGCGCAATATGAAAGTACCACATGTCACACCTTTAATTCAAAACTATAGCAAGTCAAAATGTCATTGTTAGGAGACAATAAAGTTAGAAAATAATTAAAAAGTATCAAAGATAACTTTTTAATGATGCAACTAAAATGAAATTTTATTTCTTTGAATAGTTATGGAGTTACACAATTTTATTTTACAAAATAATTTGTTTGAAAAAAAAACTCATGTATCGAACTGATACAAATTTTATATTAAAATTTAATAAGCATACAGTTTTTTATTTCAACTCGAATGATAATATTTTTGATTTGTCTTTTTTCAAAATAAATAGAGAATGCTGTGAAATAAATTTTTAAATCTATGTTCCATTACCTAATGAAAAATAGTTTTATTCATTAAGTAAGTACTTAATAGTTTATAGCCTTATTTAAAATCAGATCGACTGATTAATAAACAGCCTTACGGCTGTCGATTCCAACCATGATATGGACATTTAGATGCAAAAAAGATCCGGCCCACATTCTACATGTTTCGTGGTTTTTGAACCAACGTAAAAACTCGTACATACACCTAGTACGGAATTGCACGGAATAGATTATTTCAAGGAAAATTTTAACATAAAAAATTAACATTTTTAACCAGCTTCATATTTTTACGAAAATAAATCAGACATAATCTTGTGATATTTTTATTCTACAAAAAAGTTGACGGTTTTTTTTGCAGATGTGCTTTGATAATTTCCATGTAGAATAAGGGTATTTGATAACGTTTCAGCTCGTTAGGATAGTTTAAAACATATTATTTTATTGCACCTTGGTATGCACACCTGTACGTACTAATTTGAATACTGCCCTTTTCTTTGTGATGATTCAAACAAAACTCGTCAAGTTCATATCGGAGGAGTATTGATCATGAACAGGTGTCGTGGGAAACCAGAAATAGGAATGGAGACCAGCCAGCCACCTGAACCTTGACCGGGATCGTTAACACCTCGATCTAGCCCACGCCATTACTTTATTAGATCCATCTAAATCTAAACCAACTGTTTTATTTCATCGGAAACTTTTATTAGATATATCTAAACCCAAACCAAATCTTTTATTTCATTGGGAGCTTTTATTTGATACATCGAAACCAAATGTTTTATTTCATTAGGAGCATTTATTTGATTCATCGACACAAAATGTTTTGTTTCATTGAAATCTTTTATTTGATTCATCTAAACCAAATAATTTACTTCAATGGGAGCTTTTATTTTATGTATCTAAACCGAATGTTTTATTTCATTTGAAACATTTATTTGATTCATCTAAATCAAATTTATTTCATAGGGAGCTTTTATTTGATCCATCTAAATCATAGTTTCATAAAGTGGGCTCTACCGCCCCCTTGTGGTCACTGGGGGATCCGTAGTGGTGTTGCTAGACCTAGGGGCAGTAAAGGGTCATTGAGAAGCAAGCAGTAAGAATTTGCAAAAAAATTTGGTCATATGAACATTTTTTACGCTAACACTTATCCACTTGATTATACGGACACAGTCATGCATCGTCGCAAGAATCATACATATCAATCGTTCGTTCTTGTTGGTCCGTCGGCTGTAAAATGCAAGTTACAACGAAATATTTCCAAACTTAACAAGATATTTCCAAAGTGTCTTTATGAAATAAAAAAAAATATGCACAAGACTAAGTGAATATTTTGATGATATGAAAAATTACAGTCACAGCAACACTTTTAATGTTATTCTTATTTGAAATAGATATAGAGTTTTTAATTAAAATTAGTTCAGTAATAATTTGTATATATGTTTAGCCTTGGCAAATATTTGTACCAGATATTACTATGTTTAAGTTTTCCAAAGGAGGGACGGGACGCTAAAAAATATACTGAAAAAGGTGCGGTAAGGAATAAAGTTTGTCAAACTGTGATCTAAACAAACTGTTTTATTTAATTGGAAACGTATTTTTATGAAAGCATATTTTCATTCAAAATTTAAAAAAGTTAACTCATAATTTTACACAAAAATTTAAGATAAAGATATGTATTTTTGAGTTCCCCATGAGTTTGAGAACTAATCGAGTTCCCATTCGGTTCGATGTACACTTGAATATTTTTGAGACATGTTTCTTGCGACATAATGCATTATTTTTTTTAATGCGGATAGTAATAATAATACTGAAAATATGTTTGATATGCCTTCGTTAAAGAGAACACTTACGAGTACCTCAAGGGCACTCGAGTAGAACACTTTTAAAGGGAATCGAACTCATTTTTATAGAGAAGACAATGCCTAAAAGAAGCTCAAAAATAATGTTGATAAAAAAGATATAAAAAAAATCTATTTTGATGCATTTATACTACATAATCGTAACTACATAACTTCTTTTCAGACTTTTAATAGAGATAACATTTAAACTGACCAAAAATAGTTTTCTCTCCGGTTTAAAAAATGTAGTCTTCTTAAAACGAACCATACAATTTGTAATGCTTAGTTAAATTAATCAATACGAAATAGTTAAATCCATATATACTCATCTTCTATAAATGGCTTGAAAATTCCTCACCTTCTTTAGTTTAATTTCTTCGGGCAGCTCTGCACGAAGTGGGGCTCATTGTTTAAACTTTGCCATATGCGCACAGTGGCATTCTATTTCTCCACATAGGGCATTTAGTTAGCACAACAGACATGTTTGTAAATTCAGGGTGCAATGTAGTTAAACTTTCCTCGTGAAAAATACCCTTAGTCACTGCTTCTTAGGGCATCAAGTAACGCTTTTCGAGCATTGGATTTGTTCCTTATTGATGAATAGGGGATAAAACATGTCCCAATCTCCGATGTGACCACACACTACGAGTATTGAAGCCTACCCAGGTGAAGTATAATGAATAATAACATTAGGTAGAATAACATACTTGTGTACTGTACGGCTATATAATATGACTAGCGCTTTTACTTATTAAAATATGTACCACGTTAGGAACGTTTGGTTTTTGAAATTATAAAAAGCAGTTATTAGTACATAGTCTAATACTAATAACTATGTATTAGCAGTTAATAATACATAATTATTAGTATTTGGCTAGAGTCCCGAGTGGAATCACCCTTGAGGAAAGTTTGCTCTCTAAACAGCGCTATATGAGTTATCCTTTTTTCATTATTATTATTGTTAAGAAAAAGAATCAATTCTAATAGAATGACTTATGGAAGTATGTATTTAATCAAACTATCAATAATTACTAACCAGGAAGTATTTATAAAACTAAACTATTAATAACAAGGAAGTATGTATAAACCAAACTATTAATAAATAATGACAATTCTATTGAGAAAAATAATACCATCTTTGATTTTTGGGCCGATGTCTACATTATAAGACTTAAAAATAACTTAAGATGATAAATACAAAGCTTCTGGTTAAGAAATATCTGAAGGCAATTTTTAAAGACCACTGCACCTAGTAAGCGCTTGAAAGTATTATGTTACATGAAGTGTGAATCGAAAAAGGGATAGACAGATTTGTATTTTAATTTTTTTTTTAATTTGAGTGTGATATCAAGGGGTCTGAAATTAATAAGAAATTAAATCTAGTTATCATTTCTTGAAAGAAACCAAACAGGTCATGTCTGTCTTTATTCGAGAAGGGATGAGTAACTGCCTCTGGAGGGAATATGTAAGGGAATCTATGACAACAGCATATAAACTAGATATTTTAATATACTGGAAATAATGTTACCAAGTCTCGCTATATTTCAAGGTGATTAATTACTCGATTTAAAAAACCAAAAAAAAATTATGTTAACACCCGATTACAAATAAAAAAAAACTAATTATTTATAAATGATTATTATTTTGTATTCCTTTTTATATATAAAACACGATTTCGTAATTTTTTTCTTCTCTTGGTAATTATTAGTTTAAAAAGTTAAGCGGGAAATACATTAAACTATCATGATAATCTTATTTTTTCCGCACTCATATTTAAAAACAAAAACTATGAACTTAGTCAAACAACATGAGTAAATCTGCTTTATGAGATATAACTTATGAGTTAGTCATTTACTAATTATCATAAGTAAATATCCGGCTTATGTATTATTATCATTTATCAGTCTTAACGCATTGTGCACGCTTTTCAAAATCAAAGTCGTAAGCTCATACGTCATTCTCTGGAGAAGAGCGATTGTTGGTTTCAATTCGATTAATCAGAAAAGGGGAAATAGCGTTCTGATAACTAAATTAGGTGTGTACGAGTTATTATGAGCGTAAATTATGTGCTAACCAAGGCCATACTCATTTTCAACTAATATTCCATTATGTACTGTAATTTTATCACTGGAGGTTAAATTTAAATGTTGATAGGCCTAGACCAGTGGTCCCCAACCTTTTTGTCGCCGCGGACCGGTCAACGTTTCATAACTTTACCGCGGCCCACTGGGGGGGGGGGAGGGGGGACACATTGAATGTAGTTTTTTTTTAAATTAATAACAATATATTTGTACAATATACAAGTATAATAATAAAATTTACAACTGTGGTATATAAGTTATAGTGACAAATAATAGTAGAGAAAACACAAGGTTTCTGGGAAAAATTAAGAAAAAATATATAATAACAATAAAGGATTTTTAAGTTTCAGGTAATTTTTTAATTTTCTTTTGGATTGATGGGTATTTTCAATATTTTTAAGGTTCAACGGAAGGTTGAAAGTATTTTTTTCCAAGATAGAGAAAATAATTTTGAGAATGTTTGGGGTTTAATATCGGGATTTTAATGTTATTCTGATATCTTGCAAATATATTAACTTGAAAGTTATTTATCTATTTTCTTTAAAAGTTTTGATGTTGAAGTTTTATGTGTTTTGATTAAATATTTTTAATTGAATCGTGTTTAAACATGCCTTCAAAATAAAATACAGTTACCCCTTAAAAATGAATAAAAACAGATTTAATATTTTAACTTAATGCTAAATCAATGAGAACCCTGAGCTTGCTTTATTGAAACGAGATGGTTCCATCTGGGGGTAATAGGAGATTGTGACACCCGAAGTGTCTTGCTTATGTCCAGTTTATTTCTTTGTTTTGTTTTGGTTGCTGTCACTGCAGAAAACCCCGCTTCACATAGATAGGATGTCGGAAATGGCAATAGGGATTTTAGTGCTGTGGTGGCAATCTCAGGGTATTCCGCCATGACTCTAATCCAGAACACCGGCAGAGTTGTTGTCTCGAACAGGTATTGTCGGAAGGTCGGTGGTAACTTAGCGTGAAGAGGTTTTCAACGGAATAATTATTTTAAGCTATAATTAAGTTTTATTGGATATGTTCGATTTTTCAAAAGTAATTTTTATTTTTAAGCAGGCCCTTGCGCGGCCCAGTACCATTTGGTCCACAGCCCGGTACCGGGCCGCGGCCCAGGGGTTGGGGACCACTGGCCTAGACGACCTGTCCGCTGGTCTCCATTATTTTTATACTATTTTAACAATAATGGCTGCTAGACAAGATTAAAAAATTAAATACAATTTTTAAAATAATATGTACCTTTATGCACAGCACACATTCTTATTTATTTATTTTAATTTGATATTCTACATAATACGAATTTCTTCTGTTACATAATGTGGGCATAATTTATTATTACTCATATGGAAGAATAGCAAGCAGGATTTATCTCGTGCTGCTAGGCGGTGCCGAGAGTATACCCACTGGTCACTCTTTTGGATCAATATGTGTCTACGTGTTTAACCATAACACCGGCTCTGCAAACTGATACATGTAACATATTTCGTGCACCTCAAAATAATATCCTAAAATTGTTAACGCAATAATTCTATGAAATGAAGCTGTCAAAAATGTGATTATTTCGGAATGTAGCATCAAATTGTAGTGTATATAATTGTCATAAGTTGAAGTGGATTTTTTATCATGTCCTCGTCATTAAATATATATTCTATATTTAATGACATAGATTCTACCTAAGGGCTGGGGGTGCTGGCAGAGGCTTCTCAAGGGTTTTCCATAGTTAACGCAACTCTAAATTTTCCCTTATATTCAATACATTCTTCACAGCGCTATTTTCCAATATATTATTTACAGTGCTCTCAATTCTACTGCATCCATCTTATTTTAAAGGTTATTATTTTCCATATCCATGTATCGTTTGCGTATCCTGTTTAGTTAAGAATCACACACAATGGTGTTGAGCAATTCGGTTTCTTATCGTATTTCAGTTGGTCTATTGCGTACGAAAGAAACAACAAGTTTTGCGATATAATGAAACTCAAGTTTTGCGATAAATTTGTCACAAATTACAACATTAATATTAAATATATTATACTTAGGTATTTTAAAACGCTTGTGTTTTTTCTGAAAATATTAATAACACGAACTTCTCCAGCGGTCCATGTTATCAATATTCTTATTGTTGCACAAGAGGTTCGCAATCTTATTAAGAACTCTGGCGTTATAGACTGTTTTTTCTTAATTCCACATTATTTCTTAAAAAAATATTTAAATTCATTCTCAAAGGAGCGTTAAGATGGCTGGGACATGTGGAGAAAATGAATAACAAAAGAATGACTAAGTGACAGTATAAGTCAGAAGTGCAAGGTATGCGAGAAAGACATAAATCCAGATATTTACAACTGTATTAAATGGATAAGATTGGGAAAGAGGTTAAAGTGAGAAATAGAAGAATGTGGAGAAACGAAAGTTGTGGACTTTCTCTCTGCCTACCACATGACGGATTCGACGTGATGATATGTATGGATGTACAATGTTTTGTATTGTTCAAATTAGCAATTTTAATGTTAGAGTGTCTTTCAAGTAATATATTTTTATATTAAAATATTTAAATACTGTGACATTGTTTGAACAAATAGAACGCAATAGTAATAAAAGGTTTACAAAACAAATCTACAGCGCAATCGTAAGTGGAAGTTGTGGAAGAAGAAGACCGAGGAAAGTATAGTTAGATCAACTAATATAACTTTTGAAAGATATAAAGCTTAGGGTTGCTTGGAAAGGTTGAGCATGATACGAATTATGTGTTGTATGATGACGGTTTATATGTATTGTATTGCAAACTCAGCAGAGCATTGGCATTTGTTAGGATTACTCTGGAGTCTCGTGTTATTAATATTCATTTTGTCCTTGTCCACGTTTGCGATTTACTAAACAAATATTGAAGTGAAGGAGCCACACACCACACATGCCTCCCGAGAACCTTCACCCGAAAACAAACAAGCGCAAGAAGTTGATTTGCAAGTTTGTCTTTCAAGTTCCATATTATTACGACGTGTTCGCGAGTCTATTGTATTCAAACGCCAAATTCCTCTTGAATCCGCTAAGACTACGCAGACTGCAGTGACGTAACGAGGGAGGGCATTGGGGATAGTTGTTCCCCAGGCGCAAGACTAAGGAGGGTGTTAAGTCATGGAAGAAACGTATTTTTTGAAAAGCTTTTCCTCAATTGTGACACACCTTATCGGCGTCACACACTATCCCAAATTAAAAAAAAATCATATTTTTTAGAATACTAACTTTTGATGTAATTTTTTTTAGAATATTTCATCACTGAGTGCATTCATAATTCATTTTGTTATATGTATACAATGTTTGTGATTCACGTGAAAAAAATAAATTGGAATATTTATGAGAAACATATATACTGAAATATATATAAAAACGTTGTAATGGCTGTTGGGCTTCCACCTTATTCGTAAACGACACTTAGCTTACATTTTGTGTAAGGGGCTCAGATTTTGTGTCTTCTTACCGGCCGCAGAAGGCTCTCGCTACGCCACTGACAAAATGACCGTAAAATATGATGTTTTAACACCTGCAAGTGTTCTCTCCAAATGTAATTTAATTCTTGGCGAGACTGCAAGTTTTAAAGAGAATGTCGAAATAAATAAGCTTCTTAATATTTTTAGAAAACAAAATTATACATATATAGCGCATTTTTTGGAAATTTCCACTTGCTACCAACAAAACTTCGTTTCGAAAACGTAAAGCACAGCATCTGCCACTTATCGCTAATAAAATAATAGTTACAAAATAATTTTCAATGCACCATACGCAGATGAAACTAAAAGCAAAATATTTATTTAAATACCTATTTATTATTCACATCACTTAGACGTATTTATTGTTCGAGGCTTACACGCAATCACTCGGAATGTTAAAACACGCCAAGAATTCGATTATAAGCACTAGACGAATATTCTTATATATACATCGCCCACGCCACACAGGATCACAGTAATCTGCGAAGGATCGCTAAACTGTTTGCCTTATAAATTTATTATCTCAGGAATGTGTACAAGTTTGGTGTTTCTCGGTAGGCATGACGTCAGCTTTATTATTTATGTTAAGTTATGTCCTTTGTGTATATCGTCTGGTAGTTTGTTTTGTTGTTTCGTATTTTTTTTTATTTGCAACTACAACTTTTAATATGATTCAGTGTTACAACAAGACCAAACTATGTTTTAATAAATCATCACATGTTTATTGTAATCGCATTTTCATAACTTTGTTAAGGTTTTCAATGAATAGTTTTAATCATCGGCATCCTGGGTATTAAAATTCAGTGTAGTTCTGTACCGAAATGCAATTTAAGTTCTGAATTCAGCTCGTAGCCAGTTTGGCGTTTCATCTGCGGATGTTTTCACACAGGTACTTGATAACTCATCTTTCTTCGTTCTGGTAGACCAGATTTTGCTTCATTATCGGGATCACCCAATCTAAACTCTTAGATATAATATGCAGTTTCTTAACTTATATCATGTTTTAAGTTCAATATTGGATTATCAATTTTCAATGAATTATTATTTTTGGTTTTTGTATGAGATTTTTGAAATTCGGTTTAATTTAACCTTATTAAATATATCATAAAAAAAATCATAAATATTAACAAAATGGTTTTTCATTCATTGTTTTTTTTTTTAGATATTCTCTAACAGTGTTATTTCCCACTCGTGGTTGCTTTTAGATATTCTCTAACAGTGTTATTTCCCACTCGTGGTTGCTTTTAGATATTCTCTAACAGTGTTATTTCCCACTCGTGGTTGCTTTTAGATATTCTCTAACAGTGTTATTTCCCACTCGTGGTTGCTTTTAGATATTCTCTAACAGTGTTATTTCCCACTCGTGGTTGCTTTTAGATATTCTCTAACAGTGTTATTTCCCACTCGTGGTTGCTTTTAGATATTCTCTAACAGTGTTATTTCCCACTCGTGGTTGCTTTTAGATATTCTCTAACAGTGTTATTTCCCACTCGTGGTTGCTTTTAGATATTCTCTAACAGTGTTATTTCCCACTCGTGGTTGCTTTTAGATATTCTCTAACAGTGTTATTTCCCACTCGTGGTTGCTTTTAGATATTCTCTAACAGTGTTATTTCCCACTCGTGGTTGCTTTTAAAATTAATTATAATAAGTATAAAGTTCTCATAATTCATAAAAGTTTTTTTTTTAAATAATAACTACACACTTTTATATAAATGATTACAAAATAAGGTACTTAAAATGTGAACAATTCGATAAAATTCAATAATTCTTCTAAATCGTCGTGTTCATAGTTTACCCACAATTATATTGCAAAAATAAAAAAAGAATTACGTAAAGCGTGAACTACTTAATAACTGCGGTCTAAAATGATTAATGGGCGTGATGAATTACACAAAATAATATAATTCAAAAATTTACTAATGAAAATATAAATAAGCGTTGGAAATTAGCCTAAAGCGTGACTTCAGTAGATCTTTGTACAAGTGTTGGTGTTCCGAGACTTCAACAACTTACACTAAAAAACCCGCAATAAAAAATTAACGTTCGCATCAAATATAGTAGATATTGTCCGTTTAATGATTCCTCAAGTATTAAAAGTTGAAGTATACAAACTAATAATGGCACTTAACTAACCAGAAGAGCGTAATATTGTTGACCTTATCAATTACTGAAATCCAGTGACCGATTCATTAAAAAACAGATGAAATATTAAAGTAATCTAAATTACCATTTTTACATTTTCTTATTATTTCTAAGTATTTTAAAAAATATAACAAAATAAATTATTATTTTGCATTATTATATTTTGAATGAATTTGGTATTGTTACCTGTCGTATGCAAGTGTAGTAATAAAATAACCCTGGTTACTCAAGAACTAAGTGTATTCGAGTTATCTAACCAGCTTTACTGTAACCTTTAGACTCGACCATCTTCGGATATTGACAAATCTAAGTTTATCTTAAAGTTTAGCGCAAATATTCCATGAAGACAAACACAGCGATCTTCCGTATTGAATAACATACTTACGATGTAAAAGGAAAAGGAAGATAATAATATCATTTGGTAAATACTCGTATGTCTACATAATTTATATACAAGGCAAACAGTTTGTTTCAGAATATCCTAATCCTTTGACAAGTGAAGTACGAGTATATTATGTTTATCTACACGTAGGCTGATCTAAGAACAATCCTATTATATTTTAAATTTTTGCCTAAAGTTATCAACTAGAAGTTTCTCTTTTTATAAGTTCTAAATATTATACTCGTACATACTTTTGTTTATAATTCAACCTTAACAATTTCCTCTATTTAACAGGTATATTCATAGATATCATGACCAAGTTCTTGGTCATGATATCTATGAATATACCTGTTAAATAGAGGAAAGTATTAAGATTGAATTATAAATAAAAGTATGTTATGTTCGAGTATAATATTCAGAACTTATAAAAAGAAAAACTTCTAGTTGATAACTTTAGGCATTTTTTAAAAATATAACAGGATTGTTCTTAGAGCAACCTAGTGTAGATCCAAATCCAAAGTTTTTTGGATTTAATGAAAACTCGTTGAATTTGACGAAGACATTTATTTTTAAGGTAAAAAACATCAATATCATGAACATTTGTATAATATCAGAATCGTTTCATTGATTTAAGAAAACAAAATTACAAATCAGTGTTTTTTTTATTTCAGTACAGTTTTTATAGATTTAGAAACCGTGGAGTCACGGGGCAAAGAGAATATGACATCTATGGTATATTTTAAGCTGATCCTCGGTTAGACACCGATATTCGAAACTAAGGCTCCAGGATTAGCCGTCCTTGGGATTTCCCCAGGATCAGCCTGTAGACCGACCTGGATGAAGGCGTTTTATGGCATCCCTGTATTCCCGAAGGACTGATAATAAAAAGTAATATTTTTTTAAATTTTATTCTTCCTATTTAAAATCAGACTTAAATTTTTTTATCAAAATATAACCTGATAAAAACAAATGTATTCGTGTTAGTTGTTGTTGAATTTGTTCATAACAAATTATTTATTGTTATTTTTAATTGATGATTTGATCTGTTACGGAAATCAGAAGTTTATAACTAACTGCAGCCCTGCATTATTTACTTATTTCAACCTTCAACTACACTTTTCATTTAATTTGTATAAAATATAATATTGTAATATGCTTCCGTATACAACGTGTTGATAAATTAAGCATTTTATATTATTTGAAAAAATTAATTACCATTGTGATTTTGATTAATGTATGAAACCAAATCATTACGTTTAAAACATGAGCATTGTTATGTTCCTAGTTAATATAAGGTTTAAACAAATAACTTGAACCTCCATTTACCGCATTGGCAAATTCAGGTACTTACTTATTTTACATATAGAGGTTTTATTTTTTTAAGTAAATAACGTATGAAAATAGAGTATATTAATATATACTATGCTTATAATTTGAATATTCTTTCACAATTTGAATCCTGAATTAGGTAAATATGAACGAGCTTAGAATACAAAGTGACTCCATTCTAAATCTTTTCTATTAGCAAAAAATGTGTATTTTAAGTCTTTTTTTACAAAAATAGACAGAATGCTTTTCAAATGAATACTTTTCTGCAGTTTATTTACATTTTAAATTTTCATTTTACAAAGGCAATCACAATTTTCATATCTGATTTGGGTTTCAAGTATACCCTGTTGCTAACAGGAAAGGACATAATATAATCGATTCATAGCTCGTTCCGACATGGATTTGAAATACACCTAATATGTTTTTTTTGTTTATGCTCTTCAACATATCCGAATTTGTGATTGGAGGTATTAAAGAGCGTGACCGGGAGACAACATTGTATTTGAGTCAATTAATAGAGCCTTTGGATTTAAAACCACTGGAGTAGGCACAGAACTCGCGCTTCGTCATTTGTGTTACAAATAGTATAGTCATTTAATTTCCGTCAAGAGGTGATGTCTAGCATGTGTCAGCAGTGACGATTTTTTTTACCAGAGTGACACATTTTTTTTTCGGTTACCATCGGAAATCAGTTACCATTGGAAATTGGTTACCATTGGAAATCGAAACCAAAACACCCGGATGGAAATAAAGCGTCTTACTAACTAGGATACAAAGGTTGTAGAAAATAGTTAAAATCTGTTTTTGTGATTCTATTGTATATTATTTTGTGACTTCTTCGGGTACACGCGAATCAATCTTCCTTTGACTTCATTTTCTCTCTTCTATAAAATTATTTTAAAACATTTTCAAACAAGTGAGAACAACTCATTTTGACTTATATTAATAAGGAATGCTTAAATCAGACGAGTATGATATACGTGTATTATATCATAATACAAACTTTTTTACTTGTTTTTCGTTCATTATGTTATCCAATATATTTCAAAAGAATTTTTTACTCAATAGTTTTATTAGAATATTTATTTTAATTTTTATTTTAATGAATAATGATAAATAACACCAATCTATCAATTATCCCATAGACTTATTTTTTATAAAAATATACACCTGGTAGTAGGGTTGAAACAAGTTTCTCCAAGTTATCAGAGAAAAATTCCATTTTTACATTACAAAACACAACAGGAGGGCTGCGACCTTAAAGGGTTGTTTTGATATGTGTATCATAAAAGAACCACAGGTAGACTACCGTTTTACTGGAGTGGTCGAGAGAAGATGAAAACAATTCGTGTTCTGAGTAAGATACTACGAAAATATACACAATGATTAGTCTCAAGGTAGAAAAAGTTATCTTGAAGATGTGATAAGAATATATTTAACCAAACAAGCTCTAAACAATACGTAATGCTTTCACATCTGACTTATCAAATGTTCCTATCGGATTATTATTTTTTTCCTATCAACATCAAATTCGCAATTTTTTTAGACTCCAGTCCGTTTTCGATGCAGCTGATATGTGGTAGCCACAAATATTGTCATTTGAGTCCGCTTCTAAAAAGCCTACAATGTCTCAAGCGTGACGAACAGATTGACTTCAAATTTTGCCTCTATATTCAGGTCCCTTAATGGGATGATGTTTCCATTATATCTCTCGAATCTGTGTCTGACAGATATTCCTTTGGAGAGGAGTAAAAATTTGAGGTTGATTTCGTCTTCGTCGAATAAATTAATTGTTCCGAATCGATCTAATAGGGTAAAGTTTTATGATAAAGATTTTGCCTTTGCTGGTCCTGTGTCATGGAATGGTCTTACTCCTAGTGTTCGAAATATGTGTAGCGTATACAACTTTAGGAAACCCTTGAAGGCAACCTTTTTTGAGGGGTATCATCAGAATTTATGATTGTATATAAAACACTACACCTAAAGCCGAATGTTCTACTATCACATGTCGAAAGATCTACAAAAGTTTATTTCTAGTTCGTCTTCCCTTAGTAAATTTTCTGCGGTTTTCTTGCTAAATATGTTTTTTCTAAACATATGTAGATGCGGGGAAGTACCTAAGATAATGGCCGCAGCAACTATCTTCGTATCCTTTCACCAAACTTATGTATATTTTTAATTTGTTTATAATAGTGGGTTCGAGACCCCGGGTTGAGGTGAGTCTGCTCACTAAACGGCGATATATAAATTGTGATTTTATTATTATTATCTATGATTAACTGTGATTTCGCAAATAGGTGATTATTTATAATCACTGTAGAAAATCAGGATGATATCGATAGGAAATAAATATGGGATACTGGCCACTTCACTTTCACTAACTTGAAGATAACTTGAATTGAGACATCAGCTCTTGCTTTATTTTAATATTTCTTCTTTAACCATTTTAACTCGATCTTTACTAATGTTGGACAAATTAATTAAGAAGAGTTTTTATTTCCCTTATTGGAAGACATCATCGTACAAATTTAAACTCACACAAAACTATAGAAACCTGAAGAAACCGTTTAACCATTTTGTATATCGAAGGTGAGCTTACTATCAAGACAGACACCAAGAAATTTAATATTATATTTTAGAACGATACTAACACTCATATACGAAGTATGTTTATCAAGTTGTCAAAAATTGCAATTTATTAGACACTTATATTATTTGCTCTCGTAAGGAAGAGACCGTCAAGATTAGAGGTAGAAATAGTGAAACACAATTAGTGAATTAATAAAATAATGTATTATTAAATATTCTTATAATATCATTTAGATCTGATCTTAATAAATGTATTAAGCACAATTTGTGGACATTTTTAAGTTCGCCATTTTTAACCAGTAACCAAATCTGAGATCTTATTGTAGTCATATTTTACTTGTAGTTAGCTCGTTACTATTCTAGTCTTGTATAAGTGGCTCTTCTGATTAGGTATTCAAGCCGGTGCGGTTGGCAACACATGCACGTGGAGCGGACATGCAAACATCTAGTTGTTTCATCGGCAGCAGGATAGACGAGGGTTTTCCTATTGTTTTCATGGTCATGTAATAGAGTTGTCACCAAATATTTTGTTTTATTGCTTGAATAATTAATTAATGCCCAAACCCAACTCCTGTTACTACCGTGAACGCTCAACTGTAATGGAAGGTAATGAAAAAATGATTTTTATTTTATTTTTCAAATAACGAATTAGAAGATCAGTTGGGTTAGGTGTTTTGGAATGGTGCCAACATTTCGAAAACGTTGCAGTTTTCATCTTCAGGACTTGTTTGTAATCAACTTAATCATACACATAAGTGGATGCGCGCCGGTTACTGTTGATTTATAGCAAAGTCTCTACCACAACGTGAGCGCATGGGTCCGTCCCGGTTTGCGAACGTAACGTCAGTGCGTGGCGGTTCCTTTCTACTACGGAAACATAAGCGCGCGGCTTCCACAAATGTTGAAGTTGTTGTTAATTTTCATTTAGTTGTCTCATCGACTTGATTATGGGGTACCATGCTTATTTGCGGGGAAATCCATCGTTTGTTTGATATTGATTGGATGTTTATATATTGAATTTTTATATATTTTTTTTCTTTAAAAGAATTTTTAATATTTTTTTAAGTGTAAGTATAACACGAAGGTACAACGTATAAGCTCTTGAGTTGTTAAGATAAATTAATTTCTTTTTATCAATTTTATAACTTACAAAGTCAATTAACTGAGTTAGATATAGATTTATTTTTATTTAAATTTATTCAGTATTGAATCAACGGATAGATTTGGTATTTTAAAACCAAATTGTCGTTTATCAAACTCCATATTAGAATATTTGACAATAAATTAGTTTGCTATTCCACTAATTCCTATTGAAGAGTCTTGGGATAGGTGGTAGAAACACGTGCAGTGTGGAGTAATGTAATTAGTAGAATAACAAAGTAACTAATTGTTAAATATCCTTACGTATTTATGCAATATTAGATCCTTTAAAAAATAATATACGTAACACTTGTATAGCGCTTTCGAGTGAGGAATTCTTCTTTCAAGACTTTGTATTACCCTTTTGTTGTGTATAGTACAACCAAACGGTGTTATTGCCATGTGAAAATATTTTCCAGAAAAATGTAAATGCCTTATCCTGTTACGAAACAGTTGGTGAAATATTCAATCGATTTGTATGAACTTGTATGGATTTATTTGAGACGAAATTCAGTTAGGTAAAATCCGTTTTACTGGCTTACGATTATTGTGCATATACGAGTATGTTATGGTACAGGATTTAGGTTGGCTTATTTGATATTTCAAATAAAATATGTATTATAAGGGTTGTTTTTTTTGTGCGATATACTCGTACTATTTCCGTAAGGACCTCCCGGGCCTAGTTTATAAGACTTCTGTCTCCCAATCCGGGGGTTGCGGATTCGATTCCCGTTGATACCGAGATTTAAAAAAATGTTCCAGTTTGGTTTTCATTTGAAGCTTGTTTAACAAATTTCTAGTCGATTGGAAGAGATTGCCACATAGCAATAAAATCGCTAAGTAATAAGTGCAATATGTATTATACAATACTTTCAACATATCGTGTTGTTAAAAACGCTCTATAAGTAGCTTACTTTATCGTAAGAGCAGCTCTAAAGTGACGCCGTTTTTTTTCAATTGACTTTTTGAGTAGCATGCTACTGTAGTTTGCAAAGTAGCTATAACAATGCTACTCTTCAAAGAAGCTTTCACAATACTGTCTTGAAAATGCATAACAAATGCCCCATAGAGAGAAAAATACAACAAAGATATACAACATACAAAACAATGATAGGCATCCTCCGTGACCTAGTTGGTAAGGCTCTTGTTTCCCAACCCAGAGGTTGCAGGTTCGATCACCGTTGGAACCCAGATATTTTTTAAAAAGGATTACTGGTTTTAACTTCAGGCCTCCTTAACATATTTCTGATTGGTTGGAAGTCATTGCTACTTTCCTCATAAATAAATGAATGTTTAAAATTGATGTTTTGGACATGTGGAGAGAATGAATGATGGAAGAATGACTAAGTGAATATACGAGTGAGAAGTGCAAGGTGTGTGTAGAAGAGGTAGAGCGAGAAAAACGTGCCTGGACCAAATGGAGTACATTTTGTAAGAAGGTAAAGATAAAAGTGTGAATAATTGAATATTATGCATGACGAGTTATTTGAATGTAGAGCAGGCGAAAGTTGTATGATTGGGTAGAATTGTATTGAAGATCTGTTCACAATGCCTACCCCGCAAGGAACACGGCGTAATGATATGTACTCGTATGTATAATACATCACATGATAAAATCGAAAAATGTGTGCCAAAGCGGATTTTTAACACGAATATAAAATTAAAATATTATACTTGTATAAAGAAAACAGATTCAAGATATCTACAGATTTCAGATGGATTCTCTTTTGAATTAGTAAATATAACACGTTATTCAATATATATTTAACTTAATAAACATAGAAGAACATAATCAAAATTTAAATCCGCAAGTATTTTTATAGTCCCACACGTTGGTCGAATACCAAGTCCCGCGACCGGCCCAGAAATGTCATTTGTATGGAAATTCGGCTTCAACCAGATCCCTGGACCGGCTGGGACAAGCTGTTTATCAAACTGTTCGTTTCATAATAAAAAATGTTTTACGACTTATAAAATTTATACCTCATCTGCATTATCATCGGCAAAATTTAATTTTAAGAGTTGTTAACAGACTTTTATAGGTGTGGGCGTTTTTATATTTAAATTTACATGACTTATCCTAAACTATTATACTGATATATATTTTGTATTAAAATTAAGAGCAAATTGATAAAGATCATCGAAAAAGGTACAAAATGATAATTGTAGATACTTCGAGACTAACGTGGAGAACATAATAATATTCTTCATAGAAATCCAAACACTTACATAATACTAGATAACCTCCGTGGCCTAATTGGTAAGACTAGGCTACTGTCGTCCACCCAAGACTTACGAGTTCGATTCGTCTTGGTATCCAGGTATTCCCATTGGTATCCAGGTTTTCTTCTTGGTATCCAGATATTTTTCAAAAAAGCATAACAGTCTGGTTTTCACTAAAAGTTTCTTAAGCATGTTTCTTATTGGTTGGAAAAGATTAAATAATATACCCACCTGATTGTACTTTATATAACGAAAATATAATACAATACAACGTTTAGTCACTTTTCTCACGTTTTAGTAAATATTATATTAGAAGTGGTTATTGAATTTATATAAGGCAGCTATTCTAACAACTAAAAAAATAATCTAGTTCAAGAACCACTCAACGATGCAAAACGTAATACATTGTTTCATATAAATTACTATTAGTTATTTTTCTAACACTATTAAGTATCTTAAAATTATTCCGAAGGCACATTACTAATTATAACCTATCTATCATTAAACGCAAATAAAAAAAATACATTGCCTCTATACCATTCAGAGGTGATCTATTACATACTCGTACCATAGGATCAGCCACTCCAAAATGTCCTCAACTAGAGCGCTTACACTTAGAAATCCAGACGATCTAATGTAGCACGTTTCCTAAAGGGCACACACCGAATTTCTGTAACAAACCTGAACTCTCCAGTATATGATATTTAAACATGAAATTTCCCTTATCACTAGGTAACGCGTAAACTACAATATTCGTATATACGATCATTTCAGTGTAAGTGATTTCACACAAGAACGTTTTTAAGATTATCATTAGCGAAGTAATTTTTTGTGTGTTGATATTGTATATTTTTTCATTCCTTAAATTTGAATCAATTAAGTGACGTACAATTTTTTTTATTTTTTATAAATGAAAATAATGTAATTTGTTAAATTTAATTTTATATACGAAAATATTAATAACACATTTTAGCCAGAAACTGAGATGATATAGTTTAAGTTTTGCACGTTGAACATTTACAGAGGATTGTGACAGAATAAGGATTTAGGATATTAGGAAAGAACGCTAATTGAAAGGAGCCTAGAGATGGTTCTGCCACGTAGAAATAATTAATAACGAAAGATTTACAAAAATAATCTACGCAAGTAATAAAGAAGGTAGAAGAACTTTGAGAAGACTTAGAATAACGAGGCTTGAACAAACAAATTAATCAAATTCTGGAACATAGACTTGGCAGAAGCGAAAGATGTATAGCTGAACATAATCAAGTGGAGATCCGTTCTCTCTGCCGACTCCAATAGGGGCATGGCGTTGCACGAGGATATAACATATAATATGTTATTTTAATGATTCATTTAAAGACACAAAAAATTCTATGAATTAAAATTAAAATTTAAACGACGTGTGTAAACAAATTGAATCGATAATGTTTCAAGTACTCTTGTAACGCCTGTGTCTAACATACTCGTATAACAATCAAGCATAGTACTAAACAATTTATATTTTTATTGACCTATATTTTTTTATTTAATATCCTATACGACATATTGTTTTGTTGAGTTATTTCAATTTAAGCGGGCACCTTTGATGCGCGCCATAAAGTAAATAAAATTAATATTCATGAACAGTTTTGAATATGAATATTTATGTAAGATACTAATAATTTGATTTCGTTTGATTAAGAATCCCGTATCAAGTTTAAAGCGACAATTTTGAATTATTTTTATACCCATATCAAATCAAGTAAATTTAAAATATTTAATTCAATTCAAATTTTTGAACAACTGAAAAACCATGTAAAAGGGTTTATAAACATGAAATTGTGGACTTTTGTGTTCACATAAAATATTTAAGAAAAGGTTTCTAAATAGAATATTTACTTAACAGTATTTCGTATACTATTGATTGTAGTGTATATGTATCAAAAACATTCATAGTACACGAATTTCGTTATATCAATTTTTTTTTTTTTCTGTCATCGAATTTTTTTATTCATATATACTACCTTGATCAAAAAGTTTTAGGACTTTATTCATCAAATCGAAAATACAAGTTTATTCATCAAAATCGATATGGCCCCCTTCAAAGTACTCCCCATCGACTGCAACGCACTTACGCCAGCGCTTGATCCAATCCTCGAAACACCGCTGGTGCTCAATTTTCGGTGTGTCCATCAGAGCCGTCTTCGATTTTTTCATGACATCCTCTCGGGTGCTGTAACGCGTACCGCGAAGCGGTTTTTTAAGTCGGTTGAACAGGAAAGTCGCAGGGAGAATTCGAAGGTTGCTGGATAGTATTCGAGTTGTTTTTGGTCAAAAACTCATGGAAATTATGTCTTTCGCGATTTCAACGCGGTCTTTTTTTTGCATGAAATTGAGGTATTTCGGCACCAGTTTTGCAGCGACATGTCGGAGGCCCAAATCACTAACCAAAATGTCTTGAGCGGATCCATAAGCGATGTTCAAGTCCTCTGCCAGCTCTCTGATGGTCAATTCGCGGTTTTCGGCCAACGTTTCTTTGATTTTATCAATGTTTTCATCGGTTTTCGACGTCGACGGCCTGCCACTGCGTTCGTCATCCTCGACCGACTCACGACCACTTCTGAAGCGTTCATGCCACCGAAAAACACTTCTCCAACATTTCCAAGGTCTGCGGACCGCTAAATTCGTTTTACACACAAAATTTTATGCTAACTCGTTGATGCCATTTTCAAACTTGTAAAAAATCGAAAACACGCACAAAGGTAGATGTATTCAGTACAGCGTAACTTTTACAAATGTCAAGCTATGACGCTGAAATTTGGAGGGAAGTGTCAATGACAGATGTGGTAACCTAACAAAAAAACACATTCCAATGGGGTGACTGACAGCGCCAACGTAGGCCGGTCCCAAAACTTGTTGATCAAGGTAGTATTTTCCTCTCATTCTTGTTCTATGCTGTGAGCGTATATATGAATGTATTTTTAATTATATTTTAAAGTTTGATTTTGGTGTGAACTGTATATAATATTTATATTATTGTATTATTGTATAATATTACACCTTCATTGTATACAATACAACCTGCCGGGCTTATTTCAATGTGGCAATATCTTCCAACCAACCAAAGCGGTATGACTTATCTGTTCATTGAATTATTTCATGTAAATTCTTAAATAATTTTATTGTTTCTTGTCATCTATGAAACGCTCAATAAGGGTTTTAATTTGTATATAAGGTAAATTGAGATGCCAATAAATAAATATTGAGCCTTGGCAAACTGGGTAAAAATATATATAAATCCATTTCTGTGATTTATAAGTTCTTTGTTAATTTTAGGTTTCATACATTTTTCCGCCACGAATGAAACTATTATACGAGTAGGTCATTTTAAGTTGAGTTTGCAACGCGTTTTTATTTGTAAAATCTTCACTATTTCATTAACATTAATATATAGATCTTATGTGTAATATTTTTTTTGTGTTAAATGTCTGTTTAGTTTCCTAAAAGAAAAGAAAAAAAAAGTGTATAAAAATCCCACTAAATAGTAAAAAAAATAATTTAATCACTTGTCTTTATTTCCAACATTTAATTGTCTTTACTTTATGTATCTGAAACACTTAAATCGAATGTATCGATATACCAAATAAAACTCCGTAGCGACAACTTGTGTGAACTCTGAATACAAATGAGATAGTTGAGTATGGTCTTAATGTCATCACCCAGTCATCAAAATAATCTCCACTGATGTCGGTTTACCATTGTGTTGTCGTATTAGCATTACCGGTTTCTTGTGCTGGATATAACTAAGGGTAGCTCTTTTCTCACGACCCTGCTAGGGGTAGTTTTGAGACCTCATTATTCAATCTTGACAGTGATAGAAAGACAAACAATTGTGTTTATAAAGAGCTGAGGCGTCAGCCATTTTTTAAGAAAATTAAATATTATTTTCAAGGTCACTGGTACATAACAAATAATTTATTTGTCTCCTAAATTTACGTGTACTTTTGCATACATAAAAATAAATCAATATTGTGTTTGTGTGTCGATTTGGATCTAATTTCTAAGCACGTATTCTTAGTGAGAAGATTATATTTCATTAGTCAGTGACTTAAATACTTATTTTTAAGACGTATTTGCTTTTGGTTCTCACATAAAAAATATGTTCTTTAAGTTTTAATATAATTGTGAGATTTTAAACACCAATAAAATAGGAAACCGTGTAAATTAAAATCCAAAAACTTTCAAATAAATTATATGTTTGCACTACTAGATTAAATTATTTTTCTACCATTAACTCGAAAAATCATTAAACACAATAATATTTTTTGCACGTTATGTGTAAAATATTCTGAACTGTTTTATTTATAATATTCACACATATGGTGAGCAATTTGGATTTAGAACAAGACACAACACGGTCCAGCAACTTACCCGTGTCGTGGAAGACGTGTCGATGGGCTTCAATAGGAACAGAAGTACTGGCATGGTACTGCTGGACCTCGAGAAGGCTTTTGATACTGTCTGGCATGATGGCCTTCTTCACAAACTTCTCCTCACTGGCACTCCACTCTATCTCGTGAAACTACTTCAATCCTACCTTTCCAATAGAAGTTTCACAGTCACCACTCATCATTCTACGTCATCCGCCAGGCCCATCCCTATGGGTGTCCCCCAAGGCAGTATACTTGGACCATGTCTATTTAACATTTACACACACGACATTCCTACTCCCCCAAACTGTAAACTCGCACTATTTGCTGACGATGCGGCATGCTACGCATCGTCACTCAAGGTGGATCGAGCTGGTCGCCGTCTTCAGATTGCTCTTGAGATCCTTGAGAAATACTACCAGGACTGGAGGCTCAAAATCAATGACGCCAAAACTGAGGCCATCATGTTCTCCCGAAAAATCAAGGAAAGAGTGTCGTCGATGCCCTTATTCATCGGTGGTTGCCTGGTTGAGTTGCAGGACGTGGTTAAATACCTCGGCCTGCACCTTGACCGGCGACTGACGTGGAAAACCCATTTGAATACCATCAGACAGAAGGGTCACAAGGGCATAGGGGCTATCAGTTCGATATTTAATCGACGCAGCTTCCTTTCACCCAAAAATAAACTCCTCCTCTATAAAACCCTTATTCGTCCTATCTTGACCTATGCTGCACCCGTTTGGGGTAGTGTGAGCAACACGGATCACCTGAAACTCCAGAGAGTGCAGAACAAGGCATTCAAGATATCATTTAACACCCATCCCAGAACAAATCTTACCCGACTTCACGCTGAATAGCGAGAAGAAACCCTACAACACCACATCCTCGCTTGGACCGTGAAGTTCTATAAAAGCCAACAAAATCACAGAAATCCCTTAGTCGCTGCCCTGGGGGCTTACGAGAGTAAATCCGACCTACCCTTCCGTTATAAGCACAAGCTCCCGAAGCATTATCTGTTACCTGACTAGCCCACCTACAGTATTAGCTGGGACGACCAAGGTCTGAGTGAATGTGATGGAATACAAGTAGCCTGAACGAGTGGACTTGTTTTTGCTGAATAATTAGTGTAAGAATTGTTATCTAGCTATAAGTAGTATGTAGGTGTCAATTATTTCTAAGATCTCATATATTAAGATTGAATAAATAAAATAAAATGATATGTAGGAAAATAAGATTAAATAAGTTCATAAATTATAACATATAATTAAGATTAGTTAAGTAATAAATTTGTATATAGGTATAGCCTTGACAAATGTTTGTATAATAATTTACTTGTTTAATAAAAAAAAAAAAAAAGGTATATATATATATATATATATATATATATATATATATATATATATATATATATATATATATATATATATATATATATATATATATATATATATATAAATATAGATTCTAGATTTTTAATTGAAAGATAACACTTAATTAATTTCAAGTGTTGATACGAATCTCTCCGTCGATTAAATAACATATGTTTTTGTTTATTTGAAAATACAAAGAGTATTATTTTTAAATATTCTTTTTTAATTGATATGGATTATCACGAAAATGGTTTAATCGTAATGTAATTTAAATTAAGCACATGCCGCATACTTGGAAAAGGTAATCATCAAGCCATTTGAAAAATTATATGCGTACGTACCTTTACGTAGCGTACATATTTATATTTACAGAATTATCAGCCTTATTTGAAATTATATTATTTAACATTAGTTTAAATGATAAGCTTAATATTATTTACAAATAACAAAATAATTTGACAATTATGTACCACGTTTGCACTGTGTGTGTGTGTGATAAAATCAAAAAGTTTAAAAGATGTACATATTAAGGATAGAATAGAATAATTCATTCATCAATCAAAAAATTTTATGAAAATCTATCCGTAATATCAAACCTATCTCAGAATTAGAGTTGCTACTGGAGATTACCTATTTTTTAGTGTATTATTTGAAAGCACTTTGTTCTCAGCTGTTGAGGAAATTTCACATTTAAACTGCTCCCCATTTGTGTGAATGATTATGTAGTAACATACTTACTTAGCCCTATTTACAGTATTGTAACCATGGTTAATCGGCTAGCCTGAGATTACTCCTAGCTGCCAAGAAGCAAGAAGCACGAAGCACCGCACCGGCCCCACATGAGTGGACTCACGCACAATTGACTCTGCACAGTGACAACAATGTGGTGGTCTCCCGCTAAGTTCAGCTATTTCTGCTTGAATTTGCGTTACGACTTCATAGGAAATAAAAAATAATGAGTTTGCCGCGTTCATTCGCAACATGTGGTAACTCTATCCTCGTTTGACTCTCGTTAACAAACATTTTTGTAACTCGATTTTGTCCTAAATTTAATTATATGGATATTCAAAACTTACAGAAGAAATAGTTTGAAAATGTATTGTGATGGTTTAAGTTGAAAATTTAAACATTTTATTTCGATACAATTTGAGAGTTTTAGTAAAAAACATATTTGAATTTAAAAATAATTGCTTCTATAACAAGTTTTGTTTATGAATTGTTAAAAAATTAAATTGAGACTAATATTATTTTGAATGCATTAGATATGCCCATCTACCTGCCTTAGTGTTTAATTATTGTCACAACATGCGTAAGTAACATTTTTTTGATTTGAGGTAAATGTTTATATTGTTCGAATAGCCATATCATTTGTCATATTGGACAAGAATTTGAGCAAAATTTCGTAAACGTTGACGTGTGCCGTTTCACCTGAATTAGTAGCACGGCTTTCACAACATCTATTAACGCATATGATTGAAAAAGAAATTACTGCTAATATTCAATAGTGACATTAAGGTGTTTGCCATTCGTAACGAATGGACTGAACTCCATAATAGTTGCTACTCGCAGATGGATTCCACCTGGTCACGGGTAACTCCCTAGTTTGGTCACATTACTCACAATGGTAACATCGTTCAAATGGAGCCGATGATGTTTAAATATTTTTCAATTGTTTATTGACGATCTCCGTAGCCTAGTTGGTAAGACGATTGGTTTTCAGCTGGGGTTTTAAGGTTCGATACCGGATGGTACCCCAAAAAAATGATTAAAAAAGGTCTCAGTTTGGTAAGAGAGGTCGTCAGTAAAAATTCTCGCGCGCGTCGAGTACGTGTGCGAGTGTTATTGTCTCTTCGTGTGCGGTAGTGTATTAACACGTACAATAACGAACAGCAAGATCTGTGACTACTCCAGTGTTTCTAAACCTGAATACTCGATTACTGCGCCAAAGATAATTGTGTCTCCCTGCCCCGCTCTTAAACATATCCGAATCCCTAATTCAGATATATTGAAGGGTATACCATACGACGGAAAAGGATAAAAAAGTTAATTCAATATTAGGTCTTCATAACGTCGTTGAAAACTTTTGGTAATTAATTAATCGTATATTGAGTAGACACAAGATGGACACAATTATATCATTAGTCCCTGAAAAATATGCCATCCCATTTATCTGAATTAAATACGTAAGATAGATAACAATTTGGAAAATATATTACGAGTAATAAACCATATTTATAGTAACCCCGATTAGTGTAAGAAGAAATAAGTAGTTTTGTTATGTAAAATGAATTTGAATACGCTATGTGTTTCAATGTACAAGGGAAGACTGAAAAATTTACAGCCTTGAAAAAATAAGTGCTAGCCGGTTTCAATTTATTATTGTTATCGATAATGTGAACATTTTTATTACTACTGACAACATCTAACATCACTCAAAATTTTCATCCGCTTTAGAAAGCTGTTTGAAATTTAGTGAAAATGGATAATATTCAGTTGCGCTTCATGTTTAAATATTTTTTTATTAAACGTTCACACCCAAAAATCTCTGAAGTATTTACAGAATATGCTCGTAGTAGGACTTTCATCGTACTTTTTTTTATGAATTGTGAATGTCTTTCAATATATATGGATGTACGAAGCTGAAAAAAAATTACCCTTTCCGATTACATAAAAAACAAATACTCAACACAATTCGTCCCTCAAATTAGCCCTTAAATCCATCAATAAATCAAATTCATAAAGGAAGAATGTTTTTTAAGCAAAGGCTTAATGATATTTCTTATTATTTTTACAAAATGGGTAAGAAATATTAAAAAATATGTATATTTTTTCTTATAAATGAGTATTTACGGTTGTCAGGAGCACAATAAGTTTAATTTCCTTTATGTGTATAGGATATTACACGCCCTTCTCGCTCAAATTACTGTTAATCATTTGCAAATATTTTTTTGTGTGAAATCAACCCTAAGAAAAGCTTATTTGTATTGTTCGATTGCATAAAAGGGGAGCTATGGAAGTAAAGTTCTTGTCTTGTGTAAATTATTCCGTATATTTTAAGCATTTAAAAAAAATAATAAAAAATATGGTCTTCTCGTATATGTACTCGTATTTTATAATTATACAAAAATATTAAAGGTTTACTTTTTTACTCTTATTTGTGGCACGTAATTTTTTTTTTATTTATCGAGTTATTTAATAAAAAAATAATTTTCTGAAAAGTTCCTTCGAGTTAAAAAAACAATGTTTTAACATTAGTTCGAATACAATGATTTAACCAATCAATGGGAGGTGGATTCTCTTGAAATCTGAAGGCGATATATGGTTAAATTTAGAAATTACTTACATTAAACAACAACAAATATTTTAAATGTTAACAGTGACAACTAATTTGTTATATTTCCATCATTTGTAATTTTACGTAAGTTTTCAGTTTTTATGATTATTTTAATAGTTTTAAAGCTCTTTTTGATAATTAAAATACATACATACACACGGTCGTATTTTGTTTTGTAAATACACATATTACAGATAGATACATAAAACAATATTTATATTTCACGTAAAATAAATAATGTATCATATGTTCTCAAAATTTTATCGCCACTAAAATAAACATAAAATGTGTGGAATGGCTACACATTTTTGACAAGAATTTATTTGAAATTGAAAGGTGGCATGATAATTATTGCCTCCATCATTTTGACACCACTTTGTACTTTGGGGTGAATTATTATCATTCAGGGTCTGGAGCCATGGACCAAGGGAGTGGCTTTAGAAGGGGGAGAATTCTACTTTAAGGGATTATATGAAATACGATATCCTTATTTTTTTACATCATTCCTCAGAATATCTGATACCATTTTTAAACAAACATTCCCTGCGGTAGTCATAACTTTTTATTAACTCGAATTTAATTTACAGTTTTCTAAATAATTGTGATTTATTTTTATTTCTGCGACATAAATCAATATTATCGATTTTTTCTTAAAGCTGAGTGTATATTATAATACACGAGCTGAATGGTGGGTGATCTAAATTTATCTTAAAGCTGAGTGTATATTATAATACACGAGCGAATGGTGGGTGATCTAAATTTATCTTAAAGCTGAGTGTATATTATAATACACGAGCTAAATGGTGGGTGACCTAAATTTATCTTAAAGCTGAGTGTATATTATAATACATGAGCTGAATGGTGGGTGATCTAAATTTATCTTAAAGCTGAGTGTATATTATAATACACGAGCGAATGGTCGGTGATCTAAATTTATCTTAAAGCTGAGTGTATATTATAATACACGAGCTGAATGGTGGGTGATCTAAATTTATCTCAAAGCTGAGTGTATATTATATTATATAATACACGAGCTGAATGGTGGGTGATAAATTTATCTTAAAGCTGAGTTCATATTATAATACACGAGCTGAATGGTGGGTGATCTTAATTTATCTTAAAGCTGAGTGTATATTATATAATCCACGAGCTGAATGGTGGGTGATAAATTTATCTTAAATTTATCTTAAAGCTGAGTGCATATTATAATACACGAGCTGAATGGTGGATGATCTAAATTTATCGTTTTTTTATTGTTTTCATTCGGCTAACTTTCATTGCCTATTTTCGGATTTAATTCCCGATGATACCCGAAAAAAATAAGGGTCGCAGTCTGGTAAAATAATTCGTCTGATAACAATTCTTGAGTGTTATCAACACGTGCAATGATTTTCGTCCCTAATCCGGTGGTTCTTAGCCCGAAGGCTCGATGAATGTGGCCAAAGACAGTGTTTTCTCCCAACCACACAACTTTCAATCGGTTTGAATTATCAGTAAGGATATGTTGAATCATAACATACGAACGAAAAAATAAACTCAATTATATTATTATTCAGGTATTACTCATGTACTCGTATAGTTCTCACGAAAATTCTCATGTTTTAATTTACAATTGTTCTAAGATAATTTTTTGTTAATCATAAGTGGTATCTTTATAGCAATAATCTAATGAATCATATAGAGCAATATATACGAGTACATATACCATATACAACAATAATCAAATTCATCATAATTCTGAAGGGATAGTATCTGAACAAAAGTAAGTACATTGCAACTGATAAATTAATTTTATACTTGTCTATTCATTATATTTTTTTATTAATGACATATATTCATACAGAGTTTATTTCGTTAAACATCAAGATTGCCTTCATATAAGGGGAATATAATTACTAAGAAAAAGAAAAAAACCACGACTGACAAAGCATTTAAAAAAACTAAAATGTCACTTCTAGAACGTTTTTAAAATTTAGATTTAGAGTTTTAGAAGCACGAGTGTAATAATTAATCCAGACAGAAAAACACCTGAAAGTTAAATTAGTTGTGTTTCTTACGGAATCAATCTTGGTCAAATGGCAAGTCATGTTACATTTAATTATTTATTAGTATTAAGGGATGCATCTGCGTTTCATTCTTATATACTTATATTGAAATACCAGTAAAACAGGTTGTAAAAATGTTTGAAATTTAATTTTTCGCTAATATTTGACAAAAAAACATCATATTTTTATCAATTCATCTTTAAATAAAAAAAATCCAACCCCATTTTTATTTAAACTTTATTCTGTGGCAATTCGTGCACTAAGAAATAAATTGTAAAATGTCAATGTATGAAAGAAGACGGAATGAAGTCATTAGAAATTAATGCATGGATAAAATTGATGTTTCAATTAAATTAAGATACAAACACGAACTTTAAATTTATTGAGACATGTGAGAGCGAGTATATAAGTCAGAGGCGTAAGGTGTGTTAGATTAAAAGTTTGTTTAATAAAAAAAATAAAAAAAAGGTGTGTTAGAAATAGGTATATCCAGGAAATCGTGGTTAGATCAAGTGTACCAGATTTGGAAAGATATAGTAGTAGAATGTGGAGGAGGCGACAGTTGTGTGCTTGAGTAAAAAAATTGAGATCTATTCTCTCTGACTACTCCGTTATGTATGTATTTTTTAAACAAAACAGTACAGACGTGTATTGTTCATTATCTTAAAACGTTTCATCTTAATAATTATTTGCAACTTCCATTAATGATGAGTCAGCGAGATTAATACCACCTTACTTTGTAACTTTATTCATACAAGTACATATTTCTAACATTAATATCTTCTCATGCATTTAATGATTAATACAGTACACAAGCCTACTCATAATAAATAGCCTTGCCAACTTCCCATTCCGGTTCTTATTGAAAATTTCATTTAATAGTTAAGCTATTGTGGAAATTAAATATCTTCTTTTGAGGTGTTTCCAAATTGTTCAATCAATAATTTCTTTAGTACCTACAACGTATCAAAATTAGTCAAGTGGACATATTTATTTATTTTATTATTTCACGACAGAACAATGTACTTACTTTACATAACGTGAAACAATAACACATAAGACAAGATAATTCTAATACTTAAAATTGTTAACAAAATTACAAAAAATATCTTAAAATAACATAAAAATACAATAAAACAGCAGTAATAATAACAAAGTAATTGTTTGAATTAATGTTATATTTATAAATTATGTATATTAAAGTTCGATATACAATATGCATGTATATTACAAAATATTACCAAATAAAAAATGTTATGATTTAATTATTTCATCGATATGTTAATACATATTGAAGAGCGTGGCTAGGAGACAACAACGTCTTGGTCACCATTTATTGAATCTTCCGACAAGAACCCCTGTAGTAAATACGAAGCTCGCAATTCATCATTATATGTATTAACTATACTACTGTATGTAGAGAGGTAACAACACTAGCACATATCTAACACGTGCAAAAATTGTTATCAAGCAAAATCTTGGGACTCTTTTTGAGTGTCGAGAGGAATCGAACCTTAATATTCGTTCGAGGTGGGGAACAAGCGTCAAACTAGGCTTCAGAAGTTACCTAGTTTAAAATATGCTTTCAATATGAAGAAGAGCACTCTGAAGATGGTTTGGGTAGTAGAATGAATGAATGATAAAATCAACAAATGTGAGTGGAAGGCTTTTAATAGGAACAAGGCCAAAAAGTATGGTTGGATCAAGTGAATATTATTTTCAAAGAAGGGATTGCAAAATGCTAGAGAAATTGTAGGAAAAGTCTGTCGCTCTGTGCTTTTTGCTAACCCCGACAGGAAAACTACATGATGGTGCGCAAGTAAATTATTCTAGATTTACTTCTATGTTACCAGAGGCATATTCAATATGTTCTTAATATCGAATCTTAGCTGTTCGCTACCCGTTAAGAAATCATCAATTTTGATTGTATGTTATTAGAAGTCAAAGGACGATATCGCTGTAGGAGTACGTGAGTGCAGTCACGTTGCATGAGAAGGAACCAGTATGTTGAGATCGAGGCAGGGTAAGGGACCAGGCTGTTTGGGACGGCTTTGACAGTTCCCCGCACCGAGTGACAATCTCTCACAAAAGATGCCCAACAGATGTCAAGGATTGGACACATTTAATAGCCTAATCCTAAAAAGGACACAAATTCCTGACGTGTTTGGAATAATTAAGTATACATTCCAGAATAAAAATATTTTTACTATAAAACAATCACTCCTTTCATCAGCAAGTAATGAGATCGGTACTTTACTATATTTTTTCTATAAGAATAATAATCATAGACAAGAAAAAAGAACCCTTCCTTATTATAAAACATTCAACTTGAAAAAAAAACATACAAAAAATTCTGGCGACCACGTAAAAGAAATGATTGTGGTGTAATACAAAAATATTTTTTAATGTAAAGCATCTTAAAGCTAAATGTGAAACCTTTGATATCATCTCCATCACGCCATGTCCCTATCGGAGTATGCAGAGGAAACAAATCTCCACTTCATTCTATCCTGACATGCATCTCACACTTCTGCCACGTCCATACATCGCGTATTGCGTAATCTAATATTATAAACGGTTTTCAATCTTCGTTCTTTAAGAATTTAATTAATTTAGTCGTGCCACGTTTCTTAGGTCTTCCCAAACTTCTCGTACCTTCTACACTCATTTTATTTTATTATAATGTACGGTTGTTTATCGATCATATTAAAAAAAGTTTACAAAAGTAATACTCAAATTAGAATTTTGAGTGTGTATGAATATAAATACAACTTGTCAAAAAATTATAAACATTTACATAATTAATATACAAAAAAATATCAGAAATCACTACGCCATGCATACCACCTACCATACATAAAATACAATATTGAGACAGGTCAAGGCTCAGGTAATCAAAGGTCCTAACATAAAAAAAAAACAATCTATGAAAATACTCGTAATAACAAAAACATGCGTACGTATAAATCATCCACTCCAATACACAAAAAAGCACATCGAAACTTAAACATATTTATTTACAGAGATCTCGGAAAGAGAAATTGTATGGGTTATTTTTGTAAATCTTTCATCATTCATTCTTTCTACATGGATGAACCATCTCAATGCCTCTTACTTCATCTTATGCACTGCATCTACTTTCAATCCTCTTTTTTACTAATATTTTCATTATAAATTTTGTCACATTTTACGCGTACATTCTCTGTCTTCTTACTGTCGTATTTTTTTTACCACATAGAGATTTCGCTTAAGTTTTGATAAATAAATGAAAATTCACTCAGCATTAATAAACAATTTACTTGCAGTAATAAAAAAAAAAACAATTGCAAACTTTATATGCTCGTATCTGTTAAACATACAACAATATTGTACAGATTCTTTGAAGAAATAATATTTAATTTGCATAAGGAAAAAAAAAATATTATTTCCAAGAAGATGTTGCGTTGCATCTTCTTCGGTTGTTATTTCTAAATCAAAAAAGAAATGTTTGTAAGTAGACGTTAACATTTGATTGCTTATAAACATCATATCCAAATAAATCATTAAATAATATATTACAACAAAGAACCACCGTATAATAATAAACAAGCAAATCAAAAGCAAAATGAGCTGTGTCCTTATTGGTTTTATAATAATTTACAATATTGTCGAAAAATTTGCGGCTGCAAACCTTTTCTCGGAAATGATGAACAAAATATGGGTCGGAATACAAGTCTCTGATCCTTTTTTACGATATAATGCACCTCGTTCTGCAGCTCAGGTAAGCCATCGGATATCAAAACACATCGCGTGTGCAACGAACGACCTTCTTCAAAATCTTCCTGCATCGAAGCAAAAAATGTTTGACACACAAGTCTTCAAAGTAAAAATTAAAAATCTTTTGTCTATACTCATGTTTTATTAAGAATGGGAGTTTTTCAAAGTTTGGTAGTGGATTGAAAAACAAATGAGATCCATTTTTTATATCGATAACCTAGAATGATTTGTGGCATCAGTGTTAAAGTCAAAAATGGTATTATAAGAGAGTATAAAAATTAATTTAATTAAAAAAACAATTTTTAGACGGTTTAAAGCTTCAACCAATTTAACATTAAACATAGTTAGTCAAATCTTTTACGTAAAAGATAACTGAAAAACACATGATCTATAGCATCATCATCCAAAACACACTCACAGCTATTATCCTCTATAATACCCATTCTGTAAAAGTAACTAGCTACTACGCAGTGACCCATTGGTAAGCGACTTATAATTGAGATTTTCATCTTGTTCATTCTTATTATAATATATTAAACCACGATTTCAATAGAAATGATAGAGCCCTCATTTACACCAGTTATATCCCAATACAATCATTTACACCAGTTATATCGCCCGTTGGTGCCAAGTATCGTGTTTAATTTTATGTATTTCAAAAGTTTAATTCATAATGTAACTTAAGTATAAAATAAATTTCAAAAGTGTTCTAATAGTTTAGGTATTTTAGTCAATTTGTATGACTTGTCGAGTTATTAATCCTTTAAAATAGTATTCTCTGCTTCCGTAATATTAAACTAACTTGATTACAACTGTTTTGTTGATACCAACATGTCTGATAGTGGCAACTTACTGTAGACCTACTTTCCATATACGACACCCATATGCAAAAAATTTCATTATCAATCACATGATTCAAAGTAAAACGTAAGTCGGTGAAAAAAATCATGGAAATAACTTTATTTGACTCTCAATCAATCGAGTGAGAACGTCACATGAACTCATATTTGTTCCTTGTGGATTTATATTAATACTCGTACAAAAATAATCCTTTATTTAAATAAAAAGTACTGACAATTTTCGAATAGCTCTTGAATACATCAACATCAAAAGAACAAAACATCGTTTAAATTAAGGTCCTAAAATACGAAACTATTCATTTTACATTATATTTATGTTGGATTTTATGCATTCGATTCCAAAAATGGCATATTTTTCTATGCAAGAATCTAGGTATACGTTAAACTTCACAACGCATTTGTGATTGAGCTTGAATTTTTCTACTCCACCCTTCCTCGTCTTTCTTTCTCTGTAATTATTTAGCAGTCGTTAAAGTCGGAGAAAAAATATTGTCTGTGCTAGAAACTCTTTTTAATTTTTGTATTTTCATTCTGAATGTTTTGATATGATATGTTAATCGGAGCCTACACGTGGGAATACCGAAAGCAAATATTGGCTCATTATTGAAAATTGGTAGTTCTGTTGTTATTTTTTGGCAAAGCTACTAAAGTTTTGATTGGTTTAATTGTTGAAGCAATTACAAATCACGTGCTGGTATTTTATGAGCTTTAATATTAGTTCATCATTTTTTAAATTCTTTTCTAAAGTGCCTTAGGGCCTTAAGAGAATTACTTATATAGAATAATAATAATTCCTTTTAAAGATTCTTCTACACGTGTGCCAGATTCCAATTCCTTTTTGTTCGTTATAGAAAGCGTTCTTATCGATACAGAGCTTGATAAAGTTGTTCGAGCTTTCTAATTCTCTACGTGATGTGTTGATTGGCAAAACATTTTAGAATTGGATAGAAATTAATTCTAAACTTTCTAATTACTGATAACAATACTATACTCGTTATTTCTAGGTGGTTTGATAAGGAACACACGAATTCAATTTGTATTTAAAAGCTTCTTGACAGAACCGAAGCTAGAATTACTAAGCATTTGTCTTTTATGAAAAAGAAGACTGTCGATTGATGTGACTGCAATTATGTTATTTAAGTTTTAGTTTATCGATTTAATATAGTTTTATAATGAAACGAAATTTTCATCAACTTGTCACTTAAAAGTAATGCCTTTCTTGAAGTCTTCATATGTCCATCCTGTCCTATTTTCATTCCTCAGGATAGCGTAACTATTGCTTGTAGTATATTCTCCGTCCTCCGTATAGTGTAACTATGGATTGTATTGTAGTATATTCTCCTTTCTCCGTATAGCGTAACCATGTCTTGTATTGTAGTATATTCTCCTTCCCCCGGATAGCGTAACCATTGCTTGTAGTATATTAATTGCATATTTATACCCTGCATTACTTATTTTAATGGCGCTATTGGATTAATATTTGTCAAAAGTTTTGACTTAAACTTAGTGATATTGCATATCAGAATATTCAAAAGTAAATTAATTTGTTATTCCATTTACATTAATCTCTGCGGCACGAGTTTCTACCTCCTATCTCGAGAGTCGAGGGTCTCTACCGATGGAATGATTCCGATTTGTTACGAGAACAATGTTTAGGTCAAACTGGTGTGTTTTTTCATCGGGAAAAGAGCAATGATAAATAACTAAAGAATGCAAAAAATCATCTCTCGTTAAAAAAATTACATAAACTTCGAATGCAGTTGGACCTATATATGCAGTTGGACCTATATATGCATTGCTCTCGTAATAAACCGGGATCCTTCAGTTTCTTATGAGATGATTAATATGAGGTAGAAACACGTATCACGGGTTGCAATGTAATAACTAATTATTAATAAGTAATTAATTGAATAACAAAGCAATTTATTATTAAATATTCTAATGTTTCTCATATAAAATAAAATAACTAAATAATATCTGATTTTTTTCTGATTTTTTTCAAGCAACTCTATAAAAAGTTGTTCCACTGTTTACTTAAGTCAAAAATTATGCCTAGTTTACTTCAAAATTTAATGACTCACTTTATACCCATTAAAAAACCATTAAAAAAATTCTGTATGAAATTCTAGTAAACAAACTTGGCGGGTTTTTTTGGAATACTTAAATACATACATCAAAGCCAGCACATCTCAATAATGTGCAGATCATTCATAGAGTAAATTATATTTGAGTAAACAATAGCGTGTAATTTATATTTGATTTCAATAATCTATGTTGTTCTATTTTAAAGTTGATATTTAGGTCGAAAAACTCTCCTTTATTTGATATAAAGTTATTTTTTAAATGAATTTTTAAATACATTATTTTTTGCGCAATTCATTGAACAAGCATTTAATATAATTTCCTAAAACCCAAAACAAACATTGTCCTGAAATCTACAAGAATAAACCAAGTTTTTCCTATTAGAATATTTACTAACAAAGTATTGTAATTAATGTATTACTAAATAATACAATACGGATTTTCATCAAGTTAAATTCAAAATCGTTGAGAAGTTCTTTCGTTATTATTGCGAAACAAAAAAGGATATCTTGACACTGGTGGTATTAAATTTGTCAAATGATTTTTTCTACTTTTTCTTTTATTGGAACTTCAAAAGTAGAAAGAATAAATATATTTCGTTTTATGATCCCAAACGACCAATAAGGTGTGATACGACCAAGGACGAGTTAGGAGCCATATTATCAGCAGGTTTTAGTATTACACAGTGTTCGGGAGTGGAAAAGAAATATATTTGTTAGGATGTGATGAAAAAAATATGTCTTCACATATTTCAATAATGGCGTGGCGCGATGGTGTTGATTTTTAATGGCGTGGCGCGATGGTGTTGATATCAATGTTTTTTTTTCATTCGTGAAATACAATGATTAAAATTAAAGCAATTAGTTAAAATTCATGTTATCTCGCTTAACATAGTATTACATTTTCGTTTTATATAATATAACCTGTCGGATTAATTGCAGTATGTCAATCTTTTCCTAGCAACCAGAAAGGTATTAAACAAGCCTTGATTAAAAACTGTGCTGGAACCATTTTGAAAAATCTACAAAAGAATAATATTATATTTTATAATCATGCTTTTATAATTTTTATAATAAATCTATTTTTTCAATATTTTTGCTGTATATTTTATTTTAAATACATAAATGTTTTAGGTTTAGTTTTCAAGAATATTTCATATATATATTTATTCATTTAATTAACGACACAACAGTGTCTTTTATATACAAATAAACATATGACAAGTTATTCAAGTACTTAAAATTGTTGACAAAAAATACAAAACTTTGTCTTAAACTAATATGGAGGTACAAAAAGCAGTAGTAATAATAAATTACAAAGTCATTGTTTAACATTATTTAATATTAATATGTATATTTAAGTTCAATGTATGTATATACATATATCACAAAATATTACCAAAAATATCCTTCATTCATGATTGTTACCCCCTCTCTCTTATTTAATTTAAGCTATATTTATTATGATCTTGCAGTACTGAAAAATAAGAGTCGTTCAGATAATACTTTGTTTAAAGCTGTGTACAGTTTCTCTGTAACTTATTTATACTAAGGTGCCTTGAACATGTATATAATCAAAATATATGATAATAAAAAGTATTTAACCTTTAAAATTCGAACAACTGTAGGCAACTTAAAACGATAAGACGAGTCATCGGCTAAGTCTGATTTCCTTCTAAGTCCTGACTAAAGTGAATTATTTACCAGCGCCTTGCCTTAGTCACTTGGACTCATCACGAATATTTGGAGGCGCCTGCCTAAATGATGACTAAACGATTTAAGAAAGTTTTACTTAATAAATGTACATTTCCTGGGCATTTGGAAATACGTGATTAATATAATTAAAGTGGTGTTATTGTTAGTTTATGATTATTTAGTCTGGAAAAATTAAATGATACTTAATACACTAATCCCTCAATTTACGCGAATTCAATTTAACACTATTTTGTTTTAAATTCTAAATCCACAATATGCACATACTTGAAGTGATTATTTGGCTTCTAAGTCGATATTTCTTGTTTCGGTGCAACTGTAAAAATAAAAAAATTGATCAAACGAGAGTTATTTTGAATAGGTACAACAAATTGTTAGTTAAAAATAAATTGTACGAATCTCATCAAATTTTTTTTTATTATTTATCAGAAACCACTTAAATAGATTCGTAAAAACGAGCTAAAATAAAGTTTTTCTAACTAAGTAAGAATGAATATCTTGGAATATCTAAATGAACACATTTCACATGAATGGATCCATTTAAATGGTTTTTTATTTGCACACTGATTTCCTGGAATAAATAAACCGTGTAAATGGAGGCATTACTATACTAATCTTAGTAACTTGAATTCAGTTTGAGGAATTCCATAACGTGTTGTGAATTTACATTTCCAGATGAGAATTTACATTTCCCATGTCGTATTTTGATTTTTTTTTTTTTTTTTTTATCCACTTTGCACGGATTTCTCCTGTTACACAAAGAGGGTTTGCTTCTAGCGTTAGCTTATTCGTTAGGAATAATATCAGCCAGGATTCTTCTCATACTGCTAGACGGTACCGAGAATATATCAACCGTGTCATTCAGTTGGTTCAATATCTCTATACCACGGGTGACTGAGTGTTTAGCCATGATATTCGTCCTGTAAGTTGGTATGTAGAACAGAGGGTGATTCCTTGCACGGATATATTTATTGGGTACATATAAACTTAGTGCTTCTAGAATCACGGGACAGTTAAAGGAACCTTGGAAAACCTTTATTAGGAATATCGCAATGGATTCTTGCCTTCTTGTTTCAAGGCTTCTACAGTTACACACCGTGAGAAGTTCGGCATGGTGAGCATATTTTGGGTAATCGCCCTTTGTTCTGTACCATAGATATCTGAGGAATTTTTTTTGTATTTGTTCTATATTGTTTTTGTATTTGAGCTGGTGAGGAGCTCAAACCGTAGATGCATATTCTAATTTGGTTCTAATTAGATAATTATATAAGTTTCGGAGGATATCGGTGCTGTTAAATTCTCTTGATATTCTCATTACAAAACCGAGTAGTTTGTAACAGTCCGATATCAAACGTGAGACATGGTTAACGAACGTGAGTCCGACATCGAAGGTTACGCCCAAATCCTTGAATTCAGAAACTCTGTTTAGTGCCACTCCCTGTATAGTATACTGATGGTGGATTGGTGAAAACGATCGACTATAAGATACACAGACACATTTATTAATGTTGAACAGAAGATGATTTTGCTCACTCCAGGAGACTAGAGAGTCTAGGTCCTGTTGTAACTGTGCACAGTCCTGAGGTGAATTGATCTTTTTGAATATTTTCAAGTCGTCAGCGAACAATAAACATGTCGAGTGACTTATGGAATTTTGAATGTCGTCTATTAATATGAGGAATAGTAGGGGACCTAAATTGGATCCTTGTGGTATACCAGATCTTGCGATAAATTCCACAGAAGACTTGTTACTGATTGTTACGTATTGAGATCTTTCTTTTAGGTAAGATGCAAATAATCCAATTAGATTATCGCTGAAGCCAAGTTTGTGCATTTTCTTAAGTAATATATCGTGATCAACTTTGTCGAAAGCTTTCTGAAAGTCTGTATATATTACGTCCGTTTGTGAAAGTTCGTCTAAGTTTGACGCAATCTGTTGTGTGAGAGAGAGAAGATTAGTAACAGTCGATCGTTTTGGCAAAAAGCCATGCTGGTTTCCAATAAGTCTTGTTGATACTTGGTGGGTCAATTGGTTGCACAGTACAGTTTCGAAAATTTTTGGAAGCAAAGAGAGAACAGCTACAGGTCTGTAATTATGAGAGTCTAACGGGTCTCCCGATTTGAAGATAGGGCAGACCCTGGTTGTCTTCCAGCTTACGGGAAATGTATTGGTATTTATGCTCAAGTTAAATATGTAGCAGATGGGATCACACACGTATTTCGCACAGACTTTGAAAATGTCGGCTGATAACCCATCTGGTCCGATTGCTTTGTCGGTTTGCAAGGAGTTTATGCTTTTCAGCACGTCTTCCTTAGAAATGGAATGGAGCGATATGCTTCTGCTGTCTGACGAACTGTTTAAAATATTTTTTGTGTCATATTTGGCCGCTGAATCTACGTAAACTGATTGAAAATATTGTGCAAAGTTTTCTGCAATCTTTTGGGAGTCTTCGGTTATACTGTCTCCCAGTTTCATAGATTTGAAGCTAGTTTTATTCGTTTTTCTATTTTTTACATGATTTTACACATTTATACTGGTTATCATAATATTGTATTGCATTTTATAGTATTTGTGATGTTTTGGTTTCCTCAGAGAAACTGATATAGGTACCACCTTGATGTATGGGAGTGAAGCTTGAACTTGCCAGATAAAGAATAAAAGTATGATAAATGCAACGGAGATGCGTGCACTTAAATTTTTTGTGGAGTGATGTATAAAAGAAGGCGGAACGAAGACTCAGAAACGAACACATAGATAAAATGGGTGTTTTAAGTAAGACGAAGAAAGGAGCATTAAGAGGTTTGGACATATAGAGAGGATGAATGACGAAAGTGTAATGTGTTCGTGGAAGAAGTAGACCGTGACTGGATTAAGTGGGCCATGTTTCGAATAAAGGTATATTTATAAGTGTGAATAACAGAAGATGTATGAATGTGGAGTAAGTGAGAATTATGTGCTTAGACAAAAAAGTATGGAGATCTATTATACGTAATGATACGAGTATGTATGTATGTTTATAGTACCTACATATTTTTTTCCATTTTTAAGTATCCCGTATTTATTATTTTATTCAATAATGAAATAGGTGCAGATATCTGAACAATTTTGAGAACCTTTTTACATTTTTGGTAAAAAAAATCAGTATCCTGCTCATGTAATTTATTGTACGAAAAATCGATAGTATATTAAAAAAATCAAAACATAGTTTCATCACGCACAAATATATTTACTGGTGAAAGGTAATTTATGTTAATGAATTAAAAATATTTTATTTAAACATACTAAAGTACTACAGGACATTACTCTTAAGTCACGTACTGATTAGAGCGCGTTCTCGCACATGTGCCGCTCATTCGTGTGAGCGTGTTTGTGAAAAATATTTGCAAAATTTTGGCAGACCGAGCGACTCAATTTTCAACAAAGTAAGACGCTATTTTGTCTAATTTGCGTGAGCATTCGGTCGAAGTATGGCGTCTCCACATACTAAACTTCCAACTGTATTATTTTTCCTGTCGATTAAAGTAATTCACATACTTTGCGTCTGATAAAATATTTATGGTTCATATAGATATATTTACAATAAACATTTATCCTTCTCTCAGTTATAGAAATTACGTCGCGCACCATGTTACATAGCCGCTCACATTGAGCGCTGAGCTGAACAGTGAATGCGCTCAACTTGTTCGTGTGACTAACTAAGCGCGCTCGACTCACAGGTACACACTATCGTAGCTCACGCGCATGAGCTGCTCATGCACGTGAGCGCACTCTAATCAGTACATGGCTTACTTATTCCAATCGAGGCTGTTTCATAAGCTCTAATGTGTGGTGTAAGTTGAGGAATATTAATTGGTTTCACGCATGTTAAGTTGGTAAGGGGAAAGTGTTCTCGCTATGTCCAATTTAAAATTACTGAAAACCATTCTAGATATTGAACATTTTCATCATAACATAAAATCAAGTTTCTATGTAGAATCACCTTGCGATTAGTTTCGCGATATGTGATCACTGATCAGCACGCGCCTCGCTCTTTATAATAACTCCACAGATGAGGTTCTATGGATGTTATGGTGATGTTTATCTTTATCGTCTCCTGGCTCGAATAGTGGTTGACTGGTTCCAAGCGACACGCCAAGGTTGTTGTTATGAACGAAGTTTTTTACTTATCATGTATTTCTTTTTTTTGTAATGGTTTAATCGATTTAAATACTTGAGTAGAAAGAAGCGTCGGTTCAGACAAGGCATTAGTTTATAAACTTTAGATTACTTATATTACACATATTTTGATTTAAGTGACCCTTTATTGACATTAATCTTAGAACTTCTAAGACGTGTGTTCCTTAACAATTGAATGAAATTGGATTGTTGAGCCCTGCCGCGTGGGCAGAGCTGTGTACTGCATATGTTAGATTGAAAAGACTTTTTGTGTTGGTCGACTTTCACCATTGCTTAAATTCATACGTCTAAAATCTTAATATAATTTTTAGAAATTCTTATTTTTGACGACCTTACTTTAAATACGGCTTTTGAACAAAAAAACAGAATAGAATATCATCATCACTTTCATCTTATACGTTCTATTAAGAACACAGGGATACCATAAAAAGCCTCCATCAGGGTTGATTCACAGTCTAAGTCCTCCGTGCAAGGCTGAGACTTCGAATCTCCCTATTGTAATACCGGTGTACGGTGTAGGACAGGCGTCCAATTCGTCGAGTCTTTTGCGAGCGATAAAACAGCGCAGCTCTGGACCGGCTACCAGTCAATATTCTCAATGCGTGGCCTAATTACCTCCAGCGCTTTAACCTTTACTTTACTGTGGGGGCTATAGGCTACTGCCGCGTCCGAATACGAAGAGTTTCATTCGACACATGATCGTACCGCCTGACACCCATCATCCTCCTAAAGCATGTATGCTAAAGAATTAAACGTATATTCTCTCAGGCCTTGGTAACATTTCAAGATTCAGAGCCGTGCAGTAAAATAGGCAGGGTAAAGGAGCCAAACAGTTGACATTTCGTCTTCAGATTAAACGCTATTCTCCGTATATTCAAGCTCGTCCAGCTTCTCCACAATCCAATCAGTCGTCAACTTTTGCCACATTGAGTGGCCCTTTATGCCCTCCATAATAGAATCCATGGATAACGTTTAATAATATCGGTACAGACAATTGCCTTGTTTTAAAGGAATAAATAATTTTACTTAGCTTTCCTTTTTTTGCCGTCTTTGAAATACCTTTATAACCATTTTCTCCAAGCTTCTAATCTACACCTCACTATCGCGACTTAACTCCAATATGTTCTCTTTTTCTAATCAGCTCTAATTTTAAATCTAACAAAAATATTAACTATTTTATTTTAAACAGTTCACCAAAATAAAAACTACAGAAATTGAAAAATATATTCTGAAAATTTCTTAAGTTATGCTTCAATGAGAAAATAGGATGGCTATCCAAAATAGGATGGCTATCCAAAAGTATTATGTTTTTAAATCGACTATCCTCGTGTGCTACTCTCTGTTCAGATCCGACAAGAATTGTCAAAGCTTTAATGTCTCCTCGTGACTTTTTAAATAGAGATGACGTCTTATGGTTTGTTGATGAACTTGAAATTTCCATATAAATTCGTTAGCAAACAATGGCAAGTGAGATTAAAGTGTTGACGTATTTCTTCAGTATTGCCCATTTTGTTTGCAAGTGTCGATGATTGACCTCTAAGAATCATAACTTATTTAAATAAGACATATTTTTTTCTAGGATATAAAGTTTTCAACATTTTATTTAATACCATACATTTAAACCTAACGTCATAATTTGCTATCATGCATGTATTTTTATCAAGTCTGCGTGTTGCTACTTCGTACATCGCGTTCTTTAAATTTAATAAAGATACTTTTTTTATCAGTAAAAGAAACTAAACTATTTTTCAATATTTAATTTAAACTTTCGAAACCTTCTGCCTTGATTTTCCCTAATGAATACTTAGGGCTTAGGCGTTATCGATTGCAATTCATTGGAAATATTTTGTCCAAAACATGTTCATGTGTTTCAAAATCATCGACTGTGAGCGCATAACTTGCTTATTAATCAATTACGGCGTCTTTATAAAAGAAAAAAACATTTTAAAAGTTAACGAACACTTGGCAAATGTATATTGTTGATATTTTCCTTTAAATAAACAAATCGTTTTAAATAGCGACAACTGACAATCAAGCTTACATTTTGCTCGACCTTTGATGTTTTGCAGGTCACGTTTCGCACCGCACACTGCTTCCAGTAAATAATCGCATTAACCTAAATCCACTATAATTCTCTATTCAAACAGGCAAACAGGCAAACTATGATATAAACATCTCACGGTGGCCCATGAGCTGCAAGGTTATTAAAAATAATAACATTTATTATTACATTAATCGTTTAGTTTTTTAATCAGCTTGAGAAAGTCGATCGATTGTGACTGCGGGAGAAATTAACCCACTTTTTATCATCATACGCAAGTCACGGTTATAAAAATAAAACAAACAAGATCGGAAGCGATGATGGTGCCCAATGACATGATGATTAATTTGTTCGTTGTTGGGTTTTGATGTAAGTACAAAGAAGTAAATTAAACAGAAACAGGTGTTAAATGTCTGATAATCAATCTATGGTCATGACGGAGAATAACGAGTGACAGTAATAAGATTAATCATATCATTTGGAATTAATTGGTATTATTTTGTTGGTTTCCAAGGTACAATTTGGTTTGTTATTTTGTATTTTATAACACTTTTATGTAAACAATGCAACCTGGTGGATTTATTGCTATGTGGAAATATCTTTTATCCACCCAGAAAGTTGTTTAAAAGACCTGATGTGAAAACTAGGATGGAGTCCTTTTAAAAAAATATGTAAAACAACATCGTTTAACTCTCTGTATAAAAAAGTTATCGTTTAAAAAATTATTCAATTAATTTTATATACTCGTATAATCTTACTTATTTATAGCTAGCGAGGCTAACAGTTGTTTTAAATTAAAAATATAAATGTTTTCATACTTTTTCCACTAGAGAATCAAGAAAGGTTGTCATGGTTTTATTATTTAGAACAAGCATCACACATTTACAATAAGTAACGTGTATCCATGATATTCAAAGTAATAAGTTAGCAGCCATGGTCAAACAGTTAGCATTCAGACTAAGTAAGCGGGCGTCCCAGGTTCGACTTCACTGTCAGACTGATTTCAAATCCGAATTAGTTTTTCTGGACCTTATGAATTCATATAATGCTACTAAGCAAAACAAAAATAGTGATATGTGAAACTCTGTCTGATGCAGTAACTATGTGCTTGCTGAAATACAACAGCTTGCACACTATGAACCAATACACACTCAGACGTCTTCCATCCACAAAATCCCCGGATATCATACTCGATCACGAGATAGAGTCTATCACCATCTAGTAGCTAACAATAATTGTTTAAGAAGTTATTTTTTCTCCTAAACGATTTTTTAAGCTGTCGCTTCGGAATCCCTCTACCTTTATCACTCAAATTGCTATCGGACAACGGTTTCTCGATTTTATAATGTATTCCGTATCTTTGTGTCAAAATGAATCTGGTTTTTTCAAGTTATGCTCTAGTGGTTATTCCAGCAGAATCAGTTCTCTTTTTTGATACACCCTTGAATTAGTTCCCTTGAAGGTTATTCTGATATTGTTCAACTTAATCCGCGCCACTATTACTTTAATTTGTAATAACTACCGAGTACTGATTCAATTTTAGGAAGTTCGTTTTTTTTATTAGAAAAAATAAATTTAATGTTATTACCGAAATAAAAATGTTATTTCGAATCCAGATGGCCTATAACTTATAATAACACTTTTTTCCTAGATTTGATAATGAGAAGTAAGTCAGACTTGAACGTTGCCCAATTCTGATTTCTTCTTGGCTGTCTTCTCAATTCTGAGGATCGTGATACCATGGTCATCGAATGTCCTTCTTCAGCACAAGTGATCTCTTGCCCTATTTAGAGCTCCGTAAAATGAGCACCACGTTGTTTTTTTCACCTGATCACTCAATGGAATAGGTGCTCAACCTCTACTCCTTTTGTCATTCACACTCCACTAGAATTGGCTGATCAAGGCTATTGCTCTTCCCCGTAATATGTATCCAAATTATCGGAAGTTTATTCTTGCACACAGCACAGAGAAACGCGTCCTACCCCAAGCTCTTCAATGATCGATCGATTGGTTATTCTAGCAGTTCGTGGGATATCGTTAATCGGTTATTCTAGCAGTCCAAGAGTCGCCTCCAACATCACATCTCAAAAGCATAAATTCCTTGTCTGTTGCGTGACTTAAGTGTCCCAAGTTTTCGTACCTTATGCAATATTGTTTTTCAACCTTTTTTTTCCTTGCAAACCCCCAAAAGATTAAAAAAATTAAGCCTTTGCAACCTTCCTGTAAAAACTTAGTATCTTGTTGATGCATGTGCACGTGGTCGCACAAATGTTGTACTGGTGCTTTTATTTTATTTGACAAATAAACGCAACCATTACAATGATTAATTTATTTTTCCATAAAAAAACTGTCAATCTGAATAACCAGTAACTAGCTAAGTTACCTTTTATTCCAAAGTTTGATTATGATTAAAGTACTTACGCTACCTACTACACACTATCACTAGCTATATTAAATAATAGATACACGGAGGTAACCATTGGAGTTAATAATGTATAACAATTATTTGGACTTTAGACTGCATTTTTTTTATAAATGTTCATTTTTCTCAAAAAAATGTGTTATTTTCCTTTAAAACACGTGTTTTTTATTTTCGCGACGCCCTATTTCACCGCAAACCCCCTGGGGATTCGTGACCCACAGACTGAGAAACCATGATATAGAACAATGGAGAAAACGAGGGTTTGACCAATCAAGTATTGATTTTTCTAATGATTTCTCATTCCCTCCAGGTGACTCGTCGCTCCCTTAGCCATCTGGAGTATGGCTAGTATCATAGAAATTAGCTTCTAAAGTTACCATAGTACTCGTAAATTAACCAAATTATCAAAACCCATCCTCAATCATAACCCATCCTAATGTCAATGTTTCCATAACTAAGCATATAAAAGCTTGTTATTTGTATACTCGTCTATATAATAATTTGGTTCTTGCCTGCTATTTTCATATTCTCTGAAACCTATCCCAGTTTTACAAAAAAACCATTAAATTTAAAATCTTCAATTTATTTAACCTCCTTGTGGCATTACCCCGATGTTTATGATCATACGAGTACGTCTTCCACGCCTTCCATTTATGACTTGTTACACCTGATAAAAAGTTCAGATACTTCATTAACATTGCCGCTAATTACGCATTGTTCACAGAATGGATTCGATAAGCTTTTCAGTGTTCACGGTCACTGCTTGTCGAGACTTTATGAGACGGAATCATTTTCTTTGACAAAAATATGCACTGACAAGGCTGAGCACTTGAATGTTTTGATAACCGTAGACATGAGGACGTTTTGTTTCAAGTTTGATCATCTTAGATAAAATACAAGGACTTCCGATTTTAAGGCATTTGAATATGCAATACGATGTTTTCAATTAGTAACGCATAGACGACATTACATTGAAAGATACAAGGAAATAAATTCAAAATTAATAATTTGAGGATGTGAAGTATTTTTATCACCACAAAATAACGATAACTAAAAGCCGTCCTCCGTGGCTTAGTTGATAAAAACCGGGTGTTATGAGTTCGATTACTGTAGGTACCCCATTTTATTAAAATATTTCGGTCTGATATTCACTTAATGTCATTTTAACATATTTCTGGTTGTTTGGAGAATATTGTCACCTAATCAACCAAGTATACAAATAAAAAAAACTTTATTTTCAATGTTTTTATTTTAATTTTAGACGTACTCGTATCTTACAGAGTATTTTTCTTTGTCTAATAAATTTATTGAAATAAATCAAATTTAGTGTGGGAATAAAACTTTCCTTATAATAAGTGGGACCATAATATATATATAGGTTCAATTTTCAGTCATTTTCGAACAAGAAATGTTCTAATTTTATCTCCGGTTTGGAAAAAAAATAATGTCTTATGCATACTCGCATAGTCGTAATATATGTATTTTTATTTTCAGAATAACACAAACGAGTACGCTCGCTGTTAATCTTCTCTTGCCGTGGAAATAATGTTATGGTGGAGTCGCTTTATTCTACACGTCATTGAAAAAATACTTCATACCTTAAAATCATGTTTCAAGAGACAATACGCGAGTTTAACCTGATAACAATAGTACCTGCAATAATAGTTATATAGCTTAATGCAGTACACTGTGCATAATATGTACATTGTACTGCATTAAGCTATATAACTATATTATGGTCCATATTATGGAAAATACAATTAACTTTTAATGTTGTCGTCCCTAGTCATTAGACTAGCATTCGCGCTAAGCAAGCAGGCGCCCCAGGTTCGATTCCTAGCGAATTCAATTCGGACAGGTTTTAGTCATAGACCGTTTTAAATTTGAATTTATGTTTTTCTGTGTCTTACATGCTGCTAATCATATTTTTTATAGTACTATTAAGCAGCGCAAAAATAGCGCTATAAACAAAACTGCCTAACGAATTACTACAGCAGATCAAACCTGCCGATCGTCGTGGAACTTGAATATCCTTGCCATCGGAACTTTGGAGTTTATCTGCCAAGACTGTGTGCTTGCTGTAGTGCTACAGCTTACACACAATACACAAATACATGCCCAGGGTCTTCAATCATACTCGATCACGAGAGATAGCCTACCTTATACCAAAAAAATAATAGAATACAAAGGCTAGTACCGGTTACAAAAGAAAGGATTAAGGTTATTTAAAAAATATAGTATTAACTTTTCAAGTGCGTCTAAGCTTTTTTTTCTTTATTATTTTACATAATTCTTTAAGTATGTTATTTAATCGATAGCCAATGTTCTATTTTTGATTCGTTAACTCTGTTAAATAATAACACGTAATATAATACTACGCTAAGAAGCGGATGCTAAAAAGCGTTGTAATTACGTAAAAAAACTATCTTCGTTTATGTTTACGTATTAAAATATCTCACATTTTATTCAGAAGCGTTCAAAAATTACAGACCGTTACATTAAAAGGCATATTGCGTAACAACTCTCAGTTTCGGATGGAAAAAAAACAGCTTTACCGGATTAAAATTCGTAATGTGCCTCACGATTTGTGAGTTTAGCCACTTGTTTTAAGTAACAACTTTTGTGTTACACCAAGGTCAGCTAATGATATATTATGTATTGGATAGTTTATTGTTCTCCGAATTTTCTGTTTAATATAACTCAAAGAAAACGTTGGTACTTGAAAGTCACTGTTTATCGATTAAATTATGTAATTTATCCAATAGTAATTGGTTTTATCAACCACTGTTTATTCCACTTTATGTAACGGTATAACCCTATCGATTTCAAGGTTTTAATCTCATCATCAGAGAGCACACATAAGACCAATTTATCCAAAGTAATACATTTGAGGCGTTGACGTGTTAAATTCTTAGAAACCAATTTATTGTGATGAGTATACTCGTACTTGCCAATTACGAATACTTTTGACTAGACTTTTATTTGCATGCAACAGGAGAGTATGTCAATTAGTAATTTAACTTTATTTGTTGAGAAATATTATTGTCTATACATACACGTATAAATATTGTTGCCTGAAATGAATAGACAGATAGGAAGAACAATACGAGAAATTATTGTGAAGAGATTGTTGTAGAAATATTGCCTGAGTAAGTTGAGAAGTATGAGAAACAAACATATATGTATGACAACATGTATGCTACAACAAAATCTGGGTTATCTTTGCCCACCTTAAAATGGACATAGTGTGATGATAGCTATGTAAGACATATTGTTTCTGTACCGAGTGTTCTAAACAGATATATTTTGTTTGTTGTTTTGTGAGCTTAGTATAATATGTTCGAACCTTTTAATTTGTTTTATCTTGAAAATAAATATTAATATCTAGCTTATAGGAATAATTTTCAAAGTAGGAAAAACATTTTTATACATAGCATAGCGTTGGAGTCTCAAAATAAATAGGTAGTTAAAAATATAAATTGGTTTCATTTTTAATGTTTACATATTATTTCTTATATTAAAAATATCGTTTATTGTCACAATATTTTTTAGAATTGAGTATTATTGAAGTGATCAGATACGTTTTTATAAGCATTAAAATCAAATAATGTTATTTTTTTACTACAAACGATAAATGAAGAAAAGATTTATTGAAAATACATTATTTTTCGCGCTATTTTATGTCATCTTGACATATTACGAGTGTTGGAATTTTTTATCAAAATATTCATCATTCTGCTAAAGCTATGGTCCTTAAACAGTGGTCCGCATATTCCACATATTATTCTAACATACTTAACTCCTTTCATATTTGTTGTCTTCATATTAATGTTGTAAAATTCCATTATTTTACAAAAAAATATTTTCATCAAAGTGTGAATAAAAATCATGACAAACTTAGTGATCAAGTAGTTTTTAAGTTCGAAAATGCTTTTGTAGAACATTTTCAACAAAGAAATTTGCCTAAATCTTAAATATATATTCGTACATCCTTTGATTTTTTTTGTAAATATGGGTGTCCCCAAAAAATATTGAAAGGTGCTTCTAGAAGGTAAGAATTATCACGTTAAATGGTCGCTGTGATAGAGTTGTAATTTCAATAATTTTGAAATATAAACAACAGGATGCTCTCGACCGAATCGTGGATGTTGTAATTCAAGACCAGTCATTGCCAAAATTGGTTCAATTCAAAACAGATATTGTACACAGACCATACATGATCACAGCAATTAAACTCAACGGTATTTCATTATTTAATCATACCTTTACTATTATTTGCAAAAAAAGAATTTTTTTGATTTCGGAAATACATTTGATATTTTCAGGTCAACCCGTTGCATGTCTTGGTTTGTTTTAATTGTACAAACCGTATTAATAATTTTATGATATGTACTTGGAACATTTTTAAATATTATTGCTTTAAAATAACAATTATAAATTACATTATTTATAGTTACGGCATTAAAATTGTGGAGGTTTTAAGACATTGTAATTTGTTTTATCAAACACTGTTTATTCCACTTTTTATAACGGTATAACCCTACCGATTTCCAGGCTTTCACTTCATCATCAGAGGAGCACAAACAAGTCTTGTTTGTGCTCCCCTGATGATGAGGAACCTTGAAACCGGTAGGGGTATACCGTTACAAAAAGTGGAATAAACAGTGTTTGATAAAACAAAATGTTATAAATAGTTTTACCCTAAAAACCGTCAACACTATTGGTCTTATGATAAGCATACCTACTTATTGAGTTAACTTCATAGGCTTGATTTTAGAGGGACTTCACTTTCGAAAGTCCCTCTAAAATAAGTTCATCTCGAAACCTGATATCACCTGAATTACTTACTTAGTAATTTATATAAATTATAGGAACACTATGCAGCGACTGAAAATAGAAAAATGGTAATATGGTAGCAGCAAAATATAATCTGCTGATAATTTTAGAGCTTGGATTTCTTTACCATAAATATCTCACACTTATTCTGTTACGTGCTAGTTAAAGTACAATAGTTTCCACGTAATGGACTAATATTTGCATAGAAATCATATATCTCCAATATGGATTAAAAATCTTTGTTCGCGGGAAGGACTTTTTTTTATTATCAACCAAATTTAACCAAAATGAAATTTTTGACGCACACCAATGAATTATCTAAACCCATATTCTATTTGAAAAATGTATTTATAAAGAAATTAAATTCTCGATAGAAACAATGAATAATTATTGGTCAAAGGGAAAATGAAATATTATTAACTTGAAATGTTAAAGGTGAAAATAAATAATATATCGGATATGATTACAGGATGGGGTGGGGTTATTCAAAAGATCCTACAAAGGACTTCACCGAGTTATGACCCTAATTCATGTGAATTGGTCAGTCAACCGACACGGAAAGGGGTGTAACTTGTGATCACCCAAATGGAATATACATCATATTAACCCTAAAGATTTAATCCAGAAATATGTTCATGACTACATAAAATATGAAAAATTTATATTCATCTACTTGTATGTTAGGGATTAGAAACGTATTTTGAATAACTTCGGCTTTTTACTGTATTTTTCTCTACTCGTCGATAAAACTGTGGAAATATTGAGAAAAAAAAACCGTACAGTATTTTTGTTAAAAGTATCCACTACAATGCCAATAACAATAAACAAAACGAAGATGGATTGTTTACAAGTATACTATCACCTTCAGACCAATTTGTTTAAAAATTTATAAGAAAGAACTCGTAAGTGCTCCTTAATAAAATTAGGATAAATGATGTATGTAAGAACATTTGAGACCGAGATGTGAGTCGATTTACCAGACTATTGGCACCGGGTAAAGTATGGTTGAACCAAAATATGGAATTTGGAAAGAAGGATATGTAACGAGGAAGAGAAACAGAAGGAACTATTTTATAAAATGCATGGATGTTGATGAGGTGTAATAAGTATGTCATGATACGAAAATTAAGCGTTCTGTCTACCCCAACAAGAACGGCACAATAGTAGTACGTGTGGATTACATTGTATTACACTTTTGTTGTATACATTACAACCTGGCGGGCTTATTGTTATGAGGTTAATTGCTTCAAACTAATCAGAAAGATGTTAAAGAGGCCTTAAGCGAAAAAAAATATGGATTTTTTTTAAATTTGAACCCGCACCTCCGGGCTGGTAGACAGGCGTCTTTTCAACTAGACCACGGAGTTCGTCATATATGTAACATGTACGTTTTCTGCTTTTTAATCATTTTCAATGAAGCGTTCCAATTGCAAAGAACATTCACTTATGAAATGTTTTATACTCTGAATGTGCAAAAAATTATAACTGTTAATTCGAGTGCGCCATTTTCAAAATTATTACGTGCTTGCCGTCAATTTGTTAAAAGTAATGTGATTAGACAGTACAATGATACGACCATCAACATTAGATGGGCTCTCCTCGTACACTCTCTTGCACGCGCACGCGACTGGAGGCATTGACACTCGCTGGAAAACTTTTTTAAAGAACCTTAATCCTTTGTTTTTGTAACCGGTACTAGCCTTTGTATTCTATGTATTATGTATACTTTTTGAATGTACAGTAAGTAGGCTACCCCTCGTGATCGAATATTTTGTCAGCCATCATGTGGACGAAAGACGCCTGTGCATGTAATGGTTTATAGTGTGCAATCTATTGCATTTCAGCAAGCACAGTATTGACATATCAAACCCAACGTTTCGATGGCAAAGATATTAAACTTCCAAGGTATCAGATCCAGTACAGTGGTGTGGCTGGTGAGTTTGCTGGTGTGCAACGGCTCATTCACTTAAAAAAACAAACTCCACCGCAAAGCTTTCCTTTCCAACTGAATTGACGTTGGAATGGCGAGAGGATCCTCGACTACGAATCCCAGCAACGACGAGTAATGAAATGGACATTTTATTTTAAGTTATAAAAAAACTCTCGACCTAAGTTGTTTACTTGAAGTCATGTTTTATTCCGTAACTTTGAAAATACATTGGACAATATTCGTTAGCTAAGTATTTATCGCTTTGTGTTCGCGATGGGGGATAATTTAGTAGAAGCGTAATGCATATGAATTATGAATTCATTACATGAACGAAAATAATAATCTGTGTTAAAGGTTTGTGATGTGCATACAGAATACACCATGTGCACCAGCGAGTGAGCTCATTGGCTTCGAAAGATATGCACGCAGCTACTGTAATTTTTTCAAGTGACGTTGTAATAGGTACATCATAACAGTTATATTGATTATACTTCGACAAGCTTTACCAGAGCGGGATTTCTACGTGTACTTGAAATATTATTAAAAATACATATATTATTCTTCTTCTTGATGTTGATCTGAGATCTAGTTTCAAAAATCATTTCCTGCGATGATACGCTAGTTGATGGTTTTTGCTCGGAGTATCGGTCCGACTTTGGGACACCTTACTCCTTCATCGGACATTGTGAGACGGACATGGGATATTTGGGGATCCTGCGATGATCGTGGTTGAGAATTACTAAATAACGATTCGCTCACCATATGTAATATAATATATTAACTTATAATAACGCAGTACTTACTCAACACGTAATACTTTATACACGTATTATTTAACACGTAATACTTATAACATAACTGTTTAAGCCCATCAAATTATTTTATGTCATTTATTACTTTTAAGGTGTAAAAGCATGAATTAAAAGTCTAATGACATCTTGATCTACTGACACCGACAATGATGCCTCTGACGTTTGGACAGATATCAAGAGTACAGCATTAAAATAATGATTCAGGATGATAAGTCAAATGTAGATTAGTTATCTATAGTGTGGTTATATGTTACGTATGTCTGGCCATAAAATTAAATCAAGGAGAGCATCCGTAGGTGTCAAATCAATTCGTTACAACTGGCGGATAGAAACACTTTCTGAGTTAGGAGGAAGAGCTTAAATATCCAAGTACTCGTATATCATTTCATGTATCTTACTTTTCTTACATATTATTCTTCAAATTCCAGATATTAAATTAATGACACATAATATGTGTTATGTACATATTATGTATCCATTAAAAGCCTTATATATGGTTAAATTTTGCATCATTCTGAATATAATACTTAAATAAAGTGATGGTATTTCCTCAAGTAAAGAGAGAACAATGCGCTTAAGAAAATATTTATGTGAACAATAGAAAATTATTAAATTACCAAACAATTGATGTACTCTAAATGAACTCTTGACATTGCGTGTCTCATTCTAAAAAAATATCCTCACTAAAATGTTCATCAAGGACAATAGAAATTATTTTACCTCATCCGCTTTTTGTATATTTATATTATAATATATCTGACGCATCTACAAATTTAATTAAGAATATAATAATTTGATACCACTCCTATTTGGCAGTAAAAATTTACATATTTTTTTATGTACCATATAAAAGTTTTATTGTATATATTTTTGTGACAACTTTTTTTATTTTGTTCGTGTAAATGTTAAAAAATGTTCTCTACTGAACGATAGGTTGTTTATCTCCCTTCTAATATTTTTATTTTGTTTGTGTTCATATTAAATATGTTTCTCTACTAAATGATAGGCTGTTTATCTCCCTTCTAATATTTATTTTGTTCGTGTACATATTAAATATTTTTCTCTAGTGAATGATAGGTTATCTCCCTAGAAATATTTTTATTTTGTTCTTGTACATATTAAATATATTTCTCTACTGAGTGATACTATATGTTGTTAACTCCCTAGAAATATTTTTAAATTGTAGGTCTATGTTAATATACTTTGTCTTTGCTTCAAGAAGGTTCTGCATTAGCATACGGAAATGAATCAGACAAATGCATTCCTTTGTACTTAATCAAAGCTGCAATCTTTGTGGCCATCTAGTTCAATCCATGGGTTGAATTATTTTATCCTGCTACGAATGTCACAGCGTTTCTATATCGCTATTTGATACCATTAATGTGACAAACATTGTGATATACGTTTGAATATGTTAATTGAAATATTTTATAGTGTGTTCTGATGAACTTATACCATATGGTACAACAACTTTTCTCTCTTGTTATGATGCAGGGTGAGTGAGTAAAATTCGTCAATTGTCGTAACTATTCCCATTTGCATGGATTTTCCAGAAGTAAATGACTATTATTTGTGATTATATTAAGTTATCTTTAATTCCATTTTTAATTTGAAATAAAAATCAATAGTCTAACTTCGTGGCACCAAAAGATCAAATCAAATTGTTCAAATGGGAGTACGTCAGGATTCGGTTTGATTATTGGTTTTAAATAAAATGATATCTTTAGGTTCTTTTCATAAGTAAATTACTTATTGAGGCGATTGAACAAAATTTTTTCACGTAATTATAATTATTTTAAATTAAAATAAACCATACCAATGCATACTTCTATAGATTTCGTTTCTGTTCATTTTCTAATATCTGCCTCTGTTTGGTCCAGAGCTGTACCAATTGTTATTTATTACGTAACTTATTCAGAATAACAATTCTAGTGCACGACTGCGGTGGATAGTTACAAGTTCAAAAGTTTACTTTCAGTTTTCAATGTCTTCTCGTGGTAACTGATTTAAAAATATATATCGGCATAAAATTCATTTTAAATTTAAAAAAAAAAATTATGAACTTGTATATACGAGTATATTGATATACCAAGGTCCAGAAGTTTCCGGTATGAACATGTTAGAGCGTGTATGGACAGATACCTTACCGGTTACGACTATGGCATGAGTAAGCGATGTTACAGTAAACATTCGATAACTCTACCCTTCAGTAATATGTCAACTAATAAAGGTATGAGACGTATTGTTTCATTATATTCTGAAATGTTAAAAAAATAATATCGCGCGGTTATCAAGATTCTTTCAAAATAATGGAAAACCCAGGCAGCGTCTAAACGTCGTTTAATTTCGATCGAGCTTTTCCCTTCTTAAGAAACTAAATAACCGCGCGTTATTCAATTTTTAACATTTCAGCTCTTGCGAATTTCTTTAAAATTGCGAATATGCCAGTCAAATTGAATTTTTTTGCGTTGTACTAAACCTGCGTAGGTTGAAATGTGAATGACCGAGGTCATAAAGCATCCTATAGAGCTTTACCGAGTAAAACCAAATGATGAGCATATATCAATACAAAGATTAATGGAATGTTATTTGTGGCCGGTATCTTATATCATGAATCCGTGTATTGTTTAATTAATATCACTAATTAAGCTATTTTATTGCAAACAATTAATCACGTAACTCGGCATTCAAATCTAAACGATGAGTGATAGTATATACCTTTATGCAGTAACTGAACATCGAATGAAAGCTTATCTATGTTTAGAAATATTTAAAATTCCAAAGATTATACATCTCTTTTCATTCAGAATATCATGACTTATGCTCTCAAACGTATTGTTTTGTATAACACTTTTGTTATATGCCGTCCAACCTGGCGTACTTACTGTCATATGATAGTATCTTCCAATAAACCAGACATGTTAAACTTGTCTTAAGAGAAAACCATACTGATATCCTTTTTTTAAATCTAGGCTCCAACGGTTAGAAGATACGCGTCTTGCCAACTAGGCCATGGAGGTAAACAGGAGATAAAACATACAGCAATATCAATGTATATAATCTGCGTTATAATCACTTTCCCAGATGTCCATCTCACGTTCACGATATTTAAATACACAGAGATTTCGTCTTTATTTAGTTCTTTATATTGAAACCACATCCTCGTTCTGTTTTTTTTTCGCCAAACAAATTAATGTTTAAAAAAAGGAACTATCCATATCTAATCGAAAAAAGGCAAAAATGTGCCTCGCATAATATTACATTTCACGGTAAACCATTTGTTATATTATCGATAATTCTGGTTGATTACTCATGTCGATGGTGGATATTACTAGGAACCAGGCTGAAGACAAGAGCGGGGGCCCGAGCCGCGCCCAAGTCACGCTTCTGTTTGTGCCGGCTCATCTCTGAGCCATTGTCTACGGTGCTTGTCTCTTCCATTGAATAATAATAGGGTATTCTAGTAGTAGTCGAGAACACTTACTCTATTACTAATATAGTTCCAGCTCGACAACAAATTGGATTTATTATTTATACTATTGGATGAAAAGGATGCAGTGTTGTGTTTAAGCGTACTAGTATGTTTTGTTTTATATGTTTTGGCTAATCACATTCCTAATAACGTAATTAAATCAACCTAAGAAAAATATTTTTTCTTCTTATCATCTCCGTGATGTTAGCTACTCTCACTTAATCTGACAATAGTATAATATACATGCTATATTATGTATTTTTCACAGTGCTGCGTTTTCGAGAACAGCTCTTCGACTCCTTTAAAGCAGGTCAATCATAGATGGTCATCAACCAGGAAATCTTCCTGTCAATTTATTAACAAAATAATTATCGGTAATGTTTGATCATAGTTTTAGTCAATGAGATTGGTAAACTATAAAGTTACATTTTTTTAAATCTAAGTAGGTAAAAATTATACTAAAAACGACGAGTCTTGTGGACTTCGCAGTGGGCACATTTCTAGCATTCCTGTCGCATTTCCATACGGAATCATTATTATAAGATACATTTAAAATTATTTGAATTCCTACTATACTTTTTTAAAACAAATAAATTTTTCTGAGTAGTAATATTCTCGTTTATGCACTAGAGCACAAACATAGTAATTTGTGGACACCCTGCATTCAAGTTGATGATTTTTATAAGAAATCAATTAGAAATATACAGGAAGTGTTTAGCAATTAATCTAACTAAACTCATCTCAGAGTTCATTTCTAAATAATTTATCTTGTTATACAGGTAGTATATTTTTCAAACAGTATTTTTAAAGATGTTGCCCTCCTACCTAACTCGTGGGTGTTAGCACAAATCAAGCTTAAAAATGTAATACGTAATGGGATATACTCAATATTACATAGCCCAAAAATACAGACGTGCAAATTAGTTCTGGAAAAAATGTATCGGTTCATATTAAACGATAGATCAGGCAAATTGTAGCTACGGTAGATTTTTTCAAATTGGACATCGGTCGATGACACTCCGGCAGACGTTTAGCATTTCCGAAATTACATCGCACCACCTTCCTTGAGCAGTTACAGTGTTTAAAGTAATTTTCGCGCAATTTGTAACCAGTACTTATTCAGTCGTTATCTATGAATAATGCAGGATGATTCTACACCAGATAACATTTGTAAGAATGTGTACTACATTTGTAAGAATGTGATTCTACACCAGATAACATTTGTAAGAATGTGTACTACATTTGTAAGAATGTGATTCTACACCAGATAACATTTGTAAGAATGTGTACTTAAGGCTGAGCTTCACATTTACCCCGCGAGTCATTAGTCATTAGTCATTGCCCTGCGCTAGAATTGTACTTCAGGTGGACCTACTCCAGAATGCAGAACTAACTGAAATTATGCATTTTTACAGTGTGAAATTACGCATATTTACTGCGCGAATGTATGTATTTTAATTTTGCCTTGTGCATAGTTATTAAAACTTAAAAGTTAATCAAAACAATTTTAACAGCCTAAAAAATAACTTTGATATGAATAATAAAATTAATCAGCAATAATATATTTCATGTCAACATTTTGAGCATTTTTTAAAAATCGTATTTAATTTGATTTTTTTTGTCTCTTGTAATATAATTGTTTAAATAACTCTGACATCACTTTGTGGAACTCCATTCTAATGAGATTAAACCAGCGTTCTATATAGGAAATAATATTTATCGTTCACTGTCTAATACCAATGCTAACTATAATATTCACAGCATCTAAAAAAATAGTGAAGTTTACCAAATTAGCTATAATGATTGCAATGCGGTATACATATGTTAGGTATGACAGACAGCAAGAAACTTCAGTACACGAATTAAAGAACAGATTAGAGTAATAAAAAACAATAATTTTTCTGAGTTCGCTGAACACCTAATAACACATGATCACACGTTTTCACACCCAATAAACACAAAAATATTACACACATCACACAACAAAAAGCCTAGAAACCATTGAAGTACATAAGGCACACACACAAAACAAAAACATCACAAATAATCAATTAAATGTATCCTCCTCTCCCCTTCTAACCTTATTCCCCCTTAGTACCATAAAGAACACACATATCATATTGATGTTATTAATATGTATTCGTACTTCAGTTCTGGACAACTCACCTGATGAAATGCATTGTTATTTGTAAGAAATTCAGTCGATTCAAACTAAATAACTGTTTTAATTTTATATAATTTCGATGTTTTCCAGTAAGAGGTTTATGTATTGTATTAACAAAAACGAATATTTTAATAATTGTGTTATGAGTTAAAATACAGAAATAAAAATAATGTGTGAAACGTAATGGGGATATGTTATTGACGGGATCACATTCAAAGAATGGATGAGACTCGGATTATCATAGTTACCCCATAGGAAACGGGCAACCAGACAGAGCTCCAAAAAGATGGAGAGATAGTTGGCAATTCACATACCAAGAATAAAACAAAAAAAAAACAAATCAAGAATATATTGCAAAAAGAAGAAGTTTTATGTTACAATATTTTGTCCATACTTAGTCACCATATTTTTGCACATCAATTTCTGTATTTTGGTAATTTTGTCTTAAGTGTGAAAATACTTTGTAATTTGTTTTATCAAACACTGTTTATTCCACTTATAAACAGTGTTTGATAAAACAAATAACAATGTATTTAAACCTCCACAATGTTAATGCTTTAACTATAAATAATATGTGAAAATACTATTTTAGACATGAAATTTCTTTAAACCTGAGTGATGCTGATATTTGTATAAAAATTTATCAATATTGAGAAATAAAAATGTAAACAAACTCGAACTTTTTCATCAACTTGATTTTTTCTAGCATCATATTGTGTTATTTATACAAAGAGAAAGTGAAATAATATTTTATTTTATATTGACTCGAGTTATTTTGTTAAAGTATATTTCTTTCAACGTGATGGAAAAGTATTTTCAAAGGAAAACAACGCAATAAAGGCTAACAAAATGTTGAGCTGGGATGATCATCGAATATTATTTTTCGTAATTGTATAGTAATAGACGTCTAGTAACATTTTTGCTTATTTACTTAAATAAGCATCGGATGAAAAGATGTTTATCTTTTCCGTTCACCCAGAATTAATTTCGAACTAAAAGTTAAAGTTCAACTGTAGGAGTGCGAACAAAATGTTAACAAATACATAATCTCATAATTTAGTGCTGGATCTAGATTAACATAAGAACACTTTCTGTTTTGTGCTCATCCCACTCGTTTTAAATTAAAGAAGTCTGTTTTATTTATTTTTGGTTTAATTGGGGTTTTCTGTGTAAATTATTTGGAACATAATGATGTAAATCTGATTTATGAGAAAAATATTATAATTGTTATAAAAATCCCACATTATTATTATTTTCCAATATATTTCATAACCTTCTAAATAAATTATTAACAATGTTGTACAATGTACGAAACGTATATTAAAAGTAAAATCGAGATAGTAAATATATTATTGAATTTTATGAAATGCAAGTCTAAGAATTATGTCTTTGAAATTCATTTTAGATCTTTGATGTATGATAGTAAAACATGGACGTGGAAAAAAATTCAAAAGTGTAAAATAAATTATGTAGAAATGCGTGCATTTAGAATAAGGTGTATGACATAATACGGAATGAAATGATCAGGGATAAATGTGAACTTACAGGCGAATGTGGTGTGTAAGATGAAGAAGAGCACACTGAAATGGTTTGGGCACGCGGAACGAATGAGTAAAGAAATATTATGAAACAAATATAGTGGTAGAAGAAGGCCAAATGAAGTATGGTTGAATCGAGTGAATGATATTTTGTTAGAAAGAAAAATAAGAAGGAAAAGAAATTGTAGGAGCTATATGAGAAGGTGTATGGATGTGGAAGAGGTGATATATATCCTATCCCAATAGGTAAACGGCATGATGGTATATGTATGTTTTTCATTTTTGTATTTTTAATGTTTTCGTTGAAAGTGTTCGATATGAATAAAGATTGCAATTTTTCCCGATGATTATGGAACGGACATATTGACCCTAAAGGTGAACACCATGAACCGATTGGAAGCGTTTGAAATGTGGATCCAAATGATAATGCTTCGAGTTCCTTGAACAGATATGGTTGACAACACGGCTGCTCTTCAAAATAGCTGAAATAAAAGTGAGCTGCTGACTATCGTCAAAATAAAAATTAAAAAACACAAAAATATTTTATATTGAGTGTGGTCCGAGCAAATGTATAATTATAATATATGAAACTTTCTGTTCCAAGTTTTTATAAGTTTTAAGATTAGTTGGGAGTAAAATGATAAAAAATACCCCAACGGCCCGACAAAAACTACGTTGCGGATAATTATCTTAAGTTGGTGGCGAATTTGCATCTTTAACTTGGTAAAAGTCACTGTCACTTTCTTTATTACTAGTTTGAATTATAACTCTTGGCTTATATAGTAGAAACTGGAAACGTGTTGAATGATATTATTAAATAATTAAAACTTGGGAGTAATACTAGAGAAAAGCTTTTCTATTTTCCCCGACAAATCATCATTTCTACCAATGATTTATGTGTTTCTCAAGTTAAATATATGTTTAGTATAGTTATTTATTTATCGTATGATAACGTGGTAAATTGCACCAAATAAAAAAAAATAAACAGAAAAAATAAACCATTAATACATTAGAAATTTGATCAACTTTTTTTTATTACTATGAGTTTATTACTATGATCATCTTGTTTTGTTATTACTATGAACTTATTACTATAATCATCTTATTTTCGATTACATATGTTATGGTATATAACACTAACTTTTATCTGTAATTATAGGGAGCACAAACTAGACTTTCCCCTGATGATGAGGTGAAAGCCTTGAAACCGGTAGGGTTACAAAAAGTGGAATAAACAGAGTTTGGTAAAACATATTACAATGATATAATTCTATTTACTTTATTTATTTAAATCTTTCGATGACTATTTTGGCTTATTTGCCCCTTGTCATGTGTACAAAATATAAGGAAGTAAATTTTCCCTATATTTTGTACACTTAACAAAATATACAAAACTGCCATACAATGGATTTAAATAGAACATGTAGCATTAGTTCTTGTTTATTTAAGATGAATAACTATGAGTGCTATAGTCTTAATGACGTCTTATTAAATAAAATAAAAAAATTACTGTACATTTTTACAGAGTACGCGCTAATTTATTTTTTTATTTAACCTACGGTATATCCCGAACTGGAAATAATATCCTATCAACCAATTAAATCGAAGCTCTAAAAGATCTTAACTGTGCGGAATAGAACATAATGTCTAGTGGATATTACTTGGAATGTCACTATAACGTTATTTTTTAACAAAACTTAATACTTTGTCTTAAATGCTTTGTTTTCCGTCATAATTCTATCTTGATACGGTGTAATAGATAAAATATATATTTTCTTGTATTTCCACAACAAAGTATGTGGTTCAAATATCCTTTCTCCTACACCAAGCATTTCAAACAAATGACTCGCCAACATTAATTCTTCTGGAAGATGGAAAATAATTAATTGATGTAGTTATTTTGAAATAAATAACTTTTTTATATCCCTCTTTTTGAATGTTGAAAATATGCGGCCTTTAGCCGAACGCAAAATAGCTTATATGGACACAGGTGCAAAATAAGTTTGATATGCCGGTTCTACACCATTTCAAGAGTTTCTTCGATTTCTCTGTTTCCTTCCTTTTCTCTCTCTTGAAATCTATTCCACTGTTTTGTTTACCAAGCCTCATAATCATGTTTATATTAAAATAAGTTTTTTAATCCTTCTTTTTTCATATTTCACTTGTGATTTTCAAAGTATCAATTGATCCAGACGCTTATCTCTTGTAAAGAAAATATCAACACCTTGCGAAGTAGTCACAAAACTAACATGTCATTATGAGTGTATTGCAGTTATAATTATTATTATTATTACTATTACACATGACAAGAAATATACACAATTTGAGAAAAAACAACAGGTAATTTGATTTGGACATATAATTTTAATGGATCTGGGTTTGTTGCCTTTCATTTGTCGTATCCCCAGTAAACTAGGCTTTTGCCTGTATCTCACTGAGGATATTTAGCATGAAAAAATAAATCGATACTTTTTTCCGATTTTTGATAACACAAAAAACCCCGTTGCACGCTCTCATCAACCTGACAAACAGTGACACTCAACTACAACTGGAAACACCCTGCGAAACTCAACTCCTCACACATTATCGCTCCAGAAAGACCAAAAATATTCATCCCACAATATACTGCACACAATCATAAGAATAAAAATCAAAACAAATTCAAAACAAAAAAAAGAAAAACACACAGAAACACAAATACAATAACAACCAAAATTAAAACAATAATAAGAGACCCACACTCACGAGCTCACATAAATCCTTTCCACTCGTCATTCATCCTGAAAGCCCAAGTACTCAAAATCCTGTCGCAATAACAACCACGCTCCGATCGACTGTCTAAATGGTTTTCCTACCTTTACTTTTATTGAAGTAAAGGTAGGAAAATGAAATAATAAAATAATAAGTGTTGTTTTATGAAATAATTCATAAAACAACACTTGACATTCTTGTTACATTATCTGGTTATGATAATTAATCCTGATCGGTCGTTTATCCACCACAGTAATAATTACCACTCTGTATGAAATGCAAGAAGGATTATTACGAAATGAGAATTCCGATCGCTTTGCATTCAACAACTTATGAATGAACGAGTCTCGCTTTGTGTAAGCCATACATAGCTTTCAATCATTCTAACAAAAAGACTCGAGATGGTCCTATTCACAGCTTTACATTTCAATATTTTGTTACATACATTAATTTCTTAATTTAACACTTTTGTAACTACCTATTTTTTTAACGACACTGATGTATTTATGAGGTCTTACTGGCAAATTGTGTCTTCCACCCCTCATTTTTTGTGTACATGGAACATATATTTAAGGGGGTAGTTTGGTGCGCTAACTTTTACTAAACCACTTTTTTAAAAGAGTATCACTCTTGTTTTTATTTCAGGCCTCTTAATCAGCTTTCTGGTTGATTTAAAAAAAATGTCACATGACAATAAACCTGTATGATTATACTGAATACAACAAAGACGTAAGAAAATTAAAATCATGGAAAAGTATAAATGAACCAAGTAAACGGAATTTTGAGAGGAATAGAAAGTCAGAGAAGTTGAAGAACCTATTTGAGGAGGTTAATATACTCGTATAATATGTGGAAGACATTCAAGTTATGTTTCGCGATCGAAAAGTCTAGTGCTCTTCTTATCTTTGCCTACCCCGACAGGGATATGGATTGACGGTGTGTATGTATATATACATATTATACTTAATGTACGGCTCACTCACTTAAAAAGAAAACCACGGCACAGTTTCGCTTTATTATACTTAATGTACGGCTCACTCACTTAAAAAGAAAACCACGGCACAGTTTCGCTTTCCAAGTGAAATTACTCAATTATTCCTGGATCCTCATCATCCAAATTATAATAACTATGAGAATGGTATTCTACAAGCTTTTGGTTTATTTCCCCATTGATAGATATTCCAAAGAAATACATTTTTTTAGTAATATTTATTGGTTTTAAAAAATGCCATATTTAAATCTAAAACATTACTGACAGCGAGGAACCTTTGTAAATATTTCAAGACGTTCAATAGAATGTATTTTAAGCCCATTACCATGCAAATCGGTGCCACAACTTACTGATGTGACAATATTTCAAATGGTATGACTGGACGCAGTTGGAATAATCTCAGTCGTAAATTTGGCACTGCTGATATTTGCCACCTAAATTTTCATCAAGTTAAGCAGATAAATTCATTATTGTGTCACACTAAGAATAATATAATTTACATGTAAAAAGCCTGTACTAATAAAAAAAGGTTCTGTTCACTGTTTTTGCTTTTTAGTCTTTAGCCATAATAAAAACTAAATATACAAATACAATTAAATAATTTTTGTCGGAACTATGAAACGTTAAACAAATATGGAGTATCTTGTTGTCATACTAGTCTAGTTAAGCGGAAAAAAGGTCACTGAGTGCTTATAGAAAATGGTTGAAATTTGATCTATACCCCACATTTGAGCATAACTTAACAAAGCGATACGAAAAACTTACAGAGATTTTAGGATTCCTTATCGTTGACAGTTGAAAGGTTATTGAAAGGTTAGTGACTCAGACACCGGGACTATTTACGATATATTTCGAACCATTTCTATTTTTTGACTTTATGACACCCTTATTTGTGCACTAAGCTCTAAGATAAAATTTAAATAGCGGTAAGGAATTATAATTCTTCCTAATTTATTTGAATTGGTTGTCACTGCTTCATAAAAAACCTCACAGTTCCTAAGATACCCACAATAATTATTGTGCAAGGATATTTTTAAATTTTCTATGGTGTAATGACATGTTATGGATGTAAGTGATGGATGAACGAAATCCTGAAAGTAATAGCTTTTAACGTTAATGTTTGCACTCATCATAGCTGATCGCCTGCTGAGCGATTAGTTTAATGTTTTAAGACAGTTACTTAAACTATCTTCACCACCTTTTTTTATTTATGAATAAATTACTTCTCTGAATATAGTAATTGAATACTTGTTGAAGGCTGATGATTTATTGAACTGGAAAAGTGAATATATGAAAAGTTTATAAACTTAAATTCCAATTCTGTATTGAAATTTACGTACAAGAGTATTAAGAATGGTTTGGTAGATTTTATGAAACAGATCAAAAAAAATTGTACAGAAAATTATGAATTATTCTGACAAATAAAAATATTTGAAAAATAACAAATTTCAAATAAACTGTGACTTCATATACAATTTACGGTTTTTTTTATAAGCTCGTGAACATTTTGGTATTAAACAATAGTCTTCCGTGATGAAGGTTGTCGGTTCGAAACATGCGTTGTGCTTCCTCTCAAACACCGTTTTCCGGGGTGTAAAGATACAAATGTTATGAACTCAATCATATCCAGTTGAAAGGCAAAAGTACTTTTTATCTGGTTTATTTTGATCCTATAAAAGATTATTAAGCTCATAATTTATATGAGATATATTTTTGTCCTCCAACTTTCAGACTCCATAGGTGACGAACAAAATATATGTCTTAATTTTTCTTGCGTATCATTCAATATACATAAGTTATATAGATTATGTAATACATTAAGCCCTACTTCCTGGAAATCATATAGATAACACATAATCAAAAGTTTTTTGTAATATAAAACTCACTTGTCACTGGAGTCAAGTGAACATATATTTTAAAGAGTGAATTTTCAAAGAATCACCGCAACTGCTCTTGTCAGCTGCTGAGTGTGTTTCAAGTTTTTGCATGGACATAAACCGCAAATCTGATTCATCGACAATTTTTACGACTCGAAAAACTTATTTGACAGATCACTTTCACTGTGTAATTCTCTCAACACGAGACTGTTTGAATTCTGATGTGTTGTCTGGTTATCTCTTGATGATTCAGCGAAAATCATAATACTAATATTCAATTGTATAAACTTATACAATAGTTTACACTTTGTTAAAAATCAAACGTGTTAAGAATTATTCAGTTCGAAAGGGAGGAAAATCAATGACGTCATGTCATATTTTAGTTAATAATATAATTTAATCACAAAATTCAAGTTCAGTTAATGTATAAATATTTGACTGATGTTTGAGTTAGCAATAAAACAGTATAAGCACTGTATTAATCCTTATTCGAATCTCAAAATCTGTTGGAAATTGAGATCCTAGTTTTGGGAAATTAATATTAACTCTAGCCAAGTCTTGAGTTTTGAAAATCATTTTCATTTACGATTTCTAAATCATGTGCAATAAGTAATGTAGATAATATTTAATATTATAGCTTTTTTTTTATAGCACAATGGCTTTGTAAATAATATAATCTGAACTAATATTAAAATTTCTTCATGTTTATTCATGACAGATAAAATTGATATTTATAACATTGATATTGCCTATCTATAATAATAATAATAAAAATACACTTGGATAATTCATAAATGTTTAAAATTCCTTAATTTTAAAATTTTAGATTCAATAGTCTAGTCATTTTTATTTATTCCATTAAATAAATTTTTATTCATAATAAAAATTATATACACGAAATCAGAATTTGAAACCGGCAGGTTATTGTAACATATACTTTTTAACATTTTAACTAAAAGTGATCATTTAATAATTTATTTTGTTTATTTGTAAATACAATTCTGAAAACACAAATAAAATCTATTTTGAAAACATAATTCTAAAAACACCAATTTACCTATTTTATGTTTTTTTTTCACAATACGTCGGTCTTCTTTGATCGTTTGTAAAATTAATGACGCAAAAGAAAATACTAGAATTATGTGGAAAAAATAGGCGTCTACTCGAGTCCATTCATGATTTGAATGTATAATAATTATATGGTTTCAAAATCGGAGATATGAAAATAAAAGTTCAAGATCTTCCTAGCGCAAAGTTGCGTTGAGGAGCATCCTTCGCACGCGAGAACTCAAAACCGGATCCTCTTACGATAATGTCTTCAATTCGCCTTTCAAGACAATTAACTTCTGCCAGTCTCATAATTGAAACATATAATTTAAAATTTAGAAAACGAAATACATAATTCGTTTAAGGTTTTAATTTAGCTATTTAAAACAGTTTTCAAACATCATTCGTAATTATTTCGTACCACGTTATAAATTTGTATCTAAAACGGTATAATGTAATTTTGTCACATTATTTTAGTAATACAATACGCTTATTGATACGTGAATTATAATGTACTGTATTAAGAAATTATAAAGTTAAAGCAGCATTTTGAAGATATAAACATGTAGTCAGTAGTCATACATCGATTATGTGATCATTTTCTAAGAATAGGCAATATCTAAAATTATAAAGTTAAAGCAGCATTTTGAAGATATCAAGATGTAGTCAGTAGTCATACATCGATTATGTGATCATTTTCTAAGAATAGGCAATATCTAAAATTATAAAGTTAAAGCAGCATTTTGAAGATATCAAGATGTAGTCAGTAGTCATACATCGATTATATGATCATTTTCTAAGAATAGGCAATATCTAAAATTATAAAGTTAAAGCAGCATTTTGAAGATATCAAGATTTAGTCAGTAGTCATACATCGATTATGTGATCATTTTCTAAGAATAGGCAATATCTAAAAATTAGAACTTTTTCGAGGGCTAAAGTTTTTTTGGGTTTTATCAAGCCGGTACCATGATGACACAAAAATATATAGATTTTTATTTTAGTTGTTGTCTTTTACATTATATTTATATACCTACACGTGTATCATCTATTTCAATTTCCGTTTTGATCTTATGAGCCGTGCTTTACTTTTTAGGTCATTCCATAATTTGCGATTACTTTTTTATACTGCATAAAACAACATTTAGTATTTCACTTTTCAACATCTTTCACTATCGTTGGTCTACATATCAGAAAGTGTATTTGTTTATTTTGAAGTGCCCCTTACTCCGAACAATAATTTGATCGCAGTTCGTGTAAAGTAACCCACTTTTCCAGTCGTCTGCGGCACTGAACGACCACAAGACAAACAGCTTCATCAGCTGTCTACTATTAAGTAAAAGTAACCATTATGGTTTACTTTTATGAATATGACGCATATTTTTTGCTGCCTGCAATAAAGTACATACTGATACTTTTTCTGCTTTCGCGACAGAAGTTGAATCATTTGATGAACGAAGGACCGAAGATAATTGCAGGTTAATACAAACCTCAGTTCTAAATAAAAATTAAACACTGAACTTATTTATATATCCAAGTATCTAAAAAATACGAAATAATCTTAATTAGAAATGTGTTATATTAATAACGTGATTACAAAATAAATAATGGTAATTTACTCATTTTATTGTAGAACGAACCCATTATTGACTTGTTTTGATACACTAAAGGAAATGTGAGATTGGATAATTCTGGTTAATATTGAATATTTTTAGACTGAATTTAATTATAAAATCAACCTTTTGCAGACTCCATATTTTTACCAATTTTCGAATGAAATATTCTCATTCGATACTTCTAATTCAAGTAAAAATGAAATTTGATTTTTCTGTTAGATATTTTATGCATGGCGACGGACTATGTTCCAGTCTGCTAACAAATTTAATTTAATAAAAATATATTTCTGTAACAATGAGATAAACGAATTATTTTGTCAACCAGTCCAGTTGTCCATTTCTCCGTCTTGACTGTTGCGGGTGAATAAGTTTAAGGATTGTAATATTTTCACACATGGACTTTTGAAATCAATTATAAAGGTATGTTTCTACCTGCTGCCCCAACAATAAACAGATGCCCGTTGGACGGGGCTCCCTTCTGAAATGATTTGTATGGAAAAAATCCGCTTGGAAGCGACTGAGCAGGTGTTAGGTTGAACCTTGCGCAAGCTAAGGAGCGGCCTCATACTATACTTGTTCTAGGACAGCGATGTTCAATGTGAGACGAGACTTGCCTAGTTTATTCGAACTAATTTTAATTATCATTTATTTTGTATCCATAATCATTTTAATGTTTTATCTAAACTTATAAGTTCCCCTCTATATTCTTCACTCAATCTATAATAATATTTATATAATAAATAAAGTGATATTGATAATTTCCATATATATTTATAGGTTTGCTGAAACCATGATGGCATACAGTACATTCGTATGTTGATTATCTTTCTGCAATACGTATTTTTTTTATTCTTCTGCAATATTAGCCACATGATTTTCTATCATTATTATGACGTTCGATTGACTTAAATGTATTGTATACAAATTGAGTTGTATGCAGTAACACTTGGTGGGTTTGTTGTATTGTTTTAAAACAACCCTTTAATGAAAACCAGATTGGAAAAGGCTTTTTAAAACATCTAGGTAGCAGCGGGAATCGAATCTGCAACCTCCAGATTGGAAGACAGACATTTTATCAAGCAGACCACCGAGGTCGCCGTTATAGTCATAAATGATGATTTATAACACGCTTCGCTAATTGATGTGCATGTCTCACATGGAGAACGCTTTAAATGGAAATCGAACCCGGGATTATTGTGTTGAAAATGTAGGTATTGTATTTATTTAACATAATAAAATATAAACTACCAATTCATACTTCATATATGCTTTGTTTGTATCGCACTTTAGCTTTTAAAAAATCAAACTTCACTCAGTAAACCAATAATGATAGGGATAGTTTTAAGCGTTTATCCGTTTTTGAATTATCAGGAAAAACTTTTATTAGTTTTAAGTGTTGGGAGCCACTGTCGGTCAAAATTATCGAAGGAGTTATTTCTTGATTGTAATTCTGTTTTGCTATTTCACGGATCGTTTGATCTGAGACGACAAATATGTTAAATTAATTGCATTCATCGCCTCAGTTAATAATACTTGTTGTTAGTTATTTATTATTTCATAAAAATAATGATCGAAGATATTTCAACGATATTGCCGATAATTTGCGGGGTAAAAACAAAGCCAAAAAAATTATCTCGTTGTTAATAATAATCTTTGATCGTCAAGTGCCATCAGACCAAAAATGGATAGTCTGTGTACGAGATAAAAACGGAGAACAAAAAGTTTGAAATAATAAATAGGAATATATTAAAGCTCTCTGGGTTACGCAAGATGCAAATCTGGTCTATCAAATTAGATAAATACGAGTAAATATATATAATACATTCAAGTGTAGGAAGAACGAGGGTATGAGTAAACGTAGTTTTTTACATTTTAAAAGTGATCTTTTCTACGACTATTTGATACTTAGAATTGAGATTATTCATTCATACCTATGGTATCCTTCAACTTATATTTGGTGATTCAGGCATATTGAAGAGCGTTGCCGGGAAATAACATTGTCTTCGGCTCTATAAATCGAATCTTCGGGTTAAGAAAGACTGAAGTATGCACGAAACTTGCGATTCGTCATTGCATATTTTAATAACATTATCGCGTGTGTTGGTAGCATTGTTATCAGACGTGCTCCCTCAGACTGGGATTCTTTTGTTTTCGGATACCACCAGAAATTAAACCCAATATCCCCGGTTGGGTCATGGATTTACGAAACAATTGACATTATTAATATTGTATTATAAAAACTTGTCAAAACGATATTTTAAATACGCACATAAAAAAAGTATAAATAGTTTGAATAAAGTGTGTAAAATCGACAATCAATATTTAATTCGACGAAGTTCGCAACTCAATGAGTCGTGAGATGAGATCAGTTGAAAGGATAAAATTAATATTGTTATACTCGTATATTATATATATTTACCTTTTTTCTCATATTTGAATGTAAAGTTTCCATTTTAAATCGACCTAAATTCTCCTGGTAGTCTAGATTGATAGACCTTTATGATTAATGATTCGTTCAATCACATCGTCACGCTATTTTATTCTAAGAACTCGGAATCGTTATAAATAATTAGATATCTAGTTCTGTATTTCTTGTTTACTACCTTAAACTAAATCACGTTCAACCAGTGTTATTTTAACAGCCGATGAAATATAAATCTGAAAGACTGACGCAATATTTACTAAATTGCACATTTTATGAAAGACACTAGAAGAAATACAATTGACACTTAAATTGATATTTTTTAACGTGGAACCATGCTTTGGAATATTTTTAATTATTTAATTTACGGATTTAAAAATATAAAGTAATCATTTAGACTTAGACCTTAAATAATGAGAGCTATGATATTCTATTTGATTGTTATAACCTCGTATCTTGAATCTTAAAAAATGTATTTTGTTTACTTTTCTTGTGGCATGTGAGCTATTTTTTTAAATTAATAAAATAAATTGAACACATTTTTTTTATTTATCATAGTTTATTTCTTAAATTTACTACCAGTTTGAAAGCCCTCTGTCTTCTTCGTTCTCATGATTTGGCGAAGAAACAGAGGTTTTCAAAGCCGGTAGAAAACTCAATTAATAAAACAGTGGTGAATACAACAAAAAGTAAGAATCTTAATTCAAAATATTGGATTGCATTTGATAAGCTACCCTTCATTCTACAGTGTCCAAAGTACCAGAGATATCTGAATAAAGGCTTATCCGATTCATATGTCCTCCCAGTGCTAATATATGGGCTTAAGACGGCAACGCTCACAAAGCAAATGATGCATAATCTCAGGGTGACACAGAGGGCCATGGATACAAGAATGCTGAATATCTCATTACGGGACCGGAAGACGAACGAACGGATAAGGCAGCAGACCAAAGTCACAGATGCCACTGAGAGGGTTACCACCATGAGGTAGAACTGAGAATTGCACCTTGTCAGATGTACCGATAATATATAATATATATGAACCCTTAAAATGCTGGTGTGACAGCTAAAGGGCAGAGAAAAGGAGTACGGGAAGACGAAGAAGATGGTTGTATGACATCAGTAAAGTGACTGGGGGCAACTGGAAGCAGTGTGACCAGAATAGAAACGGAAGGAGGAGAGGAGAAGCATGATGATGATAACGATGAATATATTAAAATTAGTTAAACCCAATCATAACAATTAAGCAAATCTTATATTTGTGTTTCCTGTTCATAACGTTTTTTTAGTGATAGTAATAATAATAATAAGATTAAAAGCACTATGATATATAGCGCCATTTAGAGAGTAAGCTCTCCACAAGAAGGCTTTAACTCAAGATTTGAACTCACTATTATTAACAGATTTAAAATATTACAAAATAAATGTAAACATCATCATCATTTTCATCTTCTGGATGAAGATCTCCCCATGTCGACTTAAAATAATTAAGTTTTGAACTCGCTGGTGCCATGTGATACTGCCATGCTTCCTGGTTTCATCCATCCATCATAATTGAGATCTTTTTCTGGGCCTCTTTATGCCTCACTAGATTATTTCGGATGTCCATCGGGAATCGGACATTCAGACTCACACATAAGTTGAATGTAAGGATATGAAGGTAGTGACCGCTAATTAATAGTCTATCTGCCACGTAGTATTTTATATAATAGTTATCAGACATTGTATTACATTCATTCATACGATCACGCAGTGTTTCTGCCAGTGAAGGTAGGGAGGACAGAGCACCATACATTTTTCGCTTCCTCTACATCTATGTACCTCATACAATTCCTATGATTTCACTGACTTTTTACATTTTCTTCTTTCAAAACAGAGGTGTATGGCAGCGCTATAACACGCTGGACTTTCGTGCTGAAGGTCGTCAGTTCGAATCCCACGCTGTGCTACTTCCCTCGAATGACTCAGGCATTTTTCTGCTTTGTGTTCGGGGTTATAATGATACCTATGACTTTGATCATATCTATTCTTAAAAAAAAAGAAAAAAAACATGCCAGTGTATTCCGATCGTCTCACTTCAAGTGTGCTATTGGTTTTAGTATACCGAGTTTGCTGGTATGCGACATTGAGTTTAATGGTGTGCAACAGCTCAATCACTTAAAGAGGAGAAAAAAGACAGAAACGAAAACTCCATGATACAGCTTTGCTTTCCAATTGAATTGATGTTGTAATGGCGAAGGGATCCTCGACTACAAGGCTCAACGACGACGACGACTTTCAAAACAGCATTCACTTGATCAAACCATACTTTCTTTGATATTCCTCTTTCATGTATTTCACTCACGTGTGTACTGTATATTTGTATTATAAATATTTATTCATTCATTCGTTCTACATCTACAAACCATCTCAAAGTGATTTGCTTCACAATACATCAGTAAAATCAACTTGAATACATCAGCTTCGTAGACATTGTTTTTAAACAATAATTTCCGTTATGACCCATTTATTTGGTTTCTACGAATAATCCTATTACCTAGATTATAAATCACACGTTAATATCGATTGCTTTGCGTTCAACAACCTCAATGATAGTGTATCTTCCTTTATTACGCGTATAATACTCGACAACCTAACTTTAAAGCTAATAAAAAATAAAAATAAAATACAGATGAATTCAGTGATACAAAGATAGAAAATTTTGTGAACTTTCGATGTTATGAAATTAGCCCAGACCTTTTGATAGCTTTTCTCTTAAATGTATTTTCTTCGCCATTATCTTGAGATATATACGAGTAGGTATATATGCAATTTCATAATATGTTTATATATGTGCATAATATGTTGTTATCAATAAACCTATGTTTATTTTATTTATTCAAATGCTTGTGGATGGTGATTTTCGGTATTGTCAGTATTTCAGCAATGTCGTAGAATACTGGTTGTTTCCGATCAAAGCCTTTGTTTGTTCATAATTAGTGGGAACCAATCTTCCAGAGCGGACACTATATTCGAGTGTCATATCACCATGATTCAATTTTTATAACTACATTTGACACACACACACACACACAATCGCCATACATTGTACGTATCTTATTTTATGGTTTGTGTTGCATTTTTTCCTTCGCGGTACCAATAAATCAACAAGCACCAATAAAATCACTTATTTTGTACAATATTCAAAATGGCGCGAAAAAAGCTTTATATATTTGAGTGAACAATAGTTTAAAAAAATGCCCTTAACTATTACCATTAATAATAATATGTATCCAGCACGTTTGGAATAAAGTTAGCCACGAATATGTTGTCTTATGATCTCTATCCGAGTAATACGAAAGCATTTTACAAACAACATATTAATATTTATTAAACGTGGAATAATAATAGGAATGATAAATAAAAATATTTTACTTAAGTAACGTACCGTTTTTCCTAGTTCCTTTGTTATTTTTCTTCCAGTATATTATCTTATTTCTTAGCCGCAAATGAAATCGTCATATGCATTACATTTATGGTAAATCATCAAATGATTTATGTCTTCTTTTTAATAGTATTTCTGACATTTATCATTTAATTTTCTTTATATAAAGCTCTAATGTAAATATTGTGTTTTTTTTTCAACAGTTTGAAAAACTATTTTCTGTTTGGTTATGTTATAAGGGATTATCGTCTGGCAATAAACCCGCCAAATCGTAAATGATTCAAAGAAATGATTTAAACAAGTCAATAAAACTGTGTTTTTTCCGTGAACTCCATTACTCAAACAACTAGCTTTTAGTATGAAAGAATATTTTCTTCATTCAAATTTGAAATATTCTCAGTCGTGTTATGATGTTGCCCACACGATCTTTGAGACGTTTTATATATTGGACTTGTTTGCTCTTTAAAAATCATGAGTTATGCTCGCACAAGTAATCATTAATATCGGATGAGAAACACAAAAAAAAAACATTTCAAAGCTTTTAAATCGAATGAGATTAAGATCGCATCGACATTCGCGGCCTTCGAGTCTTCACCTCCCGATTGAGCTATCTAATTTTGCATTAAAATAAGAAGATAAGTTGTGCACTCTGTTTCTCTTAAGGTTTGATGTATCCCGAATACCGACGGGGTGTAAACGAAAATAATTTAGGTATACCATAGAAGTTTCACTATGGCGATGACTCTCAACGAAATGAAATCGCCTTCTATATGTTAATATCATCGAGATAAATTTTTTATCTGTTATTTGTGATCCAACACATATAGTACATGTAGAGCGATAGAAAATTCAAAGTCGATATGCATTTTTTTTGCGAGAGTTAACAATTACTTTGTAGCCAATTTGTATTTGTATCATCGTGAATTTTACCCAAAAATGTGTATTCAAATGGAAAAAAAACAATAAGAATTGAATACATTTTTAAGGTTTTATAATTTTGAGGGGAATGCATAACAAGGGAAGAACAAAATAATTAAATTAATATACATAATTATAATAAATGAATAAATTAAATTTCAATGTAAAAAAGCCCTCCAAGGACTGACCACAATAATCAGGTAGATTTCGTTTGTATGTGAAAAGAAAGGATATTACCAATTTTATGGTACCCTGTAGGTATTTTACCATTTGTCTCGAACAAATTGCATGATTTTGTTTGGAGTCATTGAAATTTTTCGGAAGTTGCGAGATGAGATCCTCTGTAATAGGTAGTATTTCTATCGAAATCTACCTAAAATCAATCAAAAGGATAATTCTGTCGTAATAAGAATGAGTTGTTGGATACTATATCAAATTGTATACATGCTTTATTGTAATTTCTATTGTAATACTACATGTTTCTCATTTGGTATAAATTAACTTTATAGCATCATTTACATGTTTAAAACAGGAATGATTTTCTCGATTATTTCGTAGTTTAACTAAGTTCATAATTGTACGTTTAAAATATACACAGAATGTGTATATCTTATTTGCAAGTTCCTTAACTGGTCTAGACAAGTCTCTTTGCTGAGATACCTCAACTCGGATGCTTGTTGTTCGGAACCTGTTGCCTTTTGCGCTAAGGTCCACACACAGCATCCAAAGATCGTGTAGATATAAGAGTACTTACAATACTTGATTTGAGCCTTCCACTATCGCATATTGACTGTCATTAGAGACGTACAAGACCCACTTAACAGTTAGATCGTAAATGGAAAATTGAAAGGTCATGTCAGTCAGTGACGAAAGAGAAACTGGTCAAGAGTATAATTCCTTTTCAGGCATCACGGCGAGGTCTGAAAAGGGGACAGGCTAACCAAATATATTTATGATGATAAACGAGTCCATTTAATAAGCTCAATAAGATATAAAGACAAGTGTGTAAATAAACGTTAACTTTACAACGAAAGTGCGTGGATGGTACCAGTTAAAATTCATCCTTTTTTATTTTAATAATTTTATAATATATTTTATATTCGTATACGAATCTTAACGCGTTTCAATAACTACGTATCGTCTTTAAACATATACAATAATAATAAATCTTAACGGTAAATTAACTAAAGGACCCACTACTAAGGATATATATGGTGACATCCAATCAATGTCGCACCTGATAGTTTGCCTACAGTGCCTCGATAGCTGCTCGGAAGACGATCTGCAAAGCGGGAGTCCCATATCTTAAATTAAAATAAATTAACTGTGATCATGGGTACAATATAGTTGTTATATTAAAGTAATAGGTTAGTCAAAAAGTTTTGAAAGCGACATCTATGGAGCAGTAGAAAAACCAAAATTTCTACGCCATTTTAATATTTCATCTTTCATAAGAACGTACTCAAAATTTCATTTCGATCTGTCAATTCATTCTTTGTTTACAAGCCATTTGAAGTTGACGTGTCAGTGTATTTTTTAACAATGGAAAAATCCGAAAATCGTGCAGTGATTAAATTCTTTGTTTCGGAAGGTTTATCGGCTACTGAGATCCATGCAAAGATGGTGAAAGTATTAAAGGAGTCTTTTCCTTCATTTCCAACCGTTCACCGATGGGTTTTGGAGTTTAAGCGTGGCCGTACAAGCGTTGAAGACGATCCACGCTCAGGACGTCCAAAAAGTGCATCAACACCAGAAATCATAGCGAAAATACAGGATATGGTTTTGGAAGCTCATCGATCGACTGTGGATGTGATAGCTGACACCATAGGCATCTCACATGGAACAACATGGCACATTTTGGCTGAAGTTTTGGGTTTCAAAAAACTGTGTGCACAATGGGTGCCGCATTTGCTAACAATGCAACACAAAAACACGTTCGAATGCGACTTTCTGAGCAACATTTGGAGCAATTTCGAAAGGATAAAAAGGATTTTCTGCGTGGATTCATCACTATGGATGAGACTTGGGTCTACCACCATGATTCTGAATCAAAACAAGAGGCTAAGGAGTGGTGTGAACCAGGCACTGTTGCTCCGAAGCGAGTTCGTGTCCAGAAATCGGCCAAGAAGGTGTTAGCGTCAGTTTTTTGGGATGCAAAAGGAATTTTATTGATAGATTATCTCCAAACTGGTAAGACAATCAACTCTGATTATTATTGTGACCTTTTGGACCAATTGGATGAAAAAATTGTGAAAAAAGACCCGGTTTGCAGAAGAAAAAAATCATTTTTCATCAAGACAATGCACCTGCTCACACAGCTCAAAAAACCATCGCGAAAATCAATGAATTGGGGTACGAATTGTTGCAGCATCCACCCTATTCGCCAGATTTCGCTCCCTCTGACTTCTGGCTGTTCTCACACCTCAAAAAATTCCTTCGTGGAAAGCATTTTTCATCCAACGAAGAGGTTATAGCCGTCGTAGAGAAGTATTTTGCAGGCATTCCAGAAAGTCACTTCCGTGATGGGACAAAAAAGTTGGAAGATCGTTGGACCAAGTGTATTGATCTTATGGGAGACTATACTGAGCAATAAAAGTGATTTCCCCCCAAAAAAAATGTATTTTCATTTCCGCTTTCAAAACTTTTTGACTAACCTAGTATTTGTTCTCACTTGAAAGCTGTATTCTTAATTATTTCTCTCTACTTATCTACTTTTTTATAACCCCGATTTAATATACGAGTATAACATATTTTACTCAGAACTTCGTATGGTTTATATTTTGTGTCTCAATTCAAGTATTACTTTTGAAGAGAAAATCATTAATTTCATACCAATTTAAAAAAAATGTCTTTTCAACGTAGGTGTATACTTTTTCTCGGTCAATTTATTTTCTTATTCGACGACGTACACAGAACATAATTAGAAATAAATAATAATATTTTCAATAATGAAATGAAAGCGAGTTAGTACCGAACCAAGTGAAAGTATCGGTAATAGTAATTGATTAAAAATCTCGTTGCGAATTTGAACTATTCTTTAACCTTGCTCGCCTTAATGAGTGTACTAACCGGATACTAATGTTATGTACGAGTAATGCCGTATGATGTGTGCTAGACCATGGTATTATCTTTGTACGGTCGTGTTTACTAAATTATCGCTATTGCTATTGCTCTCCGCTTGAGAAAGGTGGCACCAGGCCAGTGCTTAACCGTTTTACTTTACTTCTATTATTCAAGATTGTGGCAGTTGACTCAGGTTTTAAAAATATACTGCCAAGTTATTGCTTTGCAAAAATATAGCAAGTGCTGACTTACTTAATCGAAATATAGCAAGTGCTGACTTACTTAATCGAAATAAGTTCTAGGTTTAATTTTTTTGTATCGTACAGTATCAAAATCTGCTAAGATGGACCTACTAAAATAGTATTTTAGTACCAACTTTGAAGTGTGGGAGTGAAATGTGAATGTGGAAAGCCGGAAAGCATTCTTATAAATACTGTAGATACATGGAGGCATAATATACTCGTATGACAGAACATAGAATAAAGGGATTAGGGATGAATGTAAACTTAAGAGTGATGTATTTACGAGTAATAAAATGAAGACGAGCAGTTTGAGATGGTTGAATCGAGTGAACGATATTTTGAAAGACGGAAAAGTAACAATCAAGATAAATTGTAGGAGCTGTATGAGAAGATGTATGGATGTGAAAGAGGCAAAATATGTGTTTTACGCTTGGTTGCTTATCGTTTGAACCGAAAATATAAAAATTATATTCCGCAAAAAAAAAAAATTTGCTCGAGAAACTATCATGCTGATTTAAAAAAATTAAGATTTTTTTTCAATATTGACTGTTTCAAAAAATCTAGATGATTTTTGTGTTTCGTAATATTTAATTCGCTCTAGTCATTTTTAATTCAACTCATCTTTGTCAAAAGGCAAACAATATATCTGAATTGTGTTTAAAATATCTTAGCATAACTTATTTATGTAAAATAATAAAACTAAACTTAACTTATTCCCTCTTGAAGAAAAAATCTGCCATCGTATAATTAAAATAATTTGATTCCAATCTCACGAGAACGTACATACTCGTACTAGTAGATAACAAATTTCTTCAAAGTGGTAATTTATCACTACCTATTCCCAAGTTGCGGTGTACCGTACCATCTAAATCTTTTCAGCAGGCAAGCAAGCAAGGTTACAAGTCATCAAGTGTTACGTTACGCCTCTCACGTACGTGACGTGTTCATCTTAACTTCGAGAGTTAACTCGAAAATGAAATGCTAGTGGTTTAGCAGATATTAGCCAAATAAACATAGATACATCAATCATGCCACGCCATGCCATGCCATGCCACATCGGCCTTAACCTTGGACGCTCAATTAAGATTATTATGCAGACGTGAAACTGCTTTTATCCGAGCTTATCGCGCTTATATATCTATTTCGAAACATTTTGTTAGACGTATATAGAAGCGCTTCGCAACCTTTTCATACCTAGTGGCTACATATTAATTTAATAATTAATTAGACGAATTCCGTGGATTAGGGGTAAATATCAAAAAAATTAAATGGGTTAAGTCTGGTTAAATAGTGTATCTGGTAGTTGTGTGCGAGAGTTATTTCATGTCCACGTGCAGTAGTATTTCCAACACACGCGGTGGTGAACTACTTGCCAACTTCAGTGGTTCTTAGCCCGAATGCTCGATTACCGGGGCTGAAGACAATATTGCCTCCCTGTCACGCTCTTCAACATGCTCGCATCATCGATTCGGATATATTGAAGGGTACTATACGATTGAATGAATTATTTATATGCTTTTTAATCCTTACAAATTTTCTTTCATTTATTTGTCATAAATGTTAAATGTATTAAATTATATAATCTGTACAAAAAAATTGTTTTGTTTGTTGTAATTATGAAAAGTTTTGGACATGAAGTTGGAATAAATACCCAATTGTTCAAACTAATATAGAAATTTTACTTCATTTGTTAGTACAGCTATTTTACATTTTGCAATCTCAAAAAATTAACTAAATTATAAAGCATTTATATTATAATAAATATTTGAAAAAAGTAATTGTAAACGAAATGATTTTAAATGGATATCACATTCCTAGTTTTATTTTGCATTCTTTCACCTTGATATAATAATTTTCGATTGACGTAAATATTGAAGGACAGATCTTAGAATAAGCCACAACGTATGTACTCGTATATTGACTTGATGACCTGATCATTAGATACCAAAAAAACTATCTTGTTGTAATTGGCGGAATAGGTGTCAAGAGGAAAAAAGGAGTAACTTTATTAACAATATTCTTTGAATTCAGACAGTGATTTCAGTGTTAACTACTATACCGACTCTTTTTTTTGGAAATCGAGTTTTTACTATTTTATAAAATAAATATTATATATCGCTCATAAATAATTGAAATTTTAATCCATATATCACAATTTTTTACTGTTTTCAATTTTTTTTATTAGTGTTCTTTAAACTAACAAAATTCTAAAACCAGTATTCTGTCAAGTCCCATTAAATAAGTTTAACTAGTTTGCGCTTTATACGATGAGATGAAATCTTTATCATTGTTGTTTTAATTCATACCGTGATAGTTTCGGAACCCTGGCTAGAGCTTTAACATTTAAGGATTTATGAATGTATAAACAAAGTTGTGATCACTAAAGAATTTTAAAGCGCTTAACGTAGGTGTGATGTGTGATACAACCGACGTTTAGAATATTTCGCGAGGGTGTGCATATTAATAAACTAATCTATATATGGGATAAGTTTCATCACACGTTCTTCGCTCGGTACCTTAACTCGAAAATATGTTTTTTCTGAAAAAAAATTTAAATATATCTCCTACATAAAACCTAGTGACTGATTATCAAGACACGTAATAAACAATCAGTTTATTACGTGTCTTGATAATCAGTTGGTAATTAAAACTTTTTTCAGCCTAAAAATATTGTTTTGGAATCAGATATTGTCAATTTCTTATTCTTTTCAAAACTTTTTATTTGATTTTGCTATAATTTTCGACCTTTTAAATTAAGTGTTATCTAGCTGTTCCGAAAAGCAAAACCCGAAATATTTAAAAAAAAAAATATTAATTACACATCTGTTTTAACAGTTCAAGCGTCCCTTTGTGAAAATTCATAATTAATGAAACCGAAATAAACACGGCCTATTCCCCACAAGACCGTAGATAATATTTTGTATTCACTATTACTCTATTTCCCATAAGACCATGGACAGTATAAGTATCATAACTTATGTTATAATTCAATTTAACTAACTCACTTGAGGAAGACATTTTATGTGTTAAAATTGCATAGTAATATACTAATAAATATAATGGAAGAAAACGATGAATTTTATTTCATATTTTATAAGATCTTTATTTCCACTATCAAGGCATAAACAGGAAGAACAGGAGTTATTTTGATTACCTTCTTCCGCTTTACTTTGAGAACTTGATTTATCCAACTTTCTTGATTGCAAATGCAGGTAAAAATTGAGAGGAATATCTGCTAATATTTAATCTTTTCTTATTTTACGTTTTAATGTCAGCATTTCTTTTGACGCTCGATGGCCGAGAAGAGTATAACTTATTTAAAGTAATACATACTCGTAGTAATCAGTCAACATTCTAAAAATCAAGTATTGTGTGTTACAGAAATTGAGCCGGTTATATTTTGCAATTTAGTAAATTTTAAATTAATTCGCTAAAACTGTTTGTTCACATTACATGTCGGCTGGTACGGACAATACAAGAAATATTCGTATTTTCCAAAACATTTAACTGTGTATTTCTCTAAACACAGATCTCTGTTATGATACGCCTATCATTCTTATAAATCAAGATGGTTAATAAGTATCTAAACGTTGAATATTCAACACTTCCTCTTCATTTTTTTTATTTGTGAGCGATCCGTGTTAGCCTTGATGGTGTTAATTTGGATATTTATATCAATTTGGCGGGAAAATAAACGCACGTTATTGAAATTATGGAAAACTTAAAGTAAATTATATAATAGTTAATATAACTATTGCACCTCCGCAGGTCTCGTCGCGTTCCTATTTAGATTGCGCAAGGAACCACCTACCAAAATAATTTAATAAGAAAATTTAATTGGATATTAGATTACAGAATACATGTTTCCTTAATTGTAAATTAGACAATTCAATATATAATACTATCCTTCACTTATCGCGTATCAAATTATAATATTATAGATAAATCGATATTAACATTAATAACACGCGAGCATATTATATCAGTAAAGTTTTTCAAATTTTACTAAACTTTGTTACTGACCTTTGTTAATTAAAAAAAAATTCTATTGTATTAATCTTTCACTATACACAATATAACCTGGCTGACTTATTGCGATGTGGATCGAACTCGGATCGAAAGATGAGCGTCTTACCAACTAGACCACGAAGTATTATATGGTAATATAAGATGTTTTACATCAGTGTTAAATATTCAATTGGTATTCAAATCTGACCATCAGAGTGTTTTAGAATAAAGGCAGCTTACTACCGCTAATAAAACAAGTCAAGTAGTACAAATGGTTTTTTAAGTTAGATAAAAAACCAGTTCCCTAAAAAATCGTAGCAAATCATATTTGATCTAAGTAGCAATCAAATCGTTACTATCCTGATCTCATTCATAAAACCAAAAGAACCCTGTAGTTAGAGCTATACTGCGATAGGGATCCTGCTCAAGACATCGTGTCTGGTGTGAATGCGTGATATGCAAAGGGTGTCGTGTCAGGTACGGCGCGCGGCCACTGAGCCACTCTCAGAGACGCCGAGTCAGGTGGCCGACTCGCGGCGCACCGCTTTGCACTCGACCCCGAGGCGTGTAAGGGAAATCGCAATATCAAACAAAGATGACATCATTTTAATTTTACACCTTTCACGTCGACATCGTTTGGTCGAGTTCCATAATTTATCTGTTCATGCTTATTGTATAACACTTTTGTTATACACAGTACAACCTTATGGGTTTATTATCATGCAACAATATATTCCAAGAGAGATTTCAAATATGCCTTAAGTGAAAACCAGACTGCAGCCCTTTTAAAAAAACGAGTACCACTGGAAATTAAATTCTGAACCCCAAGGTTGAAAAATTGTTTATTTTATGAGCTAGGCTACGGACGTCATTACAGGACGTGCTTAATTTATAGTATGCCAATAATAGAAGACCGAATTATCTGCGTTAGAAATGATAACATATATGCGAGTATTACAGACATTTTTGTCATTTCCAAAGACGTTTACCGAAGTTATTTATTATTTTACCTTGTATTTCCTCTTCTTCTGTGTAATAGAAAGTGTTTCGTTTGTAGTTCACTCTGCTGCCTAAGAGAAAACGGTTCGTTTATAGTGCACATCTTTGCAGCTTAAGGAAAAACGGTTTGTTTGCTATGCATTTTTTCGCTGCCTAAGGGAAAACGGGTCGTTTGTTGTACCAACTTTTGTAATATAAGAGAAAACTTCGTTTTTAGTGAAATTTTCGGTTCCGTAAGTGAACACGGTTCGTTTGTAGTGCCATCTTCTCTCATGTAAAAATGGTTCGTTCTTTAATACTCTGTTCTGCGCTGTACATAAAAAATGGTTCATTTGTTGTACCGTCTTTTTCCGCGTAAGGGGTACGAGAGTCATCCAGAAAGTACGGTTACAACATTTATGTAGGATCGAAAAATGCTTGTATTTAATTGAAATTCACAGGATACTTCACAAATATATTAAACTATTTTTCAATGTAATCGCCGTCGAGATCGAGACATTTCTGTAGTCGGGGCACCAGCTTTTGTATGCCAGTGTCATAAACCTCCGCCGCCAGCTCTTTCAGCCACTTCTTCACAGCTTTCTCGACCTCCTGATCGTTGAAAAATTGTTCGGGTGTAGTGACACACCCACGTCTTATCCCCCGTCACGATAGAGTCCAGAAAAGCTTCTCCCTGTTGTGCAAAACGATCCAAAAATTCACGCGCGGCTGTCACGCGATTTTGACGGTGCTCCGGTGTGAGCATTCTGGGCACCCATCTCGCACACAACATCTTGTAACCAAGTTTTTCCGACACAATGTTACCAAGGAGACTTCGAGAAATGTCAGGAAATTCTTCGTGAAGGTCGTCAAGCGTCACGCGGCGGTCATTTCACACTTGTTCTTCAATTTTTTGCACAAATGCGTCAGAAATCACTGCCTTGCCTCGTCGTGAGTATCAGTACGGCCTTCTCTGAACAACCTAACCCACTTAGTGGCATGTTGTCGACTCATCACACCACTACCATAAACATCCATTAGCTTCCGATGGATATTCGCGGCGGTATTGTTCTGCAAAGTCAAAAAACTGATGACCGCGCGGGTCTCGCACGGACGAGAGTTGGAGAGCGCACGACGACTTCTCCATCGGAATAATTTACTGTGACTGAACAAAATAGCCGACAAACACGCGGGACCAAACAAACTGACCGTTAGGATCCCCACGCCAGGTGCATTAACTTTGAAACAAAAAAATTCCCCCGGCCTCAGGAGCCCTTGTAACCTTAGTTTCTGGATGACCCTCGTATATATACGTTTCGTTTATAGTGAGAGTTCGATGTCCTGTCGATGAAATTTTCTGTTTAAAATAATGTTAATATTTATAAAAAATAGGGATTTTTCAATTTATCTCATTAGAACTGTTTTACACTTATAATATTCATATTTAATACACCAAATATTAACTTTGACATCATTTTAGAGTATATAAAATACAATATATCTAAAAATGTAAAAAAAAATAATTCTATCAAATTAAATCGATTCCTCGGTTGTAATTGTTACATGATATTGTATTGTCAAATAATCTAAAATATTATAATTATATATTTATTTTGTTTCAGGTAAGGACACTTTTAAGTAAACGTCTGGTTTCGGTGTTAACAGAATATTATGGTAAGTTTTCAAAATATTAGTCCTCGTAGTAATAAATAACAATTATTTTAGTAATAAATAACACGTATTATTCTCAGTTCATGAATTTTATTCGAATTGTCACTTTGTTATTTTTGTAATACATTGTTAAATAATTCTGCTATTTTGTAGTATTTTCTAATATTCTATAGAAGAGTTACGCGGGATATCGAATGGCGTGTAGCGATAGAAAACAGAGTCAACGGGGCACAAAAATATATATTCTAACCAGACAGTATCAAAATGTACTAAGATCAAAGTCCTCAACAGTATTTAAGTACCATCTTTGATGTATGGGAGTGAAACGTGGACGTATAATAAACTTAAAATATCCGAAGAAGATAAATGATGTAGTAAGGCATGTACTTAGAAGAACACATAGGGTGATAAGGTATGACAGAATACAGAATTATTTGATTAGGGATGAATGTGAACTTAAGGCAGATGTGTTGAGTAAGATGAAGAACAGCACACTGAGGGGATTTGGGCTCGTGGAACGAATTCACGAAGAAAGGCTAACAACGCTAACATAGAGCGCAAATGTGATTGGAAGGCGAGGTATAGGAAGACCAAGAAAAGTGTGATTGTATGAAGTGAATGATATTTTGAAATAAAAAAAAGTAAAAAAATAAAGAAATCGTAGGAGAAAGTGTATGGATGTGGAAGAGGCGAAATACGTGTGGCGAGATATGTAAGTCTGGTGCTCTGCCTTCCCCAGCACAGAAACAGCGTGATGATATGTATTTTATACAGTAAGATATCATCACCTAAATAATTTTTTATTTAAATATAGCATTGCATTTTTTTATTTTTTCCTTTTTCTTTATCAGAACAGAACAGGAGCCCATCACCTTTAAGAAAAGTATTTGGATTGTAACAGATACGAGTAGATACGGCATTTGGATTGAAACAGATTCGAAGTAAAATATATTAAATTAATTAATTAACATACTATCTACAATACGTACTATTAGTATACCCAACGAGTTGACGGTCAAAAAACAAGGTTAACGGAATCGAATTTAATTGCAATATCATCGCTTCTCTTCAGATAAAATACTTGTGATTATTATCATATTATTTGTCATTAATATTATATATTTGTATCAATTATTTATCACTGAATGTGATCCGATATTTTAATTTTACCCTTCCGAATATTCGTATGGCTTTGGAAATATCCGAGTCACGTTGAGCGCAGTTCACTGCTGATTCACAGTCGCTTCACCGGCCGCCACTGAACCGCTGTTATCGCCAATTGCCATTGTTGCAGTGGCCACACACACCGGCCCCGTGCACTCGCATGCACTCTCGTGTACGCACACGCAGCCTGCAATGTGATCAGCTCGTTGCTTGTATTAATTATGACTGTTACACACCTGATACAACTTAATATCATCTCATTAAGTTTCGAATAGTGTCTGAGTAGCGGTAGTGCTACATCTCAGATATCTAAATTGAAACTATTACATTGCATAATTTTTTTAAAGATATTCAATTAAAATCAGTTAAAAAAGAATTATATGCATAATTGTGCAGGATTATTTTATTACTTTACACCAATACAACACACTTATGCAGGATTAGTTTATTAACATACTTTACACCAATTTCTTTCAAGCAACCAGGTTTTATTAATCTGTTGGATATCAAAACGTATAACTTACTTAAAATAATACTCCCAAGGGAATATATGAACACATATGTTATCATATATTCCCAAGATCTCACCGTTGCTTACTTGAACGGTGAGATCTTGGAAATGCTTGAAGTTGTCTCCTGCCTCCCTCCACCAACAATCCCCGATTCGATGTATTACCTTTAGAAGCATGTATGTCGGTACCAGTTCAAACATAATTTAGTCTTGTTTATTCTCCCCTAATGATGAGGTAACAACCTTGAAACCGGTAGGGTTATACTGTCATATAAAGTGGAATAAACAGTGTTTGATTAAACAAATTACGAGGAATATACTTTCTTGTAATTTGACAAAAATATAACATTTTTAGTAATATATAACATTCTTGGTAATATATTATAACATTCTTAGTAATATATAACATTCGTAGTAGTAACAAAGGTGAATATATAAACGTTGAAACACCAATGAAGATATTAACGTGCATCATCTTTATTATGCTGAATGTGAGTTATTCCGGTCATGTAGTGCAGGAGGACATTAATATGTATTTAATTGTTGTGTAACGCCACGCCATGAGGGCCTATTCAGCGCCGTAGCCGACAGTCGAAGACCTAGGCCAGTGCCAGTAGACAGAGACATTACAGAGTATGAATCAAGTAGAGGTTGTGATTCCATTATGCATTTCTCAATAGACGTGTGAAAAATTCACTTAAAATAGCACAATTATTTCATTAGGCATGGTGTACTATAAACTAACAATATGAAAAAGGTGCTGAAACTCTTAATGTTAATCGGCTGAAGAACGAGGCTGCACATCATTAAGAGGGTTGAACCAAGTCAAACGCTGAGCGAAAAATAAACTAAAAAGTGTGGAAAAATAGTACGCATGCGGAATATGAGACGGTTGAAAAGTATGTAATAACATACATTTAAATCAGGCGTATTAAACGTCGTATTAAAAATGGGGCACGGGCAAATTCATTAACTTCTGAAAGGGGGACAATAAAAGAATATGCATGACGAAGTGTATGAATGTGGCAGAAGCCAAATATTTATGTCAGAAAAGAATAAAGTGTAGATCTTTTCTCTCTGCCTATCCTAATAGAGGCATGGCGTGTTAGTGAAAATATAATAGAACGTGAAGATGAGGAAAAATCAATAGTTAATTGATATTCTTATAGCTGTTTCGATATTGTCGTTCGATAATTGTTACAATGTTGGGACATACGAGTATTTTTCAGAAATAGGAATGAAAATTGTCAAATTAATCATGAAAAACAAAACCGAATAAGAATTCCAGCATTTAAGCAATATAATAAACTTTATTGCCGGGTTTTTCTCTTCGTAAAATATGCGGTTTAAATAGAAAAGTATTTATAAAAACGATGTTTAAAGAATTTATTAAATCCTGGTAATCAAATATTTTACTTCTTAAGGCTGATATGTTTTGAATTATAACATATAATACTATGCCAAAAATATCAACCCCATGAAACGGTATTACATCCTCACTTGCAAGTATTCAAACCTTAACATATCTCCACCGCATTAACCGTTCATCGTCCCTTAGATGATTTATTACGTGATATTGAATTAAGGATCTCTCACACTCTTGAAGGTCTTCGTATCAGATGAGATAAATTAAAATATAACTTTTAAATCCCATCAGTATTAATTCTGAGTACTGAAGAGTTTAGTAACGAAGCATCTTCTAAGTACCCAACCTCCGCCCTCTATCGTCTCGGTTTCGTCCATTTTAATTATCAGTTTGGCGTCCATGCCTATTTTGATTTACGAGAAGATATCTTTACCTACATGCTGGCTCGAGAGGGAACTTCACAGGAATCTTGCTGAGCGACTAAAGGTTATTGGTCTTTATTAATTACACACTGTGTTTCTACCTATACACCAAATTTAAATATCGATATACTCTATATATGGATATGAGTAATAAACAAATATTAGTTTTAAGAAATTGATTCGTGAAGTTACCGTTAAATTAACGAGATACTTTGTAAACGAACTATTTTTTTCCCTATTTATTTGTGGTCAAGGCGTTTGGCATTGAACGCAGTTGGAAATGACTGCACATACCTTCACACTACGTCCCTATCAGAATTGGCAGGAATAATTGACCTCGACACCTTATCTTAGTGTACTCGTGTTTCTTTCGCTTGAGTACCTCTACTTTTGCAATCTATAGTTTAAAACTCATTTTTGAACCTTTACCCACATTATTTAACACTTTTCCTTTTGACATTAAAATATTATAAACTTTCATTTCGTAAAAACTCGCAAGAAGCAATATAATAAATCTCCATATCCATTATCTCCAATTTGCTACTCTCACCTCAACTCATGCTTCTTTTATATTAAACATATTTCGCATAATGTATCACTGATAATGCAAAATCAAAAAACATAAAACAACAGAAAGACCTTTTTTCCAATCGGTTATGTGAAAGTTATATCCTAAAGAAAATCGAATCAGCTTATTTTAATTAGAAAATGTTGAAGTTATTTTAAATAATTATAGATTAAGTTAAAAAAAATGTTAAGTTATAAAGGTTGATTTAGTTTAACAAATCGCATAAGAAAAAGAATTATATTGAACATTTGACCATATCAAACTATTCCCAATACCAAATTGCAATGTTTTTTTTCAATTGGAGAATATGTCACGTTATTATTTTCAAATTATCAATTATTTAATCAAAATATTACTAACGATATCGATTGTTATGACGTGGTGATTCATTAGTGTTGCTTAGTGTTGTTGTTACGGTCGGTGCTTTGCTTTTATAGCTTTACGTTAAAATAGGTAATCACAGTAGCTTGCTGAAAACACGCGTTAAAACAAATTGCATTGTATAATTAATTTGTACATTATATCGTAAGCAAATTTCAAACAAAGTGAATAATGACGATGTAACAACATTGAAATGAACTAAAATTTATATCTTAACTTTCATTCTCATTTTAGTTTTTTATATTTATTTAAGATAAAAACATTTACGAGTCCTTCAATGCCATAAGATGACAAGAATTAAAACATATTAATAGCATATAACATAAATAAAATGTTCTAGAAATAAGTTTACAAAAATACTACGATCTTACCAACTACTAGAGCTAGAACATTCGAGTCGAATACTGAGTGAGTTTAAAAGGGTCTATACAATTTACATATTGATTTCCCGGCCAATACAGCCTAACCATTGATGTGTTTTAAGACGAAGAGAAGTTTTACATTTTTTTGCACTATCAATTTTGTACTTTATAAAATCAAAACGGAATTGTATCTGTCCACATTGTTCATCGAAATTTAAATCACATATTAAATTGTATATTAAATTTATTGATTATTTATTCTTTCTGGCCACGAATCGAAAACTTAAGTATCGATCGATCAACGAGAAGAGTTAAAAAACCATATCAAGACAAGGAAAATACATAATATGTTAGATGAATTGAAAGAGAAAACATCATTTGATGTTTTATTTAAATTCACTGATGTGTTTCAATAATATACTCGTATATCATCGCTTCGGTTTACTGGTTGTTAATTTTATATAAATAAAAAATATATTATAACTCATAACATTGACTATTACAATAATATTTTTCTGTCTCACAGAAGTGGCATATCACGCGATTCTCAAACAATAATCATAAACTGGATCACATAAAACGAATACATCCTTCATTTCAGAAATGAAATAAAACATCAGGGTTACAAGGTTTTTTTACAAAGAAATATTAACGTATTGAAAAAAATAATTGAATCTATAATTTCCACGGATGGGCAGCATTTTAAAAGTTGCTATGCAGCACGCGAGTCTATTTTTTTCTTCAAAACTCACATTATGCCTCACTTCTTCAAAACTCATATTATTTGGTGCTTACGTGAGATATTTTGGTAGGTGCGTGTTATATCTTCAAAAATACCGCTTTTTATATTAATTAGGTTTCGAGTATGTCCCAGAGAAAACTGAAATTTAAAAAAATTAAAACTGGATATAACGTAAATATTTTTTATATAAATTTCAAAAAATTGCAACCTTCATTGTAATAAGGATCAATACTTTCTCATTTCAATATTATTACTTATATATTATTGATTATAGAACTGAAAGCAAATTATTCTGCTTTTTTCTTTCTAAATATTTCCAAAAACCTATTCCTAACCCCTAACAGGTCAAATTACTGACAATCATTATTTACTCGTATATCTTTATTTCGCATTTATGAGTTGAAATTAATAATGGTATATATTTAAATTTATTTTATTGCTATAGCACAAAGCTCAATCAAGTTTTATAAAAAAAACTACAGTTTTAGATTTGATATCCAGTTTCATATTTTAAAGTTTTGAGAAGTATGTAAGCAGAAAAGGTATTTTCAATTATTTTCAATTATTTAATGGCTATTTTCATATGATTTTTGCAACCTGCAAATATCTTGCAACTTGCATCGAAACGTCACAATGGGTAATTTATACTTCTGATTTAATTAGTGCACTTTAACGAATAATCCCATTGTGCGCAGGTATTCATTATGAAATGCATGTGATAGCGACTGCAAAACACGTGTGGGCTTCTCCCACAGTATCGTCGTTCGAATATTTCAATATTTTATGTTAATAATCATATTTTAATATGAACCATATGCAAATGCTCGTGGTCGGATTGAAATTGCCCACATTATACAAATGAAGCGCTGTCGGTTAAAAAAATATGATGAACCAAATTATGATGAAATAACATTTACTTGCGTGTGTGCTTGACTTGAAGTTGAGATAAATAATAAAATTATATTAAAACATACACATTTTAGTTTCACATTGTGGTTACTAAGGTAAGACCGCTCAAAACGTTTTATGATTTCAAGTAATATAATATGGACCAAATAAGAAAATTTAATTTTCCACGTGGTATGTATACTTTTAATAATTTCCCAACAATGGGCAATGGTGTTAAGATTATTAAGATTATCAATTATGTTAATTTTTTAGAGAACTTTTGTTTGTTACTAATCAAATTATAATAATATAACCAATGTATGTTATTTACAATAGCTACAAGTATATCTTGTTTCTGTTTTCTTTGTACTAAACAAATCGTGAGTCCTTCTTTGTTCTCCTGGATATCAATGTTTTTTTACTTTATTTTATTTCAAAGCTTAAATGACCTTTTTGGTTCACAAGATTAAAATATAACAACAATTAAAATTCTACATTGACATGTTAGCAGTGCTATACGTACTTAACCCAAATGAAATGTGGGAGGCATTGTCACAGATATGCAAAGCAACATCTTGGAGTTTCAAAAGGTAAACTTAAAACTAAGAAAGAGTCCAGGTGGTGGACAGATGATGTACAAAGGGGTATTAAGGAGAAAAATATCGCCTTTAAGAATTGATCTAACTGTGATAATGAAACAGAGAAAGAAGGCCTCCTTCTATTATATAGGGAAGCCAAAAGAAAAGCAAAGAAACTAATAGCATCTGCCCAACATGAGGCGATGAAAGACATATACGAAGAACTGGAAACACAACAAGGAGCTCAGAAAATATATAAAATTGCAGCACAAAGAAAATAGAGGGCTAAATCGATCAGAACCCCTAAGTACATAGAGGATAATGAAGGCAAGTTAATCACTGAAGAAAGTAAAATATGTGAAAGATGGAAAGAGTACTACTCAGAACTACTGAATGAAGAATTTCCGAGAACCTCATATCCTTCAGAACAACAAATCTTTGGGCCAATTGTAGAAATTACTCCTGCAGAAGTAGGGTTGGCCATATGTCAAATGAAAACAGAAAAAGCAGTAGGACCAGACAATATACCAACTGAATTTTGGAAAGAATGCGGTGAATGGGGACAGAATTGGCTGTGTAAGCTCTTTAAAAAAATATTGGCCGGAGCCCCAATGCCAGATGAATTCCGAAGAAGCTTTCTCCTTCCCTTCTACAAAAACAAAGGAGACTCCAGGAAATGCGACAACTATAGAGGCATCAAGCTAATATCACACACTATAAAAATCTATGAACGAATTATAAACTCGAGAATCAGGAATTTGGTGGAAATACATGACAACCAGTGTGGTTTCGTATCGGGAAAATCAACAATAGACGCCATTCAAACCGTTAGACTCCTTGTCGAAAAACACCGTGATGCCAAAAAAGACCTTCATATAGTCTTCATCGATCTTGAAAAGGCATTTGACAGGGTCCCTAGAAGCCTAATTTGGGCAGCACTTAGAGCACATAGTGTACCAGAAAAGTATGTACTTGCCATCCAGGACATGTATGATAACGTGAAAACGCAAGTGAGGTGCACTTTGGGAACTTCACCAGAATTTCCTGTAAAGGTGGGGGTACATCAAGGATCGGCACTCAGTCCGCTACTGTTCATCTTAGTCATGGACTATTTAACTAACCAGGAAATGAACAGTCTCTTAAAGATCCTACTATTTGCAGACGATATCGTATTAATAAGTGAAAAACATGAAGACCTGCAAAATAGTCTGGAAAGGTGGAGAAGAATCTTGGAAGACAATAGATTGAGACTGAGCAGAAAGAAAACAGAGTATCTGTACCTACCATTCGAGAACACAAATGCTGTCACTCCCGTAATGCAAATGGATGAAGAAACATTACCAAATTGTGACCCCTTTAAGTACTCGTATCTTGGGTCACTCATCCATAGCGATGGAGAATGTGCAGCAGATGTAACACATAGAATTAGTGTGGGATGGATGAAGTTAAGATCAATGACGGGAGTTCTATGTGATCCGAAAATGCCAGTAAAGTTAAAAAGAAAAGTATATTAAACGATTGTCAGACCCACACTTCTCTATGGCTCCGAATGCTGGACGATGTATAACTCTTACTCTAGGCAACTAGAAACTGCTGAAATGCGCATGCTTGTGAACCAGGCAATCTCCATGGATCTTCCTCGAATAACAACCAGAGGAAGACCAAAGAATTCATAGGTGGTGCAAAAAGATAACCTGATGCAGAGGCACGGCCTGGGGGACGTAGTCCGGGACAGAAGAGCATACAACCTGAGGACGAGGAGAGCTGACCTCAACAGTCTTCGCAGACAGTGAGTTGGGATGGAGCCAGGGAGAAGAAAGATGTTAGCAGTGCTATACAAAACTTAAAAAAATAATAGAAGACGAATTGAACACAATATATTAGTTGAATGTAGGATGCGAAGGTGGTAGCTGCGGCCAATAGATGATTAGGTACTTCCTTACATCTGTGTATGTAAAGAAAAACATGTCTGATAAGAAAACCGAAGAAAACTTACCGCAAGAAGACTAACTTCAAAGAAACCTTAGTAGATTTTCCAATATGTGATAGTTTTGGTTTGGTTTTAGGTGTAGTGTAGTGTTCACATATAATCATTAATTTTGATAAGACCTCCCAAAAAGGGTTGTCTTCAAGTGCATCCTAAAGCTACACACGCCATTCATATATCTAACACATAGAAGCAGACTTACCCGGCGCCCGATTGAAATGATTCGGAACTTATTCGATGAAGACGAAATCGACCTCAGTGTTATATTTCTGTCCGAAAGAATATCTTTTAGACAGAGATTCGAAATAACATCTCTCAGACACACATTCGAAAGATACGAGTACAATGGAGACATCCCACTAAGAGACATGAAGGTGTTGACTTTTTTTAACAATGATCGTTAAAAAATATTTATTATATTTTATGTATTAAAAAAGGTAGGGAAATCTTGATTGTCGAATCCAAAAGAAAAGTTAATTATATGTGACCATATTTATTTGTATTCAAGAACATTTAAAATTATTTTTAGCTTGTGAATGATATTACATGGCACGTGTCAATCAAACTATTGTGGATTATTGATGATGTTTGATTGCATACTATTTTAGCATATAAAAAATATGGGTACATGTGTTTATGTTGATATATTGTACATACATTGATAAACAAACTTTGCATTTTTATTTCCTGCTAGCTGTACCCGGCCACGCGTTGCTGTGGCTCAGTCTGATTAAATGGAAATGAAAGAAAAGAGAAAGCACACGTTTCTAATATGTTTAATTTCACAATGTTTGTAGGTATACAATATTTTTGATGTCTTTCAGCCACTCTCAGTCTGTCGCGTTCATCGCCGTGCTCGCAAATGATCGCGTCACTCCAAGAGGTCAATTCACGATATGATTTGAATTCAAATGAAAGATCGATTACACTGAAAAAGAAGAAAGAAAGTTATAACAGAAACGTATAAAATGCGAAACATTAAAATAGGAACTGAATAATATTGTTAAGTTCGTAGACGTCTTTGTTCTTGGCGGCAAGAATAGCTCGTTCACTCAGCCAATCGTGATTATTATAATTGATTTGAATATTGGGAAATACTTTTTCAACCAATTCTTCTTTTGACGTCATTAAATTGCAGACAAATTTGCCCCAATACGTTTAATATTTGTCACGACGTTCAGTAATTTTAATTATTTTATCGACTTAAATATAAGGCTCGATTCTAATAAATAGCAAGTTATTTAGGTAAATACATTACAAAAAACTAACAACAATGACAAATTAATACATCTTGTTACAAATTAGCAAAAATTTGTTAGTTCGTTAAAATTAAATATGACGTTTGTCAAAAATGTACATATCAACATCACGCCGTCTCTCTGAAGCACTTATCACGTCACTCCAAGAGGTCAATTCACGATATGATTTAATTCAAACGAAAATCAATCAACACAATTCAATTTCACCGCTAATTGAACAGAAAAATAAAAAAATAAGTTAAAAAATTTAAGTGAAACAGATATTCTTTAGAGCCACATGTCAACGACGCACATTACGAAATGAAAATGACGCATAAACTATTTAGTATAGCGAGTGTTTTTACGTCCAGGCAGATGGCGCTATTTTTCAATAAATGTATTTGAAAATTTAATATTTATTATTTAAATATTTCATATTTATTATTAAGTATTTAATATTTAATTATTTAATATTTAATATTCAAAATCAAAATGGAACTGTCAACATTTCAAAGCAACTTTCGGAGATTGGAGATTTTTAATTAACGAACATTTACATTTTTATTTATATAGATATTTAATATTTATTATTGAATATTTAATATTTAATTATTTAATATCTAATATTAATTCCGAAACGTCGAAAATCCAATGTGACATAACTGTCAAGTTTAGTTGGCGTGTGTCGCTGCAGGAGGCGCAAACCTTATTTCGTCTGATTTATAAACTTTTTTACATACAATCGTATATAAAAAAAATATACAATTTCGTATACGAATGAAACCTTTTGTCAAAATTTCAAAGCAATCAATCGGTGAAGAACTTTCGAAGATTAGAGATTTTTAATATACGAACATTTACATTTTTATTTATATACTAGCTGTACCCAGCCACGCGTTGCTGTGGCTCAGTCTGGTTAAATGTAAAAGAAAGAAAAGAGAAAGCACACGTTTCAATTGTGTTTAATTTCACAATGCGTATACAATATTTTTGATATATTGTATACAATATTTTTGATGTCTTGTATACAATCTGGGTATACAATATTTTTGATGTCTTTCAGGCACTCTCAGTCTGTCGCGTTTATCACCGTGCTTGCAAATGATCGCGTCACTCCAAGAGGTCAATTCACGATATGATTTGAATTCAAATCAAAGATCGATTGCACTGAAAAAGAAGAAAAATAGTTATAACAAAAACATATAAAATTGCGAAACATTAAAAAACGAACTCAATAATATTGTTAAGTTCGGATACATCTTTGTTCTTGCCGCCAACAATAGCTCACTTAGCTAATCGTGATTCTTATAATTGATTTGAATATAGGGAAATACTTTTTCAAACAATTCCTCTTTTAACGTCACTAAATTGCAGAAGTTCTATTACCGTCATTTACAACTGCATCTCGCAAATCAACGTATACTTCAGAGCGAAGCTTGGTCCGATTCAAACGGATGAATATCAAATTTTATCAACTTTAATATAGGCCTCGATTGTAATAAATAGCAAGTTATTTAGGTAAATACATCACATAAAACTAATAATAAATCTTGTTACAAATTAGCAAAAATGGGCAGTTCGTTAAAAATCTAATGTGACATTTGTTAAAAGTTAGTTGCATGAAACTTTTAATAATTCAAATGTATAAAACATACACAGATATATACCATTAATTCAAATGAAAATCAATAATAACAAAAATAACAAAAACCGGTTTAAAAAACCCGAATTGAAAGATATTTAATATTCGGAATTAAAATAAATTGAAATCTATATTGCGTGTGTTGCCGTTACATTCAACAGGGGGCGCTCTTATTATATTGTCTGTTTTATATACAACTGTTTATTAAATTTCACAATGCTTGTGGATAAACAATATTTTTTGTTAAAAAGCAATTCTTCTTTTGACGTCACTAAGTTGCAGAAGTTATGAGGCAATGAAATTCGTCCTGAGATCAGATCAACTGGTACCTTTCCATTCCCGATTTCCAGCAATTGATGTGAGAATATCTCAGCTGATCGATCGTTTTGCAACTGGACATGCATATTTCTAGTTAATTTCAACGTCTTTACGTGTCGCCGCAAAATAGAGTATTTCAGGCAAGCATTTATTTCATCCGCCGGTGTCGATCGAGGAATTACAGGTAATGTTTGCCTGAAATCTCCTGCAAGCAATATAAATGCGTTCCCAAATGGTCTGATGTTTCCACGCAAATCTCGCAATGATCGATCAAGAGCTTCGAGCGACTTTTTGTGTGCCATTGTGCATTCATCCCAAACAATAAGTTTGCATTTCTGCAATACTTTTCCCATGCCGGATGCTTTGGAAACGTTGCACGTGGGAGTTTCAATGAATCGCATGTTCAATGGCAATTTCAAAGCGGAATGAGCAGTTCTTCCACCTGGTAGAAGTGTCGCAGCTATTCCTGACGACGCAAGAGCTAAGGCTATGCCATTTTGGGATCGAATTGCTGCCAGAATCAATCTAATTAGGAACGTTTTACCAGTTCCTCCTGGCGCATCTAAGAAGAAGATTTCTCCAACCCCTTTATTGACAGTCATTAGAAAGTCAGTATAATAAAAATTAGTAATTAAAACGTCAGTTGAGAGAAAACAATTTTTCGATTTATAAAAAAAATCAACAGCTTACCATTTTACAGTTGACAAATTTGCCCCAATACGATGTGCTGGGCTGAAAAAGCTAGTGTGTGGGCTGCAAAACATATGTTGTCCCCGTGGCTGGGTTCGCCCTATATTGGTGGGGTGTATCTTGGCCGAAGGGATGCTATTAGATGAGCCCAGACCTTTTGATAGCTTCTGTATATAATGTATTATCTGCAATTAATGTGTTTTAAAAGTGTTATTTAAATATAATCTGAACATACTATGCTGCTATCAATAAACCTATTATTTATTTATTTATTTATGTAACAACGTTCAGTAAGAAAAAAGAAAGTTAAAACATATAAAATTGTGAAACATTAAAAAAAGAACTGAGCAGCGTAAAAGTTTGTTTTAATTTTCATTCATACAATACATTAGAAAGTCAGTATAATAAAAATTAGTAATTAAAACGTCAGTTTAGAGAAAACAATTTTTCGATTTATAAAAAAAATCAACAGCTTACCATTTTACAGTTGACAAAATTGCCCCAATACGATGTGCTGGGCTGAAAAAGCTAGGGTGTGGGCTGCAAAACATCTGTTGTCCCCGTGGCTGGGTTCGCCCTATATTGGTGGGGTGTATCTTGGCCGAAGGGATGCTATTAGATGAGCCCAGACTTTTTGATAGCTTCTGTATATAATGTATTATCTGCAATTTATGTGTTTTAAAAGTGTTATTTAAATATAATCTGGACATACTATGCTGCTATCAATAAACCTATAATTTATTTATGTAACAACGTTCAGTAAGAAAAAAAGAAAGTTAAAACATATAAAATTGTGAAACATTAAAAAAGGAACTGAGCAGCGTAAAAGTTTGTTTTAATTTAAATTTTTTTTGCGATATTTCTACGGGTACTTCTTTCTAATGTACCACCAAATAATTTATTTATTTAATTAATGACATAAAAGTGTCTTTATATACAAATGAACATGTGACAGGTTATACAAGTACTTAAAATTATTGACAAATAATACAACTTTATCTTAAATTAACATGTGTACTTTTCTTTTTGAAAAAAGTTAGGTTAACTTTTGAAATATGAATCAATAATGAAAGTTTTTCATCAAATATAATTCTTAAGTCCATTATTTTTTAAACTTACAACTTACCACAACCACTCAAGTCAATTTTATGACAATATAACTATTTTTTATTATTTTTATCAATTTTTTTATTAACGACGTAAGATCGCGTCACAACGATAATATTAAATGCGTCACAATGATAATATAAAGCTTGGTTCGTGTCTAGAATAAATATATTTACGAAAAAAAAAACCTGTATTATTTATAAAATTTATAAAATATGTATTATATATAAAATTTATTATTTAATATTAAAGATAAAATTATTTTATATTTTATGTATATAGACTTATTTGAATAAAAATATTCATCACGAAATGTCAAAATAGAATATGGTCAACTGTCAAAATGTTTAGTTGATAAAATTTATTATTTATGAAATATGTATTAGTTATAAAATTTATGATTTAATATTAAACATAAAATTATTTTATATTTATATTATGTATATAGACTTTATAAATATTAATTACGAAACGTCAAATAGAATATGGTCAACTGTCAAAATGAGATTCGTCTTGTCCCCGACAGGTTCGCATAGATATTTTTTTTTGATTTAAAAAAAAATTTATATACACTGATATATATATATATATAAATAAAAATCAAAAAACATTTCCGTTGACGAATATTAACTTTACTCAAAATTTCAAAGCGATCGGTAGAGAACTTCTGGAGATTAGCTGCCTTCAATTAACGAACATTTACATTTTTATTTATATAGATAGTAGAAGAAACAAACAAAGAAATTAGATTTTTAACGATTCAAGGAAAATTTTATTTTAATATAAATATTTTTGAGAAACTGTTTCCAATTTTTTTCATTTTGTGAAAACGTCAAGAAATAATTCAATCTCTTTCAACCAACCAGAAATTTGTTTAATCTTTTTATAAATAAATTGGTTTTCAATACACATAACTTAGCAATGTTAGAAAGAATCCAGAACAACAGAAAAGTAAAAATCAAAATATTTCCATTAATCAATCTTCATAATGCTCAGTTTTTGCATCCAATTCATGCATGCCATGTTCAATGGATTGTTGGTACAACACACGCGGAAGAGTTCCAGTCAATTGCCTGCGTTTACTTGTTGTGAATGAGTGCTATATTCAATCGATCAGTTTAGTGTTGTCATTGCAAATAAATTCCCTTAAGTATACCAAATAATTTAAACTTTCTCTATTGGATGATTGTCATTAGTATGTGTTTATATTTGATTACTGTACTAATGTTTAATCAAATTTCACTCGATTGCTTCCCGTATATAATGTCCATGCAAACTTATAATGTTATCCACTTGTTGCAATATTCAAGTAAATTACATTTAATATAGGATCTTCCAAGAGTGAGCCTTTACTGATAAACGGTGTGTACTTACTATACTATACAGTACTTTTAGAATGTTCTGGAATGAATGTTCCGTAAATAAAGAATAATATCCGTTTAAAAAGTTACAAATGGGAAAAACTTATTATTGCCGGGATGAATCAAATAACTTCCATGGGTTTGCTTTTTTATGACCAAAAATCATTTGATTGTTAAAATAAATATAACGTTTGATGATTTTTTTTCGTTCTGTGTATTGTATTCCAATTTTGATAAAATACGGAAAATTTTCATGAAAGTGTAATTATATCAAGTTTCAGTAAAATGTCATTAAAATGGTATATTATTCACGATATCAAATTGGTATGCAGATCACGATTGCCTTTTTCGACCACCAATATTTTTATTTGTATGATGTCTTCAATATATCCGAAGTGTTGGACATATTGAAGAGCGTGGTCGGTAGATGACATTATCTTTGGTTCTTTCTTCTCTTGAAATTGTTTAATAGGTATGATGTACAAATACTCGTACAATAACTAATAACGAAAAAAACTTAAATTTTGAAGGAAGTATCGAGATCGATTAAATCATTTTATTGTTATTCACTTAAGCACCGACTTTTTGCTATTTTCGATGACCTGAACCGGATACGACTCATACTTGTTTGTGATAAACAGGAACCAATTTTGATTTTCACTTGATGGCGGCATTTTGCAGTAAGGTCAAGCAGAGTTATTACATTCTGATACAAAACTTCACCTCGTATTTAACTATTGGAAAAAACAAATTACTTTTATCGAAATTAACAATGAAGTCAATGTTACTTTATAAATAGCTATGGTATTAACACATTTCAATGGTTTGTAACTTTCGTGTGGGATGATGTTATTTAAAAGAAAACATGCGAACTCCGCAGATTGTTTATTATGTTAAATGGTGCGAGAAGCGAGAAGTTTATTTTATATTCTTCTCCAGTTATTTAGATTGGACCGTGCTACTAACCTTATGTAATTAAATGTACTCGAATGTGCAAAGTTTATTTACTGAAGATAAAAGAATAGTTATTAACTGAGGATAGAAGAATAGTTATTAATTGAAGATTGAAGAATAGTTAAACTCTGGACGCTAATCCTCAAGAATGAATGTATGTTTGGAAGAATACTTTAAAACGCCAATGTTTTTTCTAAACATAGTCCTTTGAAATATCAGATGAAAAGTGACGTAACTCAAGAAAAGACACAGGAGTGACTTTTTTTAAAATACTCGTGAAGTTAAATTATTCTAATGCAATAACGATACGTTATATACTCTTTCTTTACCGCTCATATTTGGAAATGTCCCTTTTTGGAACGTCAAGAATATTGAGACACCTATATAAGATAAGATATCACCTTTCTAAGGTGCCTTTGATCTTTCAACATACGAGTATTAAGTATTTTCAACCCTTTTGCACATCATATCATTTTTTGAACTGCCTCTATTTTCCTTTTCTATGACCCAAATTACCTGATCACATTTTGATCAATATATTGTATTATTTTATAATTCTTTCGATGTATACAATACAACTTGGTGAGATTCCAACTAACCAGAAAAATGTTGAGGCCTTAAGTAAAAATCAAACAGGAACCGAATCCGTAACCTCTGAAACGGAAGACAGGCATCTTAGCAACTATGCCACGTAGGTCGTTGTACCATATGCTTAATCTTAACTACCTTTATTAATTGAACTGTCTTATTAATCAGCAAAAATATCTACCTATTAAAATATTCACTTATTAAAATATAAGAAAAAACTATGATATTGTTGTAATTATGATTACAAAGATCCTTGATAGATTAATTAATATCTGTCGCTGCTTAATTGTAGTAGGAACAAGGAATATGATAAATGGCTGTACATTCAGTTATTTTCATAAGCCATTTCATAAAATGTTAAGGCCTACAGCAATTATGTCCACAGATAATGTGTCCATGTAGGTATGGAAGTGTCGTGCGTGTTTTAGGATACAGATACAGATTGCAAATCGCGGGCATTGCGGTCTGTTTCAAGTCCACCTGTGCCGTGCCGATATTCATGGCCAAATTCGTAATTATGCGTATATTTTTGTTACATGAAGCCAAATGTTTATAAAGGGTTTTATTTAGTGTCCGGTTTGAATATGAGAATCCTAAAACAATCGAGATATTTCTTAAAACAATTTTTAAGAGATGCTACTATGAATTAGATACGACGCGCCGTTGGGTGAATTAGATCACTAAATAGCGTCAATGAAATTAATCAATTTATTAGTTATACGAGTATACTCATTTTCAGTTAAACGTATTACTGCGAAGGCGCTTTTAAATTTGAAATTAGTCAGTTAATAAAGAGTAGTTTAGTAGTAAATTCAGACGATAAAAGGTCTGAAAAAAAACCAGTACGGGACCAGCTGAGAATCGAGCATACGATACGTGAACAAGCAACTAAGCAAGCATGCTAACTATGATGTGGACAAAATAATGTTTTTGTCTTATTGAAAAAAAGTCTAGTTTTTTTGAAAAAATATTCTCTTATTTAAATAACTAATGAATTTTGCTTTATAAAAAAGATGTTTGAAAATATCTTCATTTATTATAAAAAAAATATCTATTTTCCGTCTATTCTTCCATCATCCCGATAACTGAAAACATTGAGAAACTACAAATATATAGTAAAATTATTACACTTGGAAATATTTAAAAAGGTTTAGAAAAGTTTCGTAAATTTCAAACTTCAAAAGATCAGAATAACTACGAAGTTTCAAAATGATTGTGAATAAAACTTGAATACATACATACCATCAAGCCATTTCTCAGTCATGGTAGGCAGAGAAGACAGAGCGCTAGACTTTCCTTTCTCGACACACATTCTTAGCCTCTTCTACGTCTATACACGTCATACAAAACTTATATATTTAACTGAAATTCTTGATAACGAAAACTTAGCAATGTTTCGCTTTGTTTAGTACCTCCTAACATAGGACAGTGACCATTAGATATTAAAACATTTTTAATATATCTGTTGGTCTTCTTCTGCTATTAAACATTAATTGAAATAAGTTAAATGGTAAAAACAAAAGTTAAATATGAATAACATAAATAAATCCTGTATTCATAGATCTCGCTTATACAATTAACTGCCTAACTAACTAATAATAATATTAAGGTGACCATTTTATTTTAACTGCTTGAAATATTAATTATTTATTTGGTGCAGAAAACCAAAGTACAGTCTTTATTAATTTTATTTCGTAACTATTATAATATAATAACATAATATTATTATGTGTGCATGGCAGTGAAGATTAAACATTCATTGTTTTATCTATGTGCTCATATCATATGTGTTTTCATTGCTCTAATTGCTGTGATCTCTTAACCTGTTCACTGCATGTCTAATCTCACTCTTTAAATTCGTGCATAGTTCCGCTCCTCTTACGAGTACATCGATTCCACATCAAGAGGAAAATGATTTCTTGTGGAACAGTCATAAAATATACAATACATACATATTACGTTGTCCCTGTCGGGGTAGGCAGTTAGCAAAGAGCGCCAGACTTTTATCACGATACACATCTTTCGTCTCTTCTACATCCATACACCTTAACATACAACTAACATGATTTCTTTGAATTTTTACAATTATTTCTTTCAAAATACCATACACTTGATGTAACCATACTTTCATTGGTATTTTTATACCACGCCTTCCACTCCTATTTCTAATATATATTTGTTTATTTAGTATATCTTCATTCATTCATTTCACGTACCCAAACCATCTAAGAGAGCTCTTCAACATATCAGCCTTAAGTTTACATTCGTTCTTAAACATTTCATTCCGTATTTTGTCATGAATTTTTCCCACATGTACTCGTATTTATCTAAATGCACGCATTTCTACAGCTTTTATTCGGCTCTTTTCAGTCATTTTCCACTCCCACACATCACTCCCATATACCAAAGTTGTAACTAAAACACTGTTAGGACTATCATGTTAGCAGTTTTTGATACTGTTCGGTTCCAGTACAAAATATAAATTTTATCAATCAGTTTTTTAAACACGATTTATTCAAGATTTCGGAAAACTTATCAAATTTAAAATAATACCCCGATACTGTTTCAGTAGACCGTTTTATTGTTATCTAAATTAGAAAAATTGAGTTATGTTATACACAATTAATTCAATACATTTTTGTATTGCAAACAATTACTTATTTTGAGAAATTATTTAAAATAATAAAATGAAAGTTTATTTTTTTCTTAAAAAGTAAATAAGAAATACTGATCATAATAAATAAATAGTAAACATTAAATACTACTAATTCACTCATATAGGTTTTTTGGTGGCTGAGAAATTGTAGGTTAGTATTTAAGTTGTTCGTGTATGTTTATTATTATTGAATTTTTATCCTTTAAAATATTTTTCTAATTATTATTCCTAAAATGTTTCTAAGTTATGTAAAAATACATAATATTTATATCTTTCAAATTTGGAAAAGTGAAAAACATAAATATATCATATATCGTATATCATGATTGAAATAGTGATATGTGACATCAGATGATCAAACATAGCCCCACAGATTATTTTCGGATAAAAAATACTTCCGGTCCGGTCCGGTCCATCCATAAAAACTCGGCTCATTTAATTAATGTATGCTCAGCTATTAAAATGAGATGGTCACCACATGTTGGCACTACATATCGGAATAAAAAAACAAATACTGGTCACGTTTTTTCTAACAATACGTAATGTATCGGTTGTTATGAATGAAAAAAACAGAATTGAAACAGGTGGTACCTGATTTTCGTGCTATTTTTTTGTGGTCCTTTCTGTACCTTTTTTGTTTCGCCAACACTGGAATACCTTTATGTTTATATCATGGCTGTTTTAACATTTTGACGCGTCGTAAATTAAAGTCATAAGAAATTCAATAAATTTGTCGTTGGACATTTTGACTTGCATATTTGTCAAAACGTTTTTGGCTTTAATAATATGTCACATACTTTTATAATATTTGGCCGACTTCAATAAAAAAATATTTATGTACATTTATTTACGTCATAGTTGTTAATTACCATAATTCAAAAACGGATAAATCTTTTTTAATTTATGAGTACCTTTGGTATATCTAAATCTTACGCAATATTTAGGTAGTATTTAGAATTTTTGCTTATCTCACGCGGTCGTTGTCACTTGTCAACTCGTATATTGTGATGGTGATACATAGCCACAGTTTCCTGTCCATATGACACTTCACACTCGTACGAGAGCTTTCCCAACCACAATGAGTCTAGCCATCGCCTTATCCAGGAGTAAGTTTCGCTTTGAAGTTGAGAGTCATATTTTAAACAGAAAAATATGAAAAGGTACTTCCATGCGTACATCAAGTCATGCCACTTTCGGGGTCTCCACGTTTTTCTATCCAAATACAGTTCCCGTCTCGTCATGCACGTTATACTGTTTCTTATAGTTCTTACCTTTTCCTCAGTTAAAATTTCTTTCAATTTTTACCTCAGTGTACCTTTTCTTCGCTCTCCGTGCATTTCATACATATACGAGTATACTTGTTTTTAATCTTTCGCAATTCACCGTCTTAGCTAAATTATCAGAACTCGATCATATAATTGATTAAGCATCCATCAATTGTCTTCAAGGGATATTTATCTTCCTAAACTGACATTTGAAAATATGAATAGGCTTGTGCGTTGTTTTTTTCAGGTTCGCAGAATTTTCGAGGATATGCTGCCACATGTCAAATTATCTTATTACAACTCCACTCCACTCCACTTATCTTCTATCCCAAACGGGTGGCGCATACTCTAGGAATCCGTCTTATGGGAAATTTTAGTTACTCACAAAATGAATCCTATAATTATCAAACTTTTGCAAACCAATGAAATCAGCGCGTTGCTTATTACGTCAAATTTTCGTCCAACTTATATACGAATCATATACTAAGTCTCTAACTTATATACGAATCATATATTAGGTCTCTAACTTATATACGAATCACAGACTAAGTTTCTAACTTATATAATAAATCACAGACTTGACTCGCTAACAATGTAATTATTTAAATTCTATAACCAACAGGTCTTGATATTATTGCGAGTGTATAATAAATATATACCTATGGCTTTAATAAACAACTTTAATGTTGTAATTTTACCTTCGAGTTGCGTTTAAAATGTTTCTACCAACAGGTAGGATGATACCATACTTGTGGGGACTTGTTCGCGTATCTTTATGACAGCAACTTAGTTGTTACATTATCGTATTTTTGATATAGCCAACATTGCCCCACTGCTTTGACCATTGGCGTTTTATATTTTTTTACTACGCCATATGCTATACACCCACCTAAACACGTTTAAACGTGAGATAAACTCTATCGCAAGGGAAACAAAAAATTTGAATATAGTATAATCCGCTTGTATTTGCAACAATGTTTATTAATTATTGTCGCTTTTAATTACAATGACAGCTATCGCTAAGCTGGCTAGAATGTTATTCATTGCGTTACGGATCACGGATTCAGTTCGAAGATGATATCATCATCGATGCTGGAAATATAAATATCAGACAAGAAATGGCTAAGAAAGTTCTTTCTGTCCGTCTGCCTACATTGTCTTCAACTTTAGAAGGATTTTTGATAACTTTTAACATCTAAATTATCCGATTATTCTCTAAAAAAGATTCTTTAGGTAATACTTTTATACATACCTTTTCATGTTGTGAATTGATTAAGTATTTCTTATAGCACTTGTTTTCTTGTGTAACTTGTATGATCTGCTTTTTTATTCTTGAAGAAAATAAATATGAGCTATAGTTTCATTAAAACAACACTTTCAAATTAAATACATTGATATATTTAAATAACAGTTTTGATTATTTTGAGAAAAGCGTGCACTGCGAAGTACACATTGGGTAGAATAAATGCTTTAAAATGAAGAAGAACGTTCAGAGATTATTTGGGCATATATAACGAATAAAGAAAGAAAGACCAACAAAACATATATACAGTGCAAATGTGAGTGGTAAGCGTAGTAAAGAAAGATGAAGAAAAGTATGGTTGGATCAAGTGAATGATATTTTGAAAGAAGAAATGTAAAAAGTCTAAGAAATCGCAGGAGTTGTATGAGATATATGGATGTATAAGATGCGAAAGATTGCGCTTTCTCCTCTCTGCCTACTCCAACGGGGATACGGTTGACGATGTTTGTATTTTGATCATTTTCCTCATTAGTCTTTCCGATCATATTCCGCATTGAATTGTATCGAAAAAAAAAAATTTGTATCAAGAAAATATTTTATATCCTTCATGTATGGGTGCGGAATGCCCAGTGCACACTAGAGGACATGAATGGATGTACCATGCAGTAGAGACGAGGATGCTGAAATGGATGGTAGAGATCGCTCGCAGAGACAAACTACGAAACGGATGTATCAGAGGTAGTCTTAAAGTGATAACCATAAATGACAAATTGAGGGAGATCAGTGGCACATTCACAACGCTAGAAGACCGAAGAGGGACGGGAAAAGACAAGTGGAGTTGTGCAAATAAAATATGGACGTATGGTGTAGACGACTAGCCCTGGGAGCGTGGAGGGGTCTACAATATACAAACAACTTGAAGAGAGATAACTTTATAAGCCGATCCCATTTAGTGTGATAGAGCTAGAAGAAAGGAAATATTTAATTTCCGATTCATCAATTGTAATGTTGAATTACACGTACGTTGTATACATAACAACCTGGCGAGTTTACTGCCATGTGGCAATCTCTTTCAACAAGAAAAATGTCGAAAAAACCTAGAGTCAAAACCAGACAGGATTTTTTTTAAACTGAGATATCAATTTGAATCAAACCCACAACCCCTGGGCTGAAAGACAGGTATTTAATCAACCAGGTTACGAAGGTCGTTTAGGGTTTTTTTTAGATGTTTAAAGAATTAATTATCCATTTCAAATTCAGAGGCTAGTTCACCAAGAAAACATTTTTTAGGAAATGTTAGATATGTACTCGTATGTACGAGTATTTAATTCATTTTTTAAATTAAAAAATGTACTTTTGTTCTTAGGCATAGCAACTAACAGAAAATTATCGTGCAGTTCAAAATGGACGTACAAAGTGGGGATCCTTTGGGCATAAACCAATATTTGTTCGTTCAATAACAAATTGTTTCTTACCATCTCATTATTTTAAAGAGTGATTTATTAACAGGCAAATGAAAAAATATTGAAGAAAGAAGGTCTGAATCCATATTCATGTGTGAGAAAGGTTACAAAAGGTGATTCCTTGTAGGCAGCGAGAGAAGACATCCCGGAACCTGTCCAACGAAGCTTTTTTTCCGTGTTTTGTGCTTACGTATTATGCGATGTTTGTGCTTACATATTATGTGAATGTTTGTGCTTACATATTATGGTAATGTTTGTGCTTACATATTATGTGAATGAATTATTAAGAAGGTAAATGAACAACTAATTGTATTTGTGAAATAAATTATTTCGATAAGAAAACATTTTCTCCTCCGGTGGTCTAACGGTTAGTGTGCTGACTAAGCACTCTAGCGTCGTGGGTATGTTTCCTATTGACACTGAGAGTTTTTCAAACATTTTTTTCAACTGCATATACTGTGGTTTTGACGTCTAGATATGGTTGGAGATATGAATGGCATGTGCAGCTTTTGGCAGGACTTAAAGACAATCCTTTCCAGGAGGCCTTATCGAGTGGGTTCAAATCCAGAGTAAGAGCGCTCTTGAGAGGATTTTGCTCTCTGAACGGCGCATCATAAATTGACCTTTTATTATTATTATACATATCATCATACCATTTCCTTGTAGGGGTAGGTAAAGAGGACAAAGTGCCAGACTTTTTTATCGCGATACACATACTTTGCCCCCTACTAAGATTTCTGTCTTTTTATATTTCCTTCTTTCAAAATATATTTCACTTGATCCAACCATACTTTCCTAAATCTTCCTTCACTATGCCCTCGACTTACGTTTACACTGTATATTTGTTTTTTTTTTCATTCATTCGTTCTACATACCCAAACCATCTCTGAGTGCTAATGTATTCATGTTCCATAATTTATTGAATCAGTGATCATGATAATATACATATATGAGAATATATCGAATTACGTGCAGTCCAAACGTATATTATGTTAATAAATTGGATTTATTGAGCATTCTACTACAAGGCCACGAGGAAACGACCTGCTTGCTGGTGTGTTCTTTCAAATCCTTGATGGGCCGAAGCTGCATGTATTCATTCTGTGAATTGTTTTGTACTTAATTTGATTTCTCTTTCACTTTTACTATAGATGCCTAAACTGCAACTAAACGTAGTGTGTTAATCAAATTGCCTAGTTAATTTATTTACCGTTTAATTTAATGGCCGCGTTAGTTGCGTAACTTAATTAAAGCATTGGACTGTTTAATTTTTTGACATTTATCAATACATATGATAGATTTTGTGTTTAAGAGACTTTAGTATAGTTTAGTATACTTAGTTTTATATTTAGTTTAGTATACTATAATTATGGATAAATTAACGATATAAAACATTCGAGTGTTTATTAACCCTTTGAACTCCAGATTTTTTTTTTGTATGACATACCAACGACTCCAGGGTATTATTTTGAAATTTTACTATAAAATGATAGGTTTTAGAAATAATTTATTTAAAAAAAAATTAATAAGGTTTCATGCAATTTTTTTATTCAAACTATTAGATAAATGTTTAAATGAGTTTATTTTGATAAAAAAAAATAACAATTCAACATTATTTTTTAGTTTTATAATCTTTCAAAGTATGATATCTGAGGAAACAATCCCCTAAATGCATCCTAGGTTTTCCAGGACAGGTGTCGCAAAACTCATATGTTTCATGTCGTTTGCCCATTTTGCCTCTATTTGAGCAGACCACACAGTCCTTCTTCTTTCGCTTCTGCAAAACATGAAGTTTACCATCTAGTCGTACATCAAAAGTAGAAGTTGATGGCCTACTTCGCAGCTCCCGAAAGTCTCCTACCAACTGATCAACTAAATTCTTGACAAATTTCAAATGAGTTAGTGGTTTTTCATTATTTTTCAATTTTATATTCTTGTAGAGGATGTATGCATTGATTGAGCAAATTTCCATTCCCCAGAAAAAAAGTTTTCTCCACCATTTTAATGACTTCCTGAGAAAACAATATGTGGAAGCATACTGGTCGGCACGGTCTACTCCACCCATAGATTTGGTGTAGTTTCGTACTACATTTGGTTTTTCTGTAACTAATTGAACACCTCCCTTCCCTGTTCTGGAAACAGACGACATGCCAGTAGAATCACCAGTACTCAGCATTGTAATTATTCTTTTATCCTTCCATGCCAAAAGCATTGTTTTTCTTTTTCTTACAGCCAAAACTTTTTTATTGCCAAACTTTGGTTTTTTTATGGTGATCGGAATGCCTTTTCTGTTGGTCTGTATCGTCCCAGTTAAATGACATTTCATCTTCAATAGTGCTTCAGCAAGTGGAAGACTTGTGTAGTACCTGTCTGTAAACAAGTGGTATCCTTGTGCATGGGGTACCTTCTCCAAAATTTTTCTGAACAAGTAGATGGGTATTCTCGAACTCACAGGCAAATCTGGGCTTGGTAAATTCTCTGTAGTAATACTACCGTAATAGGGAAGAATACTGTACACATATGATGTTTCAGAATCCGCCAAAACGTAAATGCGTATTCCCCATTTAGTAGGCTTCTTTGGATTGTAAGTGATGAAGCATATTCTTCCTTTGAATTTCACTACTGATTCGTCAACACAGATATTTTTGTTGGGTATGAAATAGTCAGCAAATTTTTTATTTATATATTCTAAAAAATTACTGACTTTCTGAATCCGTGTTCTTAAATCACTATGGCCAGTTTCTTGTGTATTCAAGTGTAACATCCAGAATATTTGATGAAATCGAGATCTCGTGAAAATATTTGCAAAGAATGGGACTCTGGAATTATCTCTAGTAGACCAATATTCTTGCATATTGGCAAGTGGCATTGTTCCCATATTTAAAATGACCCCAATGAATGCCCAAAATTCATCTTTTTGTACATCACGCCAATTTTGCCAAATAGAATTTGCAGTTAGAACTTTTGATTGAAGTTTGACTTTTGCATATGCATTTGTTTCCCGTATTATCTCCGTTACAATTTCTTCCGTGAAAAATAATTTGAAAAATTGACTTGGTTCTTTGATTGTTAAAGGAACATTTGGTCCGACATTCTGAGCTCCGATGTCAAAATTTATAATGTCAGGAGAATCCACCGTATTGGATATATCAATCCATTCATCGTCTTGTGAATCTTGAGCGCTTGTAGTACTTGAAGAACTATCTGATGATAGAAGAGGACCAACTCTGCGTTTTTTATGACCAATGTACTCTGATTCATCACTAGAGGTCTGAATATTGATGTTACTATCACAACTTTCATCACTATATACATTTAAAATAAATTCGTCTTCACTTTCACTCAGTTGCGATTTTTCCATTATTTTAGAGGGTAAAAAAAAAAACTTGTGTAATCTCAACGGTGTAAAAGGGTGCGTACTGATTATTTTTCAACCGAAACACGTCTAAACAGTAGAACAGTTGTTGTGAAACTAATGTAACATGTTTATACCTGCTCCTGGGTGTCCCGAGATGTTTGTTTATGTAAACAATACAACCATAAAAAATGGCGACATATAGTCGCCTCTGGAGTTATTAAAATAATTACCATGGCGACTATATGTCGCCTCTGGAGTTATAAGGGTTAATAAATAACGAGATTTTTTTTTATTTCGCGGGCTGTTAGTTTTTTATTAAGCCCATCGTTTTTCTTCACATTGGCGACACTCTGATACAAATTTCAATTTTCAACCATATTGGAGGGGCAGTTTGTGTTTGATAGGCAAGTATTTACAACGCATCTAGGCACGTATGCGATTTTTTAGATTGGTTTCGAAGAAAAAATCATAATTATGAGCAAAAAACTCCTAGATGTTTTACCACGATAAGGAACCGGGTACACTTTACTACTAAATCGTGATTTTTTTGTCAAAACCAATACCGTCGTGATGCCGCAGCCACCGTACTCACCCGACATGTATACCGGCCCCCTGCGACCTTTTTCCAGCTCCCGAAGATGATGAAAACATTGGAAAAGACAACATTTTACGACCATAGAGGATATAAAGGCAAAATCACTGGGTGAGCTAAGGCTATGCAAAAAAAGTACGTTCCACAATTGTTTTGTGGATTGGAAAAACGTTAGCAAAAGTATATTTTATCCTATGTAGACTACTTTGAAGGGGGCAATATGAATATTAATGATTAAATAAATACTCAAAATAAAAAATTCTCGTTATTGTTTATCAAACCTCGTAAATATTGTAGTTTGAGCAGAAAAAATAAAATTATAAAAGTGTGTTTAAAAACTCTTAAAAAACTGGATAATTCTTTGAATATATCGACGTTAGTATGCACAAAGACCGCATCTCACTATTTACATATTCTGAGATAATCGAGGAAACATCACACTAATTTGTATAGGATCATTAATATATTAAGTACGATTGCATATATTCCTCTGGAAAACATTAAATATATTCACAATATTACTTTCTTACTTAATTGATATTCCAATAAAAAAAATCTCTAGTGAATCTTTGTTTTTGAAATATTTTTTTATGATAAAATTAGTCTAACAAATGATAGAGTTACTTCTCGATTAGTAGAACGATTGCCAGAACTAGTGATGTACGTTTAATCACAAAAGAAAAGTAAAATAAAAAATGTATACATTTATTAATTTGTCTTTGAATGTTATAATATTGAATTACACATATTTATATTTTATAATTCACACAACATTCACATTCCTCGTTGACATATTTATTGTTTATTTAAATATTTACGGCCCATGTAAAGCAATCTTACAACATGTATTAGATTTCTAGAGATTTGATTTGATCCCGACCAATTAAACAAATATATTAGTTTATAAATTTCTAGATGTATCAAACATTTTTTTGCCATTTTATCAGTACAAACTGTCAAGTGGCCTAGTAATAAAAAAATTTAAACGATATTTAGTGAGCAACTTTACTTTAATTATTATACTTGGGAATCGATCTCAAGATTTAAATTATTGTAAAATTCTAGCGAATTAATTTCTGGGAAAATCACTATGATTATTTTTTCAAATTCAATTAAAAATATACATAACATATGTTACATACCAATACGTCGTGTTTCTGACTCTGAGAGTTCCTTTCTTCATCTTAAGGACTGTAACTCTTTCCTTCCGCATTCTTTTCCAATGCTCTCATTCCTTATCCTCTCATACATTGTTCGGCTTATTCGAAATATCAAATAAACATACCATATTAAAAAAACTGGAAATATCAAGCCAGTAAAATGCGTATTTTACACTTTAAATCTGTTTTAAAAAACTATTGTATATACAAAGCGATATCATGTTTTCTCGATTATTTCAACACAGGTAGAATATGGGTTGGGCCCTTTTTGCAAATATAAGAGTGGTATTAAATAACGGTGAGAATTAGAAGAGAAATAAAAAAACAAAACTTGAGAATCACTTCGAGCGATAGTACGAGTAGTTGTTACTGTCACTAAGTGCTGTTGATTAATATTCCGTTTGATTGACATACTCATATTTAATTTGAAGCATCGGGGCCCAGATTACAGTTAATTATCCCCGTCCTATCTCAAATATATTTGTGTAACCGGAGTGCAGGCTGCATCATTAATAATTATTCGAGTGTTCTAACTGTTTTGCTCTGGAGATAATGCGAGAGTCTTTTTACTTTGTGCACTTGTATAACCCAATAACCACTTGAAAATGAAATAAGAAGACAGATAAGAAATAATGGCATAGCATAAAAAAATATGGCAAAGTTCATTGATTAATGTCTGGCTTGGAATCGAAACCAGAATAGAACCCTTTATTTTAAATGTAGGTTTCAACGGGATTTGAACCGCAACCCGCGGGTTGAATTAGTTCGCGGAGGTCCTCGAAGTTTGGCTGCCATAGTAAACTGCAATCCAGTTGGTTTTTATATGTCTTTCAGCTAGTGCGTATTTTGGATTTTAACGGTATAAAATTAGAACTTCTACTTTGAATGAAGTTATAATTTTATGTTGCCATGTCATATTCCTCTTAGCTAAGCTAACCGTCAATTGTTCAGTTCATTGTGTAGTTCAGTTCATAGTGTATTTTCCATGTCACGGTTTATCGTAAATAAAACTATAAAATGTCGCTTCAGCGTTTTATATTACGAACTATTTGCTTTTGGAGCCACTACTAATATTATGTTCAATGAATATTAAAATATGTTTGAAAACATTGAATAAATATTCTACTTTGTTTACCATTAGTGTTACAGCATTTCGTCTTAACCATCACTTTATTATGTTTACAATGATATCCTCAAAACATTGCACGCTTGTTTACGTTGTTGAAAATGTTTTAATTCAACATGAAAATAAATATATTATGTCAATACTCCGTAGATTACAAATGTTAAAAAAAAGAACACGTTCTATGTTTACTTAGCAATATTTCTTTAGAAAACTTGTTTACAAACGTAATGATTCACATTGACTCGATAGTATTCGTATAATATTATAAATTTAAACTGCTTTCATAATACGACATAAAAGTAATCATTATTGGTGACATTAAACATCTACATAAGAAGACACCTGCAATATAATCTCTAAAAGTGATTATGTCAAAACTTACGTAATGTTAGAAAGAAATAGGTCAAATTGAAAATTTGTCGTAAATGAAAATTTCCAGTCATCGTTACTTAATTAATTACAACTTTCTCGATGCATTGACCGAATCTTCAAACTAGCTCTGTACCTACATCTACAAAGTAAAGCTCCGTGAAGTTTTTTTCGAATTTTTCTATCAAAGATGTCTTGAAGCCCTTTCGTGGTCACGAAGTTAATTCACGTTCATCACAAGAGCCTCATTATGTTATATTGTTACATGCCCCGCACCACATAGCCTGCATTCCTTTAATGATCCCACTGTAAGGACACTCAATTCCACTTTTTATCACTGTGCATGTCTTTCAATCAATAATAGTTTGGTTTATCTTGACAGTTTAATAAATCCGCTTTTGAATATACTTAATGTAAATTATTGGAAAACAGTCGTAAAAAATCTTTGAACAAATTTGAATAGAGAAAACTAAATAATTCGAAAGATTAATTTCATTTTTATTTTAATTGTGATAAGATAAATAATATAACATTTAAATTAGATTAGTTCAACTTAATTATGTATTATTATTGAAAAATAATGTAATTGAAATACAATATATTATCCCTTAAATGATAAACAAGTTTTTTAGAATTAAAAAATGTGCGGATCGTGGCAAAAAATGTATGCGTATGACTTCCTATGAGTATGACTTTATTAATAATTTCTGACAAACGTGACACGACTCCATCAGTTTGCGGATTTTTTTTTTAAGCCCAAGAAACGATCGTTATTATTGGTTCAAGAGTTCAACGATTGTAGTATTTATTTATTGAATATTTATGTACAAATTATTAGCGATGGTAATGACTGATAGTAACGACTCATTTAACAAGTATAATCATCCGCCTGTGATATTTAACTTCGGAGGATAATCAAACGGCAGTACATCCTTGAGCATTCATCAAATGTGCCTCTTATTCAGCGCTATACTCGCACTCGCATACTATACTGGGTATCTTCTAGGATTTTGTTGAACGTTATTAGAGAGTTGTATTGGCATTTCAAATTTAGTAATATTATCCAGTTGAGATGTTTGATTTTGAAAAATAAACTTATAAGGAAGTTTTAAAGAAAATTTCAAGTTTAAGATTGTAATTTTATAGGGGAATTCATTTAAAATTTTAATCAGTTCTTAATCCTACAATAAGGAATTTCTGAACACCTTAACTTTGTCTTTCTTTAATCAATATAATACTTGAAGGAAATTAATCACTGAATGCACAACAAAGTAGATTATTTTTTTTAAATAAAATTGATAATTAAAATCTCAATTATCAGTTAACAGGTTAATGAAAAACTACATGTGTTAAAGAAAAAATGTTTAATCAATTTAAGTGAAGAATAAAAAAAATTCTTCCGTCAGTTCAGCATCTTCTTCCTAAACCCTGTCATCATTGAACCAAATATACGTGTATCAACATCCGTGTTAGCTACCATATTGTACTCGAGGCATATTTTTACTATGTTATAAAAGCCTGAGTTATTCCTGACTATAACGCCGAACAAAGTAGTTCTAAGGAGGCAACATTTCATTTGATTTCTGTTTACGTCCGGCCGGCCACAACACCACACGGCTTATTACTACCGATTGTAGATATCGTGGACATTTTTTTCTTTATGGTTATTTTGTATTATTCATTTAATAAATACATTTAATTTGAGTACATGTCAATAATATTTGAATAGCTTTGGTAACACATTAACACAACTCAGGTAATTTGTCCTGATTTCAAAAATAAATTCTAAAATTATTTCTTGTTGGAGATCATATGGTATATCTTGAGTCTAAAAATTAATTTTGTCCAGTTTGTAGTTTATTGTTAATAATTGTGTTATTAAATCAATTTAAAAAAGTTTTTTGTATTCACCACTGTTTTATTTATTGAGTTCATTACCAGTTTCAAGGCCCTCTGTCTTCTTCGTTAGGTGATAGAAACTAGAAACTCATCCTCCTTGATGCCTTAACGAATATGACAGTGATCTGTCAAACCGGTAGTGGACTCAATAAATATTTATTGAGTTCATTACCAGTTTCAAGGCCCTCTGTCTTCTTCGTTAGGTGATAGAAACTAGAAACTCATCCTCCCCCCTTGATGCTGATGCCTTAACGAATATGACAGTGATCTGTCAAACCGGTAGTGGACTCAATAAATATTTATTGAGTTCATTACCAGTTTCAAGGCCCTCTGTCTTCTTCGTTAGGTGATAGAAACTAGAAACTCATCCTCCTTGATGCCTTAACGAATATGACAGTGATCTGTCAAACCGGTAGTGGACTCAATAAATATTTATTGAGTTCATTACCAGTTTCAAGGCCCTCTGTCTTCTTCGTTAGGTGATAGAAACTAGAAACTCATCCTCCCCCCTTGATGCTGATGCCTTAACGAATATGACAGTGATCTGTCAAACCGGTAGTGGACTCAATAAATATTTATTGAGTTCATTACCAGTTTCAAGGCCCTCTGTCTTCTTCGTTAGGTGATAGAAACTAGAAACTCATCCTCCCCCCTTGATGCTGATGCCTTAACGAATATGACAGTGATCTGTCAAACCGGTAGTGGGCTCAATAAATAATGCAGGGGTAAATAAATAGAAAGAAACAAAAAATCAATTTAGTTTATTAAAAAAATATATTAAAAAATCAATCGTGTTTTTTTCCAGTTGAATATGACATATCTTATATAAACCCAACTTATGTACACCATAATGGCTACTCGACCACCCAACTTATGTACACTATAATGGCTACTCGACCACCCAACTTATGTACACTATAATGGCTACTCGACCACCCAACTTATGTACACTATAATGGCTACTCAACCACCCAACTTATGTACACTATAATGGCTACTCGACCACCCAACTTATGTACACTATAATGGCTACTCAACCACCCAACTTATGTACACTATAATGGCTACTCGACCACCCAACTTATGTACACTATAATGGCTACTCAACCACCCAATTTATGTACACTATAATGGCTACTCAACCACCCAACTTATGTACACTATAATGGCTACTCGACCACATACTTCAAATTTTGATCATTTTTTAACGGTTTTTATTATTTGAATTCAGGATCACTCTTTTGTGTGGTTATTTATCTCTGACAGTTCTTTAAGATGTTCATCCTCCAAGGTTTAGTCATATCTTATGAACACCTGTGTAAAAACAGCATTCATACAATCTTGTGCTGCATGTCTCAGATTTTTTCATTCATGGAGGATCTGATTGTACTTCCATTGCTATGATCTGTTAACAGGAGCGACTCTAGTAATATTTTTTTAAATAACGATTGAACATAACTCAATCCTTTCTGTTAAAATATGAAAGTTAAATTTAGTTTTACAATAATCTTAGTTCATACAATAGTGTGCAACGCTCCATGTTGTTTCCTCAAATATCACGAACTGGTTGAATAAGATCTATACCACATATGTTATTACTTGTTTAGAGGTAATCGAAAATGTGCTTGTATTGAAGATGTTTTTAATACATGTTTTAAATGTGAAATACGCATTACACTGACTAAATATTTTCACACACACATTTGATTGAGGAATGATTATTTGATATTTCGAATAAGCTAAAAAAATGCGTGTTGTAGGTAAGTTTTTATTTTATATAATTACATATCATATGGTTTGGACCCTTTTTGGTGTATTGAAAGTAAGTTCCAGGGGTATGTAATTATACAACCTTATTACGTTTACTTCATTTTTAATGCAAAACTATAGAAGAAAATTTATATCTAATATTTTTAAGCATTTCATAACTCATTTCAAGATTATTTTTTTTAATTAACTGATATGTTTGATTGTTGCATTCATAAAATGGTTATACAAGTATAGTGCACTATTAACATTCACATAGAACCGTCCCTGGCTGACATACAAATTAACGTTTAATCCCTCAGAGGTCGTGAGTGTGGCGGTAACGCTCGTGAGAAAAATAACATACATCTTACATAAAACCTCATCTTCCTACGTAATAAGACGTAATAGTGATTGTTGCATTTATGGAGTCCATCGTGTAACCTTTATTGATTATTTAATAATGACTAGACCAGCCGGGCTGTTCTCTACGGATATACATATACTTACGAGTATATTGTAGCTGAGGCTGACTAACTTGACTCGCGGCCTTGTTTGATTTCAGATAAATAATACAATGGATCCTTTGTCCAATCATTTTTCGGAAACCGGAATCAACTAAGTTATTGCAGCAGCATTTTTGTAGTTATAATATTCTACAAATTGTGTACAATACGAGTTATTTAAATGAATTAATAAGCAAATTAATAACTATAGTATTTTGGTTTTGTGAAAACAATTAGCGTTATCGTTCTGCAGGGAAACCGAAACATTTTTTAAAGAGTTAACAAAAAAACATCCTTCAGACTTTTGCTGATGTTCTTTCACAGATGTGTCATAATTATTAAACTACTCGTTTTGTTGCACAGCGTTGATATTAGTGAAAACTTTATTTTCGTTGTACAGCCTTTATGTTAGGGTAAACTCTGTTTTTATATGCATGTACCAACTTTAATACAAATCCTACGCGTGCATAATATCTTAGTACAAATTTTATAGTTTGGAATTCTCGTTTTGTGTGAAGTTTTCTTAAGAAACACCATTATAAACTTATTGAGAAATTTATAATATAACTTTCTGTAATTTTACAATCGTTTTCTTCATATTATCCCAAAATCCTTCCTTCGATTATCATTCTCCCAACATCCTACACGAATCATGAGTGATATCAATATTTATACTATCATGGCACCTACAGTTCTCCAGATGCATTAAGATTATTATAAAATATGGGAATCGCATCGAATTATCTTAGCTGCATATAATTGCTATTTTTGATCATCGCAATTGCACATAGCAATCCTTGTAACAGTTTTATTGTCTGTAAAAATGCATATTCTTGCGATATAAACATTCCTACCTTTGCGAGGTTATTGAAGTATAATAAACTTGTAATTATCTTTAGTTACATTCCTTTTAACTTAAAATCTGTATAATATTTTAGAAACAAAGTTATTAATTACAAGAATGTACAATTTTAGAATTGATATTATTTATTCAGGCCTCTCTTATGGATTTGAAATAGAACCACACAATACTCGGATCAATTTTTCACACAACACATTTTAGTTATATTTAATATAATACTTTTTAGATTTATATAAATAATGAATCAAATAATTTAATACAATTTTATAGTCTTAAATTAATTAAATCCCTTTAGTAAGTGTGTAAAATCATTCTTGTACAAAAGAGTTGAATTGTATAGCGAATTCATTGTATTCGGTACAACTTAATGTGCCACTTGGAAAAATATTCTTACCAACCAGATAGATGTTAGAGGTCTTAAGTAAAAATATTCTTACCAACCAGATATAGTAGATGTTAGAGGTCTTAAGTAAAAATATTCTTACCAACCAGATAGATGTTAGAGGTCTTGAGTAAAAATATTCTTACCAACCAGATATAGTAGATGTTAGAGGTCTTAAGTAAAAATATTCTTACCAACCAGATAGATGTTAGAGGTTTTAAGTAAAAATATTCTTACCAACCAGATACATGTTAGAGGTCTTAAGTAACAACAAAACTTGTTTTTTTTTAACAATTTGAGTTCCAACGAGAATTGAATCCGCAATCCTCGGGTTGAAATATAGGCTTACCTACTAGGCCACAAATGTCATCTTATTTATAAAATAATATTATAAATGTGCACCGAAATTTCATCTTATTCATCGTATATGTATACTATATTTTTCAACATAAAAATACTGAGTCATAACTCATACTTTTAAGTATTTTGATTACCCTCTTTTATTTTGAAGGAAGGCATGTTTTAAATTCACTTGAATGTAACTTCAATTTACTTTATAATAATTTGGCTACATGTTGCACAGTCTCACACCCCGACATATTGGAAGCACTTGACATTTTTCAGCCGAATGACGCATTCAAATAATCTCATTGCATTCCACGCCCACTGCCGAGCTCCTTGTAGTCCTTACTTTTTACGCTCGGTGCATTGAACACTGCACAAATGACGGCTTTTTCTTTTTGGATGATATGAATATAAAATAAATAATTTATTTTGAAATATGAGTGGAAGGCGTGGTGCAGGAAGACCAAGAAAAGGGTTTGATCAAGTAAATAATATTTTGAAAGAAAGAAATGTAACAATTAAGATAATCGTATGAGTTGTGTGAGAAGGTGTATGAATATGAAATAGGCGAAATATGTGTGTCGAGATAGGAAAGTCTGTCAATCGGTCTGTATCTGCCTACCCCAATAGGGAAATGGTGTGATGATATGTATTTATGTATATAATTGGAAAATATATTCACAGATATTATTTTGAAAAAAAATTAAACGAAAAATCTTGAAGTTTATGTATACTCGTAATATATTGTATTGACAAATATTTGCAGATATGAAGTTTTTCGTTTTTATTTTTTGTAATTTGTTATTTTTATATTGAAAATTGTTAAGTCTGTATTTCTTACTTACATAAAAAAACATCAATCCGATTAACATCGATTTTATTCAATTAATTTATGAAGAAAAACATTGTATAAAATATTTTAATCAAAAAGAAAATGATACACGATTGTGTAATTTATATTTTAAATTCATTCAATGCATCATTTCTTACTTAATTAACATTGTTCATGCTTCCTAAGGATAAATTTTTCATGGGATATTCAAAACATGCGTCCAAAATATGTCGCCTAAGAACTTTTTATTTCTTTTCTATATAATTTCAAATAAAACTTAATATTTATGCGAAACATTCACCCAACATGAAAGTAAGTAGCACTAATTTTTTGTCTATACTAACTAACCCATTATAAAATTTTTGTTTGATTTTAGATTTCTAAAATATTACATATTTTTAAATAATTGGTGTTCGAAATGACCTCAGATTTTTTCACATTCAAAATTAACACTAAACAATATTAGGCACGTCCATCATCGTTCTTCAAATATTCGTTTGAACTCCAGACTCCAGGGCTCTTCAGTATTTAGGCCCAAGGCGAAATTATCTACAAGTACCAGATATTTAAAAAAAATCCAATTCCAGGCCAACTCGACTCAGTCTTTAAGTTCAATTTACATTTATATTTAAAAAAATGAAAATTGTTATCAATGTTCTCACCGTTGCCACGTTTGTGAGTATGAAATATACGAATAATTTATCGAAAACCTTCATTTTATCTTTTGTTTTATAATTTCAAAGTAATATTGTGTAGGTTATATTTAACATAACGGCGCTTTTGTTAAAAGAAGGTTGAAAGTATTTTTATATCTTATTTAATTTGTTTTATAAATAAACTAGATTCTGGATTTTTTTAATATATTTAAATTAATACTACGATTTACAATAATCTTTAAAAAACTATTCGCTCTTTTTTTCACACATGATTTTGTATTCGTAAATCTTCAAAATGTTTCTGACTCTTAAAATTGTCATATAGAACGATATACAATACATTAATAGTCAAAATTATTAAGAACAATGAATTTTCCAGTAGAATTTGAGAAATTCGTAAAGGTGTGTGAGTACAAAGATACTGCATCATAATTTTGTATTTGAAAATGGTTAAATTGATAGTTCGTCCTCCGTGACCTAGTTGGCAAGACGCTTGTCTTATATCCAGGGATTTTGGATTCGATTAAATATAAAAAGAGGTCTCTGGCTGGTTCAAGACGTGTGCAAGTACTGTCTGTCCACATGCGGTAGTATTTCCAATACGTAATATGGCGAACTATTATTACTTGATTACTCCAGTGGTTTTAGCCCCAACGTTCGATTACTGGAACCGAAAATAATATTGTCTCCCGGCCACGTTATTCAATATGTGTGATACATTAACTGGGATCAATTTATGGTTTCTATATGAATGTTAAAAAAATCACGTATATATAGCTGGAATATGAATTCCTTGTAATATTTCTTAAAACATTCACGTTATTCTTCAATTCGATTAAATAATATAACAAACATGAAATCATTATATTGTATTACACTTTAACAGTTTAATGGCTAGTTTATTGACATGTAAAAACCTCTTCCAACCAACCAGAAAGATATTCCAGAATCCGTAAGTGAAAACTGGACTAAAAATCTCAACGGGAATCGAATGCGTAACCCCCAGATTGAATGACAGCCATCTTAACAACTAGGCCACAGAGATCTAGTTGCTAGGATGCATTCAATTTGTCAAAAACAAAACATTATAATGATTACGAAATTCTATCTTGGAACATTTCAAATATTGAGATAAATTACAATCGACATTATCTTGTTATTTAATTTCTGAAATTTAACTATTATTTTCTTATTCACACGTCTTATCTTTAATTATTCAAACATCTTACCATTTTTACTTACACTTCATATCATTTCTAATTTATATCTTACCACTTCTTATTTATATCATACCATCTCTTATTCACACCTCTTACCATTTTTTACTTACGCTTCATACCATTTCTTATTTACATATTATTACCATTTCTTATTTCACAACTTACCATATCTTACTTACACTCCTACCATTTCTTATTTACACATCTTACCATTTCTTACTTACACATCATACCCTTTCTTATTTACGTCTTACCTTTTTTATTTACACAACTGATCATTTATTATCCATACATATCTTACCATTTCTTATTTTCACATTTTACCATATCTTATTCATATCATACATCTTACAATTTGTTATTCACATTTCTTACCATTTCTTATTTACACACTTTACCATTTATATTCATGCATATTACCATTCATCAAATAAAAATGCCAATTCTGTGAGATGCCAGACCATGTATCGATAATATATTTTTATGGTACACGTTGAGACAGGTCCAGTGTTTATATTTTCTCAAGTATATAAAATAATCATTCACCCGTCTCTTTGGCACCATAAAGAATCTATCAAAGTGGATGCCCCCAAGGACTATACCGTGGATTCCCTAGTGTCCCGTACTGCACGCTGAGCAGACAAGGGCGGCGGTCCCGTCGGCGGTCTCGCCCGGCCGCTGGGTTGGCTCGCTGGCTCCAATCACTTATCGTGCATTATTGTTGGAATTCTGAAGGCGCCATGCGTAATCATATTTTTACCTACGGCAGGGGAGCATTTCGGTATTCATAGGCCATCGTGTAAAGTTCTATTATACTGGTAACGTGTATTAGAAACCAATATAATAATTTGAATATGTTTATACTCACATTTGATTTATTACTCCAAGGTCTAGTTGGTTAAACGTCTGCCTTCCAACCCGGGCCTTGCGGATTCAATCCATATTGGAATCGAGATTTTTTTTAAAGATTTGCAGTATGGTTTTCATACTTTGTTATTCGAAGAATTCGTTTTCAATGTATGATGAACTGCCTGATTGAAGATAAATCCCTTTTTATTTGAATTTTACAGCTAATCCAATAGATATAATATGATGAAGATTGATTGTGAACGTTTCAATATATTTCTAGTTGGTTGAAAGATATTGCCAAATGGCAAAGTACTGTATATTACGAAAAATGTATTATAATACATTACTGGTATAATCTCGTACAAAATCTATCAAAGAAGTTTTTTGTCAATATTGTCGCGTATTGAATAAAATAGATAAATTAAACGATTAAGTAGTCCATTTAGTACAACTGTTCAAAGAGAGTAAATCTGTCATTTTAATCGAGGCATATTTATATAAAATATATTTTACATAAATATACAGGAATTTATTTATGTAAAACATGGTTGTATGATTTTCTTGTTAAACATTCTGGAAATTTCGACCTGCAGAACAAGCCCCGTGGAGAAAGTTGATAATGAAGAATTGAAGGCTATTGTGGAAGCGGATCCATCGCAAACCACGTCCGAGTTAGCTGCATGCTGCGGTGTTAGTGATAAAACTGTTTTAATCCACTTGAAGCAAATTGGGAAGGTGAAAAAGCTTGAAAGGTGGGTACCTCACGAATTGAGTGAAGCAAATCAACAAACGCGCGTTGACTGCTGCGTTGCATTACTCAACCGGCACAATAATGAAGGGATTTTGAATCGAATCATTACCTGTGATGAAAATTGGATCCTGTATGATAATCGGAAGCGCTCATCGCAATGGCTGAACCCTGCCGAACCAGCCAAACCATGCCCCAAGCGAAAATTGACTCCAAAAAAGTTACTTGTGAGCGTTTGGTGGACTAGTGCTGATGTCGTTCACTACAGCTTTCTTAAATCTGGCCAGACGATTACGGCAGATGTCTATTGTCAGCAACTGCAAACCATGATGGAAAAGCTAGCTGCTAAACAACCGAGGCTGGTTAATCGCTCTAGGCCACTGCTGCTTCATGATAACGCTAGACCACACATTGCACAACAGACGGCTACCAAATTAGAAGAGCTTCAATTGGAATGTCTAAGACATCCACCGTACTCTCCGGACCTTGCCCCAACAGATTACTATTTTTTTCGAAATTTGGATAACTTCTTGCAAGGGAAAAAATTCAACTCCGATGGGGCAGTCCAAACCGACTTCAAAGATTTTATTGATTCCCGTCCGAATGGTTTTTTTAGTAAAGGGATCGATGAACTACCTATGAGATGGCAAAAGTGCATAGATAGCAATGGTACATACTTTGATTAAATAAATATATTATATTAAAAAAAAATCAACTTTATGTTCCTCCCAAACAAAACGCCAATTTCACATGTAAGGACCCAATATTATATTAAAAGACAAGGAAAAAAATGGTAAAATTTTTATTAGTAAAAAAAGTAGAAAGATATTTAAGAGTATTGCATCTACTCGTACATATTACTCATATTACTCATTTTGTATTGTATAATTCCTTGTTTCTTTATGTTAAATAAATATTATCATATATGCATGTATGCTGAAACGAAAATGTTTTAAAATATTTATTATATTTTATTTTGACACACTGATCGAATCCTGTATGCCACCATCTTTACAGTGGAGCATTTTATATAAAGGCAAAAAGTACGAAACTATTTCTTAGTGTTCACACTATATGCTTACTTGCTAGTAGCATCACATATATAATATTTTATGAGTAATGCTGTTGGAATGCATGTACCTTCATTCTTTGAGATATTATTTTATTTTACTGCATATATGTTATTCAGTTGACTGGGGCTTACTAACATACAGTTAACTGCTTAGTCGTTATAAATGACAGACAAACCCGGATCCATATAATTTGACTGCGTACTTGAAATGACTTGTTTTCGTATTACATGTCTTAATTTTCCATATACTAAACTATACATATTATAGATATTTGTTATACATATTATAGATAAAATATGAAATAAGTTACATCATTTCTAGTTTCCAAACGTATTATTTTCTTATGTTGCGCTCTCAATATATTCGCCTGAGACATGGTGTCTTAAGTGCAATGAAGAATCCAGCCCTGGCTAACTACCCTCTCAAGGAGCTGAGTATATAAAAAATAAACACTTGACAGAAGATTTCCCTTTTGTTTCAACCTTGTCCTGTTATCTCAATGTCGGAAATGGAAATGTTTATCTAAATATGTTAAAATACCTTTATCTGCTTCAATGGCCATTCTAAGACAGACACATACTAATTTAGTTGTAAACCGAGGTAAACGGTTTGTTTGGGAATATAAAAACATGCAATATTAGTCTCTTTCTTTTGTCTCTATTATGCTAGGATGAAATACAATATGTCGACATTCCTTGTTATTGTATTTAAACCTTAGATTGCAACAGGAAACGGAGCAGATAATAATAATGTAAGGCGACTTCTAGTTTTTGTACGAAAATATTTGTTTAAATAAACATTACATGAATGAATTTTCAGTCGTAGTAAATTAAAAATAATATTGTGCGAATTACGTCGAAATATAGATAACATCAAAGGGAGGTCTTATATTAAAAAAAAAGAAAAAGTGAAAATGATTTATATTTTATCATACTTTTCATTTTATTTTATCATATTTGTCTCTTCTTTATACATCATATATGGACGTACAATATATGCAAAACGGACCCAATCCACACAACATTTTTTTAAAATATTGATCAAGCATACCCCAATCTCGTGCAAAAATATCAAGTCAGTTAAATATGCATTTAATAGCTGAATTCCGTCTACCATAAAATAAATTATTTCATACAAGCTCGTACAAAGCGGTTACATGTTTCTTCGATCAAATATCTGGTCTCAACATATCTTAAAATTTATCAGGTTTATTTCGTATTTTTTAATCTATTTATTAACTTTTTATTCGGTGTTGTATTTTAAATTTTTTTTGACGTTTACAATTACCTTCATGCGTTTCATTACAAACATTATCGAAATTCATAAATTCTATTCTCGTACCATAGTTATCATGTTTACGACTTTTTGTCTTTTCGGACTACTCATAGAGTATAAAAGTTTCTCATTTATAACTCAGTATAATACTATTGCATAGACAATTCAGTTTTAATACGCAATATTATCGATATCAATTAATGTGACATTTGATTACGTTAATTAAAATATATAATGAATCTTTATAAATCGCAAATATTACGCAACATTTTATTTAATTATACCAAATGAAATATTTTGCTTAGTATTTGTTTATAATATTACAACAATAAAAGAAAATAAGTTGTTTACCATTGAACTATACACTTGAAATATCCACATTTCATGTCCTATGACAACTTTTGAAAACCTTGAAAACAGTTGTGAAGGTGTAAACAAAAACTTCTTGCACCTTGGCGAGAGCTGCTCGGCAGCCACGGTCTTGATTATAAATAAATGAATAAAAAAACTACGTTAAAACCCGTTTGCTGTTTATGATCTTCTAGGTCTAGGTCTCCTTAAATTCCTTAAATGGCGAGGTCAAATTTATTCTAAGAGTTTTTCACCCGGTTTTAGATACACTTCACAAATGAAGTAAGACTACTTTTCATTACAAATAAGACCCAATTAGATATTTTTACATAAAACAGCAAAAAAATGTATTTAATATCGTTCTTTACATTAAATTACTTCGTCTGAAGAACGAAGTATTAAAATAACTTTACTTTGTTTCTTTTATTTTAATCAACATGTGTTGCAAAAATGTTTCCTTTTTTCGATTAATAAAATATCGACGCTTATTTAAAATGTTTGGTTTTACTTTGAATTGCAAAATCCTTGATATTTATAATTTTCACTGTATCACCTAATACCCTTTTGTAATAAACATAACTATTTTAAAAATGCTCATTAGGTTATGTCAAATTGTCACATAACCTACTAGTATTGTTTATGGTTTTTATCGAAAAAAAATTTAACTTTTAAAGAAAAGAAAAAGGTTATTTTAAGAATCGTGTAAAATAGAATGTGTATCATGACTGACTTATTATTTAGTTGAATTGCGTTAAGAGGCAATCTTTCTGCTTAACTCGTTCGTTATAAATTTCACAATGATGAAAATAATAGTAAATGTTTTTTTATACAAAAGAAGAATGTGGTTTTTGCAATCATCTCTGGCAGAGTTGATATTTAACCGGTTTTTAGTTTCTTTGAATTCAAAAGATATCGTTAAGAAATTAACTCGAAAACATCCATTTTGTTACCTTAACTGTTTGCGATACGGAGCTACTAGCTCTTGAAAGTTTAATTTGTAATAATATCAATTGTAGCCAATAAATTCATTATAAATTAATTAATTCTTAAGCCTTTAATTATAAACTGGTGTGAAAACAGAAATACAACTAAAAAACGATTAAGCTTTATAGTATTGCACTTTTTTGTATACAATACAACCAAACATGCATAATGGCATGTGGCAATCTCTTCCAACCAACTAAAAAGATGTCATGGAGGTCGAAAGTGAATACTAGACTGAGACCTTTTTGAAAAATACTGTTACCAATAGAGCTCAATCCGCAACCCCCGAATTGAAAGATAGGCCTCTTAACAAATAGGCTATGGAGGTTGTCTAAATATATTATATTGAAAATGTACTGACTTTTTTATGAAGAAAATATACTTGAAACAAATAACTGCAGTTTGAAATATTCAATATTTTCAAGTTTAAATAAAAAATGGTTGATATAATATTATAATTGAGGTGCATGGCCGCGCGGTAACGCGCTAGACTTCTGTGCGGAAGGTCGTCAGTTTGAACCCCGCGCTGTGCTACTCCCCTCGAACGACACAGGCACTTTTTCAGCCTAGTGTTCGAGGGTATTAAGGATACCTATGACTTTGGTCATATCTATTCTTTAAAAAAAAAAAAAAACTCGGCAATCAAATTTCTTCCTAGATGAATTACATTCCGTTGAAAAATAAACAGATTATGAGATAATATTTGATAAAATTAAGAATTTAAACGATAATCTCATTAATTCTAAGATCTTCCTTCAAGCTTAGACCTTACCTGATTTGCTAAACACAATCGCTTACCAACTACAATCCCTAACCAAGTACAATCCCTAACCATGTACAATCCCTCGCCAAGTACAATCCCGCACCAAGTGTAATAACTCACCAAGTGCAATCCTTCGCCAAGTACAATCCCTCATCAATGACAAACTTGATATTCAAGATAACCTGTACTTTAGATGTTCTCTAAATCTTTAAAAAATATTTTAACAAACTTTTGTCAACACTATCTAATAAACTTTAAATTGAAACCATAATTAAAATACCCTGAAGAATTTTCTTCAGGTACGTCGTCTGATATACGACGTACAATCCCGCCTCAAGGTTGCACTGCCGTACTACGAGTGAATGCCTGCATTCTTACTTACTCTCGGTAATCTGTTCTGCTTCTCTATGAATTATCTTCAGGAAATATTTCTTACAAACACGCATCAGGAGTGCGGCTGAACAAGTTTTAATGACCTTAAAAGGTCTCGTGTGAGGATCATAATATAATATAAGCTTATCCGTGGCTGGGAGGGTAGCGAAGCTCGTCTAATTAAATTATTCCTATTTGTTGGCGGTGGTGGGTGGCGAGCTCAATATCTTTAAGATTACATTGTCCATCATAGAAGATGCTCCGGTCATGTGTCGGTGTTGATTCGATGATGACCTTAAAATGTATTTTATAACAGAGACGTAAATAAAGGTTCATCAATGTCAGAATGTAATCAAACTTAACATACTTCTTAATATGCTTAGTTGTTAAAAATGTATATAAATTAAATCCTTGGAAAAATAAAAAAAAATCAGGTACATGATAAAAATATATAGTTGATTAAACGAACCTTCCATGGATTAAAGTCAGAATGTGAAAAGCTTCTATAATGGGGGAGTGTGCATGGATTGTGCCAGGATTGAATTAAGTGGACAGCTGAACATAGCGTAATGGTGATGATTGTATATTACATTTTGATTCCTCTTTTTTAATTAGTGTAAAAAATAATCTTTTTTAAAGTATTTTAATATATTTTAACTTACAAAAAATTGGCATTACCACTTCATCTATAGATCATCTAATCACGTCACCTATTTATAGTAACACTACATAGATCAACGTCATTTAAAAAACGCTATGTTTCTTTGTACTTCGTTATTTGTAGAAATTGTATTCTATGGATTTATCATAGATATGTTATATGATGAAAAGAAATAACTGTTTACTTAATTGTATAACTTATCTAATAATAATGTAGAATAGGAAATACAATTGAGATAGTAGGTATCAAACGGTCCGGGCTCATCTCATAACATTCTACCAACCGAGATACACCCCCACTAATAGAAGGGCGAGTTTGGCCGCGAAGACGTCAAATGCTTTTCATCCCATACCCTTATACAACTAAATTATAATACAAAAATATATAGTAATTAAGCAATTAATACAATTATAAACTCAAAATTTGTACGAAAAATGTAAATGCACGCGCACACACACACACACACACACACAACTCCAGGTTCACTGCCAACGTAAAAATAAAATATTCAAAATACTCAGAGTCCAAATGTTGACAAAACAGAGAAATACACGGGCGTCTGCAGCTCTGATCTGTTAAACTATTTGTGTGTTGTATGTGAATTTGATGGGTATTAGTCAACTGTCTCAGAACAGGCAATGAGTCTTGTGAGATGGTTGATACATACAATCAAAATAAAAATAAAACAATATTGTAGGTTTATTGATATTAATATGTTGTCTCAATATATATCCTGAAATTACATATCAAGGCAATGGAAAAGAAATACATTTTAGGAAGAGGTTATTAAAAGGTCTAATAGAGAAATATCAGATATTATCTTAAAAATACATTTTAATGTCCTTTTATCTCGCTAAGTCCAGAGTGTGGACGTGACCAAAAATGAAAACATATTCTGAAACACGTGTGATTTATGAAAGAAAAAAATGGATCTTTGATTCAGAGTTATGATCATTAGATCCCAGATCCTAATGTGTTCACCATATAACATCTTATGGAAATCCTACCCTTTGTGGATTGATTAATACTATATCATTCTGTGTACAATCATAAATCTCAAACGTTTCGAATCCGAAGCAGGAGGAGTTCTTTTGTTGATTAACATAAGTATTTTTTATCGCTTAGAAATTTTAAAGACTGGTTTTATTTATTGCGTCTTACTGGACTACTGTGCCCGGTAGCCCCTTTTTGTAAAACTGGATTTCGCCTCAACAAGTGAAGAGATGGGACTCGAGACATTGACTGGATGGAGAGCGTCGCAAAAAATAATAGTAAAGCCTCAACCTGATTCCTCAACCTGTTTAGTTTCTGCACTAGTACTCGTACTTTATCCCGACTGTCTTGGAGATCAACTATTTTATGTTCATCATACGTATAACATACTCGTATAGTAAAATTAAAATGGAAAGCAATAGTTTTACATATTTTTAATTCCTTAGTACTTTTTAACACTAGAAGCATAATTTCTTATAAAACATTTTATAAACCATATTTTCAATTCAATATGAATACTGCTCTCATACACTACACTACACCTAAAGCCGAATGTGTTACTATTACATAATGGAAGATCTATAAAGGTTTTTTTGTAGTTCGTCTTCCCTTGGTAAGTTTTCTGCGGTTTTCTTACCAAATAATTTCTAAACACATGTAAATGCAGGGAAATGCATAATCTAATGGCTGCATCCACCACTTTCGTATCCTAGCACTCAACCTTCTATATATTGTACACATATTTTGTAATATTTTTACTCTGTCAATTATAGGAGGTTCGAATCCTAAGTTAGAGCGCCCTTGAGGAGAGTCTGATCTCTAAACGGCACTATATAAATTGTCTTTTTATTATTATTATTATTTAAAGTCTATGATAACATATTTCAAAAATCAGTTATATTAAATGAGTCTTATTCTTCCTGTATTTGGACCTTTTAATGTGCTCCTTGGAGTATGTGAATCTTAATTCAACTTACAAAGGATTTTGCTTGTAGGTAAAATATATAATTAATGACCCTACAGAACACTTCTTTTGAAATTTTCCAATTTAAAATTTAATTTCAAATATATTTATCAAAAATGTTATCGTTTTTTTTATCTTTCATATATTGAGATAATTCTATTAACACTATTATGATGTTTCGACTCCAATATATATTTTACTTAGTTACTCTCTTTGTTAACTATATATTAAGTCAACACCATCTATAAACTATATATTAAGTCAACACCATCGAGCGTATATCCTCAGGTAAATTGATAACAAACATTTTAATACTTGAATAATTATAATAAAATAACAATTTATAAAGCGCCGTTTCAAGAGCAAACTCTTCTCAAGGGCTCTAATCAAAACACATCTGGCAGCTATGACAATACCTTCCTATATACACGTATGTACATCTAGGCACATAACAAATCTTTTTTCGATTATGTAAAAAGAGTATTCCCAGTTAAAATGTTAATTCCAACTTTTAATTAATCATACACATTGACAATTTCAGGACAATAAATTCTCATTTTCCGAAATTTCACATTTACAAGTTTTCGACAGAAACCTGGCGATATAATTTATTTGAATATCATACCAACTTACGTGTGTGCTTATTGAGAATATCATACCAACTTACGTGTATGCTTATTGAGAATATCATACCAACTTACGTGTATGCTTATTGAGAATATCATACCAACTTACGTGTATGCTTATTGAGAATATCATACCAACTTACGTGTATGCTTATTGAGAATATCATACCAACTTACGTGTATGCTTATTGAGAATATCATAACGACTTACGTGTATGCTTATTGAGAATATCATACCAACTTACGTGTATGCTTATTGAGAACATTATAAGTATCTCAAGAATCATAAACATATTCAGATATGTTAGTATTTCATTTTTTTCTTGGCGTTACGTTAGAAAGCGTAAAACGCGATAATTTTGATGAAAACGAGATAAATATGTTCTATTGTGAATAAATCTAATTCACATGTTTTGAATTACTAGACCTTCGTGTTTTAAAAAACTTGGATATTCTACACCGCAGGCTTTGAGACATTTTTTATTTTGAGATTTTCAAATACCATTGAATTTACATTTTCAAACATAAAATTCCTACTCGACAGTTTCTTTTTTTTTTAAATAGTTATGCAACTTTAATGAAGATTGTTTTTTTTTTATTAACATACAATTTACTCAGCCCTTATTGAGATACAAGTCGAAAATATAAGTATAAATATAAAATATTAATATGAATTAAAAAATATAATATTTAAATAAATAAATACTTTAGAGAAATGAGAAGCGATGCAATGCAAACCAAAATGAAGTTACCATAAGAAAATGATATAAAGTATACATAAAAATTTAAAAAACACAATTTGCATTAGTTAAAAGCATTATTTTGTTTTAAAGTTTAGTGATAACTAAGATTTTGTAATGACAAACTTTGTCTACGAATACATATGTTATATACAAGTACATACTTGGATATATTTTTTTCTTTTTAGTATGAATAGCGAGTAAATTGCGGTTTAATTCAGAGCACAGTTATCTTAATATGATTCACAAAATGATGTATTGTTGAGTCAACACTTAAATATATACTGGTTATAAATGTCAAACTAGTTGTTTATTTATTAAGACACATATTGAAGTTATAAGTAAAAAATATTATTCACTGCCGAATTGTGTTTTACAGAAAGTTTAGTTCAGTTTAATCCCTCCACCGCCCACCCTGTTATAGGGAACAAAATAAGACCCCATCCGGATCACACTAGAAAATCGAAATTATTTTTTTATGAGCGTGACGTCACGTAGTGACGAAGAAGGAACTGCTCAAAGGGACTCATCCTCCGGTAGCGACATATCCGAGTGCGAAAAGAATAGTAGCGACGACGGTCGTAGATAGTAAGATCCGACATCACGGATGAAGGAAAATGACTCGCAGCGCAGAAAATATACTTATAAAGCGGCTTAAGGCCTGGAGTTCAAACAGCCCAGTAAGTTACCATCAAAATAATCAACAGGTCCGATGAACCGATGTAATGCTGAATGGAGATCCCTTCGGAAATCATTGATTCAACTGTCATCCCAGTACAACAAAATGTGAACTACGAATTGGTCCAGATGGCTGTAAAAATTTTACAAAAAAAAAAAGTTTTTCAGAAAGTATTAATGCTCAAAACAAGTTGAATAATTTGGATATATTTTTTGCGAAGGGTTCTAAAAAGTCTCTAGGCTTTATTCTAACAAGTCGATAACCAGAGGGATAGATATTTAAATTGCCTTAGTGTTTTGCCTTACCAGCAGCTCCAATGATTTTTTTTCTACCGTCATAATTATCTCGAAATAATATGAATATCTGTCCATATTTCAAATACAGAGTTGCCAAGAGTAGTGAAAATGAGAAATATACATATCATTATTGGTATCCTGGTAAACACACTTTAAGACACTGTTGCACCTGAATTTATTTATTTGCTACTTTTTTATAAATTCAAAATCAAAACGCTCCTGAATTAATATTATGTAACAAAACGGCACTTTACATGTCATCTATTTATCATTATTTTCCCAAACTAATGATAAACACTCCATCCTGAAAATACTCCAAAGAAAACCTCCATAGTCTAGTTGATAAGATGATTCATACGGGGTATCCGGTTAGATTCTCCCGACTCTCTCTACTCTCCCGACTCCCGACCATGTTCTTTCAGATGTCCAAATAAATAATATCGATGGAAAAAACCGAAAAAATTCTCCTGATGATGATAGTGATTTGCAGGCTGGTGAAAAAGTTATCACAGCCCAAATCAATTACTATTTGCTCTTTACTTCGATACATATCTTTGAATAAAATATATAAATCTATAGTTTATTTCGTTACGTGAAATCAATAAATTACGTTTGGCTATACATAAATATACATGTTTTTATGTAATTTGTCAATAGAATTGATGTATTACTTAGCAAAGAACCCGTTTGCGGGGTAATCGTTAAGATTTATTTGCAGTTATCACGGCTTACCGGTATTACTATCGAGACATAATATATTACTGGGTTTACTTTCTTTTTCGATCGAACATCTTCACGAGCAACATTGTTTTGCCATAAACTGTTTCATTTCATGTTAGGGACATCTCCTATACATTACATTTTTTATTATAAAATATAAGTTATTTTGATTTTTAACTCCTGAAAAAGCTTGTTTATATTTGTTGGTTTTTGTAGATTTTCAGCATTTGTACGTTAATACTTATTTGAAGTTTAAATGTATTGTTCTAAAAGCTGACATTTCTCGGAACTTGAATACAAAAAAACTTTTAAATACCTAATATGACATTTTAAATATTTTTTTGATAAAGTATTTAAACTCCTTTCCAACTAAAAATTAAAATCCGTTTTCTCTCACTTTTGAAGATTTTTTTTTTCAAAACTTAAAGGTTTGGTTAAAGTGTAGGTTTCCTTATATCCTCGAAAACAAGGCGGAAAATTTTCCCATAATTTTTAAATAAAATAAATATATATCTATTATTGATGACCTCCAAAGCCTAGTTGGTAAAATATCAATCTTTCAACCCGTGTGTTACGGTTTTGATTTCCGTTGATACTCATTTTTTTTATAGACATCTAGTCTGGGTTTCATTTAAAACCTCTTAAAACTTTCTGGTTAGCAATAAACCCGCCAGATTGTACTTTTATTTTTAAGTTGTTTGAAATGCATCACGAAGTAATCTATAAAATTAAGAGAAGTATAGCTGTATACAGAAAAGATATTTAAATATCAGTTCTACATAAATCCATCATAAAAGGGGCCCTCTTAATTTGGAGGACCACTATATGTTGAATTTTAATATGTCTGAGGTGTGCACGCATCAAGAAATATCAAATATGAATAACATTTTGTAATATCATTCTGACACATAAATATGCGTGGTTTGAAACTCGCCAGGACAATTCGTCATCCTAACAGTGACCTACGAGAGGAATGTCATGACAGTTTATCAAATATTAGTCATTAATATGGACGAAAAGGACGTTTATGAGATACTTCTTCAGGATTCCTTAAAGATTGATTGTCACGATATTTTGGGATGATTCAAACAGCGCAGCGAGCAATGCAAATGAAATATCAAAATTTACTGGTTTACTACTGAGTTAAGCAATGCTTAATTAATTATTGAACCCTTGAACTACATTGTACTGTATAACACTTTCATTCTTTACAGTACAACCTGGTGGGTTTATTGATATACAAAAATATGTTATATGATAACCAGAATGGAACCCTATTAAAAAAACTGTATCGACGGGAATCGAACACGCATCATATTAACTAAGCTATAAAGTAGTGCCATGTTTTTTAATACGACTAATGTACTAATTGAAACATTTTATTATGTTCTGGGCCTTCTGAGCCCTGACCTGTTGTGTGCAGTATTAGCTAGTTTTGTAAGTAAATTAACGAATCGTGTTGGTGATTTGTTATTTAAATCTTTATTGTGGCGTAACGTCTTGCATTTCTATTATACATTCACTTATGCGCTGAAACTCAATGTTGATGGTTGAAATCGAGCTTAAATACATCCAAAAACATAATAAATGCACGTTGATAACGATGATTAGAGACCTTAAAATATGATTTACGATTGATGTTACTACATGCGGCATTTAACACTATCCTTATTAAATTCATATTACAATCCACAATAAACCATTTTTACTGTCGATCCTTTCTAACAATGACCTAAATCATGGCGTCGACTTTGTCCTCGTGATAAAGAGATTAGATAAAAGAGTGTAAAAAAGTTAAGTATGTGTAGTAATGAAGGGTTTTGTGAGAGGCGCGCGGTCACGACTCACGACCTTACGGTCTGGCCGAGCGGGCCCGTTGGCGCACTGACCGGACGCTATTCTTTCTGTTGAGGTATTTCCCTCCTAAGTCCTTCTGCTCCAGACTGTTTGAGAGGGCCGCGAGCTCGACATGGTGTCCGATTAAAGTGACCTGCTCTCACCACGGAATCTCACAGTCGTTCCGAATCATTCTTTCTTTAGTTTACAAAAATCTATAAAAATATTATATTATGATTGAGGTACAATAGGTTCTTGTTACTAATTACTTCTTTATATGGTTGAGATATTATTTTTTTATTTTGGTTATAAATAAAAATATGGTAAAATTTATTTTGTTATTAAAATAATAAAACGGGAATTTATATATCACCTTTTCTAGAGCAGACTGACATCAACGGCTCTTCAACTTAGGAATCGAACTCACTTTTATTGAAATTTTCAAAATATTGCAAGGAATAAAACAAGTTAGGTGTAAGGATAGGAAATTGGTGGCTATAGTCATAATAAGATTTGGATTTTCAATATCGTCGTCATACAGGAGAAAGTGACCAACTAACATAATGCAAAATGTTCAGGAGAGCCATTTAACCGTTTTTACACTTTTGTTTTAAATTTTTTTTTTTGAATAAATGTATTCACACTTGTGATTTTTTTGTGTGTATATAAATGTTCATTGCTTTCAAAATTAAGAAATAATATTTTTGAAAATTTTCATACAATTTTGCTTGTAAGATAATAAAAATCAATGCAGGTAGTCATTTTGAACAAGTCAAGATATTATTATTATTCTTCCAAGTTCTTGCTGGGTTATTTCTTCCAGGCCACCATTGTGTTAGTAAGGTGTCAAATAGTCATTAATCACGTTTTCGCGAAAAATGCACTTGGTCACTTTCTCTTGTATGACGACGATATAACCATAACCATCTGCATATGGTTATATTGAAAATTTAGCACCAAAAGAAATAAAATCCAAGATAAAGATATACATATTATGTACACACACATACGAGTATATCTTGCACGAATGAAAGACGTACTACTTGTATATTATTTTTTTCGTAAAATTACATTAATGTATGTTTTTAAACCAGTTTACTCTTTATAGTGAAAAAATATCTTTGATTGCAGCTTTCTTGGTCGAAATACGAACAGTTAAATTAAATAAATATATTAAATTGTAGTCTAATACTGCCATCGTTTGAAATGTGACAATGTAAATAAGATGATAGATTCAGAAACGTGTCATTTAAAATGTTGCAGAATTATTTACAAAACGTAGTAAAAAAATATTCATCAATAGTACAGATTTTGAAGAGTCATCTTTTATATGCAAATTTTATTAATTTACACGCAAAGCTTTTTAAGGTTCAAAATATGAAAAAAAAAAAAAAACTTAATATCTATAATTTATCATTATTTTTCTTCAAATCGCAAATGCATAATTGAAAATACCTTTTTTTTATTATGAACTTGGCGACTCAATTAATTATTTCGAACAGTGTTATTTCAACTTGTTAAAATGTCTTGCATTCAAGGGGCATTTTGATGTGTATGCAACTTAAATATTAAAATTTAAAATTAGTATTCATCTGATACGAATCTGATATTTTGAATACTAAATATCCCCCCTCCCCCCCAGTATCTGATATGTCTATCTTACAATATGTCAATAGAAATATGTTTTGCTAATATTGATCATGCTTTTATCAATGTCGTATTTGTATATGTGTGTGTACTCGTATATTTATTTGCGCATTCCCGACATTTTAAAGAAAACGAAAAATATCGTGCTGTTAAAATGACTTTTTATTATTTAGTCTCAATTACCTTTAGCCTCAACTCATTTTAACCATAGTTTCTTTTTTTTGCTCAATTAGACATTCTTTTTCAAGTCTGGATCAATTTTGACAACATACGAGATACATCTATTTGTTCTTAAGTGATTTACGGATGATGTCACATATCTTCCTTTGTTATACTTCAAATTCTTCTTTACAAAGGACTGAAGTAAATGTTCTCTTACTATCTGTTGATAATGCTTCAAATTCTTTGACAAGTAAAGAACAAAATAAATCGTAAGTTGCCATTTGTTTTAGTTTTATAAGATGCTTTAAGAAGCAAACTTATAAGATAACTTCACAAGTATAGTGAAAGGTTTTAACTTAGAAATAATTTTCTTTATTGTTCCTGTTTTATATATTAGTTTTCGTTTCATTCTTCGTTGAAATACATTTCTCTTCTCATTATGCCTATTTTAAATGCTTGCATACACATCATCCTATATTTCTATCATACCCCTCATTTCAATGTACGAGTATATACAAAATTTTACATGCTAAAAACAATCAACGTTAAAAACTCAAAACTACAGAAGTATTGAGTAATTATCATATTTTCTAAAAAATCGAGAAGATTTTCAGTGTATTGTATTATATTTTAGTGTATTGCATTACACTTTTGTTGTATACAATACAACATGGCGAGTTTATTTCCATGTGTCAATCACTTCCAATCAACCCGAAAGATGTTAAGGAGTCCTTAAGTGAAAACTAGACTGGAATTCTTTAAAAAAAACTGGGTACCAACGATAATCGAACCCGCAACCCCCGGGCTGGAAGTAATGCTAAATGCCTTAAAATTGTAGTGACTTAGTGACAGCTATTATCAAATTCAATGTCTCCTTGGTTAAAATTGAATTCATTTCATTATTAAAGTTTAATTTCTGCTCTTCATTTCATTACTCTAACTTGATCAATTTTGATTATCCGAGCAGGCATCTTTATAAAATATGACGCAATCCACAGAAATACCGGAATCAAAAATGTATCCTCTCGAACCCTGGTCCTTGGTTATTCAAACTGAGTTCTTCAAAGAATCTCAGAAATTTTCCAAAAGACTTAGACTAACTTAATTGTGAACTTTTCTTCTGTGTATTTTTTTTTTAATTTTCAAGGTAAACATTTAATACGATCTTCATAACTAGTTATTATGATATAATCAGTTTTGGCTTTGGCTACCCTAACGCACAGTAGTTCGAGTTCAAAGGATGACGCAATCCATGGAATTATAGAGAATCAGCACAATGTATAATTTTTATCCACTTAATTTTTTGTTTGTTGAGTTGCGATCAGTAAAAACATTAATTGGGTCATTAATGAACAATATATCTGTTCTTGCGAACATCAACTACTCAGACTTGTATGATATGATACAGTGGTATTATGCGCATTAAAAAATATAGTTTAATATATCAAATAATACTTAAAATATGAACTCGATACCTGGTTTAGTCAATATATTAGATTCAAACAGTCCCCAAAACTCAAACATAACATACGTTGTACCACAAAAAAAATGGTTCAGTGATTAGTTTTACTACCCCATTAATTCATTCGTATGGTAATATTCAATATATTCAGTGATTCGGACATATTGAAAAACATTGTCTTCACCCCCATTAATCGAGCCTTTGAGTTTCGAACCACTGGTGTAGGCATGGAACTATCGGTTCGTAATCCCATGTGTTAGAAATACTACCCTGAACATGAAGAGTCAAGAACACTCACACAAGTCGAGCGCATGTGAGTTTTGTTACCATACTAGTACCCTTTTACCGGGTACCATCGGGAATCAATTCCGATGCCCCCGGGTGGAAATCAAGTACCTTACCAATAAAGTTACTAAGGTGTTAATTTTTAACGCATATTATTGAAAAACCAGAGATTTTTTTATTTAAAAAAAATCAGGACAATTTTGTCCATAATGGATATATAGTATATGTTGCTATAGAAATAAAAATACCTGGAAAAGTGCAAAGTTTTCCCAGTAATTTGTTCCCGCACATGTTCGATCAATGGAGCCAAATAAACAATACCTGCCCTGTGTCCCTCCATAAAATGCAATTCTCATTATGTGGCCCACGTCCGCTTCCAACCTGGGCTGGACCTGCTGATGAGAGAGCAATAAAGTAATTACTTCACCGGTGCAACTCTTCTGTTGTCCGGATATGATTTACAGACTTTTCCCTGGTAGTACCATTTTGCCAGTAAGTAAGTGCATCTTATAATCTCGATATTTTGCAGAAAAACACGTTCATTCATATTTTTGGTTTTCCCACGTTCTTAAGCAGGCCCCTTGATTACGGAAGATATTTTTTTACCAGTAGTCCAAAACAAATCTTGATTCTTCGGGGGGCAACAAAACTTGATGTCTCTTTTAATATCATATAATTAAGTCATACTCGTGTCATTAAATACTCGTAGAATATCTACTTATTATATAAGTCCTAAAATTGATTTTAAATGATGGTCTAGTCTAGTTTTTATAAACTTAAACCCAATTGATATCAATATATATTCCGTACAATTGAGACATACGTATTTAGGCCGGACCATTAATTTAGTTTTAAGTTTTGATTAAAGGTCAAAAAATGTTCTCGGATATATTATTTCATTCAAATAAATTTGTCCAAAAAGTGGCATTAACCCTTCCTTTCCTGTGATGTGTACTCGTAACTAGTACACATGCTTCTAAAAACTTTAATATCTCTATAAATATAATAAAAACTGGGTTCAGATTTTAGGTATTCCTCCGTAAAACATTTATGTGACATAGGTATATTCATTCTAAAAAAACGCTATGGGTGAGGAAGTGACGCTATTCACGTCTCACTTTCACTCTATTTCGGTATATGAGAACGCAAGAAATAGAATATCAGTTCACTCGCTTCTCTCGCTCAGTAGCTCGCGGGCTTTCGTTCGAGGTGGTTGCTTCGCCCGTTTTGTGAACGTCGGCCAATATTTTTTTTTATGTTTTCAGCAATTTAATGTCAATTATTATCACTTTTGACTTCAATTTAATTAATTTGAGCGATTGGCTATGAATATCCTTATTTTTTCGATTTTAAATCGCCCATTTTTACATGTGTATTGAATACACAGCACCGGAACGAGCGGATTTGTTTAGCACAGGAAGGGAAAGGTTAATAACGTGAATATTCATATACAAATTTATATAAGAATATGAATGCACATACAATTTTTTTAATAAAAAAACAATTGTGTAATGGAGTATCAATTTTGTAGCTATGTATTAACATCATCATGATGGCTCAACAGCCTGGAGTAAGCCCTACCCTCATCAGCGAGTCTTATTCATTCTCCTCTGATTTGCGATCGGCGCTTCCAGTCATGGACTCTCAGCATTACGAGATCCTCTCTCACTCCGACTACCATTGGAGTTACAGTCTGCCAATGTTTCTTCTTTCTTCAGTTATAATAGAGTTCAAGGAGTTTCGACTCGTGTCTTCGATTTATGGGTCCAAACCATCGGAGAAAGGTTTCAATTTCTTCATATGTCGTATTCTAAATGTTTCATAAAAACTCAAAAATTTACTTCGAATTATCTATCGATCCTATTAATATGAATGAGTTGTGCTCATAGATTTTTACGTCTGTTTTCCACTAGTTTAAAATATTTTTTGAAGTTGTTGCCAAAATGATAGCCAACGTTTTGAAGGCCTTCATTCTTATATCGTTGTCAAAACGGATTACTGAAAATCAATTGCACCGAATGGTATTAAATCATCGTATCTCAAACTGTGAGTCGCGACCCACAATGGGAACGTAAAAATAAATATAACTTATGTGTACAAAAGGAAAATATCACATTTTCTGGGAAAAACTACTGTTCAAAGTTCAAGTTATTGTTATACATTATTTATTCCAATGATTACCTCTCCATATATATATTATATTATATAGCTAGTGGTAGTGTATATAAGATATCGATAGTAATGGAATTATAATCAAACTTAGTAATAAAAGGGAAGTAAGCTAGGTAATGGTTCTACGGTTTGTCAATTTTTTTTAATTAATCTATGTGATGGTTGTGTTTGTTTTTTTATCAAAAGTTTGCTCATTCGTAAATCTACATTGGAAACACACAAAGTAAAATGTGTTCACGTACGATTCCTTTATTTTTATGACCACGTGCACATATAACGTATGTACAACAACACTATATTAAGTTTTTGCAGGGGGGTTTCGAAGTTTTCATATTTATTTTATTTTGAGTGATTGCAAGGCTAAAAAGGTTAAGAAACAATGTATTCGATAATGTGTTTTGATATCGACCTGTGAGTGAAGGCTGTAGTTAAAGCAACTCAACACGACAACTTCGAAAAACATTTTAAACTAATATTGATATGATTTCAAATATACTGTAGTTTTCGATACGCCATATTTTATATTAAAATTTTATTACAAAAGGTCTATCTTTTTAAAAATCGCACCAAAATACTCGTATATAAGTTAGTAGAACAGCCCAATCCAGCCGCATTCTCAAATCTCGGCTGGACGTGGGAATGCATCTCTTCCTCGGCTGGGTCGGGTATGCCCCGCCGATTGCATTATGTGGCATTACTGGAAAGGTCACCATTGTGATCCAGATTAAGATACCACTCATTGTGCGTCTCATCCGCACGGTCCCAAAAGCAGCGCAGCGCACTGTAACGGATTGTCGAGGGTTCAAAACCTGGCTTAAACATCTTAGTAAACAGGTGTGGGTTTTTTTAAGAAACAGGTAAAAATTTACCCTTTTCGTTTAGCTTTTACTATTTGACTAATTCGTTTGTACAATGAAAACGAATACCCTGATTTTATTGTATGCTTTAAAATTTTTATAACTTTTTTTACATGTTTCTCACTGTTATTTAAAGAATAATGTCTTCGAGATATTTCAACTTTTTACAGTTTTTGGATGTATTCATTAAGTAAAATTTTCAATAACACACGAAAATATATGCGTCTTACTTATGAAACTATAGAGGTCGTATCTCCTGGCCACGTTGTTTAATTTGACACTAATCTGATATGTTGAATGATACCACATGAAAGAATAAAATAATAATATTAAGTAAAGACACATTGACAAAATACAAAGTTTATGTGAAGTTTTAATTTTATAACCCTTAGGAATTCAACAATATCTTATTTTTTTGATCGAGTTCAATTTAACTTCATTATTTCGGATAAAAAAGGTATCATATTTTTATCCGCTATATTATTTAGTTGTCAGGTAGGTATCGATCGCTAATAGTCAACATGGATTCCACAATAAGACCTACACGTCGTCACAGGAATTCGTTCGACTAAACTAAATTATATGTTTTCGTAAGGATACACAAAAAAATAAACGTCAATCCTCCTCACAGCTTCTGTAAAGATACTCATCTCTTGATATTTTTAAAGGAAAAATATTCAACTTTTTTTACCTCGAAAATATTCTCGGAAGTGTTTATCTCCGATACCCGGTTTTCTCTTTTGATTACATTTGTTCTCTCCCGCGATGCGATGCACGTAATCAAAGTTAAGGTGTCAAACACAAATATTTGCCATCATAAAAGTTATCTCGACCCCATCATATTATTTTTTCAAAAGTCATAAAAGCTTTGATGAGAAAAGAAAAAGTATAATTTATTTACAGATAATTGAGAACTGTTCTTATAATTAAAAATATTTTTGTCTCTTAAATATGACCTTCATGGCCAAATTTGTAAATAAAATTAATAATTAATATGATAGCAATATATAATAGTTCATATACATCCTGAAATTATACATATATGTTAAGGCAATAGAAAAGAAAATACATTTTAGAGAAAGTTATGAAAAGATCTGGGTAAAATTCTTGATTGCCACCCGGGGGTGTCGAGGTTGGTTCCCGTTGGTATACGATTTTTTTTTAAAAAGACTTAGTATTGTTTTGTTGATATTTTGGTATAGCGCTGTTTCCCGGCCATAACGATCATCTCAAGAGGGCTTCCTAATTACCTCAACAGAAAATAAGACAAGTTGAAAGACACCAATATCGTTAACAAGAGTGCCGTCTGGTTATCTGTAGCTTATTTATCTACAAAAAAAACATAAATTCAGATTTAAAATAGCCTAAGAGTAAAACGAGTTCGGAAGTTAATCGACACGGGAATCAAACATGGGACGCCCGCTTGCTTAGCATGAATGCTAACTAACCGTTAGACTACGATCACCGACAAAGTTTGGTAAATAAGTGCGTCTAGTATCAATACAAGCACGCTTTAGACGTGTGCGAGTATTATAATATCTTCATGTGCGGTAATATTTCCAACACGTGCGATGAAGAACTCTAAGGTACGGGCCTGCTTCAGTGACTTTAACCCCGAAGACTAGATTAATAGGGCAAGACAATGTTGTACCTCGGCCACGCTCTTCAATATGTCCGCATCGTAAATTCGGGTATGTTGAAATCACCATACGAATGAATTAATAAATTCTTAAATATGTGATTTTTTGTCATAGCATATATAATATTTTTACTATAATGTATATAGTATATCTAATATCAACATTACAAAATGTAATTGTATTAATATTTATTTTATTCATAATACACGTTTATATTTTAATTTAATAACAATTAAAAAATATGTACCTTTTCTAACGTACTTAAGCGATTTAGGAATCATTTTTATATTGAATAATATTATAATGATTATTACTTATTAAAATATTATTAGGTGGTATGTGCCATTTATTACATAAACGGATTTCAGCCAAAGCCCTTTTTTAAATTAATCGAATTATTATTTTGGATATTTTGATTTAAATCTTCATTTATACTCGTACAAGCTTCGATGAATCTAAAACCACAAATATTTTTTTGGTCGAAACATTTTTTTACATTGTGTCATTCACATCACATCGACCTTCTAAAGGTCGTTTATATATAAGTATTGTACGTATACATGTACACACATATCAGAGATGGTATTTTCCTGTATTGTGACTGGTTTAAACGGTTCTGTTTCCGTTTTAGTAATTATTTCCGGAAAATTACACAATCATACAAACCTACACATTTTATTTTCAATACTTGTATTGAATGTCACCAAACAAAAACATCCGTTTTCAAAATTACCTATTCTTCAAAAGAGATTAGTGAATTACAATTGAATAAAGATGTTATATTTAGTTGTTGTTATAAGGAAACATATTATGAGAACGTCTTTATTCGTAGGAGTTGTATAAGAGGGTGTATGGATGTACAAGAGGTCAAGGATGTGTGTTGAGATAGGAAAGTCAGGAGCTCTGTCCTTTCTGCTTACTCCGACAGGGAAATGGCATGATTTTACATATGTCTGTATTTTTATTCACCTAATTGCTACAACCCAACAATACGCATACATATGTACAGGGTGTCCCGTATTGATTGAATCATATTTAGGGTGATGATAGATTGGGTCAAGACCTACCAGAATATCAAAACTTGACCTTACCTTTTTTAAGTTATTCGGACTTTTGTAAAATTTCGTAAAATACCTACCTTGCATCAGATTTTTTTCTGCGTTGTGTACAAATCACCATTTTCGTATTTTTTTTTATCATGAAATACTTTTGAATAGTAGCCTTATCTATCGCAAACAAAATGATTTCCAAAATATTAGGGTTGTACTAAAAAATTACTTAAAAAATAAAAAAAATCTTAATTAAATTTTTTTCGCTAAACTTTGGCCTTCTGTGGTAAAAAAATTGTACTGGGCATTTCCAGAATAATACTTTTAAAAGTTGCTCATTTAATGGAGATTTTAGAATAGTGCAACACTATTAGATTTTTTTACTGAAAACGAAATAATACTATTTTTTATTCAAAAGTGGCTGATTCTGACCAAAGTTCAAGTGAAAGGTATTAATGCAAAATCTACTTCATTTTGTTTCTGTCACCTATTAACTGTTGTAATTCGTGTTAGCAAAGTCTTATTATAGCGCAAGATTCCACTACCTACCACCGATTGGTTTAAACCGAACAAAAGGTGAGATAGATGGCAAATGGCGTCCATTTGCTCTCTCGCTCTTTTTCGTATCAAAACGTGTAAGCCTTGACTATCAGTACGATACGTTACACTGTGCGCGTCGCATCTCCTTTCTCGCAAGTTATTGTTTTCATACCTACTGTTTTTGCTTTGGACCCGGGCTTTGTTTTGCCTATCAAATTAGACTTGTGTGAACTTAATATTTCGGCGTTCCCCTGGATTTTGTTGTGTTTATCTAGTTGGACTTTTTTTGTGATCATAACGACTTGGCTTCCTTTTTGACTTTTTGCATTCCGTGGTGACAAGCAACTATTACTAACACGGTGAACCGGAATTATGGGTATACTCCACGTGAGTATGCCGAAATGCATTTAATTTATGGCGAAACGGGTCGTAGTGCCAGAGCAGCTCCAGCACTTTACGCAGAACGTTTCCCTAATCGCAGGCATCCCAACTATGGGGTATTCATCAGAACTCACAACGCGTACATGGAAGGCAGAATCCCTGGCCGACGTGGTTGTGAAGGACGGTCTCAAACTGTACATGATGATACAATTTTGCAGGAAAAGGAAGGTGACCCGTCAACTTCCGTGCGGATGATCCAAAATACCGACAGCGTACGGGTATACCAAAAACTACCGTGCACAGAGTTTTAAAAAGATATGCATTTCATGCCTACCACATTCAACGCGTGCAGACCCTGTTACCAAGAGACTACGCACGCAAGCTGCCCGTGAAATTTCGACGCACAGTTTGAGATTGCTGAAGTGATCATTTTTGAGGAGATGCCGAGCTTGCATCAGGACAGGAGGGCGACAAATCGAGCATCTCCTGTAAAATTCATTGAATAAAACATTTTTTGAACATTTTAATTTGTGTTTCATTCATCATCATCATCATTAAATCAAATCACACAAACTTGCACATTAATGCTAAAATAGGCGCGCTACAAGAAAACAAATGAAGTATATTTTGCATTAATACATTTTACTTGAACTTTGGTCAGAATCAGCCCCTTTTGAATAAAAAAATAGTATTATTTCGTTTTCCGTAAAATAATCTATTAGTGTTGCACTATTCTGAAATCTCCATTAAATTAGCAACTTTTTGAGTAGTATTCTGGAAATGCCCAATACAATTTTTTTTACCACAGAAGGCAAAGTTTAGAGTAAAAAAAATTTTTTTAAGTAATTTTTTTGTACACCCCTAATAATTTTGGAAATTATTTTGTATGCGATAGATAAGGCTACTTTTCAAAAGTATTTCATGATAAAAAAAATTACGAAAATGGTGATTTGTACACAACGCAGCAAAAAATCTGATGCAAGGTAGGGATTTTATGAAATTTTACAAAAGTCCGAATAACTTAAACATGGTAAGGTTTTTACTGAGGTCAAGTTTTGATATTCTGGTAGGTCTTGACCCAATCTATCATCACTCTAAATATGATTCATTCAATACGGGACAACCTGTACATATATAGGTATGCCCAATTGAATATACTGATTTTGAGCACTTTGATTTAAATTAATTAAAATATATTGACATGGGTTAAAATAACTGTTTAACTTATACACTTATTAACTTTAAAATAAAATATATGTAAACATTATAAAAATAAAGAATAAATTAAAATGGTTTAACTTTATAAAATATTTACCCTATAAATTGTATTCATATTAGTTGCTTCATATATTTTTTTCATTGTTATTTTTAACATACTATTTTGAAATAATTAAGAATTTATTAAGTAGTTCATACTGCACACTCATACATTTCAATTTAAGTTAGTTGTAAGAATTGTTATCTAGTTATAAGTAGTACGATTTTGTAGGTGTTAACTATTTCTAAGAAATTATACATTAAGACCATTAAAAAAAATAAGATGACATGTAGGAAATTAAAATTAAGTTAGTTCATAATTAAACTATATAAATTAAATTAGTTAAGATATAAATGTGTATGTACTCGTATGTATAACCTTTGGCAAATATTTGTACCGTATTTCACTTTGTTGAGTTTTTCAATTCAATTAAAATTAAATACTAAATAAAATTTATTTCTTTTTCAGGTGAGTGTCTTAAGTCCAGCGTGTGAAACTTGAAGCCGTGTCAACTCTGGTAACATTTTATTTTATGCATGTTGCAATTTACCCAATTCTCGCGTAGATTTCTATAAATTTTTATTTCTGTGAAATAGCTGTAATTTATGATCAAAACAACAATATAAAATGTAAACAGTTACATTCACAAATTCCGATAGATAACTTCTTAGCTCTTTAATTTTATGAGATGGCATTTTTCGTTGGAACACTACTATTAGAAGTCATCCGAAAGCTTATTCGACAAAGCATTACCACGATTATTAGTCCTGGTGTATTTTCTATTTCCCATAAAGGGATGGAGGATTCCTCGAAGCGTTTTATTTTCGTTTCACACGCTTCTTTAGAGAAATGAACAAACAGAAAACAAAAAAATATTACATAACCTAATTATCTTAATGTGATCCATTGGGATTTGGAGTGTTTCTTAGTAGCGATGCTTAATCAAATCCTTGATTTTTAAATTTACCAAACATTATTTATACTCGTATCTTTCCTATCACCCTTTAAACTAAGTGCCGCCAGTTTCTAAATATGGACGGATCCTCGTCAGACATATATGTTCAAAGTATTAAGATTTTTTTTTTAAAACTACTGATTCATTTTTAACTTACGAATGAATAATTTGATCGACCCAAAGTTTTTCGATATTTTATAATGATTTTAATCCAAAAATCACGTAATTATTTTGTTGACTTAATTACGCACTTTTTTCAAAATGTTTTCTTATTGTGCTCTATTTTTAACTATAGACTCACATATCCGTGTTACGAAGTATTTACACTGCCTTGGATGCATTTTAAACAGTTTAATCTAAATAGTTATAGCGTTAAGATCAGTAGCGATAGCGTCTTTTAGTATCCCTTTGATCATTTTTATTACGACTATTAACTACGGAGTTTTATGCATAGAGCAACGTTTTTGACACATTAGTTTTAGAGACGCGCATGTCCTTAATCTGTGAACAGTGGATCACAAGTAATTCGAGGAAAAATACATTCAGCATTTTTCAAAAAGGTTTTAAGATAACATTTGAAACAACCTCACTTCTACACATACTAGTATGTTAAGTCAGAAACTGAAGTATGGATCTGAAAGGTAAAAAAATATAATACTACATCTTTCAGTACTACTTAATTTGAAATAAAGAAGCTCACCATTAAAACTCAAGTTTGCTAATCGTTTTTAACTCATTATAATAATAATCTACTAATTAAGAAAACAAAAAAAACATCAATAGTGAAACAACTAGCATTAAGTTGAGAACTTTCAAGTGTCTATAATAGTATTTGATATAATCAACGTTGACTGTTGAATTTCAATACAGTTTGATTAATTCAATTAATAAATTAACTTGTCATTGGGTATATAAATTCAATTACAACCTTGAATTTATATACCCAATGACATGTTAATATTTTACTTCCCTTAACTCTCAATATTGCATCTATTTTTCTACTTGAATAGAAGATGAAATAAAGGTGCCGTCACTCAAAGTTACAAAGAAGTATTTTTTTAACTTAAATATTAAGATAAAATGTAAAGTTGAACAAGATAATTAGTAAAAACGTTATTTTAGAGTTCCATCAAATATTTAAATTATCGCAATGAATTCGCGAAGGGAAAAATGTATTAGTAAGCCAATATCTTTGAGTGGCATTAGTTTCTTTCCTCTACTCTTCATTTGATATGAAGTCCACATCAAAATGTTGAGATCCATCGCATTGAAGAATTCCGGTTCTGTCGTTAAATTGTCCCCAGCGCACTCTATGCCACGGGCACTCACAAAGGATGTTCCACGGTTCTCGTCTTCTACGCAGCAGCCCTTGGGATAATGGATTTTTCATCGCGCTGAATTCCTCCTCTGGTCAATTTGCCTCGTCATCCGTTTGTATGACTTATGAGTTATGGACTTCTACAAAAGGATGGTTATTTAAAATGAGCAAATTACGAAATAAATCATAACTTTTATGACCTTTCATAAAATCAGTTGCTTGAAATAAATTATTTATTTTTCAACTGATTATACGCACCTAATCGAAATAATAAGCATGGCCATTTTGAAAAATATGATATTTCAGGAATTTTCAGTTTGAAAAGTTTTATACGATTTTTTTATAATTGTTTACATCAATGACCAAGGTAATATAATAATCCTAACAAAAAAATCGGAATAGAATGAACTAAAAATATTATATCCATTGTTAGAGAAAACCAAATTGTAAACATACGCGTGTCATCATCATTAGCTGAATATTGGTCCATAGCTGAACATAAGATTCTCCAATAATTTAATTGATTGAATGAATGAAATAAGAAAATGTAAAGCTTTAGTATAGAGAGCGGAAAAAACAACCACGTTTGGATATGCAAAATTGACTATCCAGGTTTTACCTATTTTAATATAACCAAGGAAACTTTCAGACACTTGGTATGGAAATTCAACCACAAATCACCCATTTAATTATACTGCATAAACATGAGTATGTTTTGCGTGTTGGATCCTTTTTGCACATGTACGTCAATTTAAGACAATGCGTAAAGAATTGAAGCAAATACTATATTGTGTCATATTTATTTAATTTTTGGTATTATTTCGAAATAACGATCATGATGTTTTTTGCATATAATTATTGTGTTCGGTCAAATTCTTTCCGGACCATTAACCAAAGAAACACAATAACCCCAAGTCACTGGAATTAAGTTATGTTCATTAAAATTTTATGCTCCTTATTTATTTTTCACGTCTAAAATTTCAATAATAGTTAAATTTATCTTTATGGATTGCTTGCATTTGTATGTAAATTGTGATTTAACTGATATTTAAAGGCCAACGTCAAAGCGTTAAACCCGGTTCATTTTATTACGTAACTATAGTATTATTCACTCACGTTATTGGTCGAAATGTATATATTTTTATAAGAAAAAATGCTTTGAGTGACACAGTTCGTTAAACCTTTTGCCGGTGGGACCATTGAGAATAACATAATGAGGTGAGCTGAGTTTATCAGAGGCGTTTTACCGAAGTATTTTTACTTATAAGTTATTTCCATAAAAAACTAATGAACTTTGCGAGTTTTTTTCATCAAAATTTGGTATTGAATAACTAATATTTAAGGGTGAAATAAAAAGCAAAATATCGTGGATAGTTTCTAATTATTTAAACTTAACACAGAGTTTCTGATAAGTGCATTGTTAAATTTAAAATGGAGTTTCTGATAAGTTAAATTTAACATGGATTTTCTGAGAGCAAAATTCTTAAATTTATCACGGTGTTGCTAATTCGTGTAAAATTGAACAGGAATATAATTTTTTTTTTCAAGAACACAAATGTTTATTTAAGATGAATTGGTGTAATCTGACTGAATCCATTTCGTGTTCACAGAGATAATAAGAGCCAAGTTCTCTAATTGATGTAAATCAGAAATTGACCTAAGACCATATATGTACGAGTATTATGCTATTATTAATTACTTTAATTTCAAATCAATTTTTGATAACTTATATTTTACTGCCTTCTTCTCTTAGTACATGTCAGGAATCGCAAAAGGAATCCTTCTTCGAAAAAATCTTAGTTCAGTTTAAAAATTTATTTAAAAAAAAACTCTTTTCCTAGGATATTGAACTACGATTTATTTTCTTAAATGGTACATTTGAAAACCTGCCTTAACAAGAAACTTAATGGAAAAACCAAACATAAAGGTTCCTTTTGGTTATCATTTTAAGTGTTAAAAACTTATAATAAAAGCATAATATTTTAATGTGTCTTATTGTTGTGTATCCATAAACCTTCCAACCGTCTTAAGTCGAACTTAAACCCTTCAAATCTCAAACACGTTTGTCCACCTCGACTGTGGATTGTGAACGGGTATGTTGGAGCTCACAGGCAGGGCTCAGTAAAATATTTCCTTTTCCTGCATATACGAGTATGTTATTACATTTTAAGTGGAATTTTTTTAATAAATTGTTCGACAAATATTGTCTAATAAATTCTTCGAAGTGCTTGGTGGAATCCCTTATCTTCTAGCCTGAGGTGCTTGTTTCAATCTCGTTGGTTCTTAAAAAAGGGTCCAAATCTGGTGTTTAGACATTTATTATCTATCACATGGGTTGATTGGAAGAAATTACCACACGAATATATATAAATCCGCCAAGCAAATTTGTGCACAACGAAAGTTTGATACAATACAATATATAAAATAAAAAAGATTTTTTTAATGACAATCTTACAATACGTATTTTATATCGAGTAACTATATAACATTCTTCACTAATCTTAAATAAATACATTTTTTAAATATATAATTATACAATATTTTTTTTATAATTTCACTAAAGATTAATCAAAATTAATCGACTTCGTCGTTCCTTCAATTCTGAAGATCGTGATCACCGTTGCTATCGACCATACCTCTGCAGTACAAACAATAAAAAAAAAATTCTTGCCCTATGTAGCACCTCCTGGAATGAGCACCCAACTACTCTTTTCACCTGGTCTCTATCTGATGGGTGCTCGGCTTCTGATTCTTTTACCATTGATCTCTCGAGGCTGTCATCCTGCCCCCCCCCCCCCGCGCTGTTTCCCAAATATCATTCTGTTCACACACATCACAGGAACGCCTTCAATAAAAAATGATACAACAAAATACGCATTGTTCCCTATACAAAAAAGAATAAGATTACATTAATAAATCAACAAAATATAAAAAATAGCTTCACTCGATTTAATATTACCAACAAAATTTTAATATAATTTGCTAGTAATTCTTTTACCATAAACTACAGATATCTTTGTAGACTTTCGCCATTATTATTATTTATGGTGAAAGATTTTTCAGAGTTAATAACGCATTTTTTCGAGTTTCGGTGTTTCAAGAACGTTGCAAATTTTATTGACAGCGCTAACGAAGTGGTAACCAAGTTGATAACCATCAAGTCCTGAAGATGAGAGTGGCCGTGTTCTCGAAACGTCGACATTTTGGACATAAAAAATCGTTATAAACTCCAAAAGACCATTTTTTATTTTTTTTATTACACTTTTCTTGTATACAGTTTAAACTGTCGAATTTTTCCCATGTGGCAATCTCTTAAACCAACCAGTTACCTTATACCACATTCATTAATATCTTATTTCCTTTTAATTTTGATCGCACCTTTTAAACAAATTCATTCATCAAGTATGCTAGTTTTCTTATTTTATTTATAATCATTTTTAGTCATTTGAAAATATAAAAATATTATACATAGAAGCTGCTTTAATACTTCTTTCTTGTTCGATTCTTAAAAATAATACTTGTACCTTCCCTGGCACTGTACCTATCCATCCGTAAGTTGGTACTCGGAATCTTTAAATGTATCTCGGCCAGATTAAAATGACCCAAAGTTTAAAGGGCTTTAGTTCTGATTGTAGGATTAGAAATAACCGTTAGTCATAAATGTACACATTATTATATTTATGATCAAATTAATTTATGCTTTCTGACCGGCCCCACAGGAACGGAGATTGGGCCATTTGACTTTAATAAATAATCACTTTTTATTCCCTTTTGTACGACCTATGGACGTGTTCATATTGGTTCGAATGTCTAAATATTTCAGCGGCTATTTTATTAATTTTAATGCTCCTTTCATCTGGGATGTTTATCTTTTATGGTTTTATATACGTTTCTGTTTATATAAAAGGGGCACAATACGAGGGCAAGACTGTATTTTATGTTCTTTTTATGGGGTCTCAAGTACCACTGATTAGAACTTATCTCGTGATTCTTTTGTGTAAATAGGTAATAATTTATCCATTTTATGACTTTCTGTTTCTTTTGTATATTTAAGGATAATAATTATTACTGTTATCAATTTAATTCTTAAAGATACCTCTTATTAGATATAGAAATATATTATTTATTAATTGATTTTTGTGAAAAATTTAGTTAATTATTGTGGTACTATCTCCGTGACTTACCTGGTAAAAAATCTGTCTTCTAACCTGGGAATTGCGGGTTTAACACTGGTACCTAGATTTAAAAAAAATATTTCTGGATTGTGTAGAAAAGAATTTCAAATGGCAATGTATGTGTGTTTTACTATATAAAACGACAGTGTAACACATACGACCTCCTCGACATAGTTGATAAGACCCCTATCTTCCAGTTCAGCGGTTGCTAGTCGATTCCTGTTGGTACTCAGATCATTTATAAAAGCGCGTTCTGATTTTCATTTAAGGCTTATTTCAACACCATTCTACATGGCTGGAAAAGATTGCCATCATACAACTTCCGTATCTTTGTTAATATTACGCCTGTTTTCTAACTTGGGGGTTGTGGATTCGATTCGTATCCCAAGTTTTAAAAGGAGTTTCAGTCTGGTTGTCATTTATGTAAAACATATTCAAATACCTTTCTAGTCGGCTGGAAGAGATTTCCATGTGACGAAAACCCACTAGGTTGAACTGTATACAACAAAAGTGTAATAAAATATATTATAGTGAAAGATCAATGGTTGTTTTTTCTATTATGTCGATTTTCAATATAATTTGTTTTATACTCACCATAGGTAATAAGCCAAGAAATTACCCAATATTTTAATTAAATTACTATTTAATTGCATATAGTATGACTTGGAAGGTTGATTGACATGTGTTAACCTTTTATAACTAAACAGAATGAATATACTTCACTATTATAATTTATACGGAATGAAGTGATCAGGGATGAATATAAAATTAAAGCTGACGTGTTAAGTAAGATGAAGAAGAGCAATTTAAGATGGTTATATAAAACGAATGAATGAAGAAAGACAAAAACAATACAAGTAAATATATGATAAAGAGCAAATGTGAATGAATGGCGTGGTATTGCAAAACCAAGGAAAGTACAGTTGGATCAAGTGAATGATATTTTGAGAGAAAGAAACGTATAAAATCAGGTGAATTGTACGAGTTGTATGAGAAGGTGCATGGATGTAGAAGAGGCGAGGGATATGTTTCAAGATATAATACTCGTATTATGACGTTCTCTCCTCTCTGCCTAACCCGACAGGGAAATAGCGTAATGTTATTTATATTTGATAATTTATTTGATCTTCTACTACTAATGTTTCAGATGGTTGTCTTATTCGACTGACGTACGTTAAGTATTCTTTCACGGCATATATTGAACTGAACAGAGTCGGGACAAGAGCGGGGTTACTGGGGTACTGGCTCTAGGTGCCATATCTGAAAGGCGACAAAATTAGTCAGCAAAAAAAGGAATATAGCAAAAAATAATTAAAAATCATAAAAAAAATATTGATATTGCATTCCGTATTGTTTAATAACGCATCATATGAAAGAACATTTAATATATTAAATTAGAAATAATTTATTTGAGATCTAATCTTGGACAGGAGAGATTGTTCGGCATGGGTATTCCGTCTATTGAATATTTGATTTTGAATGACTTAATTAAAAATAAAGTTTGACATATTAATTTTCCATAAATTGTAAGGCAAAGTGTCTCTGTGCCTCTCAATAGTCACCTTTTTAAGGCCTTGGTAACTAATTTTTTTAAGCAAAATAAATTGATTATTTTAAAATAAGGGGAAATATTACGCCAACTTGACTGGTCCTCGAAAGTGTTTAAAAAACGTTACCTTATTATGGGGGCGGATTTTCGAATAGGTGACTAAGGCGTTAAAATATCTTGCCTCGGCTCTGGAACTGAATCCACGTAATCTGGCATTAAATCGGTATCAGTATAGGTCACAATCGTGATATTCGGTACCTATATAGAAATTTCAAACATTGTTATCAAACATACTACTATATCCATTCCTTCTCTATTTAATTAAACGTGTTTTCGGTCTAAACGTAGATACTATGAATTATAAATAAAAACCTTATTTTCACATACATACCATCACGCAGTTTCACTATCGCGTTAGGTAGGTATTAATCCGTCAATACTCTATTTGTAAAAAAATGTTTTTTAAACGAGAAAATGTTTTGGTCTGAGATGCAAATTTCATTTCGTTACATAGTTTATTCGAATCTTCCCTCCGTTTCTCTGTCGGGGTAAGCAAAGGAGATAGAATGCCAGACTTTCCTATTGCGACACACATCTTTCGTCTCCTCTACATCAACACACCTTTTCATAAAACTCCTACGATTTATCTGACTTTTTTGATGAGGTGAAGCTTATATCTGGCTGCAAATACGATATGAATTTTATTAATGAAGGAATCTACTAAGGTTATACAGCGCCGGAGACTATTGTATCATTGTAATCAGGACCGAATACTATGACTATGAGGAAATACAATTTCGTTAAGGTATGAATAAATCAGGTGTCTCATTGAAATTCTTATATTTTTATAATTATTTTTTTCAGAGAGCGCCACACTTTCCTAACGCGACACATATGTTTCGTCTCTTCTACACTCATACGACTCCTACGATTTCTCTTACTGTTTACAATTTCTTCATTCAAAATATTATTTATTTGATCCAACCATAATTGCTTTGACTTTTCTCTACCACACTCTTTCTCTCATTCATTTTTCATTCGTTCGTTATACATGCTCAAACCATCTAAGTGTTCTTCTTCAGCTTATTAATACATTAACCTTAAGTTCACATTCACCTTCGATAATACACTTCGGACTGATTTTACTCTTATACCATTTTACATTAGCATTTCTGTTTTTCTATTGATTATATGCAACTTATCGTGTATTCTTAGAGTGCTACTAAAAAAACACAAATAAGGTCTATATAAAACTCTGCCTAACGAAAGACTCTTGTTTTTCAATTAAAAGTTTTACTTGACAGTTCACAGGTCCCCAACAGTAAATTTCTTCCATCGTAGAAATTACAATAACTCGAAACATTTTTTTGACTTTTGACCTATGGCAATAAAGATATTCCCCGCAAATTAAGGATATAGTTTTTGCTCTTGTAAATCCTTAACCAGAGTTTAGTCACCCGCGAGTAGCTAACAGTGGTTGTACTCATTGCTCATTGTATATTCATACGATGAAGGATAACATTATTATAAATTAACAATCGCAAAATTGATAACAGATCTGAAATTGCAGACTTATTACAATATTTTTCAAATGACATTTCAAGTAATTTATACGACAGAAAGTGAAGTATAATTTTTGACATCGGAAATAACCATATCCTGTTGTTATTGTCTCATTATGTTTTATCGAATGGAAATGAAAAAATATTATTCTTCAATAAATAAAATAGACATTCAAATTTTCATGTTTTAACTGACGAAATAAATATGAAATCATAAATGTGGAATTATCAAATTTATTTCTTAAGTTTTTCCCCTTTGGCTACCAATTTAAGTATTCAATTCGTATAACTTAAATTTTTGACAGCTCTAATTCTATTGGTTGATTTTTGGTCGGAACCGAAGTGGATGAAATAAATAATTCATGATTAGCGCGTGCTCTACAAAAATTACACAGGTCCCTCAGTTTAAGTAATCATTTGGTTTTAGGGAAAAAAACGTAACTTGAAAAACGCTTAAAGTGGAATCGATTTCAATTTTAGTGAGATTGGTTCCGAACAAAACCCAATAATGGTAATAAACATTTACTATTTTTATTAATTAGAAGACTTAAAATTCCTTTCAATAGAGTAAATTCAAATGGACTTTTCATTTTCTTTTCTTACTTTTATTGAAATCGCATAAAGTGTTATCTTTTATAACCAGAAATTCCTATATATATATAATTTAGAAAAACATATTGGATTTTTAATCGTGTATATCAGCCGTAAGTCATGAATGTGGGAATGTTTATGTTTTACTTTGTAATATGGTTTATAAGATATAAGCCAAAAACTTAACTTTTTTCGTTATTTTACTTACTTCAAAACAAACATTCAAATCTATTTTCTTCATAAACTCGAACTCTTGACATAGTACGAGTACGTCTAATTTTTATGATTCTCTAAAAGCGTCTCTTCATGTTAATATGCATTGTTTTTTTTTATCCTAATTCATCATTGAATTATTTACAAATTTTATTTTTTTTACATAAAAATTCTTTAAACCTACGATCACTTAACTAAAATATTTTCCCTTCTCCTCTTTTGGCATTAACATAAACCATCCTTATACTCGTATATGATCGAACCCATTTCTCTAAAAAAATCCTTTCTTCTTCGTCATTTCAAATTGATGGAACTGGATTCAACTGCAGACAGTGGGCAATTCAACTTGATGGAACTGGATTCAACTACAGACAGTGAGCAATTCAACTACATACTCGTATCACTTCTAAGCATGCCTCATTCAATCAAATACCAATCCCGAAATTTCTACATGCAATAAATAATATCATATGTAGAAAAAAAGTTCAAGTTACGAAACATTATATATGGGTAAAATATTGGTTTCTTCCTATTTTCTTCCTGCTTTAAGGGAAGAGTTAGTTTTTTACGCTTATATCCAAAGAGCCTTTTTTAAATCCTTTCTACTTTTACGTCTATATTGTGTCCTGTTTTTGTCGTTTATCTTTTACTCGCGTCTATTAACAAATTCATTTTATTTTAAATAAAGAAATATTATACGAGTATCGCGTCATGACTCACGCTTTGTTTTCGCATAAAATCAATGAAAATGTTCGAATTAAATAGCAATGCCGCCACTCATATCTCGCACTCCCATTTTTCCTCTTATCGAGGGCTTAATGAGTCTATGAACATAAATTGTAAAATTTACAAATGTCATTGATTTTATTCATAATTGTTAGATCACATAAATGAATATTTAACACAATAATTATTATTCATTGAGAGGAATAAATAACATTTCTTTGAGAGTTCATCTCCCTATTCACATACCACACATGAAACATCATATACATACAATACTCGTGTTTTTTTACATGTTTACATTTCATTGTGTCAGTCTATTGATCTGGGCGCGAATAAAAAAAATATGATCAAAGAGACCGATTCAACAATTGGATTCGCTTTTCTAAGTTTACCATCCGTGGCTCCAAGGTGAACAGTGTGAGGTTCTGTTACTCTCACATAACGATGTTCTAACGGCAACCGTTGAAGGCTTCCCCAGCCTTCTCGAGAGGGCCGTACAATTAGCAAGAACAAATTAGTACGACAAAGCTAACAAAGCGTGAAATTGAAGGTTAACATGTACGAGTACGACAATATTAACGTTAACGAAGCGCTGCTTTCATTATTACTTTCCTTCTGAAATTAAATAAAGCTGTAGGTATAGCATATGTTTTCAGTGGTTGTTAAAATTTTAGCTCCGTCGAAAACGATTTAATATGGAGTGTGAGAATGAGATAACTACGAGTATTTCATGTGATGCGAGTTGTCTACAAGGTAGTGGTTTAAAAAATAACGATTTTTTCAAAGATACACTGGCTTTAATCTGAATATTTTTAGTAGAAAATCAAATAAATTATCGCATGTAATCTCCAACCATAATGCAATCAATAAAGCTTTTTTAGAGTCGTGCTCTTTTTCGATTTGCGAAAATTTTCAAGATAATTTAGCCATGTTAATATTTAAAATAAAAACAAAACATAATTATATCCCGTATAACTATTATTAAAAAAACATTTACACTAACAAATGACTAAAAATCATGAAGATTTAACGAGAAACATAGCATTTTTTGTGATTTTTACAGCTAGTGCTTTTAAGGCTTTTACGAGGATTTAAATTTGCGTTATCCGTACAATGATTATTTATTGTATAAAAAATGTTAAGCCCAATTGTTGGCATCCAACGATATTGCATGAATTCAATAATAAATAGCGTTCATTCGTAACATTGTTGTCTTTCCTCCGGGAGTTTCGGGTTCGATTCCCGATAATAATCAAAACAATTTTTAAAATGTGACCCTGTATGTTATTTAACATTTTTCTGCGTGTCAAAAATAAGTTTAAATGAACTTTTAAGTGTTTAATAAACCCGCAGGTTTAGCTGTATACAAGTATAATGCGATACAAAAAGCTCACGTGTCATTATGCTTACCCAAGTACAAACAAATTACTCAAATGTATCCAACTACATATACTCGTAGTTCAACACGGCCATTCCCGCTCATTTATGAGCTGAGTTTATAACCAAAAGTGATAGCACTGGTAGCATTGTTTACACAAACACTACATATATGTTTGAAGTTAAAAAAAACGTTGGTGTTTCAATTTGTTCTGTTTTATTAGGGCTTGTAAAATGTGTATCTAATATGTAGTATTTTTAGAATCCGCGAATGTTATACGATTTTTTTTACTGTTTTAATAAATAGTTACACACACATATATAATGTGAAATGAACAATAAATGAATAAATATTAAATAAGTATTTTGTATGTTTTTCAAAAAAAAAATATTTTTTTGCCTACAAAATTTGATTTATCCGGATTTGAATATTAGGTCCTTACATATGAAATTGGCGTTTTGTTTGGGAGGAACATAAAGTTGACTTTTTTTTAATATAATATATTTATTTAATCAAAGTATGTACCATTGCTATCTATGCACTTTTGCCATCTCATAGGTAGTTCATCGATCCCTTTACTAAAAAAACCATTTGGACGGGAATCAATAAAATCTTTGAAGTCGGTTTGGACTGCCCCATCGGAGTTGAATTTTTTCCCTTGCAAGAAGTTATCCAAATTTCGAAAAAAATAGTAATCTGTTGGGGCAAGGTCCGGAGAGTACGGTGGATGTCTTAGACATTCCAATTGAAGCTCTTCTAATTTGGTAGCCGTCTGTTATGCAGTGTGTGGTCTAGCGTTATCATGAAGCAGCAGTGGTCTAGAGCGATTAACCAGCCTCGGTTGTTTAGCAGCTAGCTTTTCCATCATGGTTTGCAGTTGCTGACAATAGACATCTGCCGTAATCGTCTGGCCAGATTTAAGAAAGCTGTAGTGAACGACACCAGCACTAGTCCACCAAACGCTCACAAGTAACTTTTTTGGAGTCAATTTTCGCTTGGGGCATGGTTTGGCTGGTTCGGCAGGGTTCAGCCATTGCGATGAGCGCTTCCGATTATCATACAGGATCCACTTTTCATCCCAGGTAATGATTCGATTCAAAATCCCTTCATTATTGTGCCGGGTGAGTAATGCAACGCAGCAGTCAACGCGCGTTTGTTGATTTGCTTCACTCAATTCGTGAGGTACCCACCTTTCAAGCTTTTTCACCTTCCCAATTTGCTTCAAGTGGATTAAAACAGTTTTATCACTAACACCGCAGCCTGCAGCTAACTTGGACGTGGTTTGCGATGGATCCGCTTCCACAATAGCCTTCAATTCTTCATTATCAACTTTCTCCACGGGGCTTGTTCTGCAGGTCGAAATTTCCAGAACGAAAACGTTGGAACCAAAAACGCACTGTGTTTTCTTTTGCGGCACCGTCGCCATACACATCATTAATCCTTCGAGCCGTTTCTGCAGCACTGGTGCCACGGTGGAACTCGTACTCGTAAATAACGCGATATTTCAAGTTTTCCATTTTGTAAACTGAGTGACGCAAAGAAAAAAAACAATTGAGGAAAAAACAAATGAATTATAATTTTCGAAACACAAATACTTGAGTAAATAGCTGTATAAATTGGAATTTGGAATTCCTAACCAAAGAAAAGATATTTGAGATCAAAGTTGCCAGTACGGCAAAACGCCAATTTCATTTGTAAGGACCTAATATTTAAAAAAAATCGAATATGGAATAAAGAAAACAAACTTCCGAGAAGAAATATATTTAATTTGATTATTCAAATCATTTTTAAATTAAAGCTTTACAATAAGCTAATTTTCGAGTAAAAAATTGGTGAATTTGACTTAAGCATGAACATGCAATTTATTCAAAATTGCTGAAATTTTTATGCTTACAAATATATACTTGAGATAAATTGATGTATTTGTACATTGATAACATTTATCACTTTTAAGATGAACACGTATGCAGCATCAGACTAGTTAATATTATATTAAATGTCATTTTTAGGTTATAAGTTATTGACTACAGACCACAGAAATATTATAAGAAAAATATTAAATAGGCCGATGAAACCCTGTTTAAAAATCTTGTTCCCGCGGGAAGTGAGGTGATTGTGTACATAAATAAGTTTGTTTAGACTTATATGGAATATATACGTTAAAAGAGCTTCGAATCGTAACGTCCATCACGTCAGTTTTTGAACAGAAAAGCATTTATTTCCTTCTCATTTAAATTATATGATGTTTTTATTATATGATTATATATTTTAAGTACAACAAGAAGAACTATCTAAATAAACATTTGTAGCATCAATGTACGAATATTAAAAAAAAACAAATAGGGAGGAGGTCCTATCGATCCCTGTCAGTAAAGAGATGAAATACCGCAGACGAACAGTACTGGCGACAAATCCTGTAAACACTCCATCTTGGATTATATCGCCGATGATCGATCGATTGAATCCTAAGATATTTTTATCGAGAATATTGTGTTTATAACATAGCTACACAATATTATTATCAAACAGTTTGTTTCTGATGAGCTAGGCAAAGAGGGACGAACGCCTCCATAATATCAATACATTTGTTTACCCAATTACTCTTTATTTTTTTCCTCAACTATTTTATTTATTGATCCACCTTTAACTTTTATTTGTCTTTATCTACTAAGTTGACGACTCCTTGTACTTTCTAATAATGTTTCTTAAATATTTCGTTTCTCATCGGGGCTAGATTTTCAACAAATGCATCCTCCTAAGCTACGATTACGAGAGTGTAACATACTCGTACTTCATTTTTCATCAGACTACATTCATTATGAAATTAATTCTGTCTGTCTGCCTGTCAGATATGTTATGAGGATTCTCAACTCTTACATTTTATTTTTTTGTGTATATTTATTTATACAAATGTAATATAAAATTATAATAAGTGTCTATTGTTGATCAAATTTTTAATGATTTATTTGATGAAGAGTGAAAGTATGTGAGTTCCCATTGCTTTTGTCGAAAAGAGTTACACAAATTAACCTACTTTTTCATACAATGACATTATAAAAGTGAAGCATTTGGAACGATTAAGTTAGTTAGTGAGCTAATGTGAAAATAACCTTAATTTTGATAAATTATTTTTTACAATAAGCATTATATTGTGACCCCCGTTATGAACAGTATCGTTACTGTTCCTTTAACACTTTGATATTGTGTTAGATGAAGAGATCATTTAGACATTTCAACTTTTTACAATAAGCATTATATTGTGACCCCCGTCTATCGTTACTGTTCCTTTAACACTTTGATATTGTGTTAGATGAAGAGATCATTTAGCCATTTCAACTTTTTTTAAATTCGCATAAATTATTTTCATGTATGTTTATCATACTTTGATTTATTTTTCTTGTCTCATTTAATGACCAAATATCACTCCAAGGGCATAAAAACACTATTTTCTAAAAAAAATTATCTAGGAAGCGTAATATTAACCGAGAATATTTTATAAGATCGGTTTATTAGACAAGTAGATTTCCAGCAGTTCCAATATAATTTTATTGGCAATTCACTCCACTAGTTCACTAGTAAAATACCTATTCCGACATTACGGATCCGATCAACTGGTCTCAATTACGTTGATGATTTTCTCACTGATTAATGCATTTTTACAGGGTCTATACAACAAGCAGAGCTGCTCTTGTGCGTTACTATCAAAAGCTTACAATATTTATTTTATTTACAACAATATTGACATATATTGGCTGACAAATCATAAAATGATTGATCAATTAACTCCATAAAAATCTTAGCATGTGATCTTCCTAGTATATACTCTCAATAAACTAGGCATATTCTCGTATGTAACTGAGATCTTACACTATTTTACAATTACAAGTTATATGATTCGTTGAATTCAATGACTTCAAATGGTTTTTAGCAAATATTAAAATATTTAAAAAAAAACTTACAAATACTCTTCCCCAAACCTCATAAATAGAAACAGTATTTCCATTGAAAGGTTCCTTCCATTTCAACTCGCAATATTTTTTCAGTTGCTGCCTTTATGAAAAATGTTCATAATGATTAAATTTTTTGAAAATATTGTTCATACTCGAAATAAGGATAAAAATATACTGTTTGTTTTGGTAGCGAAAGATTTAAAGAAAATCGATTGTAATCAAGAGTTTAATTAAAATCCAATAATAAAAATATACATACGCTATGTTGAATTAGCGACTGTTTCTTAGATTACCCTTCACTCATAAGTGCACCGCACATAGTGCACTTACAAGTGAAGCGGCCCTGCACGTTTATATGAGTCAAATTTCACTGAATCGGCGATAATTGTTTCCGTTCAATATGTCCGCGCCACTTCGTGTAGTGAACTTTACAATAATTTCTCTATTAGAAAACATACTTTCTACGAGTAAATTAACTGTTTAATAATATCACAAAAACATACAATTTTTATTCAGTCTCTAAAATAAAGTATGAAAGTAATACAATATCTCGAGTAAATATTGGATGTTAACATTAGTTGTGTCCGTTTTTTCCAAATTTAAAAATGAGCACCAAAAGTAAAACAAAATGGTAAAGGTTATACGTCAATCGAAAGAAAATTTTCTGCTCTACAAGATATTGTATTTGATTTTACGTTACATATATTATTTTATTTGATTACAATCCTTCAAAATGGAATGTCAAGTAGACAAAAGTGAGCATTTTCGACACCTCCTTCTAATCGCGTTCAATCGAGGAAATTAAGCTGCCAAAGCTGCTCGCGATATTTGCAAAGTGTACGGTGAAGACGCTATGAATGAAAGGACAGCTTGTCGATGGTTTTTGCGTTTCAAATACGGTAATTTCGACCTGAAAGACATAGAGCGTTCCGGACGACCAGTAGACTTCGGTGAGGACCGCTTAAACCATATTATTCATGAAGGTCCCCTTCAAACAACCGTAGAAATGGCTGAGCAGATTAATTGTAGTCACATGACTGTATACCGCCATCTTAAATCAATGGGAAAAGTCCAGAACTTCGGCGCATATTTTGAGTGAAAACAACAAAAATCAACGTTCGACAATTGATTTTTTTCCACTGGTCATCCGGAACGCTCCATATCTTTCAGGTCGAAATTACCGTCTTTGAAACGCAAAAACCATCAACGAGCTGTCCTTTCATTCAAAGGGTCTTCACCGTACACTTCGCAAATATTGCAAGCAGCTTTGGCAGCTTTATTATCTCGATTGAACGCGAACAGAAGGTGTCGAAAATGCTCACTTTCGTCTACTTGACATTCCATTTTGAAGGACTGTAATCAAATAAAATGATATATGTAACGTAAAAGCAAACACAATATCTTTGGCAACAAAATTCAATATAAATTTAATTCCCTCTACTCCAGTAATCCTAAGTAATAAATGTTATGAATAACGTTAGAAATCGAGTTTCAGTAAGTTTTCACTGGAGAGTAAGTCTAAGCTAGTTCAAAATATAAGTTAGTAATTGCATAATTAATCAAATAAAATTATGCAGGTAGTTTAGAGTTCAATCCCCAAAATAAAAGGTGTCAGTCTGGTAAACATAATTTGTTTGGTTACAATACTCGAACGTGTTAAGCGATAGTGTTGTCAACAAGTTTAGTGACGAACCACGAGTTCCATGCGTTCTTCAGGGTTTCTAAACCCGAAGGCTCGATTACTGGGGCCGAAGATAATATTGTCTACCAGCCACGTCTTCAATATATCTGACACACTAATTCGATTATATTGAAAGGTACAATACGAAAAAAAGTGCACGATTGACAAAGCCTAGGCAACAAAAGCGGAGAAGAGGATTATGTAAAGATTAAAATTAATTCGGTGTGCTACTGTATTAGACTTATATTGAATTGTATATTAGATTTTAGATCTACGTTTGTGGAAACGATGTCTGACTATATCATGCAAAGTGGTTAATTCTGGACGAAAATGAGTTGTTTCTATTTATGAATTCAACGTAATTGAGTTTATAGTACCGCAAAAGAACATCTATGAAATCATATTTCTGAAGGGGTTAAAATCAAACGTGTGCAAACCATTGTATTTCGGTAAATGTGTGCAAACCATTGTATTTCGGTAAAATTTAAAAAATATGCTTTGCGTATGAGGTTATGAATATCTACAAAAAAAAGGAATTCTTCAAATTCATTCATTTTCAGTTTAATAAAATAAATTCAACAAAATTTTTCACTGTATTTACCACTGTTTTATTAATTGTGTTCATTACCGGTATCAAAGACATCTGTCTTATTCTTTAAGTGATGGGACCTGCGAAGAAAACATACGTGTAGATATTTGTCTTATTCTTTAGGTGATGGGACCTGCGAAGAAAACATACGTGTAGATATTTGTCTTATTCTTTAGGTGATGGGACCTGCGAAGAAAACATACGTGTAGATATTTGTCTTATTCTTTAGGTGATGGGACCTGCGAAGAAAACATACGTGTAGATATTTGAAACCAATAGTGAACTCAATTATTAAAACAGTGATGAATGCGAAGAAAAATAGTCATTAATTTATTATATTTATCTAAACATCTATTCACATAACACGAATTTTGTCATATATCTCAAATAAGTTAAGTGTGGGTTGGTGCCCTTTTACATAATATATATACACCCAACTGCAGTGTATTGCATCCCGTCAATAATTCTCATTGCATTTAATTAATATTTCCACCGCATACGATGTGCAATTATGTTGAGAATAATGCATCTTTCTTGTTTTTCGCACAGTTATATATGAAAACTACATACTGTTAAATAGGCTTATTCTGTATGTATTGTTTTTTTCTCTCAATAATAATCTCGGATAACGCTTTGAAATTGTTTAATTTTGCTTATAAAACATGTATAGAGGGAAAAATTGTTCTAGTGTAATTAAATAACGTTCAGCTAGTTTAAGAATGAAAATAGCCCAACAAATGTAAACGCAGCGTATTTTTCAAATTGAATTAATAGTACGAGTATATTTGAATACCCTGAAACTTCTGTCATATTATTTTATTGGAATAGTTTTAAAAATGGAATAACTTACTGTACATTATTATTAAATGAAACAGCTTACTGTATATTATTATTAAACATACATTTTAATGACTAAATAAATTTCATCAGATACATTCAATTTAGATCGAAATAATCTTATTTGCACGGTGAATTTCAATAAAAGTATTTTTTTTATTTGTATTTATCCATTCTCCAATGCAAATTCGGTAATGCATTCTATCCATATTTATCAATTCTCCAATGCAAATTCGCGAATGCATTCTATCCATATTTTATTAAAAAAATCTTATTTGATCCTTTGCATTTTCTCCGTAATTTTGCTTTGCCTTAATCGTTTATATAGATTATTTATAGTTTCTATCACCATTTGTTTCATATAATAGTTGTCACATTCGGTCCACGGTACACTTGTTAGAGACATACGGAAAAAATCATTATACGAAAAAACATTGAAATTGTACCAGTAGTCAGTTATCTTATTAAAAGCGATCATAAAAGCATAATCACAGTGTTTTCATTCTGAATTGTTTTTGATGTTTTACATTCACAAGGTACATATATATGTATTTTTAATCTCTTTTTTATAACTTTTCTTAATATGTTTTTCTGTAAATTGCTTTTGTCTTAATATATTTTATAATGTCCAATATATGGTAATTGTATAATTTACCTTGCGGTTACTTGAAATGTTATCTATATACGAGTACCTATACGTGCATACAATCACGACAAGTAGGTTTAAGAGTAGGCAGACATAAAGGACAGATTGCCACATGTTTTTATTCACGTACACAACTTTTGCCTCGTTCGCATTTCTACATCTCTCATACTTCTCACTATTCTCCTCGTCAGTTAAACTATTTGATCCATCCTTTCTATGGTCTACCTCATACTCGCTATCATTTGCAAGTCTTCCGCAACTTATAGTATTCTCTCAGGGTGTCCAAAACATCTCAAGTTTTCTTTCTTAATTTTATTTATAACATCTGTCTTTAGATCTTTATGTTATGTTTTAAATTAAATATTGCTTTCTCATTTTCCTTACACTTGTTTGTGAAAATATTAAACCGCGAAATTCGTTCAATCGTGTAAGGAAGATATTGCCACCTGAAAATAAACCCGCCAGATTGTTTTATTATGAAATTAAAAAAAAATAAGTCAATTGAATTTCTATTTTGACGGGAATATTCAGTAACATCAATATTTTTGCTCATTCTGCTTGAACAATGAAGTATGCTCCCATACAAATTAGAATGATCGCATTGCAGGTTCTGCTAATGTTGCATTATAACGTGTTCCGCTGGTAGTCTTCAAGAACTATAGTTTCTCACGCCATTCTGTCACAATCACTCTATTTTTGCAAAAAGTAGAGTAGGAACTAAGAAACAACTCCAAAATACCTACGATTATATTTACATCAGCTGAATTAATGTCACCATTCATTCATATCCATATTTAAAAATTCACTTATTTTAGTAATTTCTTTACACGGTTTTTATATTACGAGTATTCTGACACTAATAATAGCAAAGGTAATTAACATGTTTCACATAAAAGAATATTCTACTCGGAATATTACACTTTGATAAGTCCTCACAAATGTAATATACAACGACATGCTCCACTGTAATCAGTTTACACTACTTCGTAGATTTAGTTATAGTTGTTTTACTGTAGTTACCATTTCGAATCTTTTATTTTCCTATTACACAAGTATATCATGCGCAGTCATTTTTTTCCTTTTTTCTGTGATTTTATGAGTGTTTTTTTATGTCTTTACAAACCAGTAAATGGTCCTTTGTAAATTGAATGTTTCTTATTTAGATGCTCTTCATTAGTGGGTTTTAATTTGTTTTCCGTTTAAATGTGATTTTATTCATATTACATTACTCTATTTACGTGTCTTAATTTTTTTTGTTTTCTTTTATGAAACCTACCTGCCTAAGGGCGGGTATATGACTTAAGTGCTTTGTATACTTTATTATAAACATTAAAAAGTATAAACACATTTTAAAAAATCTTAACAATCAAAAAAACATTTCTCTGTCATTATTTATTTCATAGTTTTTAAGGTATTTTTTTCAAAAATAATAAGTTTTTACCAGCAATCAAGTATCCTAGTTTGATTTTTTAGATGTCTTATTTCACCTTAGTTTACCCATCCCATGCGCCAATAAATGACAGCATACATTAACTGTATAGCTGCGTACATACGTCATATTTTTTGTTCACCAAATATGAATACTGATACATATTAAGGTGTGGCTAAATATATATTTACGATATTCATAGGGGTTTTTAACCCTCGATAACTTTTAACTGATTTCTAACATCACAACAGAGGTGGTGCAAGCTATTTTTTCGATATTCGTGTGACTTTGTGACAAATTCCAGGTGGTACAAAAAAAGTTAAGAAAGTGTCCAAGTTTGGTAAAAGAATTCGTCTGGTGACAATACACATACGCGTCGTGAATACATGTGTACGAATGCCTCTTAACGTGCGGTAGTTTTGCCACGTAAAATACAAATCGTGAGTTTCCCGCCTACTTCAGAGGTTCTAAACCGGTTGGCTCGATTATTGGGCTGAAGAAAATATTGTCTCCCGGTAACGCTCTTTAATATACCCGAATTGCCAATTCAAACGTGTTGAAGGATATCCTACGATAGAACAAAAAGTTTTATTTTCTTAGTTATTTTTTAGCTTTTCCTCTTATGTTGCAAGCAATAATTACTCATTTTAATCGACTTTACAGGGAAACGTTTTGAAAATCAACTGAAAGTTTACACAACAATAATAAATGTGTATATTTGTATAACTGTGTTACACTTTCGTTTCAAACAGTACGACCTAATTGACTTATTGCCATGTGGAAATCTCTTCTAAACTATCAGAAAGGTGTTGAAACAAAAAAAGGTAAAAACCAGACTGGACCCCTTATAAAAACATCCGAGTACCAATGAGAATGAAACAAAAAATATAGAACCAAATATCCTCTTAACCAACATTAACATTGGGAGAACTGTTATTGTGTTGCAATACACTTTCATTGTTGTTTATAGTTAAGGCATTAACGTTGTGGAGGTTCAAAGACATTGTAATTTATTTTTATCAAACACTGTTTATTCCACTTTTTTTGTGACGGTATAACCCTACCGGTTTCAAGGCTTTCACCTCCCTTCACGAAAACATGGAAATACCTCATAATGCAAAACTAGTATCCTTTGATGTCACTACTCTCTATCCAAGTATACCAGGATCTTCAGGAGATCCTTAGAGTGAGCAAAAAATATCGTAAATGACAATAGTAAGGACCTTGTTAAAAATTCGGAATTGATTTCACTGATGGACTTATGCATCAAACAAAATTATTTTAACTTCAACAATAAAATATATAAAAAAACAAATGGTTTAGCTATTGGCTCACCGTTGTCTCCCCTCCTCAGTGAAATATTTAAGAACTATTTTGAAAAATGGATTTTTAGGAGTAAGTTTAAGTTAACTAAAAATGTTTTGTGCTGGTTTAGGTATGCAGATGACATTCTTTGTGTTTGGACGGGTACCGATAGACAATTACACCAATTTCTTAAATATTTAAATAGAAAGTTGTATAAAATTTACACTAGAAACAGAACAGGACGGAAAATTAAATTTCTTGGACCTAACATTGTCTCGGAAAAATGGCACATTTGACTTTGATATATATAGGAAAAATACTTATTCAGACTCTATAATTCCAGCAACTTCCAACCATCCTAATAACCATAAATTCGCCGCATTTAACTGTATGCTTCATAGATTGCTCAGTATCCCATTAACCAACGACAATTTTAAAAAGGAATTAATAACCATAAAAAAAGTTGCTAAAAATAATGGCTATCCTGGAAGCCTCATTGATTCACTTTTAAAAAAACAAAACAAAAAAGAAACTTATAAAAGATTATATATTTAACGACACCTATAAGCATACCTATAAATCGAGCAAAGTCCTATTTATGAAAAACATATCATATGAAATAACCAAAAATATTCCAAGTCACATAAAGCCAGCTTTTTACACTAATTTTAATCTCCGGAAACTCTTATTTAATGGGAAAGGCAAAAATTGAATACTTAGCAACAGTGGTGTGTATAAACTTTTATGTGCTGACTGTGATAATTTCTATATAGGAAAGACAGGAAGATCTTTTGAAAAGAGATTTCGTGAACACAAATCCGCCTTAAGAAATCCTCTAATTTATTCTGAAATGGCTAATCATTGTCACCGTGAAAACCATACTTTTTCTATCGATGATGCCAAATTCTTACATATCAGTAGTAACGGAAATAAATTGGACAGATTAGAGGCCCTAGAAATTTTTAAGTCAGTACACCGATCTGAACATCTGTTGAACAGTTATTTCCCAAAAATCTCTCCGCTCTTGGCCGAAATTGTCCCATGCCTCCCTCACCCCTCAGCCCCCAACCGTTGAAGCATGTATATCGGTACCAGTTCGAACAGCATTTAGTCTTGTTTGCGCTCCCCTGAAGATGAGGGGAAAGCCTTGAAACCGGTAGGGTTAAACCGTCACAAAAAAGTGGAATAAACAGTGTTTGATAAAAATAAATTACACTTTCATTGTATACAGTAGAACCTGTTCGCGTGAAAATCTGACTAGATTTTTTTTACATTGCGCTTCAACGGCAATCGACCACATAGCCCTCGGTTTGAAAGACAGACGTCTTTTCAACTTTTATTTCCTATAGTGGTAATATAAAAGCGACTGCCCTGATTAAATTACGAGTATATGGAATGAATGTGTAATTACGAATGATATATTAAGTAAGATGAAGAAAAGCACTCTGAGATGGTTTAGGTATATAGAACGAATGAATTAAGAAAGACTAACAAAATAAAGTATACACTATTAATGTAAGTGGAAAGCGTGGTAGAGAAACACCAAGAAAAGTATTGTTGAATCAAGTGAATATTTGAAAGAAGGAAATGTAAAAAGCCAGAGATATCGTAAGAGTTGTATAAGAAGTCGTATGGATGTAAAAGAGGAAAAACATGTGTGGTACTCTGTCCTATCTGCCTATTCTGACAGGGAAAATGCGTGATGTTATGTATGTAATTGTTACCTTTTTAATATATTTATAAAAAAAATGAAAATTCAACGAAAAACACCTGATTCATGCCTTAACCAAATTTAATTTCCTCTCATTGGATACGGTCCTGATTTTGTGAATGAATATTTCTATGTAGCTCTGATGATACAATGGCCCTCCCCTCCGGCGCTGTATAACCTTAGTATTATAGATTCCTCGTCTTTATCCGCAACCAGAACCAGATATGAGCTTCACCACATCCACTGAGGTATATCAACAATGTGCCTCGCCTCGGGCTTAGATTAACGCGAGTGCCAAAAACATGTTTATTGTACGAGAAAAAAATCTGATTAATAATATCGAACGTTGAATAAATTTACTAGACCCGCTGTACGAAACGTGTTGTTTGTCGTATTATATATGAGTGTACAGCTCTTACTTTCTTTGAAGCCTTAATTTCATTGTGTTTAATATAGCTGTCCAATTTGTGATTTAAGATAGATATATATTCGACTAACGTTTGTGTTCACAAGAGCGTATTAGTACCAACATTAATGTATGGTCGTGAAACATGGATGTTGAAAATGAATAAAAGGAGCAGAGTAAATGCGCCTGTAATGCATGCATTAGGAAGAATAGGTAGTATGTATTGTAATGTGTTATTTATTGTATTATATTTTCGTTCCATACAGTACAACGTAGCGGGTTTATTGTCATTTGGCAATCTCTCCAACCAACCTAAAATATGCTGAATAGGTATTAACTTAAACTAGACTGGAATCTTTTAGTTTGGAAAGTTGTACATTTTTTTCAAAACCAAGAAAATAAAACAAATAAAAATATAAAATTACCAAAATTGAAACAAAGCAAGCTAGTTATTACTACGAAGCGTATGTTTTGTTGCCAAATCACAAAGTCAATTGTCTGAAATGGTCACACTGTAGTAGTTTAAAAAAATCCGTTCAAAAAAAATCAAAAAAGTTCAGATTACGATAATCCCGGACGTGTTAAGAAATCTTCTCCTGATATTCACCAATGACTCGATAAAGTTCAGATTACGATAATCCCGGACGTGTTAAGAAATCTTCTCCTGATATTCACCAATGACTCGATAAAGTTCAGATTACGATAATCCCAGACGTGTTAAGAAATCTTCTCCTGATATTCACCAATGACTCGATAAAGTTCAGATTACGATAATCCCGGACCTGTTAAGAAATCTTCTTCTGATATTCACCAATGACTCGATAAAGAGTACATGTCCGGGGAAATTCGTACACTTTGTAACTCTACTTAACAACATCTTCCCTTTTACTATTGTATGTTGATAAGTTTCTTTTGCTAGAAAGAATTAATTCAATTATCATTTCGAAAATAAGTGTGTGCACATTCCTGTGTTCTTCCTAATACTATACTTTGATTCAGAGTGCTAAAAGTATATTGCGATTTTTACTACGATTTTATAATTTGATTGATAAATTACATCCGGGAAGCAATGCATTGTAGAAACTTCCACATTGTTTGAATTTGAATTGCAGAATTGTTACATTACTTTTCAGTAATAGTTTAATGAAAGTTACATTAATTAACTGAGTTGAGGAAAAGTATTTGAGTATTTGTTAATTGACAAAACATTATGTTCAATTAGGCATATAAATTAAATAAGGACTAAACCCACAAAACATATTTTTTTAAATTATTTGTAGTACCGTAAAACCGCAAATCAATACTACGGTATAAGTACTAAGCCAATAAAATGGTTTTTCATGCATAAATTTCGACAAAAATATTTTCTGTATACAAGCTCATGCTAAGCGGCCGACTATGTCTTCAATTGGATGTATAAGTGCAAAAAGGACCCAATCCAAAAACACATTTTTTAGTTTATTTGTATTATCGAAATGACATACGTCGATTTTGTATTTTAAAAAATATTGTAAAATGTTTTTTCAAGGTTAAATTATCTCAGAAAATGTAAAATGCGGGCTGGACCCTTTATATACATGTCATATACGTTCAATTGATGTTAATGCGATTTGTATATTTCCAACATACATTATCTTGGGGAAAATCGCATATTCTTTTTGTGTAATATTTTAATTGACAATTCATTAAAAAAATCGAGTAAGTACTCATTAATTGCGATACAATATGAAATAATCTACGAGTAAAACCAATGAAACAAATGAATCAGGACATAATTAAGAGAAATAAACGTACTGGAAGAAGACGAATATCGTAGTCAAAGAACATAATGCAGTGGCTTCGACAGATAACCGTTCAGCCCTCAAGGTGGCCTGGCCTACCTGTTAATAAGATTTTGGTACCCAACATGTAACCAAAACAGACAAGATACTCTAACGAGAAGATTATGCTTTCTTTAGTTATTAGTATGCGTTCCAACAAAAATAATGGAACAGTTTCTTTATACAGTGAGTACACATCTTATCACCCGAAATAATAAATCATGCAGTTGATATGTTACATTTACTGAAGTGTATTTTGTTTTAACGGTACAGACCGTTAGGCTAGAAGTACGAGTAGGTACGAGTACGAGTACGAGTACGAGTACGAGAATGATCTATGCACGTCTCACCAAGAATGCTTCACATCCGATAATTGAGCAAGAGATAAACGCTGTGAAGAGTGCATCCATCCCATCCACTCATTTGCGTTGTTGATAACCGAGGCGAGGCGTTCAGCTCACAATTATTGACTTGGCGGTCAAAAACCTTTGTCGATACTTGATTGAGCGTATTTCCTCAAGTAGTTCTTGCCATACTATCGAATTACAAGTACTTTTGAATAGAATATCGATTTGACTGATTGTTTTATTTAACTGGGCATTTTTTAATGATATTTGCTTCGTTTATGAACCAAATTAAGGATACATAACGTACACTATAATAGATTGAGAATAACCACATCCTTCAAGGATACTTTTTCTTTAAAAATACATGTATAAGAAGCACTATATTAATTAAATTTATAAAAATAGATACGATGTAAGCATCACATCTTTGCCTTACCTATACATAATGCATAAAATAACGTTTTGATTTCAAATTGTTTCTGCTCACTACTATTCGGAAGTATCTTTGACAAAACTATATATTCTGTGTTGTACTCGTATGTTATTCCTGAGTTGTGGACATCGTTCTTAAGTTCAAGTTATTGAGTTTCTCCTCGGGCAACCTCCGTGACCTAGTTAGTAAGACACATGGGTTTTGGGCTCGGTTCCCGATGGCATCTCAAAAAATAAAAAAGATAATTAAAAATAAAAGAAATAATTAAGGTCTGGTAAAATAATTAGTTTAATAACAACATTCAAACAGACTTCGGAGCCCATATTTTTCAAAAAGGTATCCAGTCTGGTTTTCACTTAAGGAATCTTGAACGCGTTTCTAATTGGTTCAAAAATATTGCCACAAATATTATTAGCCTGCCAGGTATACTACGGAAGTGGAATACAATATTCGTCCTTGATAGGCCTCGTGATCGAGGATCCCGTCGTCATTCCAACGTCGCGAAGCTGTAAAGTAGAGTTTGGTTTTTTAAGGGAGGGGCCGTTGCACACCAGAAAACTTTAGTGTGCAACGTCTGTACTGGATCTGATGACACACCGAGATGAGACGATCGGACCACACCGGCATGTTTTTTTTTCTCTTTTTGAAAGAATATATATGATCAAACTTATAGGTATTCTTATACCCCCGAACACTAGGCAGGATGTGTCTGATCTGAAGACCTGTGTCGATCGAGGGGAATAACACTGCGCGGGGTTCGAACCGGTGACCTTCCGCACGGAAGCTCTAGTGCGTTACCACGCGGCCATGCGTCTCAAATAATACTATTCAATATGCAGATACCACGAGTACGCATGCGAGTGTTGTAACTTCCCTTGCGGTAGTATGGATAACACGTGCTCGTGCCGAAAGCTCAATTACTGGGGTCGAAGACAATATTGTCTTCCAGATACGCTTATCAAATTTCCTAATCACCAATTCAGGTATCATGAAGGGCACTCGACGAAAAAGGAAGAAAAAAATCAGTTCCTAGCTTGGGGCTTAGATAATTAAAAAGACCAATTAAGTCTACTCTTTTCATTCAGTCATTTAACAACTTTCCATTTGAAAGGAGAAATTTCCAAAATGGAAATTATCCCGCCAGACTCTATTCAATAGCATTCAAGTAGACTTGAAACGTAAATGTTGGTGAAGGGGATATTTGGTCGAACATTTTTTGTTTTAAACAATCAAGATTTCTATCATCATTATTACCATCATGTCATGGGATGTCTCTCTGTCCCTATGGAGTTAGGCAGAGCAAACTGATACTCACTTCATTATATCCTAGCACACATTATTTTTGTTTCTGCCACGTCCATAAACCGTTGCCTAATCATATATGTCCTTTTATTAATATTAAGTACTGCTCCTTCTTTCGATTCGCATAAATTTCTTAATATCTTCATTAATTATTGTGCCATATATGATACTCGTATTATTTTTCCACACATTTTACTCAACGTTCACTAGATTTATATTCCAACTTATTAACAAAGCAGATCTTATTCTTCACTCGGAAGAAAAATTATCAAAACTAAATCATATATATCAAATAAAATTAATATTATTAAATCACATTTTTTTAGATTACAAAGATAAAACAGAAAATGTATGCCACGCTGAGTTGGTCTAATGATGCGGGAGATTTGCCATTAGTTTTGCTACAATAGAACTTTCTACTGATTTCACCTGCGATAATGTTGTATTCGCACGTGGCAATTAATCTTTACATATAAATTTGATACAAGAGATTTATGGAACCCACTAAATAGAACTGATTGTTCGCTATCTAATAATGACCTTAGTGCGGGCCTGGTCCTCCACAGGACCGGTGTAAGAATAATTAAGTTTTTATAGACGTTGATATTGAGGATTTGATAGCGTTTCAACAGATCAAAACACATTTAAGATCGCGTACCTCTGAACCCAGAGCCTACGCAGGAAAAATAAGTCATAAACATCAAAAACTTCTTAACACCTAAATCATTTATCACAATCATGCCTGTCCCAATTGAGGTATACAGAAAGGAGAGTTTTTATAAATTCTCGTACTTTTTTTACTACTCGAATACAGAATTTTTGTAAATGTTGTAATTCATTCTTTCTACGTAGCTTAACAGATCAATGGCCCTTTCTTTATCTTAAACACTGCACACTCTTTCAATCCATATTCTTTCCTAATGTCTCCACTCCTTATACTATCTAACATTGTTTTTTCACACATTCTCAGCAACGTTGTAATTTCTGGCGCATTTATCATTCTTTCATCAAGGCAACAATACTCATACACGTCTAGCGCGTAAGAGTATTATTACCAGATAAACCTTCAAACTAGACTGGTACTCAATTTTTTCATATTTTTTTAAATACCATGAACCCGAAACCTCCGGGTCGAAGACCAGCGTATTACCAACTAGACTTATCGTCACCATCATCCTGTCGTGTAGCTCATGACTGAGCATCGTGACTCACATGATAGTCTCTGATGACTAGCCTCCATCCATCCCTGCACTCCGTGGCTCGAAGGGCAGTTGTTAAGGGTAGTCCGGTAGCGTATCTCGCTTGGTAAGTCCAACGCATTGGAATTCTTCCTCTTATGCGTCGTCCTTCCTCGCCTCCAGTAACCACAAACTTCTAAAAATTGTTTCCTTGACCACTAGCAATGGGCCCAAAGAATCGGAGGACCTGTCGAAGACATATTGTCGACAAACTGTCGGTGATTCTCAGTTCTTCGAGAATAGAGGCGTTAGTTCACCTTGTTGTCCATGGAATTCGTAACATCCTTCTCCAGCACCTCATTTTACAGGATTAACAAATCGTGCCGTATTTTATATATCACATTTCAAATGCATCTATTCTACTTATCTCGCTTACTTTCAGAGCCCAAGTCTCTATTCCATACATGAATATTGCATAGTCGAGAGACTTAACTAGTGATAAGCGACTTAAAACATGATAGTTATAGTTCTTATCTTCAGTTCTTTTTGCCATTCTAGTTCTTTTCATCTCAATCTCGCATCCTCCATTGTCGGTAATACTGGAGCCTAAGTAAATCAAGTCAGTAACCACTTCCAGACCATGACTCACATCACTTGGTGGCAATAATAATATATATATATATATATATATATATATATATATATATATATATATATATATATATATATATATATATATATATATATATATATATATATATATATATATATATATATATATATATATATATATATATATATATATATATATATATATATATATATATATATATATATATATATATATATATATATATATATATATATATATATATATATATATATCATCATCATCATCATTGTCAACCAGGGTCGATCCACTGCTGGATGAAGGTCTCCCCAAGTTGACTCCAAACAGTTCGGTCCTTTGCTCGCCGATGCCACGTGATGCTGCCATGCTTCCTGAATTTCGTCCATCCAGCGTACCTTCGGTCTTCTTCTAGGTCTCTTTATGCCTCTTGGATACCACTGGATTATTTCGGATGTTCATCGGGAGTCTGACATTCTGGCTAAGTGTCCAGCCCATTGCCACTTCATTCTTTTGCACACCTTTATAACGTCTTCTACCTTTGTTATATTGCGAATCCAGGTGTTTCGTTTAAGGTCTCTTTTAGTATATCCTAACATGCATCTCTCCATGCCCCTTTGTGCGGTCTGGAGCTTTTGCGTGTTCTTTACTGTGAGCGTCCATGTCTCGCAGCCATATGTAAGTACTGGAAGAATGCACTGGTTGTAGACCCTTCGCTTTAAGGATATTGGGAGATTACTTTTGAAGATGTTGTTCAAACGTCCAAATGAGCTCCACGCCAGTTTTGTCCTTCGTGCTATTTCCTCCGATATGCCACCTACAAAGGAAATAAGTTGGCCCAGATACACATATTCCTGGACAAGTTCTAGCGGCTTTCCATCTACGTTTATTGGTTTTGGGGTAGCAAAGCCGTTCATCATATATTTGGTTTTTGAAATATTCATTTTTAAACCAACTCCCCTGCTGACCTCTGCCAATTCTTGCAGTTGGTGCTGAAGATCATTCGGGTTTTGTGAGAATATAACGATATCGTCTGCAAATCTCAAATGGCTCAGGTATTTTCCATCAATCGCCAGCCCTTTATTTTCCCATTCTAGTTTTTTAAATATGTATTCCAGTGTAGCTGTGAATAATTTTGGGAAAATAGTGTCTCCTTGACGAACTCCCTTATCGATTCGGAAGGTTTCTGAGGATTTGTGGAGATGTATTTTTGCTGTTGCATCTTTATAGATGTTATTGAACAACTGAATGTACGCTCTATCAATACCTTGTGTCTTTAGAGCTTCTAGTATGGCAGTTTTTTTGACTGAGTCAAATGCCTTTTCGTAGTCCACAAATGCTAGATACAAAGGGAGTTCGTATTCCTCACATCGTTCTATTATTTCTCGCAGCACTTGAATATGATCCATGGTACTGAAACCCTCCTGAATCCAGCCTGTTCTCGTGGTTGGTTTGTGTCAAAAGTGCTCGAGAGTCGGATAGTTAAAATTTTTGTAAAAATTTTGTAAAGGGTAGGTAGCATGCTAATTGGACGGTAGTTCTTAAGATCCTCTTGATCGCCTTTCTTATGGAGAAGTATTACAGTTGCAGATTTCCAATCTTCTGGAATGTCTTTTTCTTGAAGGCACGTGTTGAAAAGTGTTGATAAGATGGTATCCACTTAAATATATATATATATATATATATATATATATATATATATATATATATATATATATATATATATATATATATATATATATATATATATATATATATATATATATATATATATATATATATATATGTATATATATATATATATATATATATATATATATATATATATATATATATATATATATATATATATATATATATATATATATATATATATATATATATATATATATATATATATTCTAATATATATATATATATATATATATATATATATATATATATATATATATATATATATATATATATATATATATATATATATATATATATATATATATATATATATATATATATATATATATATATATATATTATATATATATATATATTTATATATATATATATATATATATATATATATATATTATATATATATATATATATAAATATATATATATATATATATATATATATATATATATATATATATATATATATATATATATATATAT
>OX463838.1:25583192-25636050 GCA_949825065.1 Odontocerum albicorne
CAATAATATATATTATGTATATATATATATGTATATATATATATATATATATATATATATATATATATATATATATATATATATATATATATATATATATATATATATATATATATATATATATATATATATATATATATATATATACTCGTATATATATAATAATGAAAAAAATCATTTCTCGAGTTACAATAATGTATACAGAGTATGTTAATAATAGTATATACTAATAACTGTTTTACGTAGCTTACAATGTTGAATATATTTTTCGCAAACGTTCATGTTCATCATTTAATGTAAATAATTCAGATTTTTTGCATATTTTTTTCTGCTATAAGTAAGTTAATCTATCTTATAAATATGCATAAAACTGTAAATGAAAACTTGTTTAGTCTGTTCATCTAATACTTTTGGCGCCTGTGCAAAGCTTTCTTTGTTACTTTAATCAAAAGCTTGGCCAGACACACAATTTTAATTTTGTGTATATCATAAATAAATCGATATTTTGTAACGGATGTTAGCAGATTAATATACAAAATTTTTGCATAGAACTTGGCTTAAGGCCGTATCTCAGTGACACGTGAGAGAAAAAAACGTGAATTATTTTCCAACTTATTTATCTTTTAATTATCATACAAAAAATCTTTTTTTTTCTCACTGCTAAAGCAATATAAAATGTTTTTTATATCTTAAGACTCCGTGGGAAAATTGATAGTTTGTGAAACGTTTTTGACTATATTGATGTGATAACTTTAAATTAAATTATAACATACCGCAAAGAGTACAGCCAAAAGTGAGTAATTTCAAAGCTTACCTTACACAACTTCTATCAGATTATTTTGTAAAAACCTTTTCTTAAAATGTTTATCGGAGTCATTTCCGTGTTAATTGGCTTAAGTGATGGCCAACGTTTCAAAAGCATTGCAGCCTTCATCTTCAAAGCGATGGCAAAAATACGTTATCGAATGTTTGACACGCTCGCGGTAACCAGAGGAGGACCGAGCGAGTGTTTTGCGTACCCCTACACGGCAATTTTGCATACCTAAGTGCCAAACACGTGTTCACGTTACGGTCACAAGTACGGGTGACTTGGGAGGTAGGTGCTTACAATATTCGGTAATGTTTTTTGACGTCGCCCTGAGGATAATGGCTATAACGTTGCTCCAACATTTTTGCTAAATAAAGATGGTAACAACTCCGAAAAACATTCGAAGAAAACGCCGTGAAAATCTTCTGACATACCTGTTCTTGAAAAATCGCACGCGCTGCTAGTGCGTACAAACTAACTATGGATCTGTTTATGTGATTGCATAAAACATATATTTGTGAGCTTGATTTCAATCATCCATTTTATATTGATAAAACTTCCTAAAACACAAAAATATTGATTTTTTAAATATAACTTGCTAATCACGTTTATAAACTAGCAATTAAATAATACTTATTATATGTAACCCAATGAACTTTATTCCCAAGTCATAAAACGCAAAAAATCTGACTACAAGTTTTTTTCTGTATTGAGTAATTAATTTATGCCATCATTATCATATTCTTTCAAGATTTCATTAAAAAAATCTTATCGGTTTCATATTTTTCCTTCGACCTCCTGCACTTATTGGTTGAAAAAGGTGGTTCAGACAGACAGAAACTTTCACACGTATCAGAACAAATATATATGTTTCATACGATTCATCTGTTTTATTTTTTTATACTTTAATTAATAATTTCCGGGTTCTTTATAAAACATGTGTCAATAATTTATGCGTTGGTACCAGATTTAATTTGAACGCTTTTTAAATTATCGAGTCAAATCAGAAGAAAATACTTGAAGTTTTCATCAGTAACTATGTTTGAAAATTTACCTAGCACAATAACATAAATTTGTAAAAAAAAGGATCAAAATGAATTAAGATTTTTGTCCACAACAGTATTTTAATGCCAATTTTGATTTATGGTTTTGAACGTGAATTATAACTGCTGATTTAAGTAGGATGAAGTAAAGCACTCAAATGGTTTGAGCTGTAGATTGACTAACAAAACAAATATATGAAAGCTTGAAATGACTTAAATATATGATAGTCTGGCACTCTGTCCTCTCTGCTTATCGAGAGAAATCGACGTGGTGGTATTTTTGTAATAAATATGTATATCTACTTCGATTTTGATATTTATAAATAACAATTTTACACTCACTTCATGCTTTATTCACATCAGCTAATATATAACTAAATTCATAAATAATCATATCTGCTATTTAGTTGTCAAGTGTTAAACTCCGTAGAATCTTACGAGCTAGGAAAATATTTGGGCTTAGTCGTTTTTACCAACTAAAGAGTCAAGCATCTAAATGTCACAATACGTTGCCTAAGTAAACTTGCAATTACGAGGTCTTATGAACTGGACACACCTTAAAACTGCCTTCAACACCTTCAAATAAAGGAATTCTCACCCATTTAGATAAAAAAAACAGTGTTAAGTTTAATCTTTCATAGTTCGTTCTGACACTATCCTGAAACCGGCTCCGATTTTGTTTATGAGACAGCATTCTTACGGACCATTCCCCTTATCCTGCTCATGTCAAGTATTTATGAGACAGCATTCTTACGGACCATTCCCCTTATCCTGCTCATGTCAAGTGTTTATGAGACAGCATTCTTACGGACCATTCCCCTTATCCTGCACATGTCAAGTTTTTTTTAACAAACAAAATATCTAGTCTCTAGATATTTTATCAGTTGAAATATTCATATTGTCAACTTATCAAAACAATGATTTTATATAATATTAATGCGCACTCAAAATTCCAATTTGAGTATTACTGTTGTAACTTTTTTTAATGGTCGATAAAAGACCGACATTGTAATAAATAAATAAATAATGTTAAAATGAAGGCTGAAGCGTTTGTATTGCAAAATATAATTAATCCAAACTTTTTGGGTGTATAAAGAGATACAAATAATAGTTTTTCATTGAACCTATATTTATTTTTATGAATGATTTAAATACACAATAATTTTATGGTTACGAAGTTTACTATTATAAAAATTACATACATACCACCATCACGCCGTTTCTCTCTCGGGGTAGGCGGATAAGACAAAACGCAAGACTTTAGTATCGTGATACACATTTTTCACTTTTTCTGCGTCCATAAAACGTCTCATACAGCTCCTACGATTTTTGTGATTTACATTTCTTTTTTTTTTAATATCATTCACTTGACCTTACGAGATCAGAACAAATATTTAAAAATGTATTCAAACGAAAGTGACAAATTATGTTAATTATAGTATTTTTATATTAAGTTTTCTGCTTAATTCATTTGAGAATTATGCCATTTTTTTTAAATTGGATTTTTTTATCAATATTATTTGCAATTAAGTCATTTGCGTTCTCAATCCCCGTAACGCACAAATTGTTATATGTTGAATTGTTACCTTTTATCGACTGAATGCGCACAGAAAGTTATTTCAAGGTAAACTTGATTGAAACAATCTAGGAGCTGTAATCGTCTATAGAATTTGCAATGTGGAAAATTTGCACTATTCTGGTATCGCTCGGTGCGATACAATCAATATAATATCTGTGCGATTTAAAAGACAATTAAAAATAACATTTATCATTTTGATTAATTCTATTGTAATATTGCGGAACCAAGAATACATTTCAGTTATGTACAAGCTTCCTTAATAATTCTATTGTAATATTGCGGAACCAAGAATACATTTCAGTTATGTACAAGCTTCCTTAATAATTCTATTGTAATATTGCGGAACCAAGAATACATTTCAGTTATGTACAAGCTTCCTTAATAATTCTATTGTAATATTGCGGAACCAAGAATACATTTCAGTTATGTACAAGCTTCCTTAATAATTCTATTGTAATATTGCGGAACCAAGAATACATTTCAGTTATGTACAAGCTTCCTTAATAATTCTATTTGATCTATTTATTGATTTCCACCCTAAAATAATATATGTATAAGTCGTTGCTTCAGTTTTAAAGAAATCGAATTGAAACTTCTTCTTTCGAAGTTGTACCGTACCCTTCAACATATCAGAATTGTTGATTCGGGCCGACCGCGACTGGATACAATATTATCATACATATGGTCTGGATTTAGTATTTAGTGTTCAAGTAGGACTATGAATTCGTGTCTAGGTTGATGACCTAAACTAGAGTATCAATAAGTATGACAATATTGTAATTTGGTCGCAAATTACATGTATTTAAACCTCCACAATGTTAATGCCTTAACTATAAATAATATACGAGGATTACAGTATTAATACAGTGTAAATATTAGTAAAAAATATGAAATTAGTTTTATTTTATTAACAAATCTCTAAAGATTTAAGCCGTAACGATACAAATTTGATAATATTTCAATTTTGAGTTGCCTAGTTTGTAAAACGCTTGATTTTCATCTGGGAATTTCGGGTTCGATTCCCCATGGTTTCCAAAAAAAAAATGGGTTGGGACCCGAAAACAAATGTTGAATTTGAAGGTTAAGAATTAGATTTTAGGCAGACTTTGAATTCGGACCTTAAATAATAATAATGAGTTTATAAACTCACGGGAGCTCTGACACTGCACGAGAGAGCTCTGTCTCGGGATTCGAATTATTTATTGACAGATTAAAAATATTATAAAAGAATAAACTGAATGACATATGTGTACATAAAGTGTCAAGATAAAAATGGGTGGCTTCAGTATAATATTAAAAAAAACAATCTAAATAAACCCTATTTTTTTGGTATTTAAATAGTAATAATATACTCTTATGTAGAATATATATGACGTTTATATTTTATAAAAGTGGTAGTTTTTTAGTAATATCTTTGAAAAGTAAGGAAAATGTTTATACAAGGCCATTTTAACCGATCAATATTCAGGTATGAACATAATAAAATACAATAGATTTCTTCATACACAAAAGCGGAATTTATATAATTCAAGCATACCTAACTATCTATTTCTTGATTAAATTGGTTACTCTTATTATTGCATTGAAATGACTGTTCATTATTTTATCTCACTACGAAATCATTGTTGGTATTCTCGCAGAGTCACAAATATAATATAATATAATAATCGGGATTGTCTCGAATGTCTCCGCAACAATGATGTTCTCGCGAACAATGACTCTGTCAACTGATATCTCGTCTTCCTTGACTAATACTTATTGACAAATAAGGTATTCTCAATACCGTAATTAAAGTGAAACTTTATCTTGTAGTTTCATTAGGCGTGTTCATATCTAGCTATAACGAAACTAAAATAACAATGTATTTGACGACAGTGATTTGGCGCCCACTGTGATGTCTGAAAATAGTATTTTGACTTGGCAGAAGGATAAAAATAAAATTAATGCTATGGAGATGCGTGCACTATGAAAAATTTGTCAAGTTTGTATGCATGAAAGAAGATGGAATGAAGATATCAGAAACTAATGCATTTATACATCTGATGTTTTAAGTAATATGATGAAAGGGGCTTAAATATGGTTTGGACATGTGGAGAGAATGAAGAATGAAAGAATGACTAAGGGAGTATAGATTGTGCGTGGAAGAGGTAGACTGAAGAAAACGTGTCTGGATCAAGTGGATCAGATTTTGCAAGAAGGTAAAGGGAAAAGTATGAATATTAGATGATTACGCATGACATTATGCATTTTAGAGTTCTGTTCTTTCTACCTACCCCGCAAGAGACACGACGTTATATTATATATGGATGATAGTAATGTTGCTGTTAATGTTAATGGTAGTTATATTGATAGTTGCCGATCTTCTATACGAGTACATTAAGTCGGTGGTAGAGAATCCTTTTTTTCGATACTTTCACTTTCGTGCACACACTCGTAATAGGACATTTCACAGCATTATCATTTGACAAAGTAACAACATAGGCAAATATTATTATTATATAAGATGGCGAAATTAATTGCGCAGATGGCGAATCGATCAGCGGGCATAATATCGAATGGCCAGCAGTCAAGCTGCGGGTATACAGACACAGACAGCGGCTGCCCGGAGGCTTTGTCAATTGCCTTAATATGGACATACCCGTACATGCTTCAACATCTGAGGAAGTCTCCACAACTTTCGCTCCACCATTGCCAGTCCGATCGGTAGCTTTTTACGATTCTTTTTCCTATTTCCGGTGATAAATAAATTGTCATTTATAAATCTATCTAATTTCCTGAAGTGAAACAGTTAGTCTGATAGAATTTATAATTTTAGATTATAATGTGACTTTAATATAGAATATATTTTTTTATTACTACAATTGATAGAATATATTTTTTTATTACATATTTTATCCAGTTCATATATCTCTCACTTTTAACTTTGTTTACAGAGAAAAAGAAGGGTCTTGGTCTTATTTCATTATACTCGTAAACTTAACTGAATGTGTTTTAGGAATGAATGATTCTCTATATCAATTTGATTTGTATTTGTATACTCTCATATGTTAGGAAAAAATCTTAAAAGTTATAAATTACCTGAGAGATTGACTTCTTTTTAACTTATATATTAATACTTTTTTTTTCTTAATATTTTTAAGAAATAAAAACAACTTAACTATTTCGTGATTTATGTTTAAATATTATATTATATAAAAGTACAATGATTAATATTCATACATACGAGTATACACGTAGCATCACAGTGTGACCCCTGCGGATTAGGTAGATTCAACAGATTTCCACAGTTTTCTTTCCTGACATGTTACCTTAGCTCCCTAAACATTCATACGTTTCGTCATGAATATTCATATATTATTCATACATCTCACTTTAACTTCTTTCAAATCTGTCCGACATATTTTATTCAGTTTACCTCTTCCACGCACATCATGCACTTCTGATTTTATATTCACTATTTCCACGCACCCAAACCATCTTAACTCTACTTTCTTCGTCTTACTTATACCATTTATTTTAGCTATGTATTCATTATTGACGTTTCCAATCCTTCTTCTTTCATATATTGACACAACAAATTTGCATTAGTGCAGACATCTCTACAGCATTCATCTTATTTACGTCCTTATTCTGTCAAGTCCAATTCCAACTATCAAAGTGGGTTCCAACGACTGTCGTGCATCGTCATTTTGGTTACTTTTATAGTGCGGTAGTTACAATACATATTAAATTAAGTGTTCCGTTGACCGTATTTCCTATCGCTAGCCTTCTTTCAACTCTCCCATCATTCATTGTCATACTACCTAAATAACAGAACTCATCTACCTGAATATTTTTATCAGTCACATATAATGGTTCGGTTGCGAATCATTGAAAAAAATATTTCTGAACTATAAACTAAAACTATAATATTATAAGTATTTTTACTATAAAGCCACAAGATGTTTCGAACTAATTCGGACTTTAAATATTATAATATTATTAATATATCATTGTTTCATAGCTGTTGATTGCATACCCTTATCAATTGGCAATGTCGTTAAGTTGTCTTGTTTACTTCCTCTTCTCATTCATGAATGGTATTTTTAAACATTAAATGCAAAAACTTGATTATTCAAAATCACCATTTGTATTACAATGAGACATGATAAAACCTTGTTTGTTTTATTGAACCACGTCATTGTAAAGTGATAATTCTAAATTAATATTTATTATTAATGACTCGATTAGCTCCCATATGTTTACTTCTAACTACGCGACATAATTACCATATGAATAAATCAAACATGGCTAACTCCTTTTAATCTCGTCATGGGACATTCGATGTTTTACAACCATATATTTTATTCCGATTATGATTAAAAAAATCCTTCAATAACCTTTATTTATTTAATTTTATCTCCACAGCTACTACTAATTTCTAACTTTAAAGTACAACTAATTTCTAACTTTAAAATTTCGTAAAAAAAATCAGTAAAAAATTGTTAAGATTTATTATTTAGTTTTAAGGTTAGACTATGGGCTCGGGAATCAATTATGTTTAATTCTGTATGTGATGCCACAAATATGATCGCAAATCATCAAATGTTTACTAAGATTACGATATTAGTTTTGCACCCGGAGGTTTTATATTTGAATATTTATAGTAACCAAAAATACGATATAAGTAAAAGTATTCGAGTTATTTTTTTACATTCCATCCTTTATCAAATTCTAGTTCCTTGGAAAAAAATCCACGTGGCAATGAGCCCACCATATTGTATGATAGTATATATAGCATAAAAGTGTGATACAATACAATAATTAACTTGTGGAATCTGTGGCGACGGACTGAAAATAGTTAACAAAATGATCATAACTTACTTCAAGTGTACGAGTACCCGCATATCGTCGTTGATCTAGCGTTTTAATTTTTTTTTCAATCTCAATTTACATGCGAACGTAGAGAGTGTGTGATGAGGAGTTGCTGGACATGATTTTAATGTGGTTATTGAGATTTTAATGGTATTTGAATTGTGTGTGTGTGATAGCTAGAGACCGACCAGTGTCTGTATAGATTTATAAATACAGAGTGTGCATGTTTTAGTTGAATACTTTAGTATTTAGGACAAATGTGTAAAGTTTATGATTGAAGAATAATACTAAATTGTCACAGGCCTTACAACAGGGGGAGGGGTTTATCATTGTAATGTACTCGTACTTGTAATATCTACGGTTCGCCTTTCAATTAAAGCGACATAAATTTTAAATTGTGTGGGTATTAAAAATTAGTGCCCTAAAAATATACTCATTTAAAATTATTGTTTTTTTTTTGTTTTTGTCTAAAGCAAGAAAGTTCCCAAACTTTTTTCGGCCGCCGACTCCTTTACCAAAAACTTTTAAAACCGTCGACCCTAATAATTTACTTTAATTATAGTACTCGATACTGTATACAGTACTCGATATTAAATATTTAAATAGATATCAAACTTTTCATTTTAATCACTTGTAATTAAGGATTGAAAAAGATAAAAAGACTACGGATTATGGCATTATCTTGTGCAACATTTAATATCGAAATCTGCGCTGACGAAAATTATGTAAAAAATAAACTCTTAATGACAGATTTTTTTACCTTTTCATTCACAAGTTTGGTATGTAATGTGTTTTTATCAAATAAGTGTTTTTTTTTATTATTTTACTTCTTAATGAGGTACCTATTGGAATCATAGATATTTTGAAGTAACAAACAAATAGCAGTAGTAAGGGGGGTCTATTTTTGCTGTCGTCGACCCCCAATTTTTTTTATTGAAACTATCGACCCCTAGAAAAATCAAATCGATCCCAGGGGGTCGATATCGACCACTTTGGGAACTCTTGGTATAAAGCATGGTGTGATAGAATAGTACTATTCTCACCCCTAAAATAAAATCAATATAATATAAATGAATTTGCTCTTTCATCGACAATAACTAATATGCGATACATAAGGAACTAAATTTCCTGATGTTTTGTTTATACAGATGTCTTTACTAACTATGATTTTAAAACATTTTATTTTCTTAGTTCATATAGTTTGTAATTTGCCAAATATCATTTTGGTGATTTTCACCAACCTAACAATTTTTTTAAATGTCACATACTACTCGTATTTAAGACAATCCTGAATTCTAATATCATTAAAATTAATAAAATTTTCACTTTTATTGTGTTTTTTTAAAGGAATCATTTTGTGTCTAACAACGAGTATCATGCAAAACCCCTCAAGTCTTGCGCGATTTGAATTGTGAATAAATAACAAATAATGTACATAACATACTCGTATGTTAAGATGAATCCATAATAAATTTATCGTCTTTCAAATGTTGCATTGAACTTTTCCGATGAGACTTTCTCCTCAGGAAACGATCGATTATTATTTTTTTACGGAGACAATTTAAGTGCAGGTTTAATTATTTTATACATATTTTTGTCTGTCCGCTATCTCAGTTGATTATTTCTTTTGTGTATGTCCGCTATCTCAGTTGATTGTTTCCTTTGTGTCTGTCCGCTATCTCAGTTGATTGTTTCCTTTGTGTCTGTCCGCTATCTTAGTTGATTGTTTCCTTTGTGTCTGTCCGCTAATCTCAGTTGATTGTTTCCTTTGTGTCTGTCCGCTAATCTCAGTTGATTCTTTCCTTTTTGTCTGTCCGCTATCTCAGTTGATTGTTTCCTTTTTGTCTGTCCGCTATGTCAGTTGATTGTTTCCTTTTTGTCTGTCCGCTATCTCAGTTGATTGTTTTCTTTGTGTATGTCCGCTATCTCAGTTGATTGTTTCCTTTTTGTATGTCCGCTATCTCAGTTGATTGTTTCCTTTGTAATTAAAGATTTATTTATTGTTATTTAAAACTTTTGTTTAATAATTCATACATCACCAGATTCTTCCCAATTTTTATATTTTCGTAAGTTATACATCTGACAGAAATTATGTCACTATTAATAAACTTACTAATATTAACTAAAATATTTTTTCAAATTTAATATTTCAATCATTTTGTTTGGAGCAGGTTCATAACACCAGTGCAGTCAGTTATAGTTCGTAATAACATGTTATATGTTAAAATTGTCACCCTGCAGTACTTTTATATTGTCATTCTATTCATTTTTATTTATTTATTTAACACTTTTATTGCAAATACAATCTGGCAGGCTTATTGCCAGGCGGCAATCTCTTCCAACCAACCAGACAAAAGTAAATGAAGCAAGTTACATGGTCGCATAAATCATTCAAATTACTATCCATCCCCACGAAATCCATAAACATATACGTGAGCACATGCCCACGAACCCCACAAAGACGGACAATCACCCGAACATTCTTTTTCATATAAAGTGAGATATCATCAATCAAAAGGAAATGAAGGGATAGTGGAGAGGAAAGGAAAAGAAAAATCAGGAATGAAACACGTTATTTTACTGACTAGAAATGAAAAGTTTTTTCAGTCGCTATGCAAATCATGCCAAGGACGGAGCGAGTCTTATATTCAGTTTTAAAGTATAACTTTTGATATTTTTATAACTTATTTTATATAAATATATTATTTATTTTCTGCAATGTAGCATGATATTTCAATGTAAAGCTCTGTAGTTGTTATAAGTTGAATCAGTTTACGCAAGGATTTAAGATTTTTTAGTGTAATTTGTTTTTTTTTTTCCGTCAAAATAAATCCCACAGCAACCATTGTTTTCGTGAATTCGGTCAAGGTGTAGGTTTGTCTCTTTTCTATGTACTCGTATATTAAAAAATCAATAAAGTTATGCTTTTCCACAAGTTTCTTTTTTAGAAGAGTTTCTTAGTTTCCTCTGGTTTTTTTTCTTCTAATTTAACTAATTAGTAAAAAGAACCCAGCCCATAAGTCGATTTTTTGCCTTATTTGAAATATCGAAAAAGTTTAAATTAATATCGTTTCTGCAAAAAAACATTATTTATGGTTCAATTCTGTATAAAAAACATTTGGTCCATACAAACACATACAAAGCAAAGTGATGTTTCCTTGAATATCTTACAACAGGTAAAATGTGGGTGGTGTCCTTTTAGCAAATAAATGTAAAATTATTAATAAAAATTCACGTTATCCTCTTATACTCGTAACATTCCAGTTGCTCAACATACCAAGGGATCTAACGCTTTTATTCTGTACCCAAGAAATTGACTTCACCAAAGCTTCATTCGGCCACTCGGTAGTTTGTCAGATGAGTCCATTTCTTAGTCCGACATTGCAACCATTCGAGACTGACCGGCATGGCCAGTTAGTGTCAGTTAGCCATTACAGCTATACTGTAAGTGCGATGAAATCGAAAGTCTTTCTCCGCCTTTGCGTGCGGCGCGCGCGCCTTGCGCAGCCATCCATGTGCCTCGAGACTCCAATGCGCTACCGTTACCTCAGTGCGGAGCACCCACAAACACTAACTGTACTTTTTCAATTGGAATTTAAATAATATTAGATAACAATCAATTAGATTATTTCAAATATTGAATAGCTGCAAAAAATACTAGAGTATCGGAAGTTATAATATATTACGGGGCGGGTAATTAAATTTAACGGCAATAAATCATCATTTTTCACACAGGATGCTCTTCTTTGATGTTCATTACTATTCAAACCTCTCCTCTGCTTAGATACCAAACCTCTCCTCTGCTTAGATACCAAACCTCTCCTCTGCTTAGATACCATACCACACATTTACATTAGCATTGGCGAATTCAGGTCACTTAATTAAAATTCAAGCGTTAAAGAAACCGTTTACTGCTGTCTTAAACAGATTGGTCTAAAATGAAAAAAATATTTGCACTGGAGATTTTTTTTAAATAGTTATTTTAAAACTAAGAAAACTTTTGAAAAATTTCAATAATTACGGGAAAACAATGAATGACAGAATAAAAAATTAAAACGATTAGGAATAACTGCGGATTGAAAAAAAATTATATATGTACTTAATATGAAGAAAGGAGCCTTTAGATAGTTCGACCACGTAGAAGGAATGAATAAGTAAAGATTTACATAAATAATCTATAGAAGTAGTATAAAAGGTACGAAAAGTTTGAGAAGACCTAGAAAACCATGACATAACCAAAACCTTCTATAATAGGAGAGTGTGCACAACGAGGTATATGGACGTGACAGAAACGATAGATGTGAGCCAGGATCAAATGAAGTGAATATCTGTTCTCTCCGCCTACCACAATAGGGACATGGCATGATGGGGATGATAACGATGATTAATAATTCACCAGTAACCAACGACGTTGTACAAAATATGGCTATGTGGTGAAGGGGAACGGGAAGGGTAAACCCAACACCAACTAGGGCTCATGCAGCAAGAAAAGTAGAAATATCATGTTTAACCCCACTCTCACTGCGCAACAAGACATATACGAGTATGTTATACGTATTATAATATTTATAGTTAAAGCATTAACGCTATGGAGGTTTAATGACATATTCCCCTGATGATAAGGTGAAAACCTTGAAACCGGTAGGGTTATATTGTTATATAAAGTGGAATAAACAGCGTTTGACTAAACAAATTACAATAAGACATACTCGTAATATAAAAATTAAGTAAATTTAATATATGTATTGCAAAATACATAATTTTTGGAGCTGGCTACATCACGAAGAGACTATATTTCTTGATATTTTAATGATCTATTTAATATAATGCTATGAAAATCTTATAATTTGTTACACTTGGAGAATACAATTCATAACCATAAAATATTATTGAATTCAAAATACTCAAGTAATTATGGCGTATTCTTTCTTTATCGCGTGCTAAATGCTGAGCGGTATAGTCCTCGACCTTGTCTGGAACTTGGTGCACCACCTTTCTCCCTCCTTGCCGGTCCTGAGCCGTATTGAAAATAGTAATTAAAGAGTATCTGGTTAACTATTTTATTTTTTTCTTCCATCTTATAGGAAACCTACATCTTGCTCATTTTTCCTCAACTATCCTCGTGATCATTAGACTTTGTTATTTTTTCTGGCATCATTTCCAAAAGTATTAAGATTCTTTTTCTACGTGCTATCGAAAGTAATCTCTATTTTTGGTGCACCTTGTGGTCTATGAAATACGAAGTGTTCGTCTCCAACAAATCTCGAAGGCATATATTATATTTCTTCCCTTCTTTAACGTCGTCCATGTTTCTTCTCCATACAGTGCTATGGAGAATATTAAAGATTTAACTAGACAACATAAATGGTTATAAATGTTGCAATCAAAAAGATTAATACTTGGGTACACACTTATGCACGTGTAAATATCTGAATACATTCAGTTGATTATTGACAATATCATCCACCAATTCCAGACTATTGTTGATGGAGAAATTGGTATCATTTGACACGTGTAGTATCTATTGCCAGCAGTGATGTAACTATTATTCCACGTGGGGTACTCATATTATTCACAGCATTATCTCGCTCTTCAATGGGCATTCTTTCCAAATACTATTGGAAATGTTTAAAATTATAACAAATTAATGCATTTATCGTGTCGGACTGATAAATGCATCGATTTGTAATGTTTATTCAGTCAATTTTCTTATCTCGATTACCCTCATAACTTCCTCTGTAACGGTCGTTTTGTTATTTCATTATCCATTTTATACTCATCCGCAGATATTTTCAATTAATTGTCAATAAAAACAAATACTTAATTCTCCTTTTATTACCGTCAATGCTTTCAACAATGAACAATAAATCTCGTCATCACACAAAGTTTTGAAAAAATAATTGAGTCAGTTATGAAAAAATATTTTATTATTATCATCATCATCATTACGCTATGTCCCTATCTCGCGGTAGAGAGAAAACTGTCTAATTCATTCTATCTTGACACACATCTTTCGTTTCTGCCACGTTCATACAACTCGACATGCATAATTTCCTAATATACATGCTTTTTGCTGTTCCCTCTTTTAGAATTTTACTCTTTTTCTAGATCTTCCTAAACTTTTCGTAGCATCTGTGTTACTTATATAGATTATTTTTGTAAATATTTCATTATTCTTTTTTTTCTAAATGACCGTACCATCTCAATGATCCTTTATTCGTCTTAAACACTGAATGTCTTTCAATTTTAATTATTGGGATCCGTATATCCTATTGATGGGACCAAGACTCCATTATGAGCAGTCAGCTTTGCACCTCTTAAAATGTTCTGGTCAGTAAACACATTGCATAACCTACCTGTACCCTTAGCTTAGTTGGTATGATGCCAACTTTCCGATCCAGGGGATTACAAGTTCGATTCCCGTTGTAACCCATATTTTTTTAAAAAGCATTTCACTTAAGGCTTCTTTAACTCTTTTCTGGTTGCTTAGAAGACATTGTTACATAGCAATACGCCCGCCAGATTGGTCTGTTATACAACGAAATTTGAATACAATACAACCTACCATTCACTATATTGCCTGCTGCCAGTCTTCTTTCTGTAACGCACTTCACGCGGCCATTCGATATTCCAAGATACACAATTACCTCGACTGGTTCTAATTTTATTATTTTGACATTCATACATTTCTCGAGATTTTTTTGCAATTATTTAAAAGAGAACATCGCAAAAACATATTAAAACTTGATAATTCAAAGAGCACGTGTTTAATACTACGTATGATATATAGCTCCAATATACAAATTTTGTTTTATTGGCATTTTTATGCCTAAATGGTTAAAAATGAAACTAAATACCTTCGAAGGTTAACTGAATATTATATTTCTATCGTCAATAGACCATGACCATTAGGTTCAACATAATGTTAGCAAAGAGCGTTTCAAAGATTTTTGTTAATACAATTTATTAGGACAGTCTTGATCAAATAATTAAATAATCATGGTCTAAAATACAATATTCATATTCTCAGAAATATAATACATGAAAAATGATTTTCTTTCTAGCTTGTTTCATATGTTAAATGATTTGATTTTGACTTCTAACTTCTTCATTAACCTCTATCTTCAAGTTGTCGATATTCTTCGGAAATTTCCTTTTAACTTTCCCCGACAATATTAAACAACTTTCTCGATTGTTATCAACTGTACCTGGTACGTCGAAAACACCTCGTATTTATGCTTTAAAAAAAAGATAAGTATGAAATCATTTGAATAAAAATATAATGGAACAGAGTTTTGTACCAAAACATATGCCACGCTACTATTCCAGCATTAACAGACACTATTTTGCTACTTTCTCGAGCAAACAATGTGCATTCGACACACATTGATAAGTTACTTATGAAAATGCACTCGTATATAAATATTCAACATATTATTAAGCACGTAAACTGTGCTTACTAAACGTCTATGGATGAGAAATTTCGCCACTTTCTTGGACAAATAATGCACGCTTGACACACTTGTTTCATATATTGTCAATTTATTTTGTACCAGTTTACATTTAGAGTGTATTCTTAAAAAAAATTACCATATACATCTATCATTATTAATCTCTGAGTATAATGTACATACTTAATATATTTTTCGTTTAAAAGACGAGAAAATTTCGTTATCCTCCACAAGTGGAAAAATGTTTGTTGTGTTATCCCTCGCTAACTCCGCCTTTTTGACCACTTTTTGTCGCTAATTCACCATTCTTACCTAAATTCGAAGGCTGACAAAGATCAAAGTAAAGTAAACACGATCAGGTATTTCCTATCAATATCGCAGCAGTTTGTTATGGTATTACCAAACGAATTCATAATTGATAATCGTTTCAATATCGACGAGAATTTCTGACTGCAAACTTCACTTCGATCAGTTTTTAGTAAACTGTAGTCGAGGATTGGATTTGATCTTGTATTTTAGGGTGCTTCTAAACCCCACCTCAGAAATTGGCCCTGGATAACCCTATCTGGTATTTCTACTGTTCGGACCGATCGATCGATAGAACTCTCTTTGCTAACTGTTGTATATCCTTTCCACTACTTCATAAGAATCATAACGGGTTGTGTTAATTATATAAACCTTCATTTGAACTAAGATAGCTTTTATTTAAGGTTATTGGGCTCGAGCATTTGTCAATAAAATGAATACAACTTACAAATAACATTCTAACTCACAAATTACATAACTGTCATAAAGAGAGCGCTGTTGATAAATGGAAATAATGGTGTATTATTTATATAAACACTTCTTATTTGGATGTGTTGATATTTAATATTCTTGTCAATTTTTCAAGTATATTTTAGAAAACTTAGATATAAAAAAACATTAATACCGTTCAAAAATGTTGGGTTTTTCTTTAGAATGTTTTAAATAATAATTCTAGAATCCATTGATTACTTACTATATTTCTATGGATAGTTTTCTTAGCATAATCAATCAATAAATAAAATCACATCTCATATAAATTCATATTAAAATATCCGTTAGAATATTCTTACTTCCCTTTGCCATTAGAATCGGTTGAATCTTCACGCAAATGACATTTGCAAAACACATTATCTGGACTGAAAATCACGACACGGCGTGGTTTATTATAATAACCATAACAAACACTTGCAAATATTCATTTAATTGGGGTCAGTAGACATATTATATTATCGAGTTTTCCTCCTGGTATGGATCACAAGATTAAGTAATTATGTCAAATCTTGTATTAATATGTTGACAATCAATGGTATTTTTAATACTAAGAATAAGATATAATCGTACTATTATAAGTTAAAATCATTCCAGCGTTTATCAAATTTGGAAAAAAGTCATTGCTTATGTTTAACTGAAAAAAAAGTTAGTGTATACGAGTATATGTGAACTAACTTAAATGTTATTTTTTTGTAATAAGTACGAGTATATGGAAAATATATTTTAAATGAATTGTCAAGTTATTCATTCAGTCAGAATGAAAAATGCTTTGAAGCCGTTATAATAGAGGTTACCGACTATCAGGTTATTTTAAAAATATATTGATATTACATATATATACTTACAAACCATTACGCCATTTCCCTGTCGGAGTAGACAAAGAGGACAGAATGTCATAATTTCCAAACTTAGCATCCTTAGCCTCTTCCATATACATACACCTTCTCATCCAAGTTCTAAGATTTCTCTGACTTTCTACTTTTCCTTCTTTCAGAATATCATTAACTTGATCCAACCATATTTTTGTATTGATATGAATTTCTTATACTTTTCTCAATATACATATATCTGCGAATAATAACTTCTTATACCCAATAGTATTAATCTAATGTAGAATGAGAATCTTGGCCAAAAAGTGTGAGTAAAATTAATTAGTGTAATAATTTTATCTCTAATTATTGAGAAATCGTTATTTGAATTATTTCAAGTAGTAAAATTACGACAACGTTCATAATGAACTGTGATCGTAAAGAATTAATAGAATTGCTACTACTTATATAGAACTACTACTTATATAGAATTTCTACTACTTATATATTTCTACTACTCCATTGACTGGCATTATCTCGATTGTACTGTTAAAATGAAGAACAGCTGTTTTATGTTTTCATTTAAGGAAATAAAACATTTTTGATTAAATAAACTACATTCAAGTTCAAATTAATTGTCTCTTAATTCAAAACCTTACCATTGTATAACAAGATAACTCAGTTGTCATAGATATTAATTGAATAGTTTCCATTTCCAGCAATATCTCAGATTACATACAAAACGCTATGTCCTGCGCAGATTTACAATGTAGGAGATATTATATAACTCATTACAATATATGGGAGGCGATGTCTGTATTTGCACACAACGATGATAAAGAAACAGGATCAAATGGCATGAATAAAGGATATAGTAAAAATATATCTTTTTGAATTATTGCCACAATACGGTGATTTTCTCCTCTTACAACTGCACTGTTCAAACTTCAAACAATTAAAGTTTATTACAATTTTTAATGTTTGTATTTTCCGTTTTTTTCAATTTTAAGATCATAGTTATATTGCACTGAAAAGTTTTCTACATGTATGTGTATGTGTAGTATACATAATAAGAAGTTTTTAATATCCTAACGTTTGTGAAGAATGTCTGCTGTTATACAAACTGTCAAATTTTAATATAATACGAAATTTTAAGTTGAAAATTTATTATAAACTAGTTTTACAAATTATTTATTTATTTATAAACAAGTTTTGCAAAGTTGAAAATTCATGCATTTTATTATTGTACACTTATAAAAATGTTTAATTAATGATATATATATATATTAGGATAATGAAGAGATCGGTGGGTGTGCAATGATCAGCGGTCTTTCATACTCGTAGAACGACCACCGTAACCTTGTTATTAAGATGTCAGTCTTCTGACCCGCGGGTTGGAAGAAATTGTCACATGGATATAAGTTCGGCAGGTTGTATTATATATTATGTAACAAAAATGTAATACGATACAATGTCTGAACAATTAACTGAAACACGTATTAAGGTGTTCATTTTATTCACCAATGCATATAGCAAGGACTATCAGCGGTAGAAGTAATGTTACACATACTAGATTGGACTAAATTGAGCAGCCGTGATTGTATTATACAAAATAAGTTTTGGTTTTTTTATCGTCTCGCTATTTTTTTTGCACTGATACATATTTCAAAGATAATCTAAAAATAAGCAACTTCAAAATGTATAACTTGCCTTTCGTTTTCTGTAAATAAATTTATCGTTTTTTATTCATTATAATCGCCTTCTTAATAAAATCACTTTCCTTTTACATTTCCTTATTCCTCTTATTTATCTTACATAATATATTACGTTTTTAATTCGCGTTCGTAACTGTAGTCTATTTTATCGATTTGATTGCAAAGTGAAATAAAATAACAAAACCAATAATTTAATAGATATTTTATCTACGTTATATCAGAAATTGTTTTGCAAGAATTTAATCATGATTAATTGTTAAGATTAGTGTTTTACAACGCGATTAAAAAAATGTACTGATGTTTCGTGAATCGATATGTAATTTTTTAAAAGTCTTTTTGGCAATTGTTATTCTTGAAAATCATAAAAATTTTCTCCTTGTTTCAATCATATATTAAGGAAAAAAATATTTACAATATATAGCATTGAATGTTCGAAAACATAACTTTTGTCAAATTGCAAAATGCATTTTTTAACCACTACTTGTGTGCAAACTCTGCAGCGCCTAGTCGATGACACTGGTGCATTGAGACAACCGAATTGTAGTTAAATTGATGACTTATATATGTAATTCTCAAATATTTTAAGGTAGGTTTCATGAATAAAAAAAATTGGAACTCTGATAGTGACGAAAGTTTAGTCAACACTTAATTTCGTTTATTTTGCTAAAATAATATATGATACATGTTATGCCGGCGGCGTCACACAAAGACACCTAAATGTTTCTGAAATTAATTAATTGATCTAGGTATTTAATTAAATCGAAACATTTATTAAAAAAACTAAATTCTTTTGACTAACTAATGGTTCCGTATATTACCGCAGCACTATTTCAATATCATAGATGTCTAATTAAAACGGTTAAAATATACCATATATGTAATGCATCTTATTCACACTGTAAATCTGATATAATGTGAATGTAAAGAAAAACAGAAAGAGTGGAAAATGTGTAAGATAATACCAATATGAAAATACATTGGTGCATTTAAGGTAAGACGTTATGGATTTCCCTCACTATTTATTAACTTATAGATAGTAAAATACAACGAAGCCTCGAAGTTTTAATAAGAGCTAAGTTGCATTGAATTGATCTATGGAATAATATGAATGAAAGCAGCAGAACAAATGCAGTGGAAATGCATCCACTGGGAAGATAATGTGGTGTGTCGATGTAAGGCAGAATAAGAAATATAATTATTAAGGAAGAATGTGAGCTTAAAACTTATTTGTCAAGTAAAGTAAAAAGAGCACGTTGAGGTGGTTTGAGCATGTTGAACGGATGGATGACGAAAGACTGACTAAAACGAATTTTTAATGTAAGCATAACTAAGAGTCATGGTCGAAACAACCGAGGAAGTATGGCTAGACCAAAATAATGAAATTTAGAAAGAAGGAAAGTTTGAATGTATTATATAACTCTTTCGTTGTACACAGTACAACCTAGCGGGCTTATTGCTATGTGGCAATCTCTTCCAACTAACCAAAAAGATGTTAAAGTGTCCTTAAGTGAAAATCAGACTCGAATCCTTTTTAAAAGTATCTGGTTTCTAGCAGGATTTGAACCCGCAACCTCCGGGCTGAGAGACCAGCGACTTACCAACTAGGAGATCATCGGAGAAACAAAAGGAACTATGTGTATATGAGAAGATGATAGAGGAGGCGAAGGAAATATTTCATGATAGAAAAGTCCTCTCTGCATACATCAACTATGAAATGGCGTAATGGGATGTATGTGTGTAATATAGAATCGACATTAAATAGCATTATCATCAATCGTAATTCAAATTTCATTCAACAGAGCAAACGAATTCTTTATCTGCTATCATTGTTAAGCTTCATAAAAGAACGCATTTTAAAAGAAATTTAGAGGGCAAAGTAGAATTATTGAAAATTCAAAACGTTAAAATATTTCCAAATCGTATCTATTGAATTGTGTGAAAGTGTTGAACATTTTCGGAGTGCTTCATACTTGAATGTACGAGTATGATCGAATAAAGCAATATGTTAGCAATGTGCGAGTACTCCACTTCATTCACGTTTTCTATTCGTGTTATTATGATTCGGATTGCACAGTTACTGGACAGCCTTGAAAGTTGACTGTTTTTTTTAAGATTAGTTAATTTTATTTATGAATTTTAGTTCACTAACTTTTATGGTTTAATTTCAACCCATAAATTATGTTTATTTTAAATTAAAAAAATCTTGCTTAAATATCTTCAATTTATTATTGGCAAAGTTTATCAAATATTTGGATCAGTTAGTGTTCGTATGCATAAAATTAATAATTATGACAGTCAGATAAAAGAAATGTAACAAATTGCAAAATGCCTTCATGACCTTGTTGGTAAGACGACTGTCTTTTAACCCAGAATTAACGCATTCGATTCCCATTGGAATCCAGATATTTTAAAAACTACCCAAGTCTGGTTTTCATTTAAGGCTTGTTTAAACACTTTTCTGGTTAGTTGGAAAAGATTTTCACACGGCAATACATCCGCTAAATTGTACTCTGTATAACGAAATACAATACAACATATATCTGTACGTACTGGCAAGGTGAAAAATAGCATTTTTGGTGAATTCTTTTTCTGAGAAATCATTTTACAGATATTGTATTCTGTTTTAGAAAATCGTAATTTTCTTCATTCTTTTAAAGCAGAAAACGCACATTAACTGAAACGCACGAAGGTTTGTGATATATCCAAATTGAAGAAGAAAATCGTGTTGATTTTTATTGCGCACGAGCAAATTTTCCAATATTATCAGAAGAATAAAAATTAATTACTCTAAACACGTATCTCAATTAAATTGCAAGTCACTTCATTATTTAAAAAAAGGACCGCAGATGAACTGAAACACACGAAGGTTTATGGTAAGCCAAATTGACGAAGAAAATCGTAGTGCTTTTTATTACGCCGGAGCAAATTTACAAATATAAAAAAATAATTAAATATACACTTTAAACACATATATCTGGTATAATTTATCTCATTGTGTTAAATTAATAAAAATAAAGCAAATATATCCCTTCTTCGTGATGTAAAATACATTTTTTCAAAAGAAAGTTTTTACATTACGAGTATTATAAAACACAATTATCTTCTCCTGGACAATGTATCTATCTCATTTTATTCTGTGTTATTTTAATTTAATTATTTTCCCTGAGTTATTTCAATTTCATTGTTTACCCCGTAATAATCTTACAACAATTATGTAAAAACAATATTTTTCATCTCAGTCGTATCGCCTCCGATTCTTATAAAATGCAATTACGTGTTTTTTATTTCAACAACTCGACAAGATCAAATCAGACCAGATCAGACGAAGGCGATACAAGAAGTACTCATATCTACATTGAATAGTTTCCCACTCTATTGTTGTAATCATTAATGTTTATCATTTAACATGTGAAAGTATTTCCGAGTGACAATTGAATCTCTTGCGACCATCAATTTGCATTGTTTAGTGGCATTTTTTAACACCCTCATCTTTTTAACTAATAAATGCTTTGTCACTTACACCTCTCGTGTGCCCCGAACAATAATTATAATTGTGTTTCATAACTTTCACGAATATTACCGACGCACCTTGGATATACATACATATATGAATCAACCCATTGCCATCGGATTTTATTAGAAGAAGAATCAGCGTTTAATATTTTAACTTATAACTATATAACTTCAGTAAATTAAAATCTTAATTTTAAATTAAATGTCAAAGCATATTTTATTAAAACGAAATTCAAATACAAATATTTCATGTTTTTTTCATTGGTTTCCATTTTTAGGATTATACATATAGTTTGAAGGTTTTTTTAAACATTAAAAACTGAATTTTATAGAATTATACAAAACAAATAAAAAAAAACAGACTAGTACTACGAGATAAAAATAAAGAAATGATCATACTTTTTTCTGTCTACACAGACTATTATATAATATTACATTTTTGTTGTATAAAATACAACCTGGCGAGCTTATTGCCATAAGTAACCATCTAGATAAATGTTAAAGAGGCCTTAAGTAAAAACCATACTGGAATCCTTTTTAAAAAATCTGGTTTCTAATGGGAATCAAACTCGCAGCCCCCGGATGGAAGCCAGTTGTGTTATGAACTAGGCCTCGGAGTTCGTCAAGTCGCGAAATAATTCAAATATCTTGTCATGATCAGCCAAAAGTCGGATATGAATTTACGCCTTGTAAGCTTTTAATATTATAGGAAGTCGGTATCAGGCACCGATTTGTATACCAATGGGTAAAGTATTTTTTTAAGTCCACCTGGGAAAAATAGCGCAGCCATTGATCGGGTTTTTGAGCTGATGTGAAAGTGCCTGTATAGCTGTAAGCATCACATTATGTCGGCTCTCATCCAGACACACGAGTTCTGCAAAATATATTCACCAAAAAAGTGAACATTCGAAAGTATTTATTCACCTTAACAGAGAGCCAAATTATTATTTTTCTTCTATGAAGCTCAAGTATTTCCTATAGAAATAAAACCATTGAAATAGAAATCGATGAAAACGTTTCGCCAAATCTTATTTTCAATATATCGAGAATAATATGTAAAAAAATTGTTTTATTGCCAATAATAACCTAATTTTCTGATTCTATATTAACAGAGAGTGAAGTATTCAAAATTACAATTAAAAAGCTTTTTATCAATTTTTATGTTGGTTTTTAAAAAATACTGACGTCTGTGCTTATTGAAGCCCAACACTACCTCCACAGTCTAGAGGTAGAACACTTGTCTTCTACTTGAGGGTTCAGGTTTAATTCAGGGTAGCGTGTTTTATCGGTTGAAAAATATATATGTAATATGTTACTTAACATCATAAAATCTAGTGATTTTGTTGCCAAGTTTTAACTGGTCGATTCTAACTACCTCTTACAAATAAACATTTTTAATAAATAAAGACAATATCAACTATACAATATAAGACGTGGCCTAGAGGTGGATCATTTCTTGCAATTAGTCTAAAAATAAAATACAATATAATACAAAATTAAATGATTTCTACAAAAATATAAACTTGTGTAAGTCGTTTTGACAAAGCTAATTATAATATGCAAAATATTGAAAAAAAACATTTTTTCCACCCTCAATATTTTTACAAGTTCCGTGTACCGTATACTATAATATATATAGGTAACATACACACGGTATGCGCTTTAATGCTAGCATAGAAACGTTTATGGAAATTCATCCATACACACATAAATACGATGAATAATGGACTAGACGGGTAATGAACTGTTGGCGGTTATGAAAAAGTGACAATGAGTCATTAAAATTCATTCTTAACTTTTATTGATGCTTTACTGTTAATGATTCTATAAAGAATAGCAAACTGTTAGAAATACTTGTAATTTGAGTAGCTTTCGTTTTCAAAAGCTCTAAAAAGGTTTAACACAGCGGTTTGCGCATTTCATCACTACGTGGATACATTTTTTTTACATTGTTTAGTTAGGCGATACATTTTATAGCAATATTATGTTATTTTAAGTTGCAAGACTTACGGATATCACTGAACTTCTTGGCCTCTGGCCTCTTGGCCTCTTTAGTCAGCTGGGAGAACATTACTTTTCATTCATAAAGTTTCGTTTTATAAAATAAGCGAAAAATATCCCAGACTGGTTTTCATCAATCAAACCTTTTAAAAACTTTTGCAAGTCTGTAACCGGTCCGATTGCACGGTGCAATTTGACCAATTATGAACTTTATGGGGTTCACCGCTCTCTTGGCGGAAAAGTTGAAAGTAGATGACATTTGACGCAGCATATCATATACGCAACACGCAGCCGATAGCACGCAGGTGCATCCTGTAAATAGGATAAGGGTAACCGACTTATCATAATGGTATTATATAAATTATAATCGCGAAATTAAATATTTGATTAATCAAATCGAATATTTTAGGACCTTTAGTTGTGTGTGTGTTAACGTTCTCCCTACAAATTTAACATGACATTTAAGTGCACTTACAATTAGTATATGTATAAATTCAACATTTTTTGCTTAATCAAGAAGCGATTACATTTTCTTACCAAGCTTTAATGTGAGGATATATATATAATAGTAGTCGCCTTTAGTACGTAGTCACCTTGACTAAAACTCATCAATATGGTCTCCTCATTACGCCGCCCATGCACTAACTTTAGAACGTGTACAAAACAAATTTCTAAGATTCATAAATTTTAAACTTGGAATACCGCATGAAGAAAGAATTTATCCCAACTTATTAAATGCAGTGAAACTCTTGAAGCTGTGTGACAGAAGAAAAACAGCCGATATAGTACTGCTATACAAAATCATTCACTCAGTGATTGATGCACCTCACTTACTCGCAAGTATTTCATTTCGTATCCCCACTAGATCCACAAGACAGCTCAATCCCTTTTATACCGAAAATTGTTATACTAACTATAAAATCAACTCCTCCATAATTCGCATGCAAAGACTTGGAAACGAGTTTTGCAACAATTTAGATATTTTTAATATAAGTATATATAGTATTCGTCAGAATATTACAACAATATTTAGAAATAGCTACTAACTTTGTGCTCTCCTTTATTAATATAAATAACGTAATACAAACCAAATATTAAGGATAATATTTTGCCCCTGGAGTTGAGTAACCGTGCATCAGCACGTGTGAAGCTTTTAATTCTGCAAAGCAACTTGCATCTCGTCCCAATAATGAGGCCATGTGTTTTCTATATCTCAATATATATCCATAAAATTCCCACAAAATTCTCAAAGATTATTAAATAATTTTAAAACGATGACTGTAATTTATTCTACTGCTTTTTGTATCTTCATGTTAGTTTAAGATAAAGTTGTATTATTTGTCAATAATTTTAAGTAATCTATAACCTGTCACATGTTCATTTGTATATTATATAAAGACACTGTTGTGTCGTTAATTAAATAAAATAAATAAAATAAAATAATGTGAGGATATATTGTACAAACAACTTCTTACTCAATCAAATAAATTATATTAAAAAACACCGGATCGAATATAAATGAGTCATTGAACTTCATTACGTCCCCACAGGTACTTTTATATTTTAAAAAAACTTGTCCAGTAAAAAAACAATCTCTAATTCTGTTATTAGAAAATCCACGGTAAAAAAAAACAATATTGATTACCGATTGGCCGCTAATATATTTTCTGTACATACGTAACAAGTGAGAGAATATAAAAGTGACACTTTACCATCCTCGAGAAAGTAGTTACACGAAGAGGTTTGACCATATTGATAGAATAAAAAAACCGCACGTGAACACAATCATTTTTACACAATGTGACGTTACAACATGTCGTATCTCGTTTATCTTTTTTAATAATACTCCAGACAGGTTATATCACTGTGCACTGCTATAATATAACATATCCGAATATTTTTTATTCATGTGTGTTCATAGAGCGTAATATTTTTTATTTACGATTCACGTCTTATAGCCGCCGTTACAGTGTTTTATTTAATTGATAGCATTCTGTACATTATTCATTAATTTAAAATTTGGACCATTCCACTCGGAACATATTCGTTTCAAAAATAAATATTTTTGCAAGTGTAGCAACTTTCATTTAATTCGCAACATAGACAACAAACCGGCACGTCAGTTTTAAGTCTATACGAGAGCAAGCAAACGTATACACAAAGTTAATTTCAACTTTTATTAAAAAAAACTTCCTGTCGATATAAATCGACAACATCTTAAATGTAAGCTAGAGACGGAATCAGATGTTCATATGATACGATACATGATAAGTTATCCCTCGTGATCTGAAATGATTGTCAACCATCCTGTGGATGGAATATGCGTGCATTAGTTTATTTTGTGCAAGCTGTTATACTTAAGTAAGCTCACAGTCTTGACAGATCAAACCCAAAGTTCCGGTGGCAAAGATATTAAACTTCCAAGACGATCGGCAGGTTTATGGTAATCTGCTGCAACCTTTAGCTAGGCACAGTTTTATATGGTAAAACCCTATTTCTGTGTTGCTTAATAGTGCTTTGAGAATTAACGATAAGCATCATATAAGCCACAGAAAAACATGAATTCAGATATAAACTGAACTAAGAGTATAACCAGTCTGAAAGTGAATCCGCCAGCATTCGAACATGGGGCGTCCGCTTGCTTAGCGGGAATGCTAATCGTTGTGCCACGACCGCCGACAATGTTTGTAATAGAGATATGGGGATGTTTTATCTTCGTTATTTATTTATTTATCAAATTGACATACGACAATTAGGTGTTATTTAAAAATAGCAACATTTACTAAACAAAAGATGATATATCAACAACCTCCCGAATCAACATACGGTAGAGAACACACGGCGTTTGAAATCACTAATATACTCGTACAGGGCAACACTGAAAAAAATACACAAATAGAACAACGAAAATAAAAAAAATTACAAAACAATTAAGTCATAATGAAAATCGAATAACCAGTCTTTCAGTAGAGAACTGAGATTGAGGAAATGCCTAAACTCAACACCTACATAAAAAATATTCACCAACCAGACATGGAGTAACCTAATTATTGCATTCTAACGATTGATGCAATACAAAAAAAAACTGTTATTTAAGTCCCTTAAAGAGGTTTTAAAAAAATATAAAATGAATGAAATTTTTAGAAAATATAAAATAAAAACTGTCAAAAAACATTATTCTTTATTTTTCAGAGGTTCTAGAGTACACGTTTTGTAATTTAAATATTATTTATTAATGCGTTATGAAAGCTTACCTATTATGCGTATGAATCAAAAACGAGAATAAAGAAAAACTTTAAGCTTTGAGGGGATTACCTTAAAACATATTATGAAATAATAAGCAAGATAAAATAGTACAAAAAACGTGACGTTTATATTAGAACGATTTTGCTTCATAAAATCATTACACAATGTATAATATATTGCGAAAACATAGCGCCGACAGTTCTTAATGTGATAATCTTCTATTCTTACATGCATCGTACATCAAATATTAGGTCCTTACATATGAAATTGGCGTTTTGCCGTACTGGCAACTTTGATCTCAAATATCTTCTCTTTGGTTAGGAATTCCAAATTAAAATTTATACAGCTATTTACTCAAGTATTTGTGTTTCGAAAATTATAATTCATTTGTTTTTTCCTCAATTGTTTTTTTTCTTTGCGTCACTCAGTTTACAAAATGGAAAACTTGAAATATCGCGTTATTTACGAGTACGAGTTCCACCGTGGCACCAGTGCTGCAGAAACGGCTCGAAGGATTAATGATGTGTATGGCGACGGTGCCGCAAAAGAAAACACAGTGCGTTTTTGGTTCCAACGTTTTCGTTCTGGAAATTTCGACCTGCAGAACAAGCCACGTGGACGGCCGGAGACCAAAGTTGATAATGAAGAATTGAAGGCTATTGTGGAAGCGGATCCATCGCAAACCACGTCCGAGTTAGCTGCAGGCTGCGGTGTTAGTGATAAAACTGTTTTAATCCACTTGAAGCAAATTGGGAAGGTGAAAAAGCTTGAAAGGTGGGTACCTCACGAATTGAGTGAAGCAAATCAACAAACGCGCGTTGACTGCTGCGTTGCATTACTCAACCGGCACAATAATGAAGGGATTTTGAATCGAATCATTACCTGTGATGAAAAGTGGATCCTGTATGATAATCGGAAGCGCTCATCGCAATGGCTGAACCCTGCCGAACCAGCCAAACCATGCCCCAAGCGAAAATTGACTCCAAAAAAGTTACTTGTGAGCGTTTGGTGGACTAGTGCTGGTGTCGTTCACTACAGCTTTCTTAAATCTGGCCAGACGATTACGGCAGATGTCTATTGTCAGCAACTGCAAACCATGATGGAAAAGCTAGCTGCTAAACAACCGAGGCTGGTTAATCGCTCTAGGCCACTGCTGCTTCATGATAACGCTAGACCACACACTGCACAACAGACGGCTACCAAATTAGAAGAGCTTCAATTGGAATGTCTAAGACATCCACCGTACTCTCCGGACCTTGCCCCAACAGATTACTATTTTTTTCGAAATTTGGATAACTTCTTGCAAAGCAAAAAATTCAACTCCGATGGGGCAGTCCAAACCGACTTCAAAGATTTTATTGATTCCCGTCCGAATGGTTTTTTTAGTAAAGGGATCGATGAACTACCTATGAGATGGCAAAAGTGCATAGATAGCAATGGTACATACTTTGATTAAATAAATATATTATATTAAAAAAAAATCAACTTTATGTTCCTCCCAAACAAAACGCCAATTTCATATGTAAGGACCTAATATATCAAATCACATCTTCATTCAAATATCTTTTAGTTTTTCAAAGCTGCTTAAGTCAGTAATTTTAGTAATATAAAATAAATGAATAAAAGGTTTATCGATAGCAACACATTATAGTATGTACACATACAAATATCCTCATATTACACATATATGTTAAGACAATGGAAAAGAAAATACATTTGAGAGAGAAACTATCAAACGGTCCTGACTCATCTCATGACATCCTCCCAATCGAGATGCTCATACACCAATCGAGGGAGAACCCGGCTGCGAGGAAGTCAGATATTTTTCAGCCCACACCCTTGTACATGTAAATTATAATACAAAAAAATATAATAAATAGGTAGTTGATACAATTATAAACTCAATAAATATGTACGAAACTATTCAAAAACATAAATGCATACGTACACCGCTCCAGATTTACGGGCAGTGTAGAGTTGAAACTATTTAAGAGTTTTCTTTGTAATTTCGTGAGTGTAAGTCAGCCGTCTCATAATGATAATACATATCGTCGCTCCATATCTCTTGAGGGGTAGACAGAAATAACAGATCTCCATTATTTTCTACGAGTATCCAAACACACAACTTTCGCCTTCTCAACATTCACATATATCGTCATGCACGGTCATCTATTATTCATATTTGGACATCATCTCACTTTACCTTCTTTCAAAATCGGGTTTTGATTCAGCTAAGTTTTCCTCGCTCTATCTCTAATACGAGTATAATACTCGTACAAATATATTAATTTTGTCCTTTTCATAACCAAAACCAATCCACGAATGTGTAGCACCAGCATCACTTAAAGTGTTGCTTTTATATTTGCAAGTCATTCTATCGCTTTATCCCTTTCTCTTTCTCATTCTCTTTTGTAAACAGTTCATTGCTTCTTACAACTCGGAAGTTGCGGGTTCGATTCTATTTTATACTCATTTTTAGGGTTTATAGTGTAAGAAAAATGGTTTACTATCTGGATTTTACTTTCATCACTCTGGTGAGTTGAAAATGATATTGCCACATTGAAATTAATCTGGCAGGTTGTAATTTATACAAAGCAAATGTAATACAATGCAGTGCTTGAATAATTAACAAAAACGTCTATTAAGGGGTTAATTTTATTCACCAATACATAAATGAAGGTTTATCAGCGTTAGAAATAATGTATTTAATTGGACTAAATTGAGTTATAAAATAGAGGTGTTTTTGTATCAAAGTACCCCTATATTTTGCTGGTTGGAAGACATTGTCACATGACAATAAACCCGCCAGGTTGTACTGTATAAAACGAAAGTGTAATGCAATACAATAAATTATGATACGTTCGGAATGAGGTTAGCTTCCACGACACCTCGCACCAGCTCCGGGCCCGTACTGCAGACACATATTGGTATTCTTCTTATAGGAGTGACGCAATTCAGAGGATAATGACCGAGGAGCTGGTTTGTGTTCATTTCCAAATTAGAATTATCCTGTTTCAAACACCAACGGTCATTTTTAATATTCAAATTTTTACCAAACTCACTCTTCAGTATCACAGATTTAATATGTAAATGCGAATATTTGAAATATATAATATACCGAGACATTGTAAGCCGCTCGGTAAAGCGAGTTTTATACGTATTTATAAAACATGCAAACAATTCATGGTAAGAAGTGAAATTATCATGATAAACACCCAAATTTATCCAAAAAATCGAAACAGGTGTAACCCAAATAGTACATTTTTGTCAATTATACAAGTAATTTAGATAAATGTCGCATTATTTTCACTTTTATAAATAAAAAGATGCGCATTGTATAATCGAATTATAAAGTTGACATTTCTTTTAACCCAAGTCCTGATATACTGTTAAATAAATAGTAGTCACGAGTGAAGATTTTATGGTTTTGATATTCAGCTGTCAGTTGATGTGTCAGGACGGTTTTTATTAAAAAAATTGTAATACAATGCTAATATAACTTAACCTTATTCGTAAATGAAAATAAATAATTGATGTGTTTGAGATTATATGCAAAGGGGCTATATATACTTCCGTATTCTCACTTAAATTTGGAGAAATCTTAAATAAGTTTTCAGTGGCAAACCTTGAATGTTGAGAAAACGGACGACTTCTGTGACCTAGTTGGTGAGATGCCTGTCTTGCGACCCGAGGTTCATGGACTTGTTTCCTCTTAGTATATGATTTTTTTCTAGCAGGGTGCCAGTCTGGTTTTCACTTACGGCCTCTGTAACACTTTTCTGATTGGCTGGAACTGATTACCACATGGCAATATTTTTTATGGACTCCCACAAAGTAACGCCTGAAATGTTTAAAACATAAATAGAGTTGAAACGGTATAACAAGCCGACAGGCTTTATCAGATAACTACTGAATTGTCCGGAAAGTAAATTCGTATTTTTTATGTTAAATTCAAACGCAAAATTACACCAAATGTTTGTGGACGATAGTTTTCGATATTTTCAGTTTACGAGTATCAGCAATCTCCCTAACACTAGTTTTTTCGATGAGTGGTTATCGGCCTTCCGAGTGGACATCATCTTCGTGTGTCTTCTTCATTACATATTCTCGATCAGTGATTATCGGCCTTCCGAGTGGACATCATCTTCGTGTGTCTTCTTCATTACATATTCTCGATCAGTGATTATCGGCCTTCCGAGTGGACATCATCTTCGTGTGTCTTCTTCATTACATATTCTCGATCAGTGATTATCGGCCTTCCGAGTGGACATCATCTTCGTGTGTCATCTTCATTACATATTCTCGATCAGTGGTTATCGGCCATCCGAGTGGACATCATCTTCGTGTGTCATCTTCATTACATTTTTTTAACTACATCTGACACACACGATCGTTTACTTCATCGTCATCACACATGGTGCATACTAGTAACTTTTTTTGTTTAAGTCACATTTTTTACTTTACGGTATTAAAAAAACACCAAGTACCGAAAAAACAACAACATATTTTGTCCCATCTTAAAAATGACGCCAAAAAAACGTTCAAGCAATTAGTGTAATCAATGGCCGAAACAATTGGGCTAAGCTATTACCTTTCATAAAAATATACATTCAGCACGTTTGAAATAAAGTTAGCTACGATTTTTTTTCCTAACGACATCTATCCAAGAAATACGAACCTACTTGCCGGGCAACATATTATACCATATTTTGGCACCATCAAATCTAGTCAAGAGCGAGTGTTCTTCTACAAGATCATTGAAAATATTATAGTGATAAAATTAACATTTACCGATATCAACTTTTAGCTTAAGTTAAAAAAAATTAACTAAACTTTCAATACCCAGCCTAGAGACATCTTTAGTCGACAGTTCCATTCGAAAACTTGTATAAAATGAAAAGAGAAAAGACCTTTATAAAAGATCACGGTCACAAGGGTACCGATTGGAGACGCTTTGGGGTGTCGCGTCTATTTACGACAAAATTCATTGAAACTAGTAGATAAAGGAACTAGTTATTTAAACCCTTCAACCATTGACTTGGACTTTCGTATAATAAACGATTAGGCATTCATTCTGTTCACAGCTCGTTCCCCGTTCCCCGTTCCCCGGCATGGCATGGGCTGCCGGCCGGCTCTCACGCTGGGCTATAAAATACCACTCTATGATAAAGGACGCACCAGAGCATACTGTGTAATTGATTTAAGAATAATGCATTTGCATTCGCTTTCCGTAATGCCCTTGAACAGGGTTGTAGACGCATACTCAGCCGATAGTATACGGGAATATAAAAAAAATATATAGATTTACCCATCACCATCGATTCAAGTTTCGTTCTCATTCTAAATTCTCCAAGAAACAGAATATCACGAGTATAAAAATTCATAGATTACTGTGCGTATTGCAATAACATTTTTTTATTTTAGATTAAGTGAGACCTGAACTTTTGATTAAAAGTATTACTTAATTATTGCATAACAATTCGTTGTATCTCAAACAATTGGCGAGGGGAATGCTGCCTGAATAGTACCTTTCAAACCCCCCAATCTGGTGTTCCAGACATATTGAAGACTGTGGTCGAAAGAACACATTGTTTGCGACCCCATTCATCGAGTATTCGGGTTTTAAAACCACTGGAGTAGGCACGGAACTCGTAGATCGTCATCGCACGTGTTGGCCGCACACGAAGATGCAATCACATTCATAAACTTCTAGTATACGCGAGTGTTGTCACCAGACGCATTCACACGAGACTAGGACCTTTTTCTTTTCTTTTTTTCTCCAGGTACCATCGGCAATCGAACCCAAAACTTTCGAGTGAAAGTCCAGCGTCTTGCCGTCACTTAGTTCATTAAAAATAATCGATTTGTAAAACCAAACCCCTAGGTTGTATTAACCAGTCGCCGTCATTTGTTGTCGATAAATATTGAGAATATTCCTTTCATTTTAATAAAAGCTTAATGTAGTTTTTATTCTTCTCTTCATTTCAACGGCTTACTATAGTAATAAACTTTAATTTTAATCTGTGATACGGAGATAAAAAGTGTGGACAAGAAAAATCGATGTCCGTTGTCATTTAGTATCTTCTGCAGCCGCAGCCCTGGTTCAACTGCCCATGAATTCAATATCATATGGAACTACATACAAATGCATTCTTACGCACCTATCAAACTTTTCTATGATTAAACGTTTTATGATCGATAAATAATAAATAAATAAAAACTATATTTTTAATGGATGAAAGAAATTGTTTTACTATGGTTACTTTCGTGACACTGGAAATATAATCTATAGATTATTATACTCGTAATAATGGTACCACTTTTAATAGTATTCAATGAAATCTACTCGTATTTTACATATTTTATATATACTCGAACTTGCTTATTTACATTAAAAATATAAATAAACACAACGGTTTATATTTTTGAGACTAAAAATCTTGTTTTAATTGACCACCTTAATTTATTCGTATGGTACTCCTCAACATATCCGAACTGATAATGCGGCCATAATAGAGAGTGGGGTCAGTAGACAATATTGTCTCGAATAATCGAGCCTTCGGGTTAAGGAGCACTGGAGTTAACAAATAACTCACAGTTCGCCATAATACGTGTTGGAAATAGTAAGGCACGTGGGCAGGCTACACACGTTTAGCGAGTGCGAATATTGTAACCAGACGGACTATTTAACCTGACTGGGCTCCATATTTATTTTTATTTTTTTAGATGATATCATCGAAAATTTAACCCAAAATCGTGGAAGACCAGCATCTTAACAAATAAGCTATGGATCTACCTTATTTCTCAATTAAACGTCGATCTGGAAAAATATTGATAAAAACCGAGTAAACGCTGTTGAAATGCGTGCTTTAAGGCGAATACACCGAGTGAAAATATACGAATATGACATGAATATGAGCTTAAGGCTGATGTGTTTAGTAAGATGGAGAAAAGCACGCTGAGATGATTTAAGTATGTGGAACTAATTGATTAAGAAAAACTAACAAAACAGATGTATAGTTCAAATTTGAGTGGAAGGCGTTTGAGAGGAAGACCAATAAAAGGAAAGTTGGATCAAATGAATCGTATTCTGAAAGAAAGAAACGTAGAAAGTTAGAGAACTCGTAAAAGTTAAATGAAAAGGTGTACGGACGTAGAAGAGGCTAAGGATGTGTGTCGAATGTGGAAGTCTAGCGTACACTGTCCTCTGTGTTTACCCTGACAGGGAAACGGTGTGATGGTATTTATATATGTAAAGTCTGAAAAGCAAAATCAATGCAGGCTTTTTTTCAATTTGACTCAATTACTATACAAATGTTGTATTTGTTTTATTTTACGGGCAAATTTTAATAGATTTTGTTAACGAGTGAAAGGAAGTAAAAATATGTTAGAATAAAAATATACTTGTATATCAGTTGGAACTCAAATCTGACCAGTGTACAAATGATTACGTCAACATATTGAAAACAATCGTGCGAGTATTATATTGTATTGTAATATATAGTACTCTGTGATAACTTACAATACGTCATACTCGTAGTATATAAGAAACGGTCAAACAGAATTGTATTTAAAATTGGTATGTCGAACATCTTAAAAGCAATTTAGCTCAAACTAAGCCGGCATCCAATCTACAATACATCGATGGATCCATTAAATGTTATGCAAGAACAAATCATCAATGTAAAGTGGTAAATGTATCTCCGACTGCTCCGAAGCAGCCGCGCTGGTTTGCGGTGCAACCTGATACATACGTATTTATAATGCAGCCTCAAGGTCGCCGAAGGTCACAACTCTCGTATTTTGCTATTTTATATAATTGCATTCAGCTATGTATATGCATCTGCGTATATAAATAATATCGACCATTTATAAACACAGTGCACTATATTATGTACTATTGTTTTTATTCATATAGTCCCCTTTAAAACATCCGATTTTTTTATTCGGACATATTGAAGAGTGTGGCCGGAAGACAACATTGTCTTCGACCCCAATCACCAAGTACCTCGGACTTAGAACCACTTGAGTAGAACCGAGTTTTTTAAAAAGAATTTCAGTTAGGTTTTCACTCAAGGCCTCTTAAACATATTTCTGTTTGGTTGAAAAAGATTATCACGTGGGAATAAACCCACAAGGTTGTACTGTATATAACGAAAGTGTAATACTATTCAATAGTGATATCGTAATACATCCGAAAAGATCTATACACTCCCTCACACCAACCCAGATAAGATATTCCGCTTTCTGTTATTAATTGTATAATACAATACATAGCAAGCAACGTATACAATGAGAACTCACCTATTCAAACATATACAATACCCCCTCAAGAGCCCTTCAATTTAAATTGACCTTCTTCTTCTCCATCACGTGCTCAATGCGGAGTCTTAGTTCTCTGCTATATCTGGAACTTGGTACACCACCTGTCTTCATGCCTTTCGGTCCTGGGGTTCGGTCATGTTGAATGCAGCGCTCAAAGAAAATTTTATTAACCCCTTTATTTGGTCCGTCCATATCATGGGACACCTTCATCTTGCTCGCATTTCCTTAATTGTATTCAATATTATGTATAATTTGAGTATTACACTTCTTTAATGGTCGATAAAAGACCGTGATCACCTGTTTCTCCAGGCTTTAATTATTCTTTCTGACAACATATTCAAAGTATGTTAAGATTATTTTCCTGCATGTTGTCGAAAATCTTCGAGGTAATCACCAATTATTGGATAATGGAGACGATAGTGCGCTTTGTGGCTCATAGGATGCGATACATTTATATTGGCTTGTTATAAGCACCACTAAATATATTCTGATGGATTTATTATGATTGAGCAAAATTAAGTCCATCTATACCTATTCCTTCTAAAATCCACATTTGCCCCAAATTTGTGATCCTTTATTCCAAAAATACAGAACAACGAAGAAAAAATTTCCACACACAAACAACATAGAATATAAATGTGCAGAATTACATTTCGCAAGCAACAAACATGCTCTAACGTTGCTAATTCGTGTTTTAAACTTACGTACATTTGATTACGAAAACTTAATTTATGCAATGAACATGCGGAGGGAATAATGGGGAACAGACGCACATTAAATTTTTAACGATACATAGAATAAGTGAAAAGTTTACAATTTAGTAAGTTAACAATTATTTATCTGAAAATTAATTAAATATGATCCAGTAGTCTATTTTCTATATTATAGGTAAAACATTTCAACTCTTAAAACGTCCGTGGTTTTTTAGAACTAAGATATATTAACACCAAAGGTATACATACATACATATTGAATTTAATCCACATGGTTTTTCTGTTAAATAAAAAAAACTTGAAATTTTTTTTACTTTTGTGTCATGCCAGTGTGTGTACGAATACATACACATGAGCTTTATTTGTTTTTTTGCGTTATACAAAGCAATGAACCAATGTTTAGCGCACAGTAATAAAGTTAATGAGGAGGTGCAGGTAAACACAATAATTGTTATTGGTAATGGAAGCTAAATATATTTAACCACAAGTGGGTCATCGCGGCATCACCTCATGTAATCTGCCCGCAGCCTTGGCGGTTCATTGCATTTGCAGTGTGAGGTGAGGTGTGTCTCTTGACCAGGGCCGAAACTAGGCCAGAGAAACCGATGGAAAACTGTGCGGCTTTCTGTGGTACTTCTTTTCTTTTACCTTGTTCGGCACCTGATAACGTTCGTGCCTCAAGATTGCCGTTCTTATAAGAAATAAATACCCATTGCCGTTTGATTGGAAATACTCGTAAACCTCGGATTATTTTTCAACTTAATTATTCCAATCGTCATAAGACTAAATACATGTTATAACTGTCATCAACTCTAAGGTCCGAATTCATAGCCAGACCATAATACTAAATCTTAACCTTTTTTTTAAAAGAAATTAGTATTTAAAGTTAAATTTATTGTAGCTTCCTTAAATAAGAGTCACATTGTTTTACTATCTCACTTTAAAGTTTGGAGCGTATGGGGTGCGATTCTTCATACAAAAACGAATTTTTAAGTTTAGAAATTAGTATTTAGGCTTGATAATGGAGTTCTGGCCTAAGACCTTACATTTTTCAACAATTTTATTAAGCTTTATTAAATAAACGTTCACAAATCAAACTGGAACCTTTTTATTAAATTTAGTTTGTTCCAGTTTTTAACATCTCACAATCTTAACAACTACAATATTTGAAGTATGTTACTGTGTAAAAGCAAACCTCCCATAAAAAAATAAAATTTTAAATGTTGCTTTCTTAACACGGTGCCCTTGTGCGCTTTACTTTGATTTTTCTTCAACGTTCTTAGTAATATTGATTTAACATATATTTGTACATTACATTTCATGCTAATATTCATCTAACATATATGTTTCCTTTCTTTAAACTTGTTAAGTTTCAGTTCCTTGACATGTATGTATATTTGCTTTCTAATTCATTTTTATTTCTAATACGTACCATATTTTCAGTCCTCTATTATTTTTTTAACATTTGTTAATCCTTATATTATTTTATTGAATATAAACTTACAATTTGCTGGCAGGCCATGGATGGAGGCCGACACCCAGCCCCTCGCCGTGTTATGCAACAGCTTTTGCAAGATTCTTGGATTCCACACGTTTTGCCGGCGTGTGTGCAACGTGTCGGCCAACACCTAACACAAAGTCACAACTTGTTTAACGCTCCACTGTTTTGTGTGATCGCCACATTCTGTTCGAGTACATTCAAAACCTTCAGTCTTTGAATCTATGAGATATCCAAGATACAAACTCACATTCCGAGCATTCATACATAAGATATATAGTTGGCTTCTACAACTAAAAATGTTCACAAATATAAAAAAAATATACACATTTTTAATTAGTCAGGTGTCGAGCGGTAATCTCACTAAATTTAATAAATTAATTAAAAATAATTTGTAATGTGTAGTTCCTCACATCTGTATGTATGTAAAACACATTTGATACGAAAGCCGTAGAAATATACTCGAGGGAAAAGGAACTAACTACACATACATTTTTAAATGAGTCTTCCGATAGGTTAAAGTAAAATTGCGTAACATTCTGCTTTTATTTATACAATTTTTCATTTAACTTAAAAGACGATGCTCAATCTTGGTATATCGAAAAAGCAACAATTTTCTTGGTAGTAATATAAATATTATTACGAATAGATAATTTTTCTTTATTATAAATGAATATTGCTGCAACGTTTCAGTGACGTATGCATATTTTTATTACGAATAATATTACCATTTTTCTATATTTAGAGGAAACCTGTTCGTTTATTTATAGTTTGTCGTTCATATATCGCAATGCTCATCTATCGTTGTATTAAAATCAAACTGTATTTATTTTTATGAATGAATAGCATTTTTTTTCAGAATTATCTCATTTATTAAGAAAAATAAATCCGATGCTAATTTTGGCCATATTCTTTTGCTCATTTTGATAGTTGAACAGGAGAAACTTGAAATATTTTTAGATGCACGAAACAGAACTTATTTTTTACACCGCTCCAAGCTCCACAAAAATATGTTATTTGTATTACCAGAGAGTAGAAGCTTTTTTCGGACGTTCGATGCTGAAACATTGATACCTTTATTATATTATATTTTCAATATTCAGCTATTTTATCACCTTTTCTTTACACCCCAAGTTCTCTGAAAAATAATATTCTTACGCAATTTAGATATACTATTTATTATATTGTATTTTACATCACAATTTGTCCAGCTTGTATTGTATACAGTACAAACTGACTGGTTTTTATCATGTGGGAATCTCTTCCAACCAACAAAAAGCATATTAATGAGGCCTTAAGTGAAAACCAGACTGGAACCCTTTTTAAAAGTAAATTGGTAATAACACTTACTCGTAATTTCCTGTTTAGGCCACGGAGGTGATCAAAAGCAACCAACTAGATCTAAATAATAATAAAACAAGGGTTTGGTTATTTACCAAAAAAACCCTACAAGATGTGTTATTTCACTGCCATTTTTCGATAGCTCAGACTAAATGCGAGCGGTGCGATTGGACTGGACATAAGATTGAGGTGCCGTAGGGACAGGCGAAAGTCCAGGCAGGCTAAGGCAGCGTCCCGCGCGCGTCCGAAAAACTGCACCCCCTAGTAGCTCTCTCTTCACGGAGTAATTTCTTCCACAAAGGTATCTAGACCCCCCCTTCACGCGATCAAAGCCTCTGTGATTGATTGAAAACACTCTTTGTAGTTATTTTGCTATTATTTTTTTCGAAATGTTTCGGCTACCTTCTCAAGTCAACCTTCTCTCTTGGATCAGAGATACCATTTCGGTAATAATGTGTAAATGTTCTACAAATCTGCAGCGTTCTGTAAGGCTTTAGATAGTTCCGACCACTTTTCTTTAAAAAATATTAAGTTTCCTTTCGTCAGATTTTCTTATGGCATATCACTCACATACGAGTTCATCACTACAGATCTAATTAATGTTTGGTAAATTGTTACTTTTGTATTTATTGAGACATTTTACTTCGGAACTCTTTTGCGCTAAGAAAAACAACGACTTCTAAATACAATTAACAAATCGATTACACATATTATCGTATAATCATATACATTACACGTATCATCATCATCAGTCCTATAACCCAGAATGGGTTTTAGGACTGATAGTGATGATCTATCAGTCCTAGGACCCATCTAGGACCACTTATCTCACTCAGAAGCATTCCTTCTCCAATTGGTCCCAGAGTGCGGCAGTTCTCTATCACACCATCCAGCCATCTCAGCGTTGGTCTCCCTACTTTTCTACGCCCCATCTGATTCGCAGAATAAAGCCTTTCTTGCAGAATCAGTGCCCTGCATGCGGCATAAGTGGCCAAGCCAGCGCAGTCTAGCAAATGTTATAACTTTTGCTAGCTTCAGATGATGTCAACGTAGCAAAATGTATAGTTTACCCAAAGTAAACAATTCTTAAAAAACGAAGTTTAAAAAATTATTTATTACTTCGATACTACAATTGGCATCCACTATCTCTGGTTAGCAGCATTAAAAATAGCTTAATGTTTTATTTGTATAACCCGGCCTGCCTGGTCAATTAGTTGACTACGCAATCGTGAATGTGAATGAAGTTGATCTTTGATATTTCTCAAAGTGGAAGATATGCAAATAAGTTAATTTCTAATGGTGTTTGAATTTCATCTTCAAGTGCAAATAGCATAGATAATGAAGCCTGCTTTGGACATGCCAATGGCGCAATTCTCAGAAGGTTACAGTATTAGTATTGACAAATCTTCCTTCAAATTTATGACTAAATACTAAACATCAATAACTACATAATATCATTATTAGATGTTTCATCTTATATCATGTTTTTTGACGAATATTATGTTAAATACATAACATACATACATACATACTATCACGAAAATTCCCTGTCGGGGTAGGCAGAGAGGACATCTTGTCAGACGTTCTTATCTCCACACACATAATTCGTCTCTTCTACATGCATACACCTTCTCATACAACTTTTACAATTTCTCTGACTTTCTACGTTTCCTTGTTTCATAATATAATTCACTTAATCTAACCACATTCTTCTTAGTCTTCCTCTACCACGGCTTCCATTCGCATTTATACTGTATATTAGGTTTTTTAGTATTTCTTCATTTATTCGTTGTACATGCCCAAACCATCTATCTCAGAGTGTTCATATGTTAAATACAATGAAAAAGAAAGATTTGTTTATTTTTTATTGAAATGTATTTATTTCTTTCTTTCAATAAGAACACTTCAATAAGACACTCTGTAACAGGGGCGCTCAGACTTTAACCATCGGCGATCTACCATAAAAGCATTAGGCGGCAAGCGATCGACTAGGTAAAAATAAAATACAAAGTTTATTAATTGCAAAGATGATCACATATAAATAACATAAGTATTATCATTGAAATAATAAGTGTTCTGTAACTAACGTTCTTTTGATGCCGATGCATTGCACTGCATGTCCTCTGCATACTTTTCATAGGATGGCACGTAATTACTAAGTGCCAAACGCAAGCATGAATTAAGATTTCCGTCACTGAGCCGATTACGATATTTAGATTTAATTATTTTCATTTCGGAAAACACAGACTCGCACAAATAACTTGACCCAAACAATGCTGTTAACTGACAGGCCATTTGTTTCAAACATGGATATTTTTCTTCAGATAAACAAGCCCAAAATTTGTTATCTGTTGCTCTGGCTTTGAGATGTAAATCACTGCTTTCGACGTCCTTGATGTTTGTGTCTCGGAAGGTTGAGACGCGTTTGGTAACTGGACGAGATAGAGCTATCTCAACCCAAATAACATCTAAATTATCATCTATCAGATAGATGATAATTTAATATTTAATGTTCGTCACTATAGTATTAACAAATATTAGGTTAAAATAATTGTTAAAAAGTATTTAGTGCACTTTTTATAAATTGAATGTCAGAAATTTCAAAAATATAATATGTAATTGATCGACTTAAAAACCTCCCGCGATCGACCGTTTGAGCACCCCTGCTCTATAAGGACGTCTACCATTAACAATAATTAATTACAGATCTGTTTCATCACATAAATGACAAATACCCCAATTAACAATGTTATTCTCTTCAGTATTTATTTATACGCGAGCACTAATAAAAAATGTGGAGTGTCAATGCATGAAAAAAACGAATATTTTAAATGAGATGAAAAACGGAGCGTAAAGGTGATTTATACATATGAAGAAAATGAAAAATGAAAGAAAAGCTAAGCGAGTATAAAATTCAGAGTGCAAGGTGTACGTGAAAGAGGTAGACCGAAGGAAACGTGGCTGAATCAAATGGGCCAGATTTTGAAAGAAGGTAAAATGAGAAGTATGAATAATACAAGATGCATGACGAGGTGTATGAATGTGGTGACGTCGAAAGTCCTATACCGTACACCGACACAATATTATGTATTGTCATTTTGGCTACTTTCGATATAGCGTGGTTGTTGTATTATATGTGTATAATGAATTAAGTTTATCTTGTTCCCTGTCGCTACCCATCTTTCAATGTGCCTTTCAACTCGCCCACCACACGTAAACATACTCGTACTACCCAGATAACATAACTCATCTACATGTTTCAGGTGTTTTGTTCACTTATGATATTCTTATTGTATTCCTTAAATCGCCTTCATTTTCAGCAAGCATAACCAGTACCTATTTTTGTAAAACCTTTGAACCTGATTTAACTAGCATATTTTGTTGCATAATACGATACATATGTTATGTTATGGTAAATAACATGGACATTTACTAAATAATAATGTTTTTCTTAAGACGACACGTGACGGTAAAGATATTCTCATATATTTCCATATTTATAATAGATAAAATGTATTATTCATAATATTAGTCAAAACTATACACCTACCTTGTCATGAGTTTACGCCCTACGACATTACGAGTATCGCACTATTATTATAAGACTATTTTTAAAATGTACGATCATAGATCGAAATTAAAATCTTTAAGGTTATCTCACTCATTCAATCCACATTTGCAATCATCTAGTTATTATTCGTTATAATTATTATATATTCTCATTATCTCCACACGCATATGGTATACTCGTATTGTAATATATGTATGTTATATTGTGTACGAAGTGTTGTCTCACCGCGGAGACTGGAGAAATGATCTACCCGTACCTTGGAACAGCTTGATGTGTGGATAAACAATAGCTTCGGGGAACAACTACACACTTATCACTTGATTGTGTACTCGTATTATGTTTATCGTGAACCGACAATTTTCTTAGAAAGAACAACTATTTATTTAACATTTTGTCTGACACTAGAGTGTGATATAAACGATGCGAAAATATTCAATATCAAGGAATAATATTTCTAAATTCAATGTAACAATTTTTTTTAAATATTTGTAATACATAAGATGAATTGATGCCATGTATGGCTTAGTTAGAAAAGTATGCCTTTGCCTACCCCGCAAGGATTAAGGTTCGGTTCGGTGATATGAATGTAATTAATGTAAGGACGATAAAAAGTGTGTTATTATTTTTCATAAATAAATCTCAGCGAGCACTAGAATAATACCATGAACACAACAATGGTTCCGAATGTATTGTATCGGATCTTACAGGCATACGAGTATTTAAAGCAATCTGTGCACCGCTACTAAATAGCATTAGAGTTTTTGTTTATTGCCCTATTACCAATCAATATTTCCCGCTGATATGCATAAATGATGCGGCATATTGATATACGAGTATTCTTGCGCGTCAACAATCTACTCGTAGATAGAGTTGCTTCCATCGTTTTGTAACATTCATCTATCTGCGTACTTATTACAAGTATACGATTAGGTACGCAATAAGATCGGAAATTAAATAGAATGCCTATAGTTCGGAAAATGTAGGATGAGTCCTGTAACAGCTCACAAATTTGCCCCAATACAACCTTACGTAATGTATTTACCTAAATAACTTGCTATTTATTAGAATTGAGGCTTATATTAAAGTTTATAAAATAATTAAAGTTACTGAACATCGTTACCAGGTTGTATTAGGGCAAATTTGTGAGCTGTCACAGGACTCATCCTACATTTTCTGAACTATAACAATTACATTTCGAAGTTTAGTAATATACCGTCAAATTGACTATAATTCCTATTATGTTCGCTGATTACGCTATTTTAATTTTCACTAAAAGCTATAACATCATTGAGTACATTAAACTACCACCTTCTATTAAGTTGTAAAGTAACAGTAAAACAAATATTTTGTACTCAAGTACACTTTATGCAGAGCTGGAGGTTTCTTTCTCTGCCATTTTGAACCTCCTGGATAGTAAATGTTATCAGTGCAGTCAAGATTAACTATTGTAGTATTTGTTATATACTCTGAGATTTAATTTATAATTTCTAACAAGACATGATGATATATTTCATACAAATTATATTATTGAGAGCTTTAATTTCAATGGTCGGTTATATACAAAAATTGGAGGAGTTTAAGGTCGGTGCTACTATATGTGATAGGTGCATATTTTGATTTTTATCTATAAAACGAACACCGGGATTTACTCTTTTATTAGCAAGATCCATAAATTATAAGTTTAGAAATATAATGATGTACATGTCAGCTACTTGAGATTACTTAAACTAGATATTTCAAAATTCTCGTGGAAATGAAAAACTCTAAGAAATAAATGGATCATGAGAATGTCGATTTTAAACTTTTCTTTAAATAAATTATATGTTATCTAACCACGTGTAGTAAATGCTCCTACTTTCTCAATTGAAAAGAGTTAAATATATTTATTTTACCACAAATGGATATATTAGGGTTCCACAAGGCTCAAACTCCTTAGATACATTTGTACGAGGGAGGAACGAGATCAGTATGATGTTTTTTTCCTGTAAATTATCTCCGTGATTAGCTTCATTAACTCATTTACAAGTCACCTGAATTCAAATGTTAAAGAAAGTGTTTATTTTTCATCATCACCATATATATACTCGTATATTCTCGACTTCCAACATAACGTCGGTATAAACCGTGGATAAAATAAATAGTCGGATAATAATTAAATATAACATTTATATTATATTTAATTTTTTTCCACAATTATTTAATCGTATCCCATATAACAGCTATTGTGTTCTAGACATGAAAAGACGTTTTGGAAATCAAACTTTACATTCAAATACTATTAGAAAATCTATTGTAATTTTGAAGTTCTATCGAATAAGATGATCTGTTTTGTCATGAATACACAAAAAAAATCCATCGTCCAAACAACGGGTAATTGTTCATGCAAGCAATGCGAAGAGTTCTCACCACAACTGATGGAATAGCCGGTCGACATGCCCCGTTTATTATGCAATATTTGTCAGCTACTGGTGTGGAACACGAACCAACCATACTACCAATAATCTACTGCATACGTTAAGGTACTTAGGTACGTTAAGGTCGTTATTTTAACTGTTATCATTTTGGAAAAAATATTTGGTTTTTGTTTTTCCTACTCCTACATTCATGAAGCATAATAAAAAGGTATATTTTCTACAGTGAATTGAGTCACTCAATGGCGCTCAAATAAATTGAATATTTTAGTTCTTCTTCTCTCGTATAGTTTAGCTCTCACAGTCGGATGTTCAAGTTTCTCATCCATGATGGATCTCCTCCAGTCCTCCCGGGAATGAATATATTAGACACGATGTGACCGACAGTCTGGACCGTTCCACATAAGTAAATGCAACGTGGAATCAAAAAACTTCACCTATGCAAGGCACTGCAACCGTAGCCATCCCTAAGGCGATTCAGAGTACACCACAATGTTCGTGGCAGGTCAACTCTTTGAAGAATCACGTTAGGATCACTTACAAGATGTCATTATAACGTTTATCCTGTAAAGGATGATACGTTATACTGACAATTTTTTTATACAATATAATAAATTATTTTAGAATCTTATTAAGTTCTTGTACGCTTTTTTATAAACTCGTTTTTCCAGAGAAATAGATACAGAACTCAATTAATATGCCAAATTGCATATTTCAATCAATAATAATTTTATTTTCTATTTTTAGGTGCTCTCAACTACTATTGCAACATTCTTGGGACTTGGAGTCAGCGGCAAGTGTATGTACGTGATGGGTCGCTGCTGGTGTACGGGCCTGACGGCACCACCCCCGCGCGGGGTTACGCAAGTCTGGGACGCGCCAACGCCCCCCGGCGAACCCCTTTGCACCATACTCGCTCCGATTCAGCCTGCGAAACTCACCGTGAAGGGAAACACTCTCCAGATTCCCCCGGTTTTCTGGGAACTCCGTGGCGGGAGAGCTATTCCGGGGTGCAGTCCCTCGGGCGCGCACGGGGTGCCGCCTTAGCCGGCCTAGACTTCCGCCTGCCCCTGCGGCATCTCAACCTTATGCCCAGTCCAATCGCACCGCTCGCATTCAGCCTGAGTTATCGACAAAATGGAAGTGAAACAACACCTCTTGTAGTTTTTCAGGTAATTAAACAGAGATTTGTTTTATTCTTTAGATCTAGTTGGTTAGAAGAAATTGGTTTTGGCGACCTCCGTGCCTTAGTTTTTAAGACGCGTGTCTTCCAAATCGAGGATTATGAATTCGATTCATTTTGTGACACAATTTATTAAAAAAAAGTTCCAATACAAAACAACATAGTTAAGAAGTCTTATGGCAATAAACCCCCCGATTGTATTAGGTGTTAACGTAAGTTGTGTCCGTTTTTTCCAAATTTAAAAATGAGCACCAAAAGTAAAAGAAAATGGTAAAGGTTATACGTCATTCGAAAGAAAATTTTCTGCTCTACAAGATATTATGTTTGCTTTTACGTTACATATAGTATATTATTTTATTTGATTACAAGCCTTCAAAATGGAATGTCAAGTAGACGAAAGTGAGCATTTTCGACACCTTCTGTTCGCGTTCAATCGAAGGAATAAAGCTGCCAAAGCTGCTCGCGATATTTGCGAACTGTACGGTGAAGATGCTATGAATAAAAGGACAGCTCGTCGATGGTTTTTGCGTTTCAAATACGGCAATTTCGACCTGAAAGACATGGAGCGTTCCGGATGACCAATGAACTTCGATGAGGACCGCTTAAATAATATTATTCATGAAGATCCCCTTCAAACCACCGTAGAATTGGATGAGCAGATGAATTGTAGTCACATGACTGTATACCGCCATCTTCAGAAGTTCGGCGCTTGGGTTCCACATGTTTTGAGTGAAAACAACAAAAACTAACGTTCGACAATTTCTGCTGGTTTGCTCGCGCGTCATCGAGCTACTCATGGCCACAAGCAAAGGTTCCTTTACCGCATCATTACTGGTGATGAAAAATATTGCCTTTATGTGAATATGAAGAAACGGAAAGAATGGGTGAGTTATGGTCAACAAGCAACGCCCAGAGCGAAACAAGGTTTGCATCCGCGCAAGACGATGATTTGCATCTGGTGGGGTTAACAAGGCGTCATCCACTACGAGATACTTCAACGCAATCAGACAGTCAACGCGGAGCTATACATTCTGCAAATGCAGCGGCTCAATACTGCAATTCAACAAAAAAGGCCGGATCGGCAATATGGCGTTATTCTTCAACACGATAACGCCCGCTCTCATATCGCCAACATTAAGAAAAATGCCATTCAAACGCTTGGTTGGGAAGTCCTGCCGCACCCTCCACATTCTCCAGACCTCGCGCCGTCGGTTTCCACCTTTTCCGGTCGCTTTCGAACAATTTGCGCGGCGTTTCATTCAATAATGACGTCGAATTGCGGACATGGTTGGACGAATTCCTCGAGTCAAGACCAAATGTTTTTTATCGCACAGGCATTGAAAAATTTGTAGAACGTTGGCAAGAAGTTGTAAATAATGAAGGAGAATACATTATTGACTAATTTGTTGTAATTTTTTTTTTGGTTGTGTCTTCTTGTTCACTTAATTTGGAAAAAAACGGACACAACTTATGTTAACACCCAATATACTATATAGTGCAATTAAGTATCAAATACAAAAATGATCAAATATTGTACCAACTGAATATTTTGTTGATCTTAAAAAATACACCAAATTCTTGAGATATGTATACAATACCTGATGAGGATCTCATTAAAATGAAAGGTTATCGAAGGAATCGAACCCACATCTACTCCGCTTTTGCGGAAATGTTATCCATTTCACTTGTTTTATCTCCATAAATTGGTGCTTTTGTCCTTTTCATAAAAATATTTATTTATAATAAAAAATAACATAAGAGGTTAAAGTAAAATGAAATATTATTCTCAAAGATCAAATACTATTTTTAAAGTTTGTATATCGCGATAGGAACACGATTTTAAATCTAAGATCATTAACAGCGTTTTATACATCTCCCAATCAGAAGACGGTTGTGGAATCGTACTTGCGAAAAACGGTTTTAAAGTCTTTTCTTGGTATTTTTGAAGTGTAACATTTAGCTTAGTGTTTTCTCCTGTATTGTTGATAATTTATTTTTATTTTTTTTAATCTTCAATATATTATAATATGTAAAGGGATTAACTAAATGCCATAGAGTAGTTGATTTTTCTGTATTGACTTAAAAAAAGAGACTTCCATATTCCTCTTCCTCAGTGAGATACAGGCAAAAGCCTAGTTTACTGGGGACACGACAAATGAAAGGCAACAAACCCAGATTCATTAAAATTGTGTGTCCAAATTAAATTACCTGTTGTTTTTTCGCAAATTGTGTATATTTCTTGTCATGTGTAAATAAATAAATGAGAAAAATACTTTTAGAGCATCTATCTATCTTTATATTTTATTACCATGAGTAATTTATTATTGAAGAAATTAACATTAAACTTATAAATAATATTTTTTATAGCATTCAAATCCTTTTTAATTTAAATTATGAAAATATATTCTTTGCTCGTTTTTTATATTACCAACAAAACATTCTAAGAGAATTCTTTTTTTGCAGGCTCTCAACGAATTGGACTATGATCGCTGGGTAAAAACACTCGCTGTAGAAATAATGAGACAAACTCCTTTAGAGGCCATCCGATTTCTAGACGTTCTCGGTATTGCTGCCATTTCCACACCAGGATCGAAATCAACCATTACCACTCCTAGCACAGTTACAAGAAACAACAAATTGTCAGAAAATATAAATAAAAAGATTCAAAATTCAAAAACAAGTACACCAAATACGGTTGTTAGGTGGGATAGAAGTCCTTCATCGGAAGGAAGTACGACAAGTGCTGATTACAGTATTCATGAGAAGAAAATTGAGGGTGTAGAAACAATTGTTCGATTAAAGAGGAGCACAGTCATTGGACATTCGATACCCAGAAGAAAATTACACATGAGTGACGTTGAAAGCCAAAGTGATCGTGACGAAATTGATAGTACGATTAATAAAACCATATCTAAAAATGTTTTGATCCCTGAAAATAAGCATATACCATCAGGAAGACGATCCAGAGAAAAAGTACGAAGATCGCGAGACACAGGTGGAAATGGTTCATCATCAGAAGAAACGAGAACAATAGATGAAGGGATTGTTTTAGAAGAACGAGGATCATCCTCAGAACGATCTTGCCGCCGCAGTCTTTGGCCTTCTGACAGAAGTGATTGCCTCGACAGTCCACATAGTGTATCAAGTTACTCAAGTTATGAACTTTGCGATAGTCCAGATACAGTAGATTCTGTAGATGAACAAAGAACTTCCGTACGTAATAGAATATCTTTTAAAAAGGGTCATTTGAAAAATGATCCTGACTGTCCTGCTAAAAATGTCGGCTCTGATCATATGATAGAAAGAATTTATAGCAAAAATATTAATACAGTAGCCCATCAAACTAATTTGATAAAGAAAAAATGTGAAAAAAAAGCAGCATTAGATAAAATCAACCCTGTTATTAAAAAACAAACTGAGTTACGCAAAGAAATCGATCATGATTATTGGATCGGAGATAAAATTGTTCCAATCCCACTATTTCGGGCACAACCATATATTAATGAAGTTGAGCCAGAACTTATGGATATTGAAGAATATTGTGAACAAACTACTAAGTTTAATAATTCTTTACTGCAACCACATATCTTACAAGCCACAACTGAACTAAATACCAACAAAACTCCATCGATCATTCAATGTAGAGACAGTCAATGTAGAGACACTACAAATGATAGCATTAGAGATACTAACATGTGGAACAGGGCAAGGTCATGTTCACCTACTAATAATGGGCGAAGATCTCCAGGGCGAGTAACACGGGCCCTCTCTGCAGGACAGCCCCCAACCCAAATACAACCGTCCATGGAGCTGCTCAAGCTACGTTGCCAAAACACCGAAAATTATGTATCAGTGCGAGAAAAGTTAGCTTTATTTGAATCTCTCTGTCATGCTGGAAGATTAGCTCGTAGTAGCGAAGAGTTGGTGGAGGCAACACTGCAAGCAGCAGGGGCTCCAAGAGCTAGATCTTTGCATGATCTCACCAGGGAGCGTAGCCCGCATGTACCAGTTAGAGAAATGTGCAAATTTTTTGAAAAATTTGGCAAATCAAACATAGATAAGAAGCAGGATAAAGAAAAACCTAGAAGGAATAGTGAAAATATTCTAGATAAAACATTCAAAGCAAACAATAAAGTGGAATTCAATCGCAAACAGATTAACACAACATCTACGAAAGTGCTCAGTCAACAAAAAGCTGTTTTGAATAATAATGAAATAAATTATAAAATTACTTTTACATCAGTTAATAATGTAACACGGCATAAAAAATCATCCGAGTGTTTAAATAAATATATGAATGAACCAGAAGTGAGAAATGTTTGTGATAAAATTATTGAAAGGACTGAACATGATCAAGACCAATGTGAAAAATTTGACTATGGAGGATTTAAACAAATACGTTTAGGAAATAAAATCATTACATATGTTTGAATTCTTACAAAACAAATCATCTCTGTATTTTACTAAACTTACGTTTTCAGTGCCAATTTATAAATAAGTATAAATTGACACTGAAAACATTGGTTTTGTAATCTAATTTATTTGACAATATTTACCTTATCAATTCAATAAGACTAATCCAGGTGATAAACTTTTTATCCTTGACTAAGTTTTTATTTCTCCCATCAGGTTCAGGAAAATACACATAATAAATTTCATAATAATAGTGACTATATAAAATTGTGGATTGATTCATTCATTAATTTGTATTTTCAAAATAAGTTCAATGAATGATCAGATGTACCAAATAATATAAAATAAAAATATGTTTTATTTATTTTAACAATGATATTGAAACAGTGTGAACATAACTTTGTTTTTACATTATTTTGTATAAACTTCATTCTGATTTCATCTATTATTTACTTGATTTTTATATAAATGCTGTATATAAACATAGATTTATTTACCATAGTAATAATGTATAATATTATTAATTATGTTGTTTTGCCATATTATCATAAATATTTCAAATTAAATTTAAACCCAATTAGCTTGTAATTTGTCAACTTTATATACAAATTTATGTTAATGTTATGTACTTGTGTATATTCAAATACATTTTTCTTTAGAAAAATATTGTAAATATGAATTAATAAAAATAAAATATAGAACTCAAAAAAATCTGTTTAAAATTTCAACTATCAATATTTTTTGTTGGAATTATAATTATTAAGTATTCATCTTGTCATTTTATCTTCATCTTGTCATGTTATAACTATAGTGAACTCAATCAAATTTGTTGTTTTGTAGTTTACTTTATTAACATTTCTATATGAATGTGACGAATTTTATTGTAATTTGAAGATCCAAATTTAATTCCATCACAATTTTTTTTGTCTCCCACACAATTTAACGACCTCTGTGACTGGTAAAACACATGTCTCCAAACCTAGGGGCTGCACATTTGATTCCCGTCGGTGCCCATTTTTTTCGAAAAAGTGTTTTAGTCTGGTTTTCACTTAAAGCCTCATTTACACCTTTCTGTTTGGTTGGAAGAGATGGGCATATGATAATATACTCTCCAGTTTGTACTGTACACAACAAAAGTGTAATTCAATACAATATTGTTTTATTAATTTTATTGATTAACTACCTTTCTTTCCTTACATTAAACTTATTATATTTGTTTTTTTGTAATATTTTAAATCTGTTAATAATACTGGATTCGAATCCCACGTTGAACTGCCCTTGATATGAGTCTGCTCTTGAAACGGTGGTGTATAAATTGTCCTTTCACTATTATTAATAATAGCTAATTTCAAATAAAAAAAATTGCTTATTTATTTGATATATGTATTGTAAAACAATTATTGATGAAATAAAAGTGTCTGTTAAATACTCGTACATAAATAAGGAATAAGATTGGTTCATAAGTAACAAAACATTTTAAAATATTCTGTTAATCAAGAATTAAATTTTAAAATGTAATTTGTTCGTTAATAAAATAGAACACATTTTTTTTATGTAGAGATAAACGAAAGTTGCCATTTAAGCTC
>OX463838.1:25636250-25936456 GCA_949825065.1 Odontocerum albicorne
TACCGTCCGATTAGCATGCTACCTACCCTTTACAAAATTTTTACCAAGATTTTAACCAACCGACTCTCGAACACTTTTGACATGAACCAACCACGAGAACAGGCTGGATTCAGGAAGGGTTTCAGTACCATGGATCATATTCAGGTGCTGCGAGAAATAATGGAACGATGTGACGAATACGAACTCCCCCTGTACTTAGCCTTTGTGGACTACGAAAAGGCATTTGACTCAGTCAAAAAAACTGCTATACTAGAAGCTCTAAAGACACAAGGCATTGATAGAGCATACACTCAGTTGTTCAATAACATCTATAAGGATGCAACAGCAAAAATACATCTCCACAAATCCTCGGAAACCTTCCGAATCGGTAAAGGAGTTCGTCAAGGAGACACTATTTCCCCAAAATTATTCACAGCTACACTGGAATACATATTTAAAAAACTAGAATGGGAAAGTAAAGGGCTGGCGATTGATGGAAAATACCTGAGCCATTTGAGATTTGCAGACGATATCGTTATATTCTCACAAAACCCGAATGATCTTCAGCACCAACTGCAAGAATTGGCAGAGGTCAGCAGGGAAGTTGGTTTAAAAATGAATATTTCAAAAACCAAATATATGATGAACGGCTTTGCTACCCCAAAACCAATAAACGTAGATGGAAAACCGCTAGAACTTGTCCAGGAATATGTGTATCTAGGCCAACTTATTTCCTTTGTAGGTGGCATATCGGAGGAAATAGCACGAAGGACCAAACTGGCGTGGAGCTCATTTGGACGTTTGAACAACATCTTCAAAAGTAATCTCCCAATATCCTTGAAGCGAAGGGTCTACAACCAGTGCATTCTTCCAGTACTTACGTATGGCTGCGAGACATGGACGCTCACAGTAAAGAACACGCAAAAGCTCCAGACCGCACAAAGGAGCATGGAGAGATGCATGTTAGGATATACTAAAAGAGACCGTAAACGAAACACCTGGATTCGCAATATAACAAAGGTAGAAGACGTTATAAAGGTGTGCAAAAGAATGAAGTGGCAATGGGCCGGACATGTAGCCAGAATGTCAGACTCCCGATGGACATCCGAAATAATCCAATGGTATCCAAGAGGCATAAAGAGGCCTAGAAGAAGACCGAAGGTACGCTGGATGGACGAAATCAGGAAGCATGGCAGCATCACGTGGCATCGGCGAGCAAAGGACCGAACTGTTTGGAGTCAACTTGGGGAGACCTTCATCCAGCAGTGGATCGACCCTGGTTGACAATGATGATGATGATGATGATGATATATATATATATATATATATATATATATATATATATATATATATATATATATATATATATATATATATATATATATATATATATATATATATATATATATATATATATATATATATATATATATATATATATATATATATATATATATATATATATATATATATATATATATATATATATATATATATATATATATATATATATATATATATATATATATATATATATATATATATATATATATATATATATATATATATATATATATATATATATATATATATATATATATATATATATATATATATATATATATATATATATATATATATATATATATATATATATATATATATATATATATATATATATATATATATATATATATATATATATATATATATATATATATATATATATATATATATATATATATATATATATATATATATATATATATATATATATATATATATATATATATATATATATATATATATATATATATATATATATATATATATATATATATATATATATATATATATATATATATATATATATATATATATATATATATATATATATATATATATATATATATATATATATATATATATATATATATATATATATATATATATATATATATATATATATATATATATATATATATATATATATATATATATATATATATATATATATATATATATATATATATATATATATATATATATATATATATATATATATATATATATATATATATATATATATATATATATATATATATATATATATATATATATATATATATATATATATATATATATATATATATATATATATATATATATATATATATATATATATATATATATATATATATATATATATATATATATATATATATATATATATATATATATATATATATATATATATATATATATATATATATATATATATATATATATATATATATATATATATATATATATATAGTCTTAATAGCAAGAAAGTTGTACAATCTGAGCACATAAATATTCAGAAATATTTTGATGGAACGAATTACAAACTTAAGCATCTTTTTCTATTTAAATTGAATATTTGATATTTAAATTGAATGAATAGTTTCTTTCCAATTTAACAGTTATGCATATTGTTATGTTCGTTTTAAATAGTAATTAACTATTCATAACGAAAATTGATTGTTCCTCGTGTTTTTGACATTAAAATAATGTAGCATTTAAGGATCTTGAGGGTAATTAACGGGAAAATTATTTATCTGGTCACCAAGCTTTATGGTGAGCAGAAATTTCTCTTTAACCTTACTTCTACAAAAGCAAGCGTTCTCTGCACCAGCAATCAACAGTCAGTTGATATCCCTCAGGATGTAGGCGATCATGATTTTCCTGGTTTGTTGGATGGCCAGCATCACTATCACGAAACAAGCTACGATACTCTTTTTTTTGGATTCAATTTAATAAAAATAATGTAAATTCACCCTTGAAAACGAACTTTTACGATCAACCAAATAATAAAAGTTATATCGGAATAAACCTTAATAAAGGGAAATATTTTGTGGTCTATGGTTATGAAAGGAAATTAAATAAAACACAGCGATTACTTACTAAATTATAACAAAGCGAGTTCTCAACAAAATTAATATACCTTGGAAATCTGATATACGTAAATGATTACTGAGCGATCAGTTCATCATAATGACACCAAACGTATAACAAAACGAATCAGCAAAGCGACGAATTTGTCACGTATCGTAGTTTGTTTGGCATTTCCTACTTTTAGAAGTTGAAGAAAACAAACAATTGTATTTTTTTCTTATATAAAGTTCTTTCCACTTGTATCCTTAAAAAATCTCGTAATTTACGTTTTATTTTTGGCGTTAATCTTAATAAGTTTGGTTATAAATACTTCCCAATTTAAAGAAGTTAGTTTTTTTAATTTTGAAGTGCAAGTGTTTCGTTTTAAACTTTAAGTTCAATCTTTACAATGGGTGATATGCTAAAGACCCTGCGTGAACGGTCAAAAAAACGCAAGAAACTCTTAGTTCAAACGGTAAGAACTTCGGTAATCAAGTTATGCCAATAACCTGGACATAATAAAATAATTATTTATAATATAAACATCGAAGTATTGCATGATTTATCATCAACTTGTGTCTTCTATAATGTAAAGCATATTTAAGTATAAAGATGGGTTAGGTTGTTAGACAATCCCTCGCAGATGAGTATAATTGTCAGTCTATTTCGTGCACTCTGAGGTGGTTTAAAAGTCCAATCCTGGATCCGAATACGGGTTCTCGCAGTGTGAGCACTCTTCCAGGTGTTACTTGGCAACTCAATTCCAGGCGCCCTTTTCCTTTTCACGGTTGCATCCCAGTCTCAAAAAGTGCCACCCTTTTAGCCATGGTGCATCTCCACTGGATGCGCTTTTGTGTCACTGCAACCTAGCTCTAAATATGAATACCACACAGCGTGAGATTCAACTTAAAGCTACCCTTTTACCTCTTTACCCTGATCTTTTACCCCCGGCTAAAATTCAGAGAAGAGTAACTGCTTGACAGCTCCACATTCTGGCAATGTGTCCTACCCATTGATGATACTGTTTAATTATCATTAACTTCTATGCTGGTTCTACATCAAGAACACATATTGGTGCACTTGTCCTGCCATTTTATATTGAGGACACGGCGCAAGCATCTCTGATGATACCTTTTCAAAATTTTTAAGTGTCTTCTATGATGGTTCAGGTTTCACATCCATACAGCAGAAATGGCAAAACAACCACCATGTATACGTTTATTCTGGTGGATTTGTGTAAGTTTTGACTCAATCACCCTTCCCCACAGTCGACTGACTGTAAGCGTAGAAGATGCAATATACTCGAGAAAGAAGTGTCAAAAAACTCATGGTCTCTCCTACTTATCTTTTAAATTCCATAAATAAGTAGCTACCTAGCGAAAAAATATTTTGGTCTCATTTTACGTAACTGTTAATTTGTTTAATCTTATTTAAATATCTTACATATTAAATTACAGTTAGGCATTTCAAGCGTTGGAGAATTGGGACAAGCATTAGGAACCACAGCTGACATTCCTGCAAAGAAACATACAAGTGATGAACAATACAAAGACACTTCTTTTGGAGACAACAAGACTACCAATGAGGAGACTAGTGCCTTAGTATACACTGATTCCTCGACCTTCTTGAAAGTAAGTTTACGTGAAGCTACTTTTATTATATTTGCTAATTCCTCACATTAAGGCACAAACTGAAAGTGTTCTCTTAAAGCACCAGATCACCTAACTTTAAGAGGGTTAAAAAAATGAGTGTACAAGCACTTAAAAAAATATTTAAACAAGATCACAAGCAAAAACTCCTAGGGTTGATGCTAAGCCAGTTACCCTTGTTGATGCTAATATTGAATTGATATAAATGATCAAATGAATACTTTTCAGTATTTATGTATCATGTTCTATGTTATTGAATATTTGCAAGAATATGGCAGTGACACCTACACAATACAACCTCCATGACCTAATTGGTAAAACCTAATTGGTCTTCCAACCTGGGAGTTACGGATTTGATTCCTGCTGGTACCTGATTTTTTTAAAAGGGTTTCAGTCTAATTTTCTCATTAGGCCTCTTTAAAACTCTTTCAGGTTAGTTGGAAGAGATTGCTACATGGTAACAAATCCGCCGGGTTCTGTAAACACTGAAAGTCTAATACAAAACAATTCTTTACAGTTTTAATAAAAAATAATAATCAACTTTGTAAAATAATAGAATCAAATAATTTAAATACATCTATATGTTTAATTTTACAGGGTACACAATCATCTAATCCTCATAATGATTATTGCCAGCACTTCGTAGACACTGGACAAAGGCCGCAAAATTTCATCAGAGATGTTGGTTTAGCTGATAGGTTTGAAGAATATCCTAAATTAAGAGAACTTATTAAATTAAAAGATGATCTTATCGCTCAAACAGCAGTACCGCCAATGTATCTGAAGTGTGATTTGAAGGTTTAAAATACATTTTTACCAACTTTATTAAATTCAATAAAAAAGAACATGTTTAATTTGTATGTGAAGAAACAAATTAAACATGCCCAATATGTCGATAAGCTATCCCTCGTGATCAAGTATGATTGTCAGCCATCCTATGAATGGAAGACGCCTGTGGGTGTATGTATTTGTTTATTGTGTAACTGCTGTTGCACTTCAGCAAGCACACATTCTTAAAATATTAAACCCAAAGTTCCGATGGCAAGGAGATTCAACTTCCATGACGATCTGCAGGTTCAATTTGCTGCAACCAGACGCTCCACATGGCACTATTTTTGTGTTGCTTAATAGCACAATAAGATATTTTGATAAGCAGCGTATAAGAATGAATAAGCAGCATATAAACAGCAAAACATGAATTCAGAATTAAAATGTCTAAAGAGTAAAACCAGTCTGGAAGTAAATTCGCCAGTAATCAAACCTGGAGCGCTTGGTTGCTTAGCATGAATTGCTAACTGTTAGATCACGGTTGCCAACAATCACGATTAATTAGCTCACTCATTAGGTACCCTTTAAAATATCTGAATTGGTGATTTAGACATATTAAAGTGCGTGGCTAAGAGACAATATTGTCTTCAGCCCCAATAATCGAGTCTTCGGGCTTAGAATCATTGAAGTAGGCACGGAATTTGCAGTTTGTTATTGCACATGTTAATAAAACTACCACACATAAAGACAACAACACTCGCACACATACCCAGTGTATGCGAGTATTGTTACCTAACAAACTCTTAGCTTACCTTTTTTTTTATTTTTTTGGGTGCCATCAGGAATTGAACCCGAAACCCTTGAGTGGAAGTCAAGCATCTTACCAATCAGGCCATAGAGGTCGTCAATTATAATAAATTATTTTTCAACTTAAGTAAGAAGAAAAATGTATGACTTATTCCTCTTGGAATGAAGTTACTCTTTTTAAAGTTAAGTTAGTTCACCCACACCAGTGTATTCTGTACTGTGTGATCTATATTTAACTAAAAATAAATGTGTGGTGTGTGTTTCGCATCTCGCTCATAACTTCAGCTATTGATAGAATTAGGCTTCTAATTTACTTAGGATGATAAAAGTTATCCAATCTATAGGTACTGAGCTGTAAAAAACACCCAGCTTAAGTAACTCCAGCTTTCATTAATTTATTTCTTGGTCTGAATTATCAATTGTTAATAATGCCACATGTTTCCAGTAAGAAGCATCAGAAATCGACCTATAATTTGTATCAGATATTATCCTGAAAACCAATGCCAAAAAACTGCAGCTTTAGCACCTTTTACATCAAGACATTGTACATGTAATTCTATGAACAAAAGACCGTAGTATTATATAGATGCTCCATATTTTTGCACTGATGGATGCTATTTTAGCAAATGGGAAAAGTAAATTTAAATTGGATGCCATTTAAATTTCATGAATTTATCTTTTCCAAGCCCTATTGGGAAAAAGATTTAATAAGAAAGCCCTGTACTTAAATATTCTCTATACTGTCCCATCTATTGTTTCTATGTATATTTTTTCCGATCAATATTCATAAGTATTGTTTGGCCAATATATTTCAGATTTCTTCTAAATATGTCCTATGTAAAAACAAACACTTCCTATTTTGAGAATAAAAGTTCTTTATCATGAAAAAAACCTTAAATCCATTAACACGTTCACTGCGTATAAAAGTCATACAGAGATGCTGAAAATTTGCGAATTTTTGAAAACCCATAACTTTGTTAAAAATCAAATTCTACTTTCTATTGAAACATCATATACAAGTGTATTCCTTCGTGTCTTCAAAACACATGAAACCGGCGACGAATCCTTATCGGGAGACGTTTATGAGTGCACTCAACATTCAAGGCTATTTTGTATGGACACGGGAGCCGTGTTCGACGCAGTGAACGTGTTAACATTAATCTGTGCTCATCTAGAGGATACCATTGTAATAATTATTTACATTTAACTAAGTAAGTAACTTGGCCAAAAATAGCACTTAGCCATATTTATTTGATTCAAAATTATTTTTTCCTCATTACTAAGCTTTCATATAGCTATAGTATAACTGTTCAGTAAATACATTAGTTGCAACCGGTCCTTAACTGGTTAACGGTCTTAAAAAACAATAGATCATCAATTTGTTTCAAATCACAAAATGTTCAACTCATCTTTTAACTTAACAACCCAGAACAGGTATGAGCTTCAATTAAATAATTCCATGTCTTAAGGTCCCCTATAGCTTCACTTTCAGATTTCCATACTTGGAGCCTCCCTTATGACCAACTAATCATTCAATTATACTTGTTAATATTTCAGACTTTCGACCTGAAGCAATTAGGAAACAAATTTGATGTCATCCTTGTAGAGCCACCACTGGGTGGTGACTGGAGTTGGAATGATGTGTTGGCACTCGACATCCCACAAGTAGCCCAGTCCCGCAGTTTTGTCTTCCTCTGGTGTGGCAGTTCTGAGGGTAACAATATTTTGTTATATTTTTTTAAAATAATTAACTATTATAATATATACTGTAAGACGTTAAATGAAAAGGTTTCATTAATATTTATTGTAAAAACTTGTGGGGGAAATTAATTATGATTTATATTTTTTTAAATACTTACAGTGCTGAAAACAAAGTATCTTATATAAAGTAATCTCTTTTACTCGGCTCTACAGATAAATACTGCAATGCCTTCAACAATTTTTCAAGCAACATTGATTTGGTAGCATTTGCAATAAATCTTGTTCACGTTATAAACAGTTGAATGTTTAACAAATTATATTGTAATATATTTTTCAGGTCTTGACATGGGGCGTGACTGCTTAAAAAAATGGGGTTTCAGAAGATGTGAAGATATTTGTTGGATCAGAACAAATATCAATAATCCAGGTCACTCAAAAAATTTGGAAAACAATGCAGTCTTCCAAAGAACTAAAGAACATTGCCTTATGGGTATAAAAGGAACAGTAAGACGCTCAACTGATGGAGATTTCATACATGCTAATGTAGACATTGACCTTATTATATCTGAAGACCCAGAATATGGAAGCCCTGAGAAGCCCATTGAAATATTCCATATCATGGAACACTTCTGCTTGGGAAGAAGAAGGTACGGTACAGTAACATATAATCTAATCAATCCATTCATTTCTCAGTTCACTAAATCTGATATATGTTAAATGGACCTTGGATCAAGTCCAGTCTTATTGTTAGAAAGTTACCTGACAACTGACAATATATCTATTACAGTTATGTAACATTTCATTTTCACTGGATTTATTATTCATAATTAATAATGTACAGAATTTCACTTCAATTTATGAAAGTTAATCTTTCTTTTTTTTTACATTTGTTACCTGAGCGTGTCATTTTTGTTTACTTAAATAAGTTAATATCCAAAGGAAAATTACAGTAAAAAATCATAATAGCTAAATCACAATTCCAGCTATTTATTACATATACCAGGTCTGTAAATAAGAAACCGGAATTTGCTCATAGATGGCTCTAGTTGTCAATGTAGTGACTGTCAAACCGCGTCATGGCGCCTTTTTCTTGTGTTTACATTTGTCAAAGACTTTGAAGATTTTCTGTTACCATTTGAAGAAAACTGCTGCAGAATCGCATCGAATGCTTGTCGAAGCTTACGGTGAGCATGCTCTTGGTAAATCACAGTGCTTTGAGTGGTTTAAAAAATTCAAAAGTAATTGTGGGGTTTTGGGTCGAACAGGTGCCCATTACTCAAAAAAACGGAAGTTAAGCTATCCCATACCGGGCCCTCTCCGGGTCAACGGGCGCGTACGGCCGAAGATGCTACTTGTAGCATAACCTGGTAGTGAGAGCAGGCTCACTCCGGCGACCAGTCAAAAGTTGCGCGAGAACGCACTTGTGCTAACACTGGTACCAAGGGGATAGAGAAGTCCGCCGGGGAGTGCTACCGGCGCTCTATTGTAGGTGTCGGACTCTAGTGGGGGCAGTGGCAGGTACTGGTGGGATAGTGGACTCTCGGCAAAAAGTTCATGTGCCATCCTGTTTAGTATGGGTCCAATCGACCTTTGGCATACTGCGCGTATGGTACCAATAGCCGTCGGGCAGCCCGCGACAGCAAGCGGCAAACATTGTACTTGCTGGGTAGGAGCATGGTCCAGCAGGGAAGACCGAGGAAACTTCGCCCCCAGTCGGCGGTTTGTCCTGGAGTGCGCAGAGACCTCGGAAACCCCGAAGGTTGGCCTGTCCGAGCGTCCGACGCACTTTGTAAGCGGGAACCCCGGGTACCGGCCGCGAGCAACGAACGGAGGTTTAGTACTCGCTTCACCGCACCAACACTCGCCGGTAGGGATTGGGGGACTAATCGCCCCCGCAGGTCGGCGGTCGGCACTATGACTATCTAAACACAAGATAAACGAAGAACGTGGAAGGCCACCGAGAAAGTTTGAAGACGCCGAATTGCAAGCATTGTTGGATGACGATGACGCTCAAACGCAACAACTCGCGGATCAATTAAATGTGACACGCGAAGCCGTCTCCATACGTTTGAAAGCCGTGGGAAAGATACAGAAGGTGGGAAAATGGGTTCCACATGAACTGAATGAAAGACAGCAGGAAAACCGAAATACTGCTCGCCAGGTACAAAAGAAAATAATTTCTCCATCGAATTGTGACTGGCGATGAAAAATGGATGTATTTCGAGAATCCTAAGCGTAAAAGATTATGGGTAACTCCAAGCAAGCCAGCGACATCGACTGCAAGGCCAAATCGCTATGGATGGAAGACAATGTTCTGTGTTTGGTGGGATCAGAAGGGTGTTATTTATTATGAGCTGCTAAAACCTGGCGAAACCGTTAATACTGAACGCTACTGACAACAAATGATGGATTTGAACCAAACATTGCGTGAAAAACGACCAGAATATCAAAAGAGGCAACACAAAGTGATTTTTCTTCATGATAATGCACCATCGCACACAGCAAAACCGGTCAAGGAAACGATTGAGGCGTTTATTTGGCAAATAATTTCACATGCGGCTTACTCACCAGACTCGGCTCCATCCGATTACTATTTGCATCGATGGGACACGCACTTGCTGAGCAGCGCGTCACTTCTTACGAAAATGGCTCGATAATTGGTTTGCTTCAAAAGAGCAACAGTTTTTTTGGCGTGGCATCCACAAATTGCCAGATGGGAAAATTGTGTAGCTAGCGATGGGCAATACTTTGAATAAAATATATTTTACCATTTTCATCCAATAAATGTGTATTTTCTATAAAAGAATTCCGGTTTCATATTTACAGACCTGATACGTGCGAACTTAGGCAACTGAATTCTAACTGTTGTCTCGTTGATTCTAGTCAAATTGTGGAGATTCCACAAAATATGATTCTAAAACTAAATAAAAATGTTGTAGTGAAATAGTTTTTTTACGATTTCTGGTAAATATCACCTCAACAATAGTTTCAATGTCTTGCTTCGAAGGATCAATATAAAATTAGATTATTCTTGTATCATTAATGAATGTTAATAAACACTTCTTATGAAAATTAAGAAAGTTTTAATCAACTGTAAATTTATTAGGCCCCTTAATATGAATATATTGGTGTCGAAGTTTTAATTGTTCATAATATTTAGTATATCCATGTAAATCCTTATTATTTTTGTTAAAAAAGTAAGTTATAGTTTAGTCAACACATTTTATTTAGATTATCTAATTTGTTGAAATTGTAATAAGATAAACAAAGGATGTGTTAAAAATGGGTAATGATTTGCATGATTGCAAAATTCCAAATCAAATTGGTCCAAATTACAAAATTTTCAACGTATTATATTTTAGCTCAACAATCCAGAACAGATCTGAACTTCGATAAAACAGTTTAATGTCTTGTGGTCTCCTATATCCTCAGTTCTAGATTTCCATACTTGGAGCATCCCTGTTGACCAACCAGTTATTCAATTATACTTATTAATATTCCAGACTTTCGACCTAAAGAAATTAGGAGACAAATTTGATGTCAACCCTAAAGAAATTACGAGACAATTTGGTGGTTACAAACTGAAATGGTGTGTTGGCACTCGACAGCCCACAGATGGCCTATTTTTTATAGGTGGTCAAATCCTTTAGAAATTTCAGTAAGGTACACACACAGAGGAGGTATGAAAAAACATGATTGCAAGATTCCAAATGTATTAGTTATTATATTTTAGGTTGCACATATTTGGTCGAGACTCAACAATCAGACCTGGCTGGGTTACAATAGGTCATGACTTGACAAACTCCAATTTTAATGCAGAACTGTACACGTCATACTTCACTGAAGGTCGAGAGACTACTGGCTGCACTGAAAGAATTGAGGCTCTACGACCTAAGAGCCCCCCAAATAGCAGTAAAGGAGGAGGACGTTTGCGTGGAAGGGGCGGATTTAGAGCAAGAGCGAGACCTCGGGGAGCTCCGCTTTAAAGATTTATCTCTTAACATTTTTTTTTAATTTCCACTGACAACTCATGTTGAAAAACAACATACATTCTGGGTACACAATATTTTAAAACTAATAAATTTTATTTCAAAGTTCAATTTTTTTAAGTTATCCCAAATCTCCATTCGTAATTTTAAAGTTGTATTTTTTCTGTACAAATTTGTACTATAAAAGTGTGTGAACCAAATGTTTTATAATTTACCGACGAAAGAGAAAGGTATCTTCTTGTTGAACTGACATTCCGAGCATTTATCTTTACTTGGGGTATAAATCTGTACAATTTATTAGTCATATAGAATATCCTTTTTCTAAGAGATAAATATTTGGTGCCTTTAGAAAGTATGTAGAGCTTGCTGTTATTTTAATGACCAATCAATTAAATTTGGTTTCCTTGTCATTAAATTTGATTTCCAGAGTGGTACAGTAATTTCAGACCTTGTACATATTCTTTGGCCTAAAATACTTTAGACTACTTTTGAGATTGTCTATTACAAAATAGTGATTGTTAAATCATCCTAATTCATTTCCATTATATTGAAAAATATAATACAAATAAATAAGGATCTAAGAAATAATAAAATGTTAAAACTCGAAGACAACTTATTTAAGAAAGTGTAGAGGAAGCCTTGGGCTTATTGTATACCACAATAAAGTTACTTGGCATTTGATCATTTTTGCAGTGATAAAACAATATGTTAGATTCCATAGATTTACAATAGTTATTTTGTTAAAAAAAAAACAATTATAACATAACAATATTAGCTCATTGAAATGAGATTTTTTTTTAAATTTGTATATCTTGAAAAATTATAACTTACCGGAATATTATATAATTTTCACAAATCTTTCTTATTTATTCAGATGACTCCTCCATAATGTTATATTTATGATACTAACATGCATTCTTCAATCAGTAAAGATGATATCTCTCCTAGTATCATTTACGTTCACTGACTATAGATTCATTGTATGTGTGTACTATCCTCATTATCAGATAAAATGTCACCGAGTTCAACATCATACGGCTATGTACAAAGTTATATTCAAGTACTGTTTGTTATGCCCAAAAGTCCTTTTTAATAAGAATTATTTTTAAATGAAAAACTTAATACACAAATAAAATTTATTAATGCGCACAAAAATCATGTATCACACACCTGAACTACCTGGCCGGGTGTCACAAACTAACTAGCGTCGCTGTCATGGTTCTCACACTTTTTGTAAAAACCCATGAACTTCTGAGCACTATATGGTTTATCAAAAATAATTATTTTGTGATATTCGACTTGAATATGACATATTTTGCTTCTGCCTTTCATTTTGTTTCTGATGCAAAATTATATTTTTCATTTTATTTTTGCTACACTAATGTAACAAAAGATGGTACACATATGATATTCATTCCACTTCGAAAAATTATCAAAATAACTTGAAAAACTTGCAAACCATAAACATTACATATTATCACACTTTTGTTATGTCATTCTGAGAAGCCAGCCACTCTATCCCCTTATTTCTACCTGTTGAAGAGCTTTTAGTTCTCAACAATATTTTGTTCCTCCTGAATGAAAACATTTTTTCCGAAATATTAAATGAAGCTAAATAAGAAGGAATTGGATTTGAAGGCATGGTGCTGCAACAGAAATGGATATCACTTATGATATTCATCTCATCCTCGTAATGGGTATTGGATTTTCATTTAGGATTGTACCCTGATATGTGAATTCCTTATGTTATATTTGTTTCCAAAATGGAGCACTTGGTGTGAAATATTTTTTTTTTACTTATATATTGCACAAAATTTGCCACACAACATCCACATTTGTTAACAATCAACATATGCTACAGAAAAAAATATTACATGTCACATATGCAAGAGTGGTTTTCCTCCCTTGTTAACATTTGTTGTATTTACAAGGTATCCTTTGTTAACCCTCAATTTGAGCCATAAAAATTCCATTAAATTATCAAAAGAACCCGTTTAAAAATAACATACACCTATTTTAGGTTGAGTTAAGAGAAGTTTTAATTAGTTGTTCACTTGACAAAAACTTAAAAAGGATTTCATTTGTAATTTATTTTTATCAAACACTGTTTATTCCACTTAAAAAAAAAAAAAAAAAAGTGGAATAAACAGTGTTTGATAAAAATAAATTACAATGTCTTTAAACCTCCAGAACGTTAATGCCTCAACTATAAACAACCAGAAGGATTTCATTGTATTTGTTAACATATTGTTTTGTGAACATATAACCAAAATGTATCATAAACATAAATCATATTTAAATTTAAACCTTGAATGCAAAAACCCAGTTTTTAACAACATGCACCAACACACTGGCCCTAATCTTGTGATCCCCATCAATAAATTGATAATGAAACCATTTAGTGACCCAAACCACTCCAAGAGAGTGCGCTTGATTTTTTGTAATATCTCTAAAAAAAGGTCAATACAGCCGTAATCAGAGACAGGTGAGAAATTAAACGGAAAATCATGTATTTTTTTCTCTATCTACCACGTAGTCCGAAAAAGTTGATTCAGGTTTGTCTGAAGGTTATTTTTTCAAAAGAATAAAAATGAAGTTATACTCTAATCAAAATATCCCTGAAATTCAGAGAATTATTCGTACAAATCGATGATTAACAATCAGAGAAGTTTGTGACATGGTTGAAATGGTCATTTGGAACAGTTCAATCAATTTTAAAATGCATCGCATTGTGGCCAAATTTGTTTAAACTAACTTCTTCACTATAATAACGCACTCAGATTAAAACTCGAGAATTTTCTATATCCAACAGCATGTCTGCCATTCCACACCCTCCCTATTCACCGAATTTAGCTCTGTGTGACTTCTTTTTATGAATTTGAATCTCAAGAGGTGACAATTTGAGATGGAGAAGAGATTGACTTGAATCACAGGTGGTGCTTGACCAGCTTAGCAAGACTTTTTTGGGGTTTTTGCAGCATAGCAGAAACGTTTGATCAACGTAGGAGACTATTATGAAGGCGATGCAGCCCAAAATGTAATTATTTAATAATAAAGATGTTTTTAAAGCCAGTCTGTTTCTATATTGATCATACCTATCTAAATATTTCCAAAAACTAGGCAAAAAAATGTCTGATATCTGGGATGAATAGTGCATATTTCATTTAACTGATATCCTACGCAGAAGTCATATTGACCACATGATCAAGTACAAAATTAACAACAATTGCACAGAAAGTTTATTCTTGATAGTATTGTAGGAACATTATAGAAATTTTGGAGCTTTTGATGTTAAAATTTGTTTATACTATACTAAAAAATGTAAAACAAATGTTTTAAACATTTTTATTTCGACTGTCCCAAAAATGGCCATTTTTTCTTTTTTACCAAGCATGAACCAACCATATAACTTGCAGTCTTTACGGATTAACAAATCAACACTTGGTACTAGAGAAGTATACTACATGTTAAGTGCTATTTAATTTTAACACTTATGTTACATAGTCCTGCCATAAATACTGTTACACAAATTCAGACACTCATAAAATCGAAACAATAGCAGGTAGAAACCTAAACCCTTTTTGAGATAATTCTCCATCTCTTGTAGTGCTGCTATAATCAGTTAGTCACTGAACGTTGACCAGTTAACATGGAGTGAGGCGGTAAAGAAAACCGTATCGCTGTAATTGCGTTACGTAAAGTTGGAAAGACGCCGGGAGACATTTTTAATTCTTTAACATCTTTGGGTAGTGATGAATAACTTTTTCGGAGTCTCGGTCCAATGGTAGGACGCCTTACTCCTTCATCGGATAAGGTCTGACTGTTACGATATTTTTTGGATCGTTTTAGGAGTCGGGAAAGGATAGGTTTGTGAGAAATGTTTTTTTTTTTTTATGAATAATTATGAGAAATTATAAAAACTATTAAATACATATATAAATGTGATGGTATATACATAAAAATTACATGCGAATATACATAAATTTGTGTCGTCACACACGGTAATATATTGAACGGGTGTGTGTGAAAAAAAATGGTGATGAATAAAATATAAAAATGAATATAGTATATATAAGTAAATAATAGGGGAGACGTGCGTGACTTTTATAACTATATTGATATGTAAATGTTTATTGAGAGAGAGAGATACGTGATTGCCTATGGGGGTAAGCTGTCAGTCGGAGGAGCTGTCGCTGATGGGGGGTTCAGAGTGACGATCGGACGGTCATTTGAGGGGACATTTACTGTTAATGTTAAGGGAGGGTTCGGAGGGATGTCTTTCAAAATTGATTTCGGGCGAGTGTGTCTATATCTAGTGTTCGCGTTGTAGTTACCTAAGGCTTTTATGATTGGGTTTGGATGTCTGGATATGGAGCTGTAAAACCTTTCGGCCAGAGCGCGCATGTGTTCGGGGATAGTTTGCAGTTTGGTATCTGCGTGGAGTCTTGAGTTGCGGACTATGTAGGGTGCTTTTAAGATCGTGCGGAGGGCTCTGTTTTGAATGATCTGAATGTGATTTAACGTTGATTTTTTCGTGTGACCCCAGACCGGAAGGGCGTATGTCAATTGCGGTCTGACGATCGCTGTGTAGAGATGGAGTTTGGTGCGCGTGTTTAGTTTGCTGAATTTACTAATCAAGGGGAATAATGATTTGAGTGTTCCGTGAGCTTTTGATTTGATATTGAGGGCGTGTTTGTACCACGTGAGTTTACTATCTAAGGTGAGGCCTAAGTATTTCACGTGCTTAGTCCATGGTACGCTCTGGCCGAAGAGTTTAAGAGTTCTGACGGGTTTGATGTATCTGCGTGAGAAGCGAACTGCGGTGCTTTTGGTGGGATTTATTTTGATCTTCCATTTGATGCAGCAGTGCTCCAGAATGGGAATGAAGTCTTGCAGTCTGTCGTGGGAATCGGACTCGTGTTTCGATGAAGAGAGAAAGGCTGTGTCGTCAGCGTATTGTGCGGTGATACAATGTGTGCGTGATCGGGCATATCGCTCGTGTATATGTTATACAGGATAGGGGACAGCAGTGCGCCTTGGGGCACACCTGCTAGAATGGGGCGTGGGGATGAGTTTAAGCCGTCTATTTTGACGGAGGAGCGATTTTCTAAGAAAGAAGCGATGATTTGCACTAGTCTAAGGGGAATACCTGACTTGTGCAGTTTGAATATGAGTCCGTTGTGCTAGACTGTGTCGAAGGCTTTCGCCACGTCTAGTGATAAGAGGGTCGTGAGGCCTTTGGTTCTGAAGGATTTGATGATATGCTCTACAACGCGAAGAAGCTGGTGGTTCGTTGAGTGTAACGGCATAAATCCGTGTTGCGATTCTGGAATGATATTTCGCGAGTATGTTTCTGTCGAGAGACGGTCTAGGATTAATCTTTCGAGCACTTTACCTAGGGTCGAGAGCAGGCTGATCGGTCTGTGATTTTCGGGGATAGCGTGACTTTTGCCCGGTTTGGGTTTTTGACTGAAGTTGGGAAAAATTTATGCCGCAAGCAGGCATTGTAGATGGCGGTAAGGGCGTAAGTTGCTTTTTTCGGGAGTTTTTTCAGGGTGAGATTATTGATTTTATCGGGGCCGGGGGCTTTTTTGTTGATGAGCTTTTTTATTATTGCTTGAATTTCTAGCGGCGAGAAGAAGTCTGTGGTGGGGGGGGTTTGCTTGTTTAATATATCGGCGACTGCATTGTCGACCATCATTGTATGAGAGGGGTCAGAGAGGTCTGCATTTGGCGAGAAGATATTCACTAGGGAGTCGGCGAAGGTCTCTGCGCGGTCGCGAGCGGAGAAGATGGGGCCGTTTGGTCCTTGAAGAGAGCTGGGTCGGGGAGGCGTATTTCTGAGGCTACGCGTCAGTTTCCATTTGAGTCCTTCGTTGTATTCGAGGGACTCGACAAAGTCGCACCATTTGTCGTTTCGGAGCTGCTGTAGGTGATGCTTGATTTTTTTGACTAGCCTATTGTAGTCGGTTTTGTAAGAGGGGACAGCTGTGTTTTGCCACTGCTTTCGAATTTCATTTTTCTCCACAATCAGCATTTTGATATGTGGGGGAAGGGGAAGTTCGGGTTTGTCTGCAGGTCTCTCTTTTGAGGCTGATGTGAGAGCGGATTTTATTGTGGCTGTGAAGTTGTTTATAGCGGCATCTATGGAATTCGTGTCGGGGAAAGTTGTTGGTATTTTTATGCTGCTGTCGACGCAAATAGCGAAGTCACTCCACGAGGTGGTGTGCCGTGGAGGGGCTGAGGATGAGAAGGGTGGGAAGCCATCCGTCAATTGAAGTAATACCGGGTAGTGATCGGATTGAAGCTGGTGAACAGTCGTGAGATCTGTTTGATAGGGGATGTCATTATGGACAATGATGTCGATGACGTCAGGGCGATGATTGTTTATTAGTGGATAGTGGGTGGGTGACGTAGGTCCTTCCACAAAGTATCTTTTCCGGGAGGAAATTTCATCAAGTTTTCTGCCGTGAGTGTTGGGAGTGTGGCTGTGCCAGAAGGGGTGTTTTGCGTTCAGATCTCCTGCCATGATGGTGGGGATATTATCTTCGAGGAATGAGTCCATTTCGGACTCGACAAGTGGGGAGGAAGGTGAAAGATAAGTCGCGCAAAGTTTAAGGGGGCCGTGGTTGGCGGTGTTCACCACGATGCATGTGGATTCTATGTTGGCGGTGGTAGGGGAGGGGATGTGGCAGTGGTCTATTGTGCTTTTGATCAGAGTTGCGGTGCCGCCTTTTCTGCCGGTGATGCGGTCGTCTCTGTAGCAGTTGTAATTTCTGATGCTGTAACGGTAGCTCGGTTTGAGGTGCGTTTCCGTTATCAGCAACACGTCCAGGTTGTGCTCGAAAAGGAAATCCTCAATTTCTTGTTTATGCGTTCTGAGGGAACCGTTTGCATTCCAGAACGCGGTGGATATATGTGATGGCTTATAGGTGCGAGCCATGTTCTTGGATGTAGTTGAGGAGGTTCATGGCTTCGGTGATGGCTGATTTTAAATTGTTCAAAATGAGGTCGCGATTTGGGGGGGGCGCGGGCAATGTGTAGTTTTGGGGTGTAGATGACGATAATAGGGGGCGCGGGGTTGCGATATTCGCGTATGTCGCGTTGGATGTGACCGGTCTCGATGCACTCTGGGGGGCGGTGGGGAATCGACGAGCGGCGTTGTTTGCCGAGGGGGCGTTCGACAGGGGGCGTTGGTAGAGGCCATTGATGAGGGGGCGTAGGGAGGCCGGGGTCTGGAAGTGACCGGGGGGAGCGATTTGAGAGGGGTTGCTCTTAGGGAAGCGTGGGCAGCCTCTGAAGTTGGCCGTGTGTGGGCCTCCACAGTTACAACAGGTGGCGGTAGTGTCCGCGGGTTTCCTGCAATCCGAGGTGTGATGCGTTCTGCCGCATTTCACACAATTGGCTGGGGCGTGGCAGTTGCCGGCGGAGTGGGCGAATTGCTGACAACGATGACACTGGCCCATTCCTTTACGTTTGTTCAGCTCCTCCACCGTGACTCGGATATCGAGTACACCGTGGAGTTCGGTGAAGATTCTTTTCGCGGAAGAGTCCCTTGTCAGCTTGACGATGACCATGGGGAGTTCCACTCGATTCCGGTTCTTCATGCGATACACATTTAAAACCGGATAGTCGAGTGATTTGAGTTCATCCGAAATGTCCTCGACGCTGATAGGGGTCGGTAGGCCACGGATGACGGCTAGCAGGGGCTTTTCGCTCTCCAAATGGAAAGAGTGGTATGGGATGGCGAGAGAATCGGAAATGTGGACGAGGGAGCGGTAGGCCTCTACGGTTTCAGTGGTGATTTTAAGATCACCATTGGGCTGTACCTTCGAGAAAAAGTTAATGTTTTGGGACCTGAGTTTAGCTCTCAGGTCTCCATATTTGGCGGAATTGTGAAGAACGATGGGGGGGATGCGGTCTTTTTTGATCGGAAGTAGAGGTCGTGAGTCATTATTTGGAGGTGCGGCGGGGGCTGCGGGATGAGGAGGGCTGAGTGGGCCTCTCATTTTTTTGCTGGTTTGGGCCACGGTGGCACCAGCTGGCTTCGGGTCTGATTGGGGGCGGACGAGGGGGGGGCTTTCTTGGGATTGAAGAGCCCTTTTGCGGTTTTTGGCAACAGATTGCCAGTCCATTTCTGGAGAATTCGGAATGATAATTATTGGCAGGGAGAGTGGGGGTCAGAAGTGGGGGTGGGGCGCGGCGATGTTGTGATTGGAACCGCTGGCAGGACAGTGGGTGAATCAGATGGAGGGTTTTTGGCCTCAATCGAGACCTAAACTTTATGGAAGAGCTCACGAAGAAGTTTTACCATCTTCATTGTTTCTTTTTTGGATGTGGTCTCCATCTTGAAGAGCTCGAAGGCTTCCTCGAAAGTGGAGATGGTCAGATCAGGGGATGTTGAGCGGTCCGGAGACATAGCGAGGGCTGGTATAGGCGAGGTCACGGGGACGGATGCGGGATTTTAGTTGGTTCGGGTGTAGTTCTTTTAATTATGATGCTTGGAGTTTTGATGTAGAAGTCCGGTTTGACGGACTTCATGGCTGCTTAATAGGAGGAACTGAGCAAATAGAATGAATAATTGTGGACAATAAAAGTAGGATATAGCTGTGGAAAAAATATAATTGTGTAATGAGTAAAAACAAACAATGATAAATAATAAAGAAATAAAGTTTTGATGAGTGGTGCGAATGTGTGAAATATGAAATGAAGATAGGATGGGAAGAGTTGTCGACCTTATTCAGATCTTCAACCCTGCCCGCGGTGTGTAAAAGGGTAAGAAGGATAGTAACAGTCAGTGGCTTACTCGATGAAGAAGAAGAAAAACTGGCATCGACCGGTACTCGGAACAAATTGTCACCAAGAATTTGTGGAGGCCAGCTCCTTATCACGAATTAATATAAAAAACCGATTTTGATCTAAACAGCTGTCTGGGACGAGTGGAATGTCAATTGTTTATTTGTGCACATGGGCGGCCGAGAACGACACTTATTAGCGCGTCGGGCGATTTGCGAAGCTTCAAACAAACAAAGCACTGTTTGAGCGTCGATGCGCGGTGGCAAACGGGTGAAGGTGAAACTTGACGCGAATTGTATTTGTTAGCTAGAAACGAATTGCTGTGAGAGCGGAAAAGGCGACTACTCCAGAGCAGGTCCGTGACGTGACTCTCATCTTTGGGTATCAATCGTCAGTTTGTATATCGTACTATTAATCGATTCTAAGATACTCAAGGTATTGAAGATCGGCAAAAAAGTGGTCGACTGCGAATCGTAAGAACTCCAGCAGTCATCAAAGCCGTAACAGAATCCGTAGAAATCCACTCTGCAAACAAAAAATCATGTCCAGGGAAATGGGTATTTCGACACGGAGTATGTCTCATATTATCAAATCGGACCCAAATATAGCGGCTTACCGGAGAAGCACTGGACACTTGCTTACTCCATCTTTGAGGGAGATCAGGAAGACCAGAGTTAAACAACTGATTCACCGGTACACAAACAATATACATCGCAAAATCCTATTTTCCGATGAAAAAATTTTCAACATTGAAGAAAATTATAATAAGCAAAATGATCGGGTGTACGCACATAGCTCTCGAGAGGCCACTCAAGTCATTCATAGAGGTCATCATCCAGCATCTGCGATGGTTTAGTGGGGTGTCTCATACGAAGGGATTACTGAGCTATATTTTTGTGCTCAGGGTGTGAAGACAGCTGCAAATTCATACCAAAATGACATTTTGGAGAAGCTTGTCAAGCCTCTTGATAAGATCATGTTTAATTCAGGTCATTGGATCTTTCAACAAGATTCTGCTCCAGCCCACAAGGCAAAGTCCAGCCAGCAATGGCTAGAAATTCATACAAGAGTTTATTAGAGCTGAAGATCGGCCTTCTGGAAGCCTAGATTAAATCCACTGGACTACAAATTCTGGTCAGTGTTGGAAAACATGGCCTGTACTAGACGACATCCAAATTTGTCGAGTCTGAAACGATCATCGAAGAAAGCAGAGGCCAATTTTCCAATGGACACTGTGCGTACTGTCGTTGATGATTGGCGGTCACGTTTAAAAGCCTGTGTGAAGGCAAGGGGAGGAAATTTTGAAAAAGATGTATGTTTTCATTTAAGATATGTGTGTAAGTCTAACAATATAATAAATCATTTGTAAGATGCACTGTTTTTTTATTATAATCCAAACACTTTGTAACAGAATTAATGGCAAGACTAGGTAATAAGTAAATACACCATTTTATTGAATTTTATATCATTATGTAGATGTATAAAAAAAACTAGGGTCTCAGGAATGAGCTGCCTATTAGGACAGGTGCTGCCAGCGGTGCCTTTAACAATATGAAGGCCATATGGGACTCCTCAGTGTTGAGCCTGTAAATGAAATGTTAGCTGTTTGGTACCTGCATACTTTGCTTAATGGTTTTGAATCTTGGCACGTTACCAAGGCCCAAGAGAGAGGACTTCTCAGATTTATAGGAGGATGATGGGCGTCAGGTGGTACGATTACATAAAAAATGTAATAATTCACCTTTAAACACAGCAGCAGCCTATAACCACCACATTAAAGGTGAGGTACTGGAGGTGGTAAACCACCTTAATACTAGGTTAGTCAAAAAGTTTTGAAAGCGACATCTATGGAGCAGTAGAAAACCAAAATTTCTACGCCATTTTAATATTTCATCTTTCATAAGAACGTACTCAAAATTTCATTTCGATCTGTCAATTCATTCTTTGTTTACAAGCCATTTGAAGTTGACGTGTCAGTGTATTTTTTAACAATGGAAAAATCCGAATATCGTGCAGTGATTAAATTCTTTGTTTTGGAAGGTTTATCGGCTACTGAGATCCATGCAAAGATGGTGAAAGTATTAAAGGAGTCTTCTCCTTCATTTCCAACCGTTCACCGATAGGTTTTGGAGTTTAAGCGTGGCCATACAAGCGTTGAAGACGATCCACGCTCAAGATGTCCAAAAAGTGCATCAACACCAGAAATCATAGCGAAAATACAGGATATGGTTTTGGAAGATCATCGATCGACTGTGGATGTGATAGCTGACACCATAGGCATCTCACATGGAACAACATGGCATATTTTGGCTGAAGTTTTGGGTTTCAAAAAACTGTGTGCACAATGGGTGCCGCATTTGCTAACAATGCAACAAAAACACGTTCGAATGCGACTTTCTGAGCAACATTTGGAGCAATTTCGAAAGGATAAAAAGGATTTTCTGCATCGATTCATCACTATGGATGAGACTTGGGTCTACCACCATGATCCTGAATCAAAACAAGAGGCTAAGGAGTGGTGTGAACCAGGCACTTTGGCTCCGAAGCGAGTTCGTGTCCAGAAATCGGCCAAGAAGGTGTTAGCGTCAGTTTTTTGGGATGCAAAAGGAATTTTATTGATAGATTATCTCCAAACTGGTAAGACAATCAACTCTGATTATTATTGTGACCTTTTGGACCAGTTGGATGAAAAAAATGTGAAAAAAGACCCGGTTTGCAGAAGAAAAAAATCATTGTTCATCAAGACAATGCACCTGCTCACACAGCTCAAAAAACCATAGCGAAAATCAGTGAATTGGGGTACGAATTGTTGCAGCATCCACCCTATTCGCCAGATTTAGCTCCCTCTGACTTCTGGCTGTTCTCACACCTCAAAAAATTCCTTCGTGGAAAGCATTTTTCATCAAACGAAGAGGTTATAGCCGTCGTAAAGGAGTATTTTGCAGGCCTTTCAGAAAATCACTTCCGTGATGGGACAACAAAGTTGGAAGATCGTTGGTAGATAAGTGTATTGATAAGTGTATTGATCTTATGGGAGACTATACTGAGCAATAAAAGTGATTTCCCCCCAAAAAAAATGTATTTTCATTTCCGCTTTCAAAACTTTTTGACTAACCTAGTATGTAGCATAGATGCTTCATATTAAGGATAGCTGGACAAGAGCAGAGCTGTTTTATTGCCTGCAAGAAACTTCGATGTTATGACAGAGATTTGCAGATCTCAGCCTGATATGAGAGGGCATGGTGTACCGGGCTGTGGACTGACCTGAATGGAGGTGTTTTATGGCATCCCTGTGTTCAAGATGAAACATAAAGGGTGATAATAATGAATACTACTTGATATGTAATATACACTATGTTTTTTTTTATCAGGTACCAAATTCACCTTACTGTAAAAAGGAAAAATGAAAGACTTGAATATTTTTTACTATATAAATCCTAATGCAATTTATTTAATCAATTTTTTGTAATGGATTTTATAATAATAATAATGCATTAGGTATTTTTATATCACAAACATGCTTTTTTATTTTCGGTATTTTCGGTTGCTATTTGTGTATCAATTGGACAGCTTTTATAGAAAAAAAAATATATAATTTTTTTTGCGATGGAATATTCAAATAATATAATTACCACACTGTGGTTTACAAAAGTTCTCGGTTCTGAAAATATTTTATACATTGAATAATAATTGTTGATCATCATCTAAAGATTTTATACATTGAATAATAATTGTTGATCATCATCTAAAGATTTTATACATTGAATAATAATTGTTGATCATCATCTAAAGATTTTCATACTGAAATTAATAAAAGTGGCTAAAAATCAAGTTCTAGTTCAATGTAAAATTTTTATTCATTGTTCTCATCTCATTAATGAATATTTTTTTAGAAAATCCTTTATGATACTAAACTGACGACCCACAATTGATTGATATAAATGAAAAATTTATTTAAATGGTATATTATATACATAATAAAAATTAATATATGAGTAGCCAAATGAATATTTTAATATTGCACATTATTGAAATGGTAACCCTCATACTAATTGAACACACTTTTATTTTAATTATTTACACAGAAAAAATTTGTATATGAAAAAAAACTATGAAAATTGTATTACATAATTCCACATACTCATGTAAGAGAAAACAGAAAAAAAACTTGAGAAAAAAAAAGTGAGTATGGAATGTGGTGAAATTTAATAGAATATTTCAGATTGAAGAAGTGATTTTTTTACGAACTTATATTATGAAGAAATAAATTATTACTTCACACACAAGTTGAAAATATACAATACTTCAATGTCTTTATATTTCCACCTTATATAAAAGAAATTATTACAAAAATATTGTACTCTTCAAATTTTGTGTTTCAAATGCTCGTACATATAATGAGGGCGGAGAACAGATACAAATGGAAAATAGTTGTCTCAGCGTTGAAGCCCCGATCCGTTCATGATGAGGGTGAAGAAGATTAATGAATTATTTCAACTTCTTTACTATAAAGTTGATGAAATTCAACAATATTTTATATCCTCTACTCCTTTTGTATACTCTTCATATCCGCAAAACCAGTGCAATCGAAGAATATGGCTGAGAGAAAACATTATCTTCAGCTCTGTTAAGTGAGCCTACAGGTTTGGAACTACTGGAATAGGCATGTAGTGCAACGGTTTTTCTTAGACGGATTCTCCAATTCTTTGACCATATTACACAATAAAATGGTGAAAACATGGAGGTAAAATTTAAGATCAGAGAGGTAGAGAAGATCTCCTATTTGATGGATGGACCAAGAAAAAACTGGCACAGGTCTACTATCATTATACACCTTCAGCAGGATGCCAAGATGGAAACGAGCAGTCGTGAAGTTAGACATGGAACATTTCAAGTGGGTTACTATCCTCAGTATTGAGGTGCTGGCCCTGGCCAAGTTTAAAAGGGCTAATAAAAACTAAAACTTTCAATAACAAGTAGTTTGGTATAATGAAAATATTTATATATAACATAATTATTCACTCCAGTAGCAGTCGAGTTCATCTTAGTCATATGGAATTAAATAAACACATTTGTATTGAACTGAGCAAATAGATTGAGGATTACAATTTGCAATATTGGGTCTCCAGCTCATAATGTATCAAGAAGGATATAGGTTTTTTTTTTTGTTAAAAAGATAGTTTTTTTAAAAAGAAGTTCACTAATTACACATGTGTATAAAAATTTGTGTGAACTGTGTTTCATTCACACGTGATCCACAAAACTAATCATCACCAAGAAATGTTGAGAATGTTTCGAAATGAATTATTAACAAATTGTCAACAGGCATATTTTCAAAACATTGTTATTTAAAATACACCATATGTCACAATTATTTTTATATTAATCTAACACCAAACAGTATCTTAATAATTTACTCATAAAAAATTGCATTATTTAATTGGCCAAAAGATGGTAGATGCTGTTAATGTTTTGCAATAATTTACAGTGACAATTTTCGGAACACCTACTATTTATTTCATAGAGATAAATATCTGTTTTGATTTTAAAATAATATTTAATAAAATTGACTTTCTTTTGTGGCCATTTTAATAGTCATATTAGATTAATTACAAATTCGTTTTCTATATTTAGTTCTGCAAAAGTAAATTATATTGTAAAAATCCAGTTAACAGTAGATTAATAAAAATACATAAAACTATCATAAATATCAACAAAACCTGTCCACGTCATTATTTAACACTTAAAAGAGTGAAATGACTGAAATGACATTACTGTAATGAGTGTAATGCTATGCTAAATGGTAGTCTATACCATTACATTAACCAAATGGTGTTGATTTCTTTTCTTGGCATCATATGGCACCCGGAGAACTTGAAAATGAATTAATCAATTCTCTGAATGGTGATTTTTGTACTCAAATAATTTTGCCTCAGACATTTGTTTACACAGTATAAGAAACAATGCAACAGGTGATAGTTTATGATTAGCTGTGTGTTCCCGCTTTTAAACTGAAGGATTTGAAATGAATGTGAAACCATATTTGAAAATATACCCCATCAGGAATATTTGGAGAATTTACAAATAGCACACGTTTGTTTATAATAACACTCGCTACACACGGATGAGTGAATGTCATGCTGGATAATATCTCGGTCTGCTCACAACGTGCTGACTACATCACAGCCAGTCATAGCACATCACTACAGCACTTAGCACTTCACTAGAGCGGCTTCACATTTTCAATTTCGGTTCATTTTTATCTATACACAATTGAACCTTTATAATACATAAATTATATTTCAATAAACTTGAAATGATTTTAATGTTAAATTATACAAATAAGAAAATCTATTACTGAACATTTTTATTGATGTTCACAATTATAATTGAATAACCAAATAAAACATTCATCAGAAACGGCCAAATCAATAACTCCTACCATGAAATGTAAGAAGGCACATTTACAGCTTCATTACATGTAGGTTCCACAAAGCTTTAATTCAATGTTCATTCCCTTTTCAAATCAAAGCCAAAATTATGGAAAAAAAATTCCATGGCTTATCTCTCAATGGGGGTTTCAAAAAGAGGAATAAAATGTGAAATAAAATAATTTCACTCACAGCACTAGAAAAAGATTTAGTGAGACCAATACACAAACAAAAAAAAATGTTAAGGAGCAATTGTTAAAAATACAATATTTTCTCTTTACAACAAGAGGATACAAATTTATATCGATTTGGCGGCCTCTGACACGTGTTAACAATTAACGAGAAAAATATATTTATATAACCATATATTAACAGAAAGTATTAATTTTATTTGCATTAAGTACAACATTTGAAAAGAAGACACCAATTACGAATGAAATATAAATGCATTCAGCCAAATAAATAAGCCCGATGATAAAAGAAAATAATGTATTCATTTACCGAGAAATATAAATGCTTCATCCAAACAAATGAGCCTGATTAGAAAAATATTGCCAGATGTAGATAAAGATCTTGAAAAAATTGCAAATTATTTAGCATTGGCAAGAAAAACACATCGCATGAGATCAAAATAAATGGTTTTTATTTATTTGTACTCAGGTTGACCTACACACACATTTTATTCGAGGATTACACAAAATAACACTTTATTTATATATTAATTCCAGAGGAAGGGTCTCTTCACCTACTGCCATTTGTAATTTATTTAATATTTAGTACAAAATAAAAGTTTTTTTTTCCTGTTTCCCACTTTGTCACACCTTGGACTATTCACATATTCATGTCACTCAATATAGAACTTGTCAGATCGAGTGAGTGCTGAAAATAACAATTTAGCAAATTTTTTACAAAAATCTTTTCTACAATAATGAACTTATGATATTTGGCATACTGTAAATGAATGGAAACACATGGTGCTTTAAGAAAATACCCAATGTGACAAGTCAATGTCGATGACCACTATCCTAAGCCGATAAAAACATCACTTTTATTTTCAGTGTGTTCAAATTCTATTTATAAGTGGATTTTTTCAAATAATCATTAAAATTTTGAATGATCGATTCGCTTGTATTAAAACTAAATTGAACAGAGTGCATATCTCCTGCAATAGTTTTAAAATATTCTTAAAAAATAAATAATATAATTAACATTAGTAAAATTAGTGATCTACGTCAATTGTAAAAATATTAAAGATAAATAATGTTTATATACAATATACAAATTAGGTGTTAGGTGTGACAACATGTCTGAAATGTAGCAATTCCTATAAACAAATAATGGGAATTCTTCTCAGTAGGAATCTCGTCACCAATATAATTACAATACATAGCGGCCACCTTACTCCAGTCCAGTGTGATTAATGAACAAACTGTTTGGAAGCCCTTCAAAGACCACTGACCTACAATATTTTGCTGTCCGCACCGCATTTTAATTTCATATTGTTACACGTACAGAGGAACAACACATTTCAGACAGAATCCACTCCATCACCTAGGTGTACATATAAAAATAACTTTATAATGTAAATTTCTCAAAGAATACATTATAACATTTGTTTTCATTATAATCATACTATACATTAGTATGGAATCTGTGCTTTTATGGAAAACTCAATACCGACTAAAAAGAAAGTTCCTTAAGCAAATGGGAAATCCACACTACAAAATAGCATGTTAGAATTGTATGCATCAGTAAGGAATTGATATCTGACTCGAATAAAAAATTACATACTACACACTAGTACGAAATTAAATTTAAAAAATAATCATACATTTACAATCACATGAATTCTTGATTGTATTATTATCCAACAAATAAAATGAATCAATAATATACTAAAAATATATATTACTGATTTCATGTAAAGGTATCATTCCTTAAACTTCAAGAAAAAATAAGTCAACAGAAAACAAAGAGCTTTTATGATAGAGAATTTCTTGCAAAAATATATAAATTATTTAAATTAGCTCTATAAATGTCTATGGGCACAAGCACCACAACTTATCTTGGCATTAACAGAAGAGTATTTGTATTGTTTACATGCAAAATATTATTGAGAACTCCGAAGTTAATTTGAAATCAACTATCTATAAATTCGTACATAAAAAAGAAAACATTCTTCATACGCGACAATTATTTCAAAAATGAAAACTGCAAATCTCTGAGATCAAATATGCAATAGACATATTAAAAAGCAACAAAACAAAAAGCACACTAGCGTTCAGTATTCTAATTAACCTAAATTTTCATTGGATGACAAATATTCTTGTTAACACAATTTATGAGAAAATACAACTCATTCCAAAAGTCTCGACAGTTCAGGCTATTATTTGACTTCCAAAGAAAAAAAATTGAGACAATACATATATATATATATATATATATATATATATATATATATATATATATATATATATATATATATATATATATATATATATATATACATATACATATACATATACATATACATATACATATACATATACATATACATATACATATACATATACATATACATATACATATACATATACATATACATATACATATACATATACATATACATATACATATACATATACATATACATATACATATACATATACATATACATATACATATACATATACATATACATATACATATACATATACATATACATATACATATACATATATATATATATATATATATATATATATATATATATATATATATATATATATATATATATATATATATATATATATATATATATATATATATATATATATATATATATATATATATATATATATACTATATATATATTTATAATTCAGAACACCACTGCTTGACCTTAAATTCATAACTCCACTATAAAACAGATACAAAACACATCAGCTTTAAACCGGATCATCACTGGGAGCTAGAGACAAGACTGCATTCGAAGCAGGGTGGGGACTGGGGGCACGGGACAGGCCATGCTGCGGGGTAGAGCGGCCTGGAGGGCAGCTAAGTGCGCCCTGATGGCACTCCCGCCTCTCTTCACAAGTATGTTGACTCTCCTGCAAATAGGTCAGTCGTAAGCTCAAACCCTTAACCAATCACTTCAAAGCAGACAACACAAACATGAAAGGCGATCAATGTATGCAATGTAAATCACTCAAACCAACGACAATATAAAACTTTTCAAAAGAAAAAAATACTTTTTTCAGATTGTTTTAGTCAAATTTTTGTCGAGACTGCTTTATAGTTCACATAAATTAAAATTATCAACACTTCAACTGAAGCTATGAGTAAATAAATTTAAATGTTTACACAAGAATGATTAAAATACTTTGAAATGTAACGCGATTAACATAAGATTTTTAATATCCTAAGCAATGTTAAAAAAAATTAAAAGTAACTTAATAAATGTAGAGATAAAATTTAGAATATTTCATTCAGATTCTTTCAATTGGAGAAATAAATTAAAAAAGCAATAAGTTATGATATTTTTATAACACATGATTTGTACCAGATGAAGCAAAAATATTCAACCTTTAAAAACATTAATCTTTTGCACTCGAAGTTTTTATTTGTGTTACCAGTCACTAAAAGCAATATCGAAAAAAAATGGTGTTTTTTTTTTAAATAAATATGTAAAAACTGTAAAAATTAAGATCACAAATAAAAATATGAAGACATACAACACACCATCAACTCCGGAAGATAGCGCTAAACTAACTGTACCATATTGTCACTGTGGTATCTGCGAATTTTTATATTAAAATTGCGCCACTTTGGCGCCCTTCAGTGCAATGGTTTAATATATTAATGGTATTTTAAAGTAAGAAAGTAATTTAAAACTAAACAGCTATTGAGTACTTAATTGAAAAGTTTTGTTTTTAAAACCAAGGGTTTTAAAATAAAAACAGATGTAACCAAACAAAATAAATAATCTTTTGTTAACGTTTGCAAATGGTGTACTTCGTAATTTTAGTATGACTTGATAACAATACCAAAATAATGCAACGTTATAATACAATTTCAAACTTATGACTGGAAAACAACTTCCGATTCTTAATTTTTATATTGTTTGATTTGATAATACAGCCAAGTCTTGTTTTACAGAAAAAAATAATATATTCCATTTCATGGAAAGTAATTGAAATGTGACAATGATGAGCTAAATTTTCCTTATAACTGATACCATGTAATATAAAAACTGCAAATCATATTTATTTTTGAAAATGATTTAATATTATAGTGGTTAATGTTTGTATTCCAAATTGAAGCAGGTAGTCTAGTCAGTTAAAATTGATTTTCATTTCTTTAACAATTAAAATTATTGATTGACTTGGCATACAATTAATGCTTTTAGCAAATAGTTCTACACAATTAACATATAATGGCATATAGTGAGTTATCATTCTAAACATGAACTTCACCATTGCAAAAAATCACCACATACCATGTCCATAAGCCTCATATTTTACATCATTAGAAACTCAAGGAAAAATATGACAAATTAAACAAGTATTCAGTTAAATAGTTCTGAGATCATTTTCAAAGTACAATAACCATTTAGTTTCTGTATCACAAAAGAAAATTTAAAACATTAAAAGTTACCGCGAAAACAGTTATGCCTAATTAGGCAGTCAATGAATCCAAATACTAATATTATATATGTTTTGTAGATATGCATACAAAAAAGAAATTATCTTTTAAATCTATTTTATTTAATATCAACTATCAGACATTTCAATTTAAACATTTTTTTATTATTCAAGCTTGAAAAGTGGAACTGGTACTATGAACCATATATATTAGGTGTACAAATAAGTTTCCGCCGTTTTTTATAAAAAAATGGGCATTTATTGTGAAAGAACGGAACCTCATGTTTTATTCGAAGTAGTACCCATCGCTTGCCACTACTTTTCCCCATCTTTCTGTCAGCATACGAATACCGCGTCAGTCATCATCATCATCTTTTGAGGCTATCCACGAATCGACTCAATTTTTGGTATCTTCATATGATGTGAAGTGCTGCTCAGACAGGCCATGCGTCATCGATCAAAACAAGTGGTAATCAGAAGCAGCAATGTCTGGTGAATACAGCGGGTGGGGTAAAACTTCTCAATTGAGTGTTTCCAAATAGGTTTTGACCGGTGCCGCAACATGTGGACTAGCATTATCATGCAGGAGAATAATTTTGTCGTGTCTGGCGTAGTAGTGGGCGCGCTTTTCCTCGAGTGCTCGACTCAATCTCATCAATTATGTTCGGTAGACAGCCCCAGCAATGGTTTCATTCGGTTTGAGCAACTCATAATACACGACACCAAGCTGATCCCACCAAATACACAACAAGAGTTTTTTTCCATGAATATTTGGCTTAGCCGTAGATGTTGAAGCATGACCAGGGGATCCCCATGATTTCTTCCTTTTTGGATTATCATAATGGATGCATTTTTCATCACCAGTGACTATATGGTGCAGAAAACCCTTTCGTTTATGCCTGGCAAGCAGCATTTCACATGTGGAAAATTGGCATTCAAAGTTTCTCCGTGTCAGTTCATATGAATCCCAATTTCTTTGTTTTTGAATCATTCCCAATGATTTCAACCCATGTGAAATTGCTTGTTGAGTCACTCCTAATGTAAGTGCAAGTTCTTCTTGCGTTTGGCACGAATCTTGATCCAATAATACTTCCAATTCCGCGTCTTCGTACACTTTCGGCCTTCCGCTACGTTCTTTGTCTTCGATGTCAAATTCACCGTTCTTAAACTTTTGAAACCACTCACGACAACTTCTCTCACTTAAGGCAGCCTCACCATATGCTTCTACAAGCAATCGATGCGCCTCAGCTGCAGATTTCTTCAAATTGAAGAAGTAAATCAAAAGTTCCCGCAAATGACGCTTATTCGGCTCAAAACTTGACATTTTCGAACACAAAAAAATATGTTATACTGATAAAAATTCACTAATATTTCAAGGTCATGTTGTTGACAGATGTCCAACCTTACGATAATGACATTTTACATCTGACAATTTTAACCATAACTTACTGGTGGCGCCAACTTTTGTCAAACGGCGGTGACTTATTTGTACACCCAATACATAATTTTGTACTTTTCAGTTTCTCACTAGTTAAGGAAAGAAATACATATTTTGTGTGATTTAATGCTTAGTTGATCCCAGAAATGAATGGAGTTAATATTGACATGGAATTATTTGAATAAAATTGAATTGGAAAGTTATGCAAAATAAGGTCAGTTAGCAGGTCCTTATTCAAGCAATGAGTCCTCGACCCTACTAGCTTTCAAAGTTTTACATTTAGCAATTTATGTAAAGAAAAAATCTTTTTCATACGAAAATCCTAATATTTATTCCAAATTAATATCATAAACAATAATTTATTTTCATGACAAAGAAATGTAATCAATATTTTTTTTTATATAGCAAACAATTTAGGTTAATATCAATAGATAAGATTATATTGTCTGAATGTTTTGTATGAATCAAAAAATTAAAGAGATAGAAAAAGTGCATAATTTGTATTGAGAAAATACAAATTTGTGAAAAAAATATGAGAAAATAAACACCTTAAAGACAAAGAGGTAAGAACTATACCAGAAGGCGAAACAAACTCAATGTTGCAATAGAAATATTTTTTTAAAACTGCACTGTTAATTTTTAACAAAGAGGTACAAAAAAGCAAAAAATAAACAGAGAAGAGAGTTACCATTATTTAGGTGCTCGGTGATTGACAACATTTTTAAAAGACAATAATACTATCAAAACTTTTTTTATCTGCCATCTTAAGTTACCTGACTAGATTCACATTTTCTATCCATTATAGCCTCTCTTGGTATAAATCTTAACTCTAACAGCTATATAAGGCAAAATATGGGACTAAATATACACATTACATATAATTAGTATCTAGACCTGCGTAAAATTCTATTATCTGCAAAAACAAGCTGTCTAATAATAGTTGTTTTATAATTCTTAGCCTTTCAGGTAGTTTTACACTGAGTCATCTGAAATTGTGACAGAGATAGTCTAAAAAATGTTTAATAAATTCAATACTTGTTCCTATTTATTCCTCTTGAGATGATATTTTATTACAAAACTGAAAAGTACAAACCATTGACTTATTTCTATCCTTTTTTAAATAAGACCCTGTTCGCAATAAATTTTATAAAATTCAACAAATTAATCAATAGAAATAATTTTACAATGTAAAATGTGTTAAATCTCTTTCCGGAACGTGTCACTTAAATACAACAATTTAAAATGAACATATTTGGATTAAGTCGAATAAATATATCTAAGTATTGATACTAAAAAAATTTTTTCATAGTGGCTACAACGCTATGAAACAGATCGATTCATGTTCACGTGATTCAAAGAAACCTAACATAGGTATTGAGGAACAATATTTAGCCCATTTGAGTTAAAAGGGTCACCTGTTTTAAAATATTTGTCATTTTAAGAATTTTGTCAACAAGTCTGTCCATCTTTGGTCAATGATGAGATTCAATTTCCTTATCATTTTATTTTTTGGTTCCTTTTATAAGTATTTTCATATTTTTGTATTAGTTTTGACCATATTTAAGAAATGTTCAAGGAAATGTGCTTGCTTTAACAATATTTCATTAACTGCGAATGATTTCTTCTGTTTCTTTGACTATATTTTTAAGTTAGATATAATTAAAAGGGCTAAAAGAAATAGATTTTTTAAATCACTTACCAATACTTTTTTTTAACCTACTGAAAAAAAGCAATGTGGAAAGTGGTTAAGGAAATTTATTGTTTTGTTAAATGTCCCTAATATAGCCAAATCCGAAGAATTGCCGATTTTTTAATTATTGCCAGCAACATTCTTTCTCTGTAATAATAGTTGGATTTAGAAATCTTTAGTGACTTGCCAGGTGTGATAAATACATACCAGGGATTTATAATCATCACATAAGTGAATCTGTCAATACTACATAGTGTTTACACAGATCCTATATGGATAAGATTTTTGTTTCATTTAAAATATCTTTCTTGAATATTTTATAGGTTTTTCTTACAGGGCTATGCAAAATGGATTTCATTTTCCTCTTTCCCAGAATGAAATTTCCCCCCCTTTTATTATAGATGTAATTTTATTTGATATTTTTCATGAATACTTTATAACCGTATTTTCGATACAGAAAAATAATATAAATAATTAATCATCATAGGTTAAACTTACATAATCTAATAATAACTACAAAATCAAGAAAATATGAATAATACTGAGCATTTATCCATAAAAAAATAACTGGTATGTGATGCAGAATTTGAATCAAAAAGCAAAAATAAAAATAACACCGAGTTGAAATGTGACAAAAATGACAAAAAAAAACTCAGTATAAATAAGTATTCAATTTTCAAAGCACTATAAATTTTTGGCAACATATAATGAACTTTTATTTTACAGTCTGATAACCCTTTGCACTCGAAGTTCGTATTTCATAGGTATTACCAGTTCCTCAATGCAATATATAAAAATAACATTTTCATATTTCACCCTTTTTTTTCTATATAGTCAAAATACAAATCTGTTAACTGTAGAAATGATATTCCCAAATGAATGAATGCCCATTACTTATGACGAGTTTAATAGAAGACACAATACAAAGAGGGGTACTTGACATTGGTGCCACCGGAGATTACTACGAGTATGTAAGGCAATTTGTAATAGGCATATCCTGTTGCATATAGGGCAGAAAACTTCAGTACTTGCAGCTTGTGTACATCTTTTTTTCTTTAGAGTTCCTGATAACTAGCAACAGTTCCACGTCATATCTGTTATATCTGCTGCTGTTTGCTCCCAGTTGTGCTGAGCCTTAATGTGTTCAAGCGTCTCATGCAATACATCCTTATATCTCTATGACATACTAACATATAAATATGACATACTGACTGACTATAGTACTGCTATGGTATGCGGAAGTTTTACAAAAAAATAAAAATTTATGAAATAGAGCCTATGATCCCAATAAAATATCACTGTATTACACACATTTTCACTGTATATGGCACAAACTGAAGAATTTATTGTCATGTGATAACTTCAAACCTATAAGAAAAATGTAAGAGGCTTTGAGTGAAAACAGTCTGAAACCTAGTCTAGTACCAATGGGAATTGAACCCGTAACCCCTAGGTCAGAAGATAGACATCCTACCAAGTAGACCATAGAGATTATTATTATAAAGGAAAAATTTAATATTCAGTAAATAATATGAAAAACAGAAAATATAAACAAAACAACAGCATACATGTTTGCTTTTGATGCTTTCCTTTTTTTTGGTTTATTGATAGAATATTCAAATAATTCAAAATAATATAGGAGTCTCCGGCTACAAAATAATATAGGAGTCTCCGGCTACAAAATAATATAGGAGTCTCCGGATACAAAACTGAATTTTTTATACATGGAAAATTTATGGAGGCATTAGACTGCGGATAACATATTTTATTTTATCTATTTATTTAAATTATATTGAAACAACTGTTTTTGATTCCACTAAAAATCCATAAAATTCAACTAAAAATGACCGAATAAGTTACAATGAAATAAATAAGATAATTTTTACAAAACAAATTGACAAAATATTTGAAACATCTGTATCTGTATCCTCATTTTCAGACTGTGTCCAATCAATAAAATGTAATATTATCAGTTTCAAGATGTGTCAATGGTGTAAAAAAGTGGTAATTGATAAAATGTTTATGGATTCGATTGCTGATGATGCTCAAAAATTAAAATAAAAGCTTGTTTGGTTACAAGCTCGTCTGATAGCAATACTCACTCGTACTAGATATATGAGAGTCTTATTGCCTCACCTCTCCTCTCCTCTCCATATGTGGTAGTTTTTTCAATACGTATGTTGATGTGACTCAGTTAGGTTAAGTTCTTACTCCAGTGGTTTTTAGCCCGAAGGATCAATTATTGGGTTGAAGACAATATTGTCCTTCGGGCACGCCCTTCATTATGTCCACATCATTAATTTGGATATCACAAATGAATTATGTAAATTCTGGTGTTTGGTTGTGAATAATACTTTATATACAAGATTGTTTAATTTTTTTACACTTTGATTGGTCAAAACTTCTAGTTGGTTGGAAAAAATTACCATATGGCAATAATCTTGGCAGAAAGTGCTCTATACTAAAAGAACACCAAAATTGTGATCAGCAAATTAAAATACTTAATATAATATTTAGTGCATATTCCATGATTTAGTAATGATCATCTCAATATCGCATCATTAACATATAAACATATTCTGATTTACAACAAATCCACAGGGATCAGGATACCAAAACGAGCAGAAATGATAATCATAACAAAAAACACCAAAATTTACACAGGCAACTGGCTAATTTAAACATCATAAGAGTTCTACAATTATATATTACCCTATTGAGTAATTCAAGTTTCAGAATTACTTCCCAGGTGGGAAGTTTAAATTTTAGTTTTCTCATCTTTAACAAGTTTCACAGTGTCTCTAAATTATTTCACTTATATGAAAATAGATTTCAAATCATTGTAATTTGTTTTATCAAACACTGTTTATTCCACTTTATGTAACGGTATAGCCCTACCGGTTTTGAGGCTTTCACCTCATCATCAGGGGAGCACAAACAAGTCTTGTTTGTGCTCCCCTGATGATGAGGTGAAAACCTTGAAACCAGTAGGGTTATACCGTTACGTAAAGTGGAATAAACAGTGTTTGATAAAACAAATTACAATGTCTTTAAACCTCCACAATGTTAATGCCTTAACTATAAATAAAATACTCTTATAATAGATTTCAAATCCTTTTGGTATGCATTTGGAAGGTTTTGAGCTTTTACTCTTTTATACGTTTTTAATGTGTGAATATTATTTCTATTGAAAATATTTTATTTAAATACTTAAGTCTTATAAAGTAATGAAGAATACAGAAAGTTATTCAAATGTAATGTAAAATTACATTTTTAAATATATATTATATTTTTTTAATAACAAACTGTTACACAGTTTCAAGTTTTATTTGCATATGAATGATATTATATAAAACATATTAACAGTTTCAGGAATGTAATTGATTTTTTATCTCACCAAGTTGATATGTATAAGAAAAAAACTTTATGAAATTTCATAGGTATGTAAACCATAACCAGATAAAAATGTCCATTACCATTCACCACTAATTGACTGTGTCCCATAAATAGTAGTTTGTAAAATAATATACAATAGAAACAACCAACAAATACAGTTTATGACTTAAAAACATAGTAATGAGAAAATAATAATACAAAAACTTACATTAAAGGCATATATATGTATATACAATTTTCTAGTTGGTTGAATATCAATTTGCTTTTTTTGACCAATCTACTTTTTAAAAATTGAAATATATATAATAAACTTCTATTTTTAAGACACATTCAATAAAAAGCTCAAGCTAAAATTAAAGAAAATGAAAAAAAAAATCAAAATTGCTTTAAGTATGCAAAACAAATTCTTCGAAATAAAATACTTAAATTTAAATAAGAAGCAATTGTTTGCATACTTCAATAAATTAAAAGCATGCTGTAAAATAAGCGCAATTAATTTTAACAGCAAAGTGACCTGCATTAAAGCTATAAAAAAATCATTAATAACAGAAAGCCCACAGTATTTAAGACACGATAAAAAATGATTATGTATTCAAAGTAGTTCCTTACTTATGAACTTAAAAAAGGTAGAAAGTCAATGGAAAGGATTCAGGCATTTATCGGGCATTCTGCGACCTAAATACAAGAAGGTGTAATTGAGGGTTAATCAGTTAATCTATGAGCGAGTGTGCACAACAAATAGGAAGGAGACAGAGACGGACGACACATTACTGTGATCAAGCTTGTAGCATCCTGTCCACATCGGGGTGTGGCTGTTGGGGGCTAGAGTCCATGTCCAGGTCGGGTTCTGACAGGAGACGGTAACGCCCCAGCAACGCCGGTGCCCCCGCTTCTCCGCGCTCCATCACGGCTGCCACACAACCAATATTTGGTCACACTCAACATCACCAAAAATGTTTTAAACAAACTACATAATCAGAAACTATGTTTCTTCCCTCAAGCTAATGCTCAGTCAAAAAGGGTTCATGAAATCTATTTGGAAATCTGGAGGGAAACCTCTAAAACAAATTTTATTTGTAAAATTATTACTTTTCCTACTTCTAAATGTTCATTGCTAATATTTCAAAAAGATTTTAAATAAAGAAGAAATTAAATTAATTTATTAGTTATAAACATATAATGACATAATTTATTATAAAACTGTTGATTTATTGAAATATATTGCTTAAAAAAAATGTATATCGCATCAAATGTAATATTTAGCACAAATCTTGTAGTATTGTACAACGTAACCTTGCTAATTCAAAATCCAGGAGACCGTAAAAACTCATTTCGTTTTAAGAAAAACCCCTATCAATGGAAATTTGAAATATTTTTTTATCAAAATTACCAATTAGTATCTGGTCCCTAAATAATCAGATCATATGCCCATGGATCAAAATAACTATAAAAAATTGCTTCCTCCTAATATCTGATTATATAAAAGAAAAGTATCAGAATTTGTACCACATATTTTTTCTACTCTAATTTAATTTTCTAATATTTTTTAAGCCATGATTACAAATATTTCACACATTTTAATTTTTTTTCAGACAAGACCAATTGAACATTTATAATTTTTTTCTAAGACCAACTTTACATTTATGAAAAAAAATTTTTGAAAATGGTGGCTTGTTTGTTAATATACACAATCCCTTTATGCCAGTTGTCCCCGCGCCAGTATTTTTGGTCGCTGTGTTAACACGTTCACAGCGTCGAACATGGCTCCCGTGTCCATACAAAATATTTGTATGGACACGGGAATCCTTGAATGTTTAGTGCACTCATAAACATCTCCCGATAAGGATTCGTCGCCGGTTTCATGTGTTTTGAAGACACGAAGGAATACACTTGTATATGATGTTTCAATAGAAAGTAGAATTTGATTTTTAACAAAGTTATGGGTTTTCAAAAATTCGCGAATTTTCAGCATCTCTGTATGACATTAAGTATTTTATACACAGTGAACGTGTTAAAAAATCAAGTATCGTGCAAAAATCAACATGGAACAGGAAATGAGGGTGGCTATGTCTTCTAAGATTTGAGAAAATATGCAGTGAACAGGCTCACTTTTTCCACTCTAATTACAATTTATTTATTCAATATGATTATTCCAAATATGCACTTTTTTATGAATTTTGAATACATGTTACATTTGTTTTTTAACCTAACTAACCTGACCCTACCAACATAAGTGCAACTGTTAGGTATGTTCCGACTTTGGGCACTGTGGAAAAATCCTAATACAGTGGTGCCGTGTACTGAAAAAATTTGACAACCACTGTTTTGCGTAATGTTTACATAATTTATAAATAGGTACAGTGCTTACCGCCCTGAGCATTCTATCTGAACCATTATTTTGCTAATCCCATCTTGCACAAAATGTCAACAAGGGCGCTTACAAAATGTACATGCATAAAAATTCCAACCTTATTGACAAAATCGTTTTTGTAGAAAAAAAAAATTGTGCGACCTGTTGACAATCACAATCGGCCTTTGTTGTTAGTTTACTTATTTAAAGGAGGATAGTGACCAATTGTATCACACTTAAAGGTCTTGCCATCCTTAGTATTTCTTAGCGGCATTTTGTTTTTGTGTGTTGAAAAATATATTAAAAAGGTAAAAGTTACGTGGATACTAATTTTTGTGAACTTCTTCGATAGAAAACCATTGAATGGGGGAAAAATTTTAAATAAGAAGAAAAATTCTTTTCATACGTAAGAAATTTTCTAGAGAAATCAAAAATTGAACTTCTTCGGCAGGAAAACATATTAAATGGGAACAATATAAACGATTTTCTTTGATACAAAAGCAATTGGCGAGTTTACATATAATCGATGATCCCTTTATTAAAACCACCAATTACACAATACTGCCTAACGGACAGGCTGAATTGGTTTAGTGATGCAGTCAAAACATGTATAATATATTAGTTTTTGGGGAAAAAAAAATTTTTTTTTCGATTTACATACATAAAAATATTCAATTTTGTTTTTCATGGAACAAAACTTATTTCGAATTACGAATTACCGAATTTTTCGAATTATAACTATGTTTGTGTGAAAATTTTATTTATAGACCTTTTTTGTCTATAAATTCTATTGGGTGTACAAATAAGTCGCCGCCGTTTGACAAAAGTTGGCGCCACCAGTAAGTTATGGTTAAAATTGTCAGATGTAAAACGTCATTGTCGTAAGGTTGGACATCTGTCAACAACATGACCTTGAAATATTAGTGAATTTTTATCAGCATAATATATTCTTTTGTCTGCGAAAATGTCAAGTTTTGAGCCGAATAAGCGTCATTTGCGGGAACTTTTGATTTACTTCCCCAATTTGAAGAAATCTGCAGCTGAGGCGCATCGATTGCTTGTAGAAGCATATGGTGAGGCTACCTTAAGTGAGAGAAGTTGTCGTGAGTGGTTTCAAAAGTTTAAGAATGGTGAATTTGACATCGAAGACAAAGAACGTAGCGGAAAGCCAAAAGTGTACGAAGACGCGGAATCAGAAGTATTATTGGATCAAGATTCGTGCCCAAACGCAAGAAAAACTTGCACTTACATTAGGAGTGACTCAACAAGCAATTTTACATCAGTTGAAATCATCGGGAATGATTCAAAAACAAGGAAATTGGGTTCCATGTGAACTGACACCGAGAAACGTTGAACGCCGATTTTCCACATGTGAAATGCTGCTTGCCAGGCATAAACGAAAGGGCTTTCTGCACCGTATAGTCACTGGTGATGAAAAATGGATCCACTATGATAATCCAAAAAGGAAGAAATCATGGGGACCCCTTGGCCATGCTTGAACATCTACGGCTAAGCCAAATATTCGTGGAAAAAAACTCTTGTTGTGTATTTGGTGGGATCAGCTTGGTGTCGTGTGTTATGAGTTGCTCAAACCGAACGAAACCATTGCTGGGACTGTCTACCGAACACAATTGATGAGATTGAGTCGAGCACTCGAGGAAAAGCGCTCCCACTACTACTCCAGACACGACAACATTATTCTCCTGCATGATAATACTCGTCCACATGTTGCGGCGCCGGTCAAAACCTATTTGGAAACACTCAATTGGGAAGTTTTACCCCACCCGCCGTATTCACCAGACATTGCTCCTTCTGATTTCCACTTGTTTCGATCGATGACGCATGGCCTGTCTGAGCAGCACTTCACATCATATGAAGATACCAAAAATTGGGTCGATTCGTAGATAGCCTCAAAAGATGAAGCATTCTTCCGACGCGGTATCCGTATGCCGCCAGAAAGATGGGGAAAAGTAGTGGCAAGCGATGGGCAATACTTGGAATAAAACATGAGGTTCCGTTCTTTCACAATAAATGCCCAATTTTTGATAAAAAACGGCGGAAACTTATTTGTACACCTAATATTTACATTGATTTTGGAAATACTCTGGTCCGAATTTGCGAGGTTACAATGTAATATTTTTTTATTTAAAAAAATACTATTTTAGTATTACTAGGAAAAGTATTTAATTGGATCTATAAATAGAACTAAAGACAGTGCTATTTATCATATATTTAAAAAAAAATTAAAATGGAGTTCTGCAAAGTTGTGCCTCAATAATAAATAAAAAAATCTTATGTTGCTTGCTAATATTAACTCATTTAAGATTGATAATTCAGCTTTGTGATGATTTTCTTTTTCAAATAATGTTCAATATTTCATCTTCAGATTTTAGCATAACTACATACATCATTTTCTGGTTAAAAAATAAAAATCAAGAGAGATTTATACTTGCCACTTCTTCCAGGACTTCATATCAGATTACATCTATTAATAATGCTATGGAAATAAATCTATGTTATCGGATTCCAAATAGTCTGCCCGAAATGGCTATTTTGATGTGCTCTGATGATAATATTTGCAAGTCACATACATTAAATGAAGAAATCCTATCTTCATTTCAATTTCGGTAAAAATATCTATTAGATTGAATTGTGAAACATTGTAAATAATTTAGGAAACACACTTGTTAGTTGCAAGTCATAATGAAATACAAGGTGATCATGCACTCCTAGTGATTAAAGTTTTTTTCTTTCCAAACACTGTTGCAGTGCTATTTACCATAGAGATTTTGATGTTGCAATATTATCTAGTGCCGCCTTTTTGTCACATCAGTTCTACGGTGCAAGCTATCCCTTTGAATTTTGACGCTACAATATCATATTATTTAAGTATTTGTAGTTATTTTTATATAAATTTAAATAAAATTCAAGTCAACGTGTGTAATGTAAAGGACAAAAAACAAATATGTAAAAAAAATCTTATAGGCATTAGAAAAAATGTTCACATGTTTCAAAATCACAATAAAAAATCAAATGTATCACAAAAAAAACAAATTGTGGTTTCATTTTTTGGTTTTGTAGATTAAATAATCATGTCGTTGGATTAAGAGTGATACCAAAGACCAATAAACAAATAGCTCCACCCATTGTATAGGACATTAATTATTGTATTGAATTTTAAAAACTGCAAATGATTCCAGAGCAATGGCATGAAATAATAGTCATAAATAATTATTTTCAATAACCTGTATTTTAAAAATGCTTTTTACGTAATATTCCAGTAAAATGTTTTGAGTAACTATTATTAGTAGCATCATTGTTAACATTGGGTCAGGGCTGTGTTGATTTAAAAAAATTCCCATAAATCTCCAAATAGGTGAGATTGATGAAACATAATCATTTACGAAGCTCAATCTATTAATAGTCCAAAATATGTATTGCTACTTTAAAACTATGTGAAAAGTAAGATGACTTATTAGGTGTACAAATAAGTTTCCGCCGTTTTTTATAAAAAAATGGGCATTTATTGTGAAAGAACGGAACCTCATGTTTTATTCGAAGTAGTACCCATCGCTTGCCACTACTTTTCCCCATCTTTCTGTCAGCACACGAATACCGCGTCAGTCATCATCATCATCTTTTGAGGCTATCCACGAATCGACTCAATTTTTGGTATCTTCATATGATGTGAAGTGCTGCTCAGACAGGCCATGCGTCATCGATCAAAACAAGTGGTAATCAGAAGGAGCAATGTCTGGTAAATACAGCGGGTGGGGTAAAACTTCTCAATTGAGTGTTTCCAAATAGGTTTTGACCGGTGCCGCAACATGTGGACTAGCATTATCATGCAGGAGAATAATTTTGTCGTGTCTGGCGTAGTAGTGGGCGCGCTTTTCCTCGAGTGCTCGACTCAATCTCATCAATTATGTTCGGTAGACAGCCCCAGCAATGGTTTCGTTCGGTTTGAGCAACTCATAATACACGACACCAAGCTGATCCCACCAAATACACAACAAGAGTTTTTTTCCATGAATATTTGGCTTAGCCGTAGATGTTGAAGCATGACCAGGGGATCCCCATGATTTCTTCCTTTTTGGATTATCATAATGGATGCATTTTTCATCACCAGTGACTATATGGTGCAGAAAACCCTTTCGTTTATGCCTGGCAAGCAGCATTTCACATGTGGAAAATTGGCATTCAAAGTTTCTCCGTGTCAGTTCATATGAATCCCGATTTCTTTGTTTTTGAATCATTCCCAATGATTTCAACCCATGTGAAATTGCTTGTTGAGTCACTCCTAATGTAAGTGCAAGTTCTTCTTGCGTTTGGCACGAATCTTGATCCAATAATACTTCCCATTCCGCGTCTTCGTACACTTTCGGCCTTCCGCTACGTTCTTTGTCTTCGATGTCAAATTCACCGTTCTTAAACTTTTGAAACCACTCACGACAACTTCTCTCACTTAAGGCAGCCTCACCATATGCTTCTTCAAGCAATCGATGCGCCTCAGCTGCAGATTTCTTCAAATTGAAGAAGTAAATCAAAAGTTCCCGCAAATGACGCTTATTCGGCTTAAAACTTGACATTTTCGAACACAAAAAAATATGTTATACTGATAAAAATTCACTAATATTTCAAGGTCATGTTGTTGACAGTTGTCCAACCTTACGATAATGACATTTTACATCTGACAATTTTAACCATAACTTACTGGTGGCGCCAACTTTTGTCAAACGGCGGTGACTTATTTGTACACCCAATATATTTTTAAGAATAAATTAAATTAGTTATGCCTCTTGTTAATGTAAACACATCAGCAAAACTAAAAAATGTGATGGATAGTTAATCTCTGGATTTGAAATTTACATAATTGTCAAATATGGTAAAAAATTATAATCACTATATAGAGTATTTTTTGAGCGACTACAGATTTATAACAATCAATATTAAAATTCAACTCGAAATTTTACTGAAGAGGGATATTAATAATCTCCTGTATATGAATTATGAATAACGGCATATATTACATATTATACTATATAAAAACTTGGTTAATATTAAAATATATAATTTTCTCAGTCAATAAATAAAAACATTATAAATTATGAATACCACTATTTTGTGATAATCATCTCAAGAAACTATTAGGAATGAATATAAAACAGCAACTGAGTGCCAATATATCTGCAGATTTAATTTCTTCAAGAGAAACTATTAAACATTCACAGGCAATCAACCCCTAGGATACCAAAACGAGGGGAAATTATATGTATTACGAGAACGATAATGATAACCTGATTGTTACAATTTTTATCAATTACAATACGAGACAAACTGCCGATAGAACTACGGAGAAAAAGTTTTGAACTATATTGTACGGCACAGCTGCCATTTCTAAAATGAATCATTTTCTAGAGCGACCTATTATTTATTTATTATTTTCTAGAAAGAAGGTTTCTGTATTAAAATCATTATTTTCCTTTTAAATTTAAAAATCCTTATAACCATATCAATGGAAAGCTTCTAATTACTGTAAATAGGAAATTAAACATTCTTTCAGGTGGTTCTGGTTCGACTCACTACAGATGGGAAAGGGACTAAAAATGAATCTGAAGCATTCTATAATAAAATGATCAATGAAGTATTCCTAAACCTTTCTGTATGTTACGAGTACATGCACAACACTAATCTCCCATCTGCTACATATTAAATGCTTTAAAACTTTCATTTTTATCATTTTTCAGTTCATTTTCTACAAATACATATTAGAATGATTTCATTCCAATTAATACATTTATTAAAAGCATGCATTATCCAATTGAAATTAATTAAAATATCCTTAAGGCGCTTATTTGAGTAACTTTTTATTTTGCTTTCATGTAATTATAAAACCACTTCTTAAATGAAAAAAGTTCTCCATTATAAATTGAATTCACAAATATGTATATATTTGTATGCAATTTGCACGGGTAATCATTAATTCCATTCCGATGTCTATTTCCAAAACAATTTTTTTGTCTAAATATGAAATAGCTTTCCTATAATAATATACAGATTTTCAACTTAGACCAATTGTTCGAAGATTACTGAACGCAAAGAATACCAAACTGATACATAATGTTTTTATATTTATTAAATTGTTAAATTTGAAAGTCTGCATGTGGGATATATTATAAAACTAATGAAAATGTTATACAAATATTTATTTCATTCTTTTAAAGTTCTTAACACTTAACTTAATAAAATTATACAACAAAGGAATTGTTTTCAACTTTAAGAAAGTGAAAGACCTTCACTTTAATTGTTAAAAAAAACCTAATTGATATATTTATATCTTCAAATCAATTATACTACAACAGAACTTATACACAAATCAGGAAGGAAGGATACGAAATGGTTGATTGTTTAGAATGTGGTGAAAGATAATGTTTTACTACATTATGTATGAATCATTTAATATGGAATGTTTTTGTTGCTATCCCATTTTAAATATATTTGTGATGAATTTTTTACTATAAAATTTAGTTTAAATAAATTAAGATTTTTAATGAATAACTTTCCTCCCAAAATGACAATATTGTGTAAATATGCATCAATTTTAAAAATGTATTTTCAGGCAAAACTGCAAATCAAATCACTTATATTCTGGTTTTGAGTCATTTGAAAGAACATGTGTTAATTAAATTAACAAACTTCCAACTTGTTAGTCTACAGTAGAATGTATCAGAAAAATTAAGTCATTATTTTTCTCATGCTGAAAAAATACTCAAAAGAAAATTATTCGAATGATTCAAAGAAATAAATCCAGTTTTCTTAGTACGATTTAAAACTACCACATTTTATTTAAAAGAAAGTAATTATTCTCTTTACAACTTCAAGCATTCATTGAAGGATTGTAAAAATTACAAATTACTTTCTTGGTAATACAAAAACTTAAAAAAGTAAGTGTCACTTACTATTTTATTTAATCACAATGAAAAATACACTGAAAATAATTGTATATTTCCGGTCGCATTAATCGAAATTTATATTAAATTAGAAATATAGAGAAAAAAGGAAAATTACAAAAGGAGATTTATGTACCATAAAGCAATATTAACGAGTATGAGAGGTAAAAGAGTGAAGTTTACTGTAGTCTAATGAAAGGGGTGAGGGGAGAGGTTGGGAGTGGAGAGTCTACGAGAGGCAGCGACAGATCGGGAGGGCATGCGGGCGGGGGGGCAGAGCGACAGTCGGCGCGCCTCACCAGAGTCCCAGCCCTCTTCCGGCTCCAAAGAGTCCTCGCTGTCATCCTCGTCCGCGCTGGATGAGTGTGAATGTGAGGGTGGTGAGCCTCGTGGACCAGTTGCACTGCCACGCCCCCATGCTGAGCTTTCAGGTACACGTTGCACCAACAATTGCACCTGCAAATTAATCAAAAGTCACATTTAATACTACTGGCTATTATTTTCAGAGCAAAAAGTATTTCAAGTAAACAAAATTTAAAAAATGATATTTTCAGACATTTGTATGTCTAATAAAGGTAGTGTGTATGTGACAATATAAGAAGTTAAGAATATAATGCTGAAGAAAACCGTGAATTATATTATTTTGATAAACGAAGCATTTAATATTTATTAATGAATAAAATAATATAATCTGTTTGTCTATTATTACCTTTATTTTTATTTAATTTCAAAAGTTCTGCCCAAAGTTTGGGAAAATACACACTTGACTTAGTTCAGACTTTTACTATGTATTGGTTTCTAGCAAAATTTCAATTGATAAAATAATATCCATTAAATAATTAGATGCCAAATAAAATTAATTAAAAAAGAGTTTTGACCATATTACTTAAGGTACGGGTGCATCAATAATCTGACTAATGATAACAAATAATAGTGAATTGGTGTCCATCTTGACGTATGGAAGTGAAGCTTGGAGTTGGCAGAAGGATTCAAGATTAATTTGTGGAGCGTCAATTTACGAAAGAATGCAGAATGAAGACATCAGAAACGAATGCATGGATAAAATGGAAGATGAAGAAAGGAGCATTAAGATGATTTGGACAAGTGGAGAGAATAAATTATGATAGAATGACTAAGCGAGAGTATACAAGTCAAAGCGCAATGTGTGTGTGGAAGGAGTAGACTGAGGAAAAAGTGGCTGGATCAATTGGACCAAATTTTGAAAGAAGGTAAAGCGAGATAATAGAAGAGTGTGCCTGACGAAATTTATGAATGTGGAGGAGGCAAATGTATGCATGGATAGAAACTTTTGGAGATCTGTTCTCACTGCCTACCCCCCAAAGGACAGGGCATGATAATATGTATGTAATTTTGGGTTTAAACAAGATTTCGTTTTCAATTTAAATTCCATTTACCAAAATTCAATTCTTTAATACTTCTTCTTATTTTAGGCCTTTTGGCCTGTTATTGTCCTGCATCATTGTTTGCCTCTTGTGAGGTCGACTGCCAGCTGTCTTTCCATGTTTTGGGAGGTCGTCCTGGAGATCTGCTTGCTTGGGAATACTGTCCCTGGCCATTCTTACGGCTCTTTATTCCACCATTCTGGATACGTGTTCGTTCCAGAACCTTCCGTCTCTGTCGTCCCCATCTGACAATATCTTCAACTTCGTACGTCCTTCGGATTTCTGTGTTTCATACTCTATCACGAAGGGTTTTTACCAGCGATACTCCTGAGTACCTTAATTTCGCTGGTTCGAAGGAGATTTTTGGTTCTGACAGTGTCGGCTCTGAACTTTATGCTGTGTCATTATGGGAATATAGAAAATACAACTTGTTAAATCACTGAAACAAAAATAGAAAAGTCCTCACCATAAAATCTGGACTGTAAGTTTTATTCTGCTTATCCTTGTGTGCATCATCTAACTGCCATTTATTAAAAGTTAACCTAAATGTGGTAATTAATGTACCTGAAAATAATAATGTACATTAGAAATACACATTAAAATTTCTTCATGAAAAATCTTAAACATTATAGCTTCCAGTGGTCATCACAATGAAAAATAAATTGATGATATACAAAACCCCTTATTAAAGATGGTAACGCTATGAACAAATTATTTCCCCAAGAGATAAGAAAGATAATAGGAGATAAATTTCTTTGAATTGACTCTACATAGAGATAAAAGAGGTATAGAAACTAAATCACGCTGACTGATAAACAGAAAGAAGTATGTCCATGGTTAACATTGTTTGGGTTTAACCAGTGCTTGATGATACAGATGATGCAATAGATAATATCATCTGTACCAACTTATATAATTTAAATAAAGAGAAATTCACTTCAAGTGTTCTGGATTAAGATGAATTCCCACCTAAGAAATTATTACGGACTGAAAAACTCCATACTAACTATGTATTTTATTTTCTTTTTAATATGTTTCAATTTGATCATTTAAATTGTTAATTATCATAATGCATACAGAGAAGATTATTGGGACCGAAGACAATATTGTCTCCCAGCCACGCTCTTCAATATATCCACTCACCAATTCGGATATGTTGAAAGGCACCATACGAAATAAGAAAAAGAAGTATTGTCGTATCCAAATATTATAAATCCAATGCTAATATTTCTTTTTAAATGTTATTACATCAGCTCTACTGTAAATTTGATTTCATAGTATTGTAAAGTGGTGAATTAAAGATGTTACTGGTTTTATATATTAATATTTCTAAAGGATGCAAAAAACTAAATGTTCAAATAAAAATAGCCTTAACTAAAGTGTTCGGCACCATTTTATATAGATTTCGTCAAGTGTCACATTTTCCTCAAATCTTTTAAGTATTTTTACCAAAATTTTGCTCTTACTAACATATTTTAAGAACATTTTCAATTTTTAACACGGAAATGGTATTTAACCCTTGTCACTCTGTGATCGGACGCAAGTGACCAGGTCTTATATTTTATTTTATTTCTCTAAATATACTGATTGCAGGGTTTTCATACTTTATGTATTCCTCATGAAAACCTCTATGATTTGAATGATGTCATTATGAAATAAAAACATTTATAAATATCAACACAAATCAATCTTAAATCGAGCGATGATAGCGATTTGGAATTTGAGGCGACAGGTAATATATCAGAATCAGAAGATTTTGTCGAGGCACAGGATGAAGTAGATTCTGATTAGGAGGCCAGTGAAGACGAAGAAATATTATTTACATCAAAACATGGATTCGAATAGAGTTCATTACCACCTCCATCTACATGGCGTCCGGCATCAAATATTCTCACCGAAGATTCTGGACTGAGAAATTCAAGTATAAATTTATGTTCCATAAAATATATGTTTGGTCTGTTTGTAAATGAAGAGGTGGTAAAAGTGATAAGTGAAGAAACAAATCGTCATTTATATCGAATTAATTCAGAAAAGAACCAACCAATATTAGAAGACGACTTATATGCATTCATTGGAATATTGCTCGCGTCTGGCAGAAATCGAACACGAAAGCTATCTTTGAGTGAATTGTGGATAAGTGAAAGTCCCTTTTGCCAGTCATTTTTCACAGCAGCTCTGTCTCGAGATAGATTCATCTATATTTACAGTCATATTCGTTTTGATGATAAAGAAACCCGAGGAGAGATATCAGGTTTCTTCAGATAAATTAGAACCAATTAAGTGGATTTTAAAAATGTTGGTGGATGCATGCAAGAGCAAATATTCTCCATCTTCAAATATAACTGTAGATGAACGTTTGGCAAGCTTTAGAGGGAATTGGCCATTTCGCGTGTACATGAAGTCTAAACCTGGTAAATATGGCATCAAAATTTGGGTTGCTGCTGACTCTGTTATGGCATACATAGCAAATTTACAGGTTTATTCTGGTATGATAAATAATCGCAGAAAGATAAATCAAGGTCATCGAGTAGTTATGGAAATGGTTCAACCGCAGTATGGCACTAACAGGGGGATAACCACAGATAATTTTTTTACCTCCATCAAATTAGCCAATCATCTTTTATTACAAGGTTTAACTCTAACTGGCACGCTTCAAAAAAATAAAAGAGAAATCCCACTTGAATTTTTACCGTCTAGAGAGAAAACAATCCATAGTAGTATGTTTGGTTTTGCTGAAAATAAAATACTTGTTTCGTATGTACCACAAAAAAATAGCAGTATTATTATTATCCACTCAATTCAATGATGCAGAAATTGACAATTCAGAAAAACAAAAGCCACTAATTATAAATCATTATAATAATAGGAAAATTGGAGTAGATACGGGAGACCAAATGACTAGAGTACTCTTGCTCAAGGTCAACGAGAAGATGGCCTTTCCGTCTTTTTATGGAAATTATAGATATGGCTGCATTGAATGCATACCTCTTATGGATAGAGAAATATCCAGAGTGGAAACAAAATAATAAATGCCGCCGAAAACATTTCATAAGAGAGTTAAGTATGGAATTGGCAAAGCCCAATATCCTAAAAAGGAAAAATAGCAACATCAAATATCACAAGCAACAAGATGCTTTCAACACTGTTTTAACATATTGTGGCGAGTCAATACCCAAAACATCAGTAAATAGTACTCGTACCTTGTTGGCACCCCGTGAGGTCCTCAAAAGAGGAAGTTGTGGGTTTTGTTCAAAAAATTCGAGAAAAAGAACCAGGTTATTCTGCAATATTTATCAAACACCTGTGTGTTTAGTACATAGAATAGAAACAAAAGTTATTTCATGCCTCAAATGCGATAGACTTTCTCCACAGGATTAAACTTTGATTATATGTTTATCCTGTTTTAAAATTTTCTGTAGTGTTTATATTTTTTAAATTGCATATTTTATTGATTTGAATTTCATGTTTGTTTTTATATTATTATTTTTTAATTTATATATTCATTTTATATTTTGTTTATATGTTATTTATTGTCTTAATTCGAATCATTGGGTGTACAAATTAGTTCAGTCCGTTTTTTTGTGTTCAAAAATGCCTTTATTTCTAAACAAAATGAATGAACAGATCAATTTAAGTATTGTCCATCGCTAGCTACTACTTTTTCCCATCTCTCAGGCAATTTTCGAATTCCATCTCGAAAAAATGACTCGTCTTTTGAGGCGATCCAAGTTTGGAGCCAATTTTCGGTTTCTACGAAAGAAGTGAACCAGTGACCTGCCAAATCGTGCTGCATCCTTCGGAACAACCAGTAATCAGAAGGAGCAATGTCCGGGGAATACGGCGGGTGCGGTAAAACATCCCATTTGAGCGTTTCCAAATATTTTTTTACGAGTTTTGCGACATGAGGCCGAGCGTTGTCATGAGAAGAATAACTTAATCATGTGTTTGCTCGTATTCCGGCTGTTTTTCTCGCAATGCACGGCTCAAACGAATTAATTGTAGCCGATACCGATCGCCCGTAATGGAATCGCCCGTTTTCAGCACCTCATAGAAAACAACACCCCTTTGGTCCCATCAGATACAGAGCATGATCTTCGAACCATGTATGTTCGGTTTTGGTGTTGATGTTGAGGTCGATGGCAACGATTGACCGGGATTAGCGTAGTATTTTTTCTTCTTGGGGTTGTCGTAGAATATCCACTTCTCATCTCCAGTTACAATCCAATGCAAAAAACCTTTTCTTTGTTGCCTTTGAATCAGCTGCTCGCAAGTGAAAAATCGCATTTCAACGTCTCTCGGTTTCAGTTCATAAGGCACCCAATTTCCTTGTTTTTGAATCATTCCCATGGCTCTCAATCGTACGGAAACGGCTTGTTGAGTCACTCCCAATGATTCTGCAAGCTCCTCTTGCGTTTGACTCTGATCTTCTTCGAGTAATGCCTCTAATTCTTTGTCCTCGAATTTTTTTGGCTGTCCAGAGCGAGGCTTGTCTTCGACGCTGAAATCTCCATCCTTGAAACCATTCCCTACATAATTTATCAGTTGGAGCAGCGTCACCATAAACTTCGACAAGCATTTGATGGGCTTCAGCTGCACTTTTCTTCCAATTAAAGCAGAAAATTAAAACCTCCCGCAAATGCTGCTTGGTTAACACAAAATTCGACATTTTCAACACTGTACAAAACAAGGTTTTTGCATGAAACTCAAAGCGATATAAACTGAATATTATTGGCAGATGTCTAACCTCTCTGAAACCGCCAAAATAGGCTGTCACTATGAACCATTCATAACAGCCAGAGCCATCTTTTGATAACGGACCGAACTAATTTGTACTCCCAATATATTTTTATTGCCAAAAAAATACACGCTGCATTTTATTGTATAATTTTATGAAAAAAAGAGTTAAAAGGTAATCTCTTGTCACGCATGCGCAGGAGAGGGGCATTCTGAGCATTACGCAGACTGAATGACTCAGTATAAAAATGATATTCTTATAGAAATGTCGCCTCTCTGTTTCAGCTCCTATTTTATCATTTCTTACACTTCTTTTGTATTATTCGACGTTTTAATACATAATAAAATGATTTTTATAGCTAACTACAAAAAATAACCTAGCAGATTTTGCATAATTTAAATTTAAAACATACATTTTTAACTGTACACTTAGAGTCCAGCAACGTGGCAGGCGGGATTTTTTAGCACAGTAAGACAAGTTAAGGAAGATTTGAGAAAACCATAAATTTAAACTTTATTTAAAAGACAAATACCATCTTGGTCCAGAGTATCTTCTCTAACTGCATTCACTTCATGTGTCACAAAAAATGTATTGAACCAGAAGTGAAAGAGTTTCTCCTTTCTCATCTTGATTTTAGGTTTTGTGTTGTAGACTTCTACTTTGATGTCACCGACCAGCGGTGTGCAGCGATCTAGCCGCATGAGAATGTTAGTGGAGCCTTTTCTAACTTCATGGCAGCCCAGGGATACCTGTAACAATACATTTGGTGATAATCATGTCTAAATATACAGTATTATAATATCAGATAATGAAAGATAGAAAAAGATATTGAATGGAGTATTGTGATAGGAAACCAATCAATCAATGGGGCACTTAACAAACATACTAAAACCAAACAGTATTTATTAGTGATCCCTTTGATGTATAGGAGAAAAACGTGGAAATGGAAAAAAATGTGAAATACGTAAAAGAGGCCTTAAAGTGAATACCAGACAAATCCAATTATTAAAAACAGGACTTGAACCCGTATCCCCCGGGTTTGAGACAAACATTTTTACAAACTATGAAGGTGATCATATAGAATATTTCAATTCAAAATCAGAATCCCAAATTCAATAAGAAGAAACAAATGTAGAATTTAAGGTCTCAACACATAACTTCAATTTCCCTGCATTACGTGAGTCTTGGATCAGTTTATAGCACATTTTAACATATTACAACAATAAGCAATTCAATTAAAAAGTATAATATTAATAAAACATGATCTAGTAGATAGAATACTTGATTTCCAATCCAGGGATTTTAGGTTTGTTTTCCTAAATAAAAGCATCAATCTGGTTTTTCATATAAGGCATTTTAACATCTTTCTGGTAGGCTGGAAGAAATTATCTACCAGGTTGTACTTTATACAATAGAATCATAATTAAATATGAATTGCTAAAGTTTAAAATTCAAATTTTGTAGGTCTTTACTTATATCAGAACTGTTTTAAACTTCAAGGTCATATGATTTTATTTTTACTTCCACAACATACGCATTTTTATTTATACTTAAAATACTGTCCCTTATTACAAGGTATTCTATTTTATTCATTCTGTAAATATGTATAAAACTTGATCCAATAGTGCGAAGCATGACAGGACTTTTGCCATAGCTGGTTTTGTAGCGTGGAATGGTCTGCCTATAAGTATTTGAGATATGGGTAGCATGTGCAGCTTTAGGAAGCACTGGAAAACAACCCTTTTTGGAAAATCTAATCATAATTTATAATTATGTATATACATTACACACAAACTATACTACAACTTAAGCCGAATGTCTTAATATTACATATCGGAAGATCTATAAAGGTTTTTTTGAGGTTCATCTTCCCTTGGTAAATTTTCTGTGGCTTTCTAGCCAAATGTTTTTCCAAACATATGCAAATGCGGGGAACTACTTAAACTAATGGCCGAAGCCAACACCTTCCTATGCTTACACTCAACTTATATACATATATTTATTTTTGTAATATGTTTAATCTGTCAATAATGGTGGATTTGAATCCCGAATTAGAGCGCCCTTGAGGAAAGTCTGCTCTCTAAACGCCAATATATAAATTGTCTTTTATAAAAAGACAATTTATATAATGACAATTAAAGATAAGTTCAATTATAATAGCACATTTCAAAATTATTGGAACAGCTATAGTAAAAGAGGTTATCTTAAGAATAGTTGTTCGATCCCAGTCTTCTTTATTTATTACGAGTGCAATGTCACTTAGTAACGAAAACAAACAGCGCAAACAGACTCCAGCGGCTACACACCTGAGTGTGAAAAGAATAGTAACGACGATAGACCTAAGGTTTAACATCGCGGGAGAAGGAAAATGAATCGCAGCACTGTCAATATATTTACAAAGTATTGGGTGTACAAATAAGTCACCGCCGTTTGACAAAAGTTGGCGCCACCAGTAAGTTATGGTTAAAATTGTCAGATGTAAAATGTCATTATCGTAAGGTTGGACATCTGTCAACAACATGACCTTGAAATATTAGTGAAGTTTTATCAGTATAACATATTTTTTTGTGTTCGAAAATGTCAAGTTTTGAGCCGAATAAGCGTCATTTGCGGGAACTTTTGATTTACTTCTTCAATTTGAAGAAATCTGCAGCTGAGGCGCATCGATTGCTTGTAGAAGCATATGGTGAGGCTGCCTTAAGTGAGAGAAGTTGTCGTGAGTGGTTTCAAAAGTTTAAGAACGGTGAATTTGACATCGAGGACAAAGAACGTAGCGGAAGGCCGAAAGTGTACGAAGACGCGGAATTGGAAGTATTATTGGATCAAGATTCGTGCCAAACGCAAGAAGAACTTGCACTTACATTAGGAGTGACTCAACAAGCAATTTCACATGGGTTGAAATCATTGGGAATGATTCAAAAACAAAGAAATTGGGATTCATATGAACTGACACAAAGAAACTTTGAATGCCAATTTTCCACATGTGAAATGCTGCTTGCCAGGCATAAACGAAAGGGTTTTCTGCACCATATAGTCACTGGTGATGAAAAATGCATCCATTATGATAATCCAAAAAGGAAGAAATCATGGGGATCCCCTGGTCATGCTTCAACATCTACGGCTAAGCCAAATATTCATGGAAAAAAACTCTTGTTGTGTATTTGGTGGGATCAGCTTGGTGTCGTGTATTATGAGTTGCTCAAACCGAATGAAACCATTGCTGGGGCTGTCTACCGAACATAATTGATGAGATTGAGTCGAGCACTCGAGGAAAAGCGCGCCCACTACTACGCCAGACACGACAAAATTATTCTCCTGCATGATAATGCTAGTCCACATGTTGCGGCACCGGTCAAAACCTATTTGGAAACACTCAATTGAGAAGTTTTACCCCACCCGCTGTATTCACCAGACATTGCTCCTTCTGATTACCACTTGTTTTGATCGATGACGCATGGCCTGTCTGAGTAGCACTTCACATCATATGAAGATACCAAAAATTGAGTCGATTCGTGGATAGCCTCAAAAGATGATGATGATGACTGACGCGGTATTCGTATGCTGACAGAAAGATGGGGAAAAGTAGTGGCAAGCGATGGGTACTACTTCGAATAAAACATGAGGTTCCGTTCTTTCACAATAAATGCCCATTTTTTTATAAAAAACGGCGGAAACTTATTTGTACACCTAATAGTTTAAGGTCTGTATTCAAACAGCCCAGTAAGTTGCTAGTACTTCGGACAGAAAACTTCAAATGCAACAAAATTACCCTTTGTCACCACTAGATCGGAATAGCCAATCAGTCAGAAGATGTACCGATGTAAGGCTAAATGGAGATCCATTCGGAAATTATTGACTCTTTTATCATCGCAGTACCACAAAATGTGATTTGTGAATTGATCTACAATAGATCATTGCGAAAATTATAACAGGGCAAAGGGACAAAATCATAAGAATAACAAAAAAAAAACATTTTTGTTAAATTAGGTAAAAACTATTAAAATATTTTTTATACCTTTTGTGAAGAATGGTTGAGTTCAGATACACAAAACTCTAAGGTGCTCTGCCCTCCGTTAAGAGCTGGTGGTGGCTTCATAAGTAATTCTAAAATGAGCAGAGCAGGTGGACGGTACCCTATGGGAGTGACTGGGGACTCTGCTCCCACGCACTCCTGCCCCAGCATGCCCAACAAAGCTGCGTAATACTCCACGTACCTTCGCTGTGAAGGAATCGTTACACCTGGAAAAATCAAAGGAATAATATTACAATATCAAATTGATAATGGAATATGTTAAATAAAGAGAACCTTGAAATCCAATGACCCTGAAAGCTCCTCCATTTGGAATGTATTCACTCCTGAAATGATCACATGAAGTGGCAAGGTTGAAAATTCCAGAATAAATATAATCACCTATGGCAACAGTGTCTGGCAAAACTAATCTTATTTGATTCCTTTGTTTATTGGACATTAACAAAACAGTTCATTTCTTTTAATCCACCTCTAAAGTTTGGAGATTTTATTTTTAATATACCCACAGTAATGAATAATTTACAAAAGCATCACAATAAAAAATATTTATCGATTTGATAATTTTTTTTGGTCTGATATTTTATTTATTTTTATTTTATTTTTTTATTTACATCATTAAATTTTAAAAAAGTATAATATTTATGTTTCATTGATGAACCTTTCAAATACCTAGAAAAAGGCTTCAAAATACAAGATGAAAAAACAAAAACCATACATCTGGCACTGAACTGCATGGTAAATATGCACACTAAGTGTCCTGAAAGGGTGGAGGGAGATGTACTACACTGTAGTCCTCAGGTCTAATTGAGGTGAACATCTAGTGGAAGTATATGGGGTGAACAGAGTGGGTTACCTGGAGCTTGTTCACCCCATATACTTCTTTTGGAGTAGTTGGACCTATAGCATGGAATAGAAATCTGGAAAGCACACAGGCTGATGGAATGGAGACATTCAACATTCTTAAGTTGACACTATTTGAGAGATATTACATTGAAATGTGGGCGGTTGGAGTAATTTTTAGTCACTAAATGAAACAAGACAAATAAATAAATGTAAATCAGGGTTTCAGAGCATATATTGCTTACTTGCGGTACAGCAACCAAACATTTCCAACCAAACCTCTCTTGATTGGGTGGATTTTATCAGAGTGGGTGACACTTTCAATTGCAACAGACTTTCTCTTGAGTATCTTATGAAGGAGAATATAGAAACCTTCGAGATGCTACAATAAAACTAAAGCACCTAGAACTTAGATTATCTTTGGGCACTAAGTGCACTATTGAAATTAATATATTGAGGCATTAATCACTCTAGGGATTCTTTACATTTCCATTATCACACAATCTTACTAAATAAATTAAATACATACCTTTTAGATTATGTGTTCTTTTCTGACCATAAAAATTCAGGGCATCTGCAGCCGTTCTAAACTGACCTTCATGCAATAAATAGCAACAGATCATTGTGCCTGTAAGAAAAACAAACAGTTATTTAATGTATGATCAATTTTCATTTTTGTATTAAAAAAATTACAAATATATCATAAATAACAAATATACCGCACAAACTTTTTTGGTTACCTCATATTAACAATGACCTTTAAAGTCATTAATCTAGAGACAGCAGGAAAACGATCCATGAGGCTAAAGCTCTGCAGTAGTTGTACAGCCATCGGGAGTAGTAATATATATTAACCAAGGGATTACATAAGTGCTAAATAAATTGGTTCAACAAAAGATACAAACAGATTGAGTCTATCTGATCACTTTGGATTTTCTTTACCTTTGAGACCTCAAGTTCGATCTGTCAAGACTATGTGCACGTTGAATACAACTACATACATATCATCACACTGTGTCCCTTGCGTTAAAGTTACGTTACATTAAAAAAGTTAAAATAATTACCAGTTCTGCCTTTCCCAGCTTTACAGTGCACTGCAGCTACATTCTCCTGATTTGCTGACAGCCATTCATGCATATCCTCGCAAAATGACCGTATAAGATCAATTTTTGGAGGGTTGTGATCATCAAATGGATATGCTGATACCTGAAATAATAATAAAAACATGTATATCAATATAGAACAATAAGTATTTGTTAAATTATAAGGAAGATATAAGAAATGTCATAAAAATCCCATACACATCAATATCCTGTTCATTTTTTTACTTCCTCAGAAATTGAGTGATACGAATAATTTACATGGCTATTTAATAAAGAATAATAATTTATGTGCAATGAAGCCTATTTTTTTTACCTAAGTAAGTAATATAAAAAACGTAATTGCAGGCGCCATATACAAAATAATTGAATAGATAAAAACATTTGAGCCTTGTCCGTTTTATGGATACATTCAAATATTCGGAAAAAAAACATCGGACGTACCGTGTACGTCCATACTCTCTTGAGGTAAAAATTCGCTCGCCATACACCGTACGGTCATACTCCTTTAGAGGTTAATAAATAATAAAGACAAAAATAGCTCTTTTATTCAACTGAGCAATCCTGAGGACAATTATAGGAAAAGGATGAATTTTTCAAAATGAACTATTGTGTTATTGTATTACACTTTCGCTGTATATAGTACAATCTGACAGGTGCAATCTCTTCAAACAAACCAAAACGATCCTTTGCTTAATAGATTTTTTTCTCTTTGATTTAGAATATTAAAAATTACGAAGCATAAACTTTCTAAAAACTAGTTTTGACATTATATTTTCGTACACAAATCAACTTGACTTTTAATACTCTAATTGTCAATTGACAGTTGTTTGTGGTTGAACGAGTTTAATTTTATAAAATTTGTGAGTTAACTATTTTGCTGGTCACAACACCACTGTATTTGTGATTTTTTAAACAGTCTTAAAATGGAAGAACCCAGGTCACCAGATATAATATTTGTATATTGTAAGTAATAACAAGGATAATAAAACTAGTTATGACATACTTACCCTTTCGTGAAATTTACTTTGATCATAAGATCTTTCTGAACATAAATTATATATTTTGTAATGATCTTTGTGTCTATCTTCCAAGAATCTAGCTACATCTTCTATATCATTTCGATATATTGCTTCCATCTTCTCTGCAGGGAATCCCATGGCGATAATGTTCTGTGTAATATCTGAACATAATATGTTAAGGCAAATATTACAAAAATCAAAACAATTAATCCATATATATAAACAGTAATCATAGACATTATATACTGTATTTCAAAACTAAAACTTACGAGAGTGGTTTAATTGTGGTATCGTACCTTTGTTCAGAGCTGCTGCTCTAAAGGTCAATATATCATGATGATCGCAAATTTCCGAAAAGGAGAGAAACTTTAAAGAATATGAAATAATATGAAAATAATATAATATGGAAATAAATATTCAATGAAATTAACCCACGTGCCACAGTCCTCTGATAGATTTTCGGTTTTGCACCAGTTAGTAGGATGATTAATGCACACAAAGGCTTTTCCTTAGAAATGTTTACTAAGCTATTCAACTGAGCAATCCTGAGGACAATTATAGGAAAAGGATGAATTTATCAAAATGAACTATTGTGTTATAGTATTACACTTTATATAGTATAATCTGACAGGTGCAATCTCTTCAAACAAACCAAAAAGATGTTAAACCGGTCTTAAGTCATATCAGACATTAAAATATCTGGATACTAATGGTAATCGAACCCGCAACTCCTTGGTTATCTTATCCATCTAACCAACGATGACACAGCGATCATCTTATAGTATGTTTAAATCATTTAAATGTTTACTTCTTCCTTTATCCAAAAAATATGGATCACCACCACCACACCCACCCTTATAAAAAAAAAGAGAAGATGGTTAACTTTTTATTTGTAGACAATTCATTTACAATAAGATGTCTTGTGAAGTTAAAGATTTATTTATTGAATCTTAGAAAATACGTTTCTTTCACATTGTGGTGTCGTGTTTATAAATTTTTAGTAAAATAAATCAAAAACTTATTTTTTATTTTGTATTCACCACTGTTATATTTAAGTTACTATAGTTTTCAAAGACCTAGAATAGCGAATATACAAGCCAAAAAAGCAAGGAAGCAAGGTGCGCGTGGAAGAGGTAGACAGAGGAAAGTGCTTGTGAGAAATATGAATAATTGAAAATTGTACATAACGAGATGTATGAATGTGGAAGAGTCGAAATTTCTATGCTACTATAGAAAAATATGGAGATCTGTTTTCTTTGCCTACCCCGCAAAGGACACCGTGTGATGATATGTATGTATGTGTGTAGTATTTCGAGAAATTACATCACACAGTAAAATTAATTTGATAATTTTCATTATTTTTTTAAGGAGCAAAAATTATAAATTAAAAAACATGGGTGTCTTATTTTTTAACTTTTAGAATCAGTGCTAAAAATTCTCAGTGAAGACCCATTGACTAATGGAGGTAAGAACTTGAGTAGAGGATAAGTTAAGAGTTCTGTCCATTATCAATAGTTTTCAGACAAAATGTGTATTGCATTTAGCCCTAACATTTTAATACTCGTATTACAGAATTTAATCATAAAATGATTAACACATTTAAGAGTTTCTTATTTTTTAGTATATACAGAATTAATGGCAAAGCATATCGCTAACTTGATTAATAAGCTGGCAGTCTCGATAATGTATAATAATTTCATAGTTTTATACATTATCAAAAGTATATATATAAATCAACAACTGATTGAAAAAACTACCTGGTATAATTTTTCAAAGAAAATTTAATTTAAAACCTCCAAGTGAAAAACAAAAACTTGTCACATACCTTGAAGAACTGACATTTATTAAAATCCAATAAATTTTAAATTATAAAAATGGTTTGAAAATCATGATTACGAAAAAATCATCAAATTTCAACAGTACGAACGTGGCCAAGAAACTATTTTTTTAGGATAATGGATATAAAATAACCATTTATTACACATTTCTTAAAAATACTACTAAATAAATTAGCGTAATTAATAGTGTCGCCCATAGTGAAATAGAAATAACATAAAAGGATACATGTAAGGTCTAGATTAAACCCCCCCTCGACGTAGCGCTTCTTCTGCTTGCTCACGAGCCCTTTGAGAGGGTTCGTCATCTTCATGTTGGAGATAGTGTTAGCCATTGTCACACTGTCTCTACTGCAGGTTTTCACATTAATGAGATCCGTCGATAAACTATCACATGTGCTACTACAACTATTGTCTTTTTTATTTTTATTAGATATGGAAACAATATTATGCCCATTGGATAAAGTCAAAGCATGTTTTCCATTAGAATTATCGTTATAAAACTTATTAAATGAGTCAATATTCTCGTTATAACTAGATATGGTTCTCTTTCTAGTTCCATTGCACGCACTATTTTCCAATTTGCCCGAGCACAAGTTAATATCACTGGAAGGGTCGTCCGAGAGACTAGAATGCAGCGAGTACACTCTAGAAGATACGCACGGGTAAGGGTGCGAGTAGGGGGAAGCACTGATAGCGGACGTAACTACCGAGGCCCTATTGATGGAATTCTTTTCTCCCGACTCGCCGGATGCACCGATCGCTTTCTGGTCCGATAGCACTTTACCACACTCACCGACACAATCATGTAAGGGAGCTAGCGACTGACACAACTGGACATCAGACTTTTTCTTCTCTGAGCTCCTTCCTTTCCTTCGGTGGCAACTGAGACAAACACCCATAAAAGTGTACGCGATCCGATCCGCACTTCACTTTCATAAACCTGAGGCTATTCTTTCCCTTTGTGACAATTATTACATATTTCTCGGTATAATTGCTAACAACTTGGAGTAACATTAGAAAAAATATACTGCAAATCTTTAATGAAATGACTTCATATTATCAGTGCGAACACCACGACAAGAGCTGTTTTCGACAAGGACATGCAGATAGTCCTATTTTCATTACAAAATGTCAAACAGCCGTAGTAGCCAAGTAGACCCCTCGGTTTTCACTAGTTCTGTCAAAGTAGAAATAAGTTGGAGGTGCCTAACGAGATGTCACGGAGCCACAAAGAGCAAGTCCCTCCTCCCACCCTTATATCGCACCGGGAACACTGCACGAGCAAAATAAAAAGCACATTCTTTGTCCCGGAGTAATTAACAGAGAACCCATTGTAACGCAAGGCGTTCTAAACATTTACACTTCACCGACACTCAACATATAAAATGTTATTTATGTTCGTTCCATCGAATAATCGTATATAAAAACTAAGAGAACACTTAATATTTATTTTATTCAGCATACTGAGGAAATATCACAAAAGTGAAACTGTCACACCACACGTTCTGAGAGTCTCACTAAGCAGAGAGAAAAGTCAACTGTTCCGGGTGAGGTGATCGCCGGCACTCCCATTTGTTTTGCTCTCCTGGGAAGTGTTAATCCATCGTGGAGTTGGTTTACTAACTTATATCACAAATTAATAAGTGACAGAGTGCTCAAAACCAGCACAATGAAAAGGATCTATCTTGCATTAATGGCGTCCATCCTGCGCTTGCAGTAGGATCACAGCCGGATAGAAACAGCTGCAAGAGATGATATCAATGTGGAGAGTACTATACTTATCTCCTTCTGACCCACTGCCTTCAGCACCCAAAGAGAGCGATAGCAAAACACCTTACTTCTTGACCATCCAAAAGAGGGAGAGAGAGAAATCTCTTTGTTTAATATATTTATATTAAAGAACACCAGATGGCAGTAACATCAGCAATGCCATATAAAAAAAAATATTTGGCAACACAATATTTCATTATTTCGAGTAGGAATTTTACTTCGCAAATTATTGTTTTCCACTGCCAATTAATATTTAAAGACTTTTAGCATGTTTGAATATTCCAATTAGTAATTACTTATATTTTTTTCAGATTGTACAATTTATATCTAAAACAGTACGTTTTCAAAGACAAAATTTATTTTGAAGTAATATTTTACATTTATACGATTTATACTAATAGTTTAATTTAACCCCTCAATATCTTATTTTCATTTTTTTGTGTAATACGAGTATATGAAAATAATTAACCAATATTTATTTAAAGTACACTTAGGCCTCGTATAACACGGGTTTATACATGGTTTTGATATAACACGGTTGATGAATTGTGGCATATTTTTGTACAACACGCTTTATATAACACGGTTTCAAAAAAAAAAAATTAATTAACATGTTTGATTTGGTACACCCATAGATCGCGCCAGGATTAGTCATGGCGCAATCTGAGGCGCCATGATTAGTCATATTGGGATTGTACTGAAAAAAGATGCCCCATCGAACCTATATATCAAAATGCGAAAAACATGCGAAGGGATTCAATGTGGCGAAAGAAAGAACATATATTCTCTCTTGTGTTCTAATTCTTCCGGAGATTTCATAATGAAGCCTGTACTTATTAATCGGTCTTTAAACCCCCGAGCACTGAAAGGATATGACAAAAGGAATTTATCTGTTTATTGGAGAGGAAATAAAAAGGCTTGGATCACAGTTATTATTTTTAAAGATTGGTTTCACAAATGTTTTATACCTGATGCAGAAACTTATTTAAGGAAAAAAAATCTTGATTTTTAAATATTATTGATGCTGGACAATGCGCCAGGACCCTCCGCTCGATTTAAAACATCCAAATGTTGAAATATTATTTTTACCACCAAACACTACGTCTATAATACAGCCCTTGGACCAAGGAATAATTTCAACATTTTAAGCGTTTTTTTATTCGTCGAACATTTGAAAAAATATTAGACGATATCGATCAAGATGAGAATTTAACAGTTATACGAGTACAAGCTTGGGAAAAAATTTCTATTCGAAATTGTGTCGATATGGTTTCTTCATCCGTTAAAGAAATAAAACAATCTACTTTAAATGCTTGCTGGAAAAAGCTGTGTCCAGAGTCCCTGGAGAAAATTTTGTACCACCAATAGAAGATGAATACCAAAAGACTATTAACATTTGTCGTGGTATTGGTGGAGAAGGATTTGATGATTTTGATATTCAAGATATCGAAGAAATATTGGAGGATCGTATATTGAATGAAGAAGAATTAGTCGAAATGTTGGATGAACCTACCATAATTAATGACTCCGAAAGCAGTTGCAGCGAAGTAGACGCATGTTTCACATTAGAAACAATAAATGACGGCTTGGGATTGGCTGATAAATTAGAACATTTTTTTTATAGAAAATGATCCCATAATGGAAAGAAGTTTGAAACTCAAGAGGGAATTACAAAATATGTTGGCCCCTTATCACGAAATACGTAAAGATTTATACGCTAAAGGGAGACAATCGTTTATTACAGAATTTTTAAAGGCTAAATCCAAAAATACTCCTGAGTCCTCCGATGATAAAAACTCACAACCGATCTCGAAAAAGTTATAAGTTAAAAAGTTGTTAGTGATAGCGATAATGAATGAATGATATATATGTAGGTATGTTATTAAAGTTTTTTCAATAAATATGTAAATGTATATTTTGTCGATTGTTTAATAAAAAAATAAAGGATATTAACAAACTTCGATATTTTTTGGAACGCAAAGACTATTTTTGTATGAACTTCAAACCTCGTATTACACGACGTTTTTGTGGATCCATATGACCGTGTTATACGAGGCTCAGGTGTATTAAAATTTCAAATGTTATATGTATTTATGGCTATTTAATGCTGAAGAATGCCATTAATGGGTAAGCAGCAAAAAAGAAAGAAAAAAAAGATGCTTTCAAAATAAAGATATTTACAAATACAAAAGATTTTACGAGGGTGGGTCAAATATAATCGAAACTTTTTTGTTTTAATTTTTTTAGTTGCCAAAAAAAAACCAAGTAGACATCATTTTTCTATATAACCTCCTGCTTTAAAAATGTATTTTTCCCAGCGTATTGGTAGGTTTTTTTATCCTGTCATCGTAAAAAGAAGTGGGTTGTGTCAGCAGTCCATTGCGAACAAACCCCTCTACTCAATCGTCGTCGTTGGCCTTCCAGAGCTTCTTTCAGTAGCTCAAAGAGATGAAAGTCGCAGGGCGATAGATCAGGGCTATAGGGAGGGTGTTCCAGTCGTGTCCAACTCATTTCCTCAAATTGTTCGCATGTTACAGCTGCAGTATGGGGCCTCGCGTTGTCATGGAGAAGAATCACTTCTCGTATCGGTTGGTCACGTCTTTGCATCGATAAGCAAGTTTAACTTCACTCAAAAGCTTGCAGGAGTACGCCGCGTTGATGGTGCGACGATCGTGCAAAAAAATCAATGTGCAAAATGCCGCGCCGGTCCCAAAAAACGGTCGCAAACACCTTACCAGCTGACAGCCGAGTCTTGGCTTTCACAGGGGTTGCCTCATCCTTCTTTCTCCACTCCATGCTGGCTTGATTCGACTCGGGCGTGTAGTGGTATACCCAAGTTTCATCGCAGGTAACGATGCGACTCAAAAATGCGTTCTCTTCTTGTGCAAACTGCGCCAAAAGCCGCTCACAGACGTGCAAACGTGCCAACTTTTGTTCTGCAGTCAAAAGACGTGGAACCTATCGAGCAGACACTTTACGGAATCCTAGGTCCTTTGTGAATATGAATTGAGTACTCCCATAATTTATTCCTATCTCAGAACAAATTTCGGAAACCATCAAACGTCGGTTGCCTTCCAAAAAATGCCTTCATTAATGGTGTTAATGTTCTGCTCGTCTGTGAGCAACGATCGTGGTTTTCATTTTCAACCTCTTCACGGCCTTTCATGAACTCCTTATGCCAGGCAAACATACGGTACTTTGACAGTGTTTGATCCCCGAATTGTGCCGTCAATCACGAGCGAGAAACTTAATAATTATGCGTTGCACAATCGATGGGTGCACCTCTTTCTCAGACATCGTGTGCCATACTAATGACGGAATCTGCCGAGGCCGGCCGACCGCTCTCCCCACTCCTGATATCCCCACCCAACGCTCCTCGAAACGGCCGCGAGCTCCGTTTAAAATTACGCGCTCTAAAACAAAAGTCTCGTTTATATTTGATCCACCCTCTTATATTAAGCTTTCTGAAATGTAAACTATTTATATGCATACCATAACGCCATTTCACTTTTGAGGTAAACATAGATGACAGCTACATTCCTTTCTATCCATGCACTCAACTCTCGCATCGTCCACATCTATACATGTTCTTCTTTTTCTTATATGTACTTCTTGCCTTTAGCCAGCAATCGAGTCGGCTTAAAAATGAACCTCGCTAAAACCAAAGTAATGTACAACCAATATACCCGTACATCAACGAGACAAATTAAGATTGGCGACATAGCCTTAGAAGAAGTCCCTCACTATATATATTTAGGACAGCAAATATCAGCAGACGGGAATATGATCAATGAAATTAACAGAAGAATAAAAATGGGCTGGAGCGCATTCGGAAGGAATAGCAGAGTTTTCAGAGAAAATCTCCCGTTATGTCTAAAAAGCAAAGTCTTCGATCAATGCATCCTCCCGGTACTCACATACGGATGTGAAACGTGGACCCTTAACTCAAAAATAATACAGCGCCTCGCCACTACACAAAGAAGCATGGAAAGTAGCATGCTGGGGATAACAAAAAGAGATAGAAAGACAATTACGTGGATAAGAAGCCAAACGAAGGTCACAGACATAGTGGAAAGAATACTCAAAAGTCAATGGGAATGGGCAGGACACGTGGCGAGAATGGAAGACAATAGATGGACTAAAAGGAGCACAGATTGGATACCACGAGAAACAATCAGACCGAGGAGAAGACCTCAAAACAGATGGAACAGACCCTTCGTAAAATTCGCAGGCGTGACCTGGCAAAGAGAGGCGAGAGACCGCAAGATATGGAAATCTTTGAAAAGCGCCTTTACCCAGCAGCGATCAAATCAAGAAACAGAAGAACAATGAAGATTAAAACCAAACAAAACGACCAACAAGCTAAACCTGAACCCGACGTATTCAAAAATTTTTATGCTAATTCACTCGAAAATAAATTACTATTTGAATTAATATCTATGCTCTCAACTACTGAGGCTACTAGTGTATGTACTAATAATTCTTTCTTTCCAGCATTTTAATACCACACCAAGTGTACCAATATGGTTAAAATCGAAGCATTTCATGCTGAGACAAAATCACTAGGTGTCCTCCAAAGCTGTACGGCAGACAGAAAACGGAGGTAGCCACTACCCTTATATGACAAAACTTGGCGGGTCACTAATACACCCGGTGAACAGATGTGAAGACCAAATAAGTTATAATTAAGCCATTCACTTAATACTCTTTCAAAATATCCCGTAACTTTACTCTATTCACTTAATCGTATGCTTTTTCAATGAATGCATAGAAGTTTTAGACTTTTTTTATATAAAAATATTTACCAAAAAAATTGTTTTTTTTAATAAATTTTGCTTGTTTTTATAAATTTTGTTGTATTTTAGTTTTTTTATAAACATTCTTTATCTTTTTTACTTACTCACTTTTGCTTTGTATTTGAATAGATTTTATAAACTTCTAAAGAAAATCGTACAAAATGTTGTTTTCCTATGTATTACGCGAAATGAGTTTGATATTGAGTCCATAGTAAAATGATAACAATCAGACTTATATAGATTATGAATATTTACAAAATTTTAAATATATATTTTTTCACTAGCTTAAGTTGATTAGAATGAGTTCTAGATTTAACTGAACTAGAAATATCTCTCATCTTTATCTCATGACTTGAAAAAAGTTTAGTGTAGTTGGTTCACTATTATCTATACATATTTGCATCCAAGGTAGGGTAGTATTGCCGAGACATAAAAACAAACCCCAATTGACATGCCTTCTCCTATGGTCCTTAATTCAAGGTTCTCTTGATGGAGTCGAAGACAAAATTCTCTTTTCTTGTCTTTCAGGATCGCATTAATACTATCGTATCAATATATCTTAAAATGAATCATGTGAATTTTTGTATTTAGATTTATTCTAAATAAAACGATACTTTCTAGTAACTAACACATCGATTAATAAGTCCCGGGACTAACTACTAAAACAAAATTTGTTTGCCAAAATTCTTCTTTATTCATCAACATAGTCTCCTTCAAGAGCGATACATTCATTCCAACGTTTTCCTAACTTTTCTATGCCAGCCGTGTAGAACGATTTATCTTTGGTTTCAAGATAGGCGTTAGTTTCGGCAATCACTTTTTCATTGGAGCCAAATCTCTCCCTGGAGCATTTTTTTGAGGTCTGCGAACAGCCAATAGTCGCTGGGGGCCAAATCTGGAGAATACGGTGGGTGCGGAAGCAATTCAAAGTTCTACTCATACAATTTGGCCATCATTACCATCGACTTTTGACACGGTGCATTGTCCGGATGAAAGAGAACTTTTTTCTCCTTCATATGGGGCCGTTTTTTGCAATTTCTGCCTTCAAACGCTTGAATAACGCTATGTAATATTCGCTATTGATGGTTTTCCCTTTTCAAGGTGATCGATGAATATTATACCATGCGCACCCCAAAATACGGGGGCCATAACCTTCCTGGCCGACTGTTGAGTTTTTGGTTGCTTCGGACGACTTTCACCGGCTGCTCTCCACTCAGCTGACTGCCGATTTGATTCCGAAGTATAGTGGTGGATCCAAGTTTCATCCATTGTCACATACCGACGCAAAAACTCCAGTTTATTTTGCGTAAACAGTGCCAAACAGCGCTCTGAATCATCAATGCGTTTCGAAAAAAGCTTTTTCATGACCAAATGTTCATGCAAAATAGTGTAAACACTACCAAATGATATCTTCAGGATGTCAGCTATCTCACTCACTTTATTTTGCGATTTTCCATCACGATTTTGAGGGTTTTTTTATGTTTTCTGGTGTAACAGCCTCATTTGGACGACCAAAGCATTCAGCATCATTTGTGTCTGTACGACCGCGTTTGAAATCAGCATACCACCGACAAATGGTTGTTTTCGACGGAGCAGAACCCGGATAACACTTTTCAAGCCATCGCTGAGTTTGAATGGTATTTTTTCCCATTAAAAACAATGTTTTATCACCACACGAAATTCGGTTTTTTCCATTGTTTTGAAAATAGCAAAAGTAGCGTCACTAAAACCACTGTAACTCAATGACATGAAAGTTTGACACGTAACTTCTAAAGGTTGGTACTATCTGAGAATGGTATGGATTTGTTATTAGAGGCGCCATCTGTTGGTTAGTCCCGGGACTTATTGATCGATGTGTTAGTAACCATTTTCTAGAAACCAATATTCTGGACATTTGCACAACTGTATACTCAGAATTGATTATTATGAGTAATTTTAGAAAAAAATATTTTATTTATGATTGTATTCTGCAAAGAATCACTTAACAGTTACTTCCCATTTTTTTGAAAAACTGTGCAGTATCACTTAACAGTACCTCCCACTTTTTTTTAAAACTGTTAGCATATCCGTTGCAAATTCTATTTAATAAGTCATTGGTGGAAGGTTGGTTTCCACAAATATGGAAATCAAGTTTTCTCACGCCAATATACAAGAAAGGTGATAAAAGCGATGTTTCAAATTATAGACCGATTTGTATACAATCAACGATTCCTAAATTATTCGAGTCTTATCCTAGACGAAATTGTTGATTGTATTCGGAGTATTATTATCACTCAATGGATTTATTTCAGGTTGATCCACACTGATTAATCTACTCGAATATGAAAACTATATTTTCAATTCATTGTCAAATGGAAAACAAGTGGACTCAATTTACACAGATTTCAGTAAAGTGTTTGACAAAGTATCACATAATATTCTATTAAATAAACTAAAAGCTTTAGGAATAGTTAGCCCGCTCTTAGACTGGATCGAAAGCTACATTAAAAATCGAATACTTACTGTCAAAATCGATGGTTGTCTTTCATATCCCTTTACAGCTACAAGCGGTGTACCCCAAAGATCGCATCCTAGGACCAATATTATTTCTCTTATTCATTAATGATATAGTTGACACACTTAGTTATGTAGAGATTTTACTTTTTGCTGATGATTTAAAAATGTTCAAAGTCATAAATAATACTGCTGATTGCCTTAAATTAAAAGGAAATTTAAATAAATTACAACAATGGTGTACCACCAATAAACTGCACTTAAACCTGGGTAAATGTGAATCCATTAGTTTTTATAGAAATAAAAATCCAATTAATAACGAGTATTCGCTAAATCAATATACATTAAAACGTGTACGAGTAGCTTCTAAAGGGACTTGTGAATTATATAAGGGACTTGTGACTTGTGAGCTTCTATAAGGGACTTGTGACTTGTGAACGCATATTTGAGCTAGAAATTTCAAAGGACCAAGACATCTGGGTGAGGTGCAGGATAAACAATACAACAATATATATTTGTGTAGTTTACTTCGAGTGCACGGGTGCCGACGAAACCAGACAAAAATTTTATGACTCTCTGAATTCGGACAATCTTAAGTTACACAGCAAAAATGTTTTAATTATAGGAGATTTTAATTTGAATAACGAATCCACGGAAGTATTGTTGGATTATGACTGTTTTCTTCAGTCCAACGATCTTGTCCAATACAATCACATAAATAACGAATACGGCAATATGCCGGACCTAGTATTAAGCAATACCAACTGCAAGGTGGACAGATCGTTGGAATGCTTTGTAAAGGAAGATAGACATCATCCGACACTCTCCGTGGAGATCCAGGTGAGATGCGTGGGCCGTGGGAGGGGTCGCAAGTATCGCCCTTCGCCACCCAGGGCTCCTCCCCCCTCCCCACGCAACTCCCGCCCTACATATAACTACCAAAAGGCAAATTTTTTACTCTTAAAGAATATTTTACTACATTTCGACTGGAACACCCTGTATAGCATAGATAATATTGACGAAGCCGTAGAGTACTTCCGTAGTGTCATTTACGGAACGCTAGATATCTGCGACCCACAGAAACATAATCTACCAAATTTGCCCAACTATCCAGTTTGGTTCAATGTCGATATAATCCGAGATCTCAAAAATAAAAACAAACTTCATAACAATTATCTTCAAAGCAGAAACCAGGCTGATTACTTAGAATACTCGAGGCTGAGAGCCAAATTAAAAACTCAAATAAAACAATCGCGCCATGAGTATTTAGCCAAGATAGAGACCGACATCCGAGCAAACCCTTCGAATCTTTGGAATCATGTAAAAAATAGAAAAACGAATAAAACTAGCTTCAAATCTATGAAACTGGGAGACAGTATAACCGAAGACTCCCAAAAGATTGCAGAAAACTTTGCACAATATTTTCAATCAGTTTACGTAGATTCAGCGGCCAAATATGACACAAAAAATATTTTAAACAGTTCGTCAGACAGCAGAAGCATATCGCTCCATTCCATTTCTAAGGAAGACGTGCTGAAAAGCATAAACTCCTTGCAAACCGACAAAGATATCGGACCAGATGGGTTATCAGCCATGGGTTATCAGCCGACATTTTCAAAGTCTGTGCGAAATACGTGTGTGATCCCATCTGCTACATATTTAACTTGAGCATAAATACCAATACATTTCCCGTAAGCTGGAAGACAACCAGGGTCTGCCCTATCTTCAAATCGGGAGACCCGTTAGACTCTCATAATTACAGACCTGTAGCTGTTCTCTCTTTGCTTCCAAAAATTTTCGAAACTGTACTGTGCAACCAATTGACCCACCAAGTATCAACAAGACTTATTGGAAACCAGCATGGCTTTTTGCCAAAACGATCGACTGTTACTAATCTTCTCTCTCTCACACAACAGATTGCGTCAAACTTAGACGAACTTTCACAAACGGACGTAATATATACAGACTTTCAGAAAGCTTTCGACAAAGTTGATCACGATATATTGCTTAAGAAAATACACAAACTTGGCTTCAGCGATAATCTAATTGGATTATTTGCATCTTACCTAAGAGAAAGATCTCAATACGTAACAATCCGTAACAAGTCTTCTGTGGAATTTATCGCAAGATCTGGTATACTACAAGGATCCAATTTAGGTCCCCTACTATTCCTCATATTAATAGACGACATTCAAAATTCCATAAGTCAATCGACATGTTTATTGTTCGCTGACGACTTGAAAATATTCAAAAAGATCAATTCACCTCAGGACTGTGCACAGTTACAACAGGACCTAGACTCCCTAGTCTCCTGGAGTGAGCAAAATCATCTTCTGTTCAACATTAATAAATGTGTCTGTGTATCTTATAGTCGATCGTTTTCACCAATCCACCATCAGTATACTATACAGGGAGTGGCACTAAACAGAGTTTCTGAATTCAAGGATTTGGGCGTAACCTTTGATGTCGGACTCACGTTCGTTAACCATGTCTCACGTTTGATATCGGACTGTTACAAACTACTCGGTTTTGTAATGAGAATATCAAGAGAATTTAACAGCACCGATATCCTCCGAAACTTATATAATTATCTAATTAGAACCAAATTAGAATATGCATCTACGGTTTGGGCTCCTCACCAGCTCAAATACAAAAACAATATAGAACAAATACAAAAAAAAATCCTCAGATATCTATGGTACAGAACAAAGGGTGATTACCCAAAATATGCTCACCATGCCGAACTTCTCACGGTGTGTAACTATAGAAGCCTTGAAACAAGAAGGCAAGAATCCATTGCGATATTCCTAATAAAGGTTTTCCAAGGTTCCTTTAACTGTCCCGCGATTCTAGAAGCACTAAGTTTATATGTACCCAATAAATATATCCGTGCAAGGAATCACCCTCTGTTCTACATACCAACTTACAGGACGAATATCATGGCTAAACACTCAGTCACCCGTGGTATAGAGATATTGAACCAACTGAATGACACGGTTGATATATTCTCGGTACCGTCTAGCAGTATGAGAAGAATCCTGGCTGATATTATTCCTAACGAATAAGCTAACGCTAGAAGCAAACCCTCTTTGTGTAACAGGAGAAATCCGTGCAAAGTGGATAAAAAAAAAAAAAAAAAAAAAATTATATTTGATGAAAAACTTTAATTTATAGAACATGTGAACAAAATCACCCGGGAGAGTTAAAAAATCTTGGGATTTGTACTAAGAACCGCCCAACATTTCTCGGATTTCCGAACATTAAAACTGCTGTGCTGCTCTTTGGTACATAGCCGCCTTGACTAAAACTCATAAATATGGTCTCTTCATTACCCTGCCCATGCACAAACTTTAGAACGAGTACAAAACAAATTTCTAAGATTCAAAAATTTTAAACTTGGAATACTACATGAACAAAGAAATTATCCCAACTTATTAAATACAATGAAACTCTTGAAGATGTGTGACAGAAGAAAAACAGCCGATATAGTACTGCTATACAAAATCATTCACTAAGTGATTGATGCCCCTCACTTACTCGCAAGCATTTCATTTCGTAGTCCCACTAGATCCACAAGACAGCTCAATCCCTTTTATACCGAAAATTGCTATACTAATTATAAAATTAACTCCTCTATAATTCGTATGCAAAGACTTGGAAATGAGTTTTGCAAAAATTTTGATATTTTTAATATAAGTACGAGTATATATAGTATTCGCCAGAATATCACAATATTTAGAAATAACTACTAACTTTGTGCTCTCCTTTATTAATATAAATAACCTAGTATAAACGAAACATTAAGGACAATACTTTGATTTTGGAGTTGAGTAACCCTGCATAAACATGTGAAAGGCTTCGATTCTGCAAAGTAACTTGCATCTCGTTCTACAAGTGAGCCCGTGTGTTTTCCATATCTCAAGATCCATAAAATTCCCAAAAAATCCAATTTTTGTACTATGTAAGCGTTGTTCCACCAAAAACAAATCTAAGTTCTTAACCACTATAAAATAAGTTTTCGACAATTACGTACGTCTGCTTGGTGAAGTTTGGTAATATTTTGTGGTATAACAGCTCTGTAAATATGAAACCGGATTTTTTTTATAGAAAATACACATTTATTGTATGAAAATGGTAAAAAATATTTTATTCAAAGTATTGCTAGCTACACATTTTTCCCATCTCTCTGATGGGAGCCACGCCAAAAAACTGTTGCTCTTTTGAGGCAAACCAATCATCGAGCTATTTTCGTAAGAAGTGAAGCGCTGCTCAGCAAGTGCGTGTCCCATCGATGCAAATAAGTAGTAATCGGATGGAGCCAAGTCTGGTGAGTAAGCCGCATGCGAAATTATTTGCCAACTAAACGCCTCAATCGTTTCCCTGACTGGTTTTGCTGTGTGCGATGGTGCATTATCATGAAGAAAAATCACTTTGTGTTGCCTCTTTTGATATTCTGGTCGTTTTTCACGCAATGCTTGGTTCAAATCCATAATTTGTTGTCGGTAGCGTTCAGTATTAACAGTTTCGCCAGGTTTTAGCAGCTCATAATAAATAACACCCTTCTGATCACACCAAACACAGAGCATTGTCTTTCGTCCATAGCGATTTGGCCTTGCAGTCGATGTCGCTGGTTTGCTTGGAGTTACCCATGATCTTTTACGCTTAGGATTCTTGAAATATATTCTCGAAATATATCCATTTTTCATCGCCAGTCACAATTCGATGGAGAAATGATTTTCTTTTGTACCTGGCGAGCAGCATTTCGCAAGTGGTTTTTCGGTTTTAATGCTGTCTTTCATTCAGTTCATGTGGAACCCATTTTCCTACCTTCTGGATCTTTCCCACGGCTTTCAAACGTATGGAGACGGCTTCTCGTGTCACATTTAATTGATCCACGAGTTGTTGTTCCGTTTGAGCGTCATCCTCATCCAACAATGCTTGCAATTCGACATCTTCAAACTTTCTCGGTGATCTTCCACGTTCTTTGTTTCTCAGATCAAAATCGCCACTTTTGAATATTTAAACCATTCAAAGCACTGTGATTTACCAAGAGCATGCTCACCGTAAGCTTCGACAAGCATTCGATGCGATTCTACAGCAGTTTTCTCCAAATGGTAACAGAAAATCAATGCTGTCCGCAAATCTTAGTTTTCAGGCACAAAAACAGACATGTTCAACGCTATGAAAACATATGTAGTTGTATTAAACTTGTATTGTTGTGAGTTAAGTCTTTGACAAATGTAACCACAAGAAAAAGGCGCCAATGACGCGGTTACTACATTGACAACTAGAGCCATCTATGAGCAAATTCCGGTTTCATATTTACAGACCTGGCACATACATATATTAAACTTAAATATACATATATGTTAATATTAATAATTTTAAACAATGACTAATATATTATTACTACTGCTTTTGTATCTCCTGCACATGTTAAAGATAAAGTTTTGTATTTTTTGTCAATAACTTTAAGTACTTGTATAACTTGTCATATATTCATTTACATATAAGACACTGTTGTGTCGTTAATAAAATAAAATAAAACAATCAATAATTCAATTTTTATTCACTTAGATGCGAGTCATCTTGAAAACATTGATGAGAAGTAAATGATTTTTATTTTCACCTAGTACAACAAAGAATTAATGTAAAGCATATTTCATAAAAACAAAGAATAAGATCAAAAGATATTTATTCGGTCTACAATTATCTATACTACTTTACAAGTTTTAGAATTGATAATATGAATAAAAATTTCAAGACACGATAAGCATACACAAGTCGGTATGAAAATATTCAGAAAAAACCCTAAAGCAGAATATTCTAAACTTAAATGTAAATAACACAACCTTCTACAAAAAACAGATTTTTTAATATAAAAAAAATAATACTAAATTTCATGAAACAACTGATTTTTTTTAATCCTAGGGGACAAAATGGAATATAAGAACTCCAATAATACTCTTTATACTAAAGAAAAAAATATTTATTTCAAGGAATAAATATAGGTGTATTTGGAAAAAAATAGAGTTGAAAAATCAAATATCAATTCCCAAAAACCAAGAACGTATATTATTTCTTATAAATATAATCTTCACAATTTGAGTTTGATGTCATTGTTCATAGCCTGATTTTCTACCAAATTTAAATAGAAATTATTTAACATACTAACAAAATCTGCGCAAATCAATTCGACAGTTCAGGGGCATTTTTTAAACAATATATTGAGATACTCAGATGTTAATAAATGTAATACATAAAATCATGTTTTAAGAGACAAAGAGCTCATGTTATTATACAAAATATCAAATTATTAAAAGTATTTTTTTTTTAAATATCCTCTTGATTGGCATATTGAACATTTTTAATTATTAGAATGATCATAATAAATACTTCTCGTTAAATATTCTTTATTTAAAAGCTTTCATAAAGACCATAAAACTTTGAATTCTACACTAACGAGTAATGAATGCTACCTAAATGACTAAAAGTTGCACTCATCGTGTTAGGTTTTTTATACATTTTGAAGATTTGTATTTGCATATTGTCACTTTTTTAATATCTCTTATGTGCATTTGCTAAAGATATTTTTTCAAAATTTAAAATTATTTTTTAGTATTCATTACACAAATTCAATAAAACGACTGATATGTAATTTTTTGTTTTAAAATAATTTTCATATCAACCAGATGATGCTATGTATATTACATAAAAGGTTTTTTTTTTACAGCTTTAATATTGTTGAATTATTCAAAAAAAGGAGGATATTATTTTGGAGTTTGCATACACCGTGGACGAAATGAGTCTTTTTTGAAAATGTACATATTATTTGAAAAATTGGATGGATTTTAGGATTGTGTCCAACAGCCCATGTTATAATTTTAGTAAGTTGCACATAAGAGGAATAAAAACAGTGACAATGTAATTTTATTCTATATATATGTTGCCATTTGCCAGTTCATAATTAGAGATATCAATCAAATAGAAAAATGGAAATCATATACATATTTGGAAGATATTTTCCAACCAAGAATTTATAAAAGAAATCGAGTGATTTAATAAGGATTTTGTTGTAAATAAAGAAAAGAGAACTTAGTGAATCACACTAATCAGAACTAGAAATCATCACGATGGTATTAATGGTCATCAAATTTTAAAATACGATTAACTTGGTCATCAAAATTTTCAAACACACCACCATGGCAAAAATTTCTCACCACAGTTTGTTTACTTCAGGTAATTAATCACTCCTGTTTTATAAATTTTATATATACATTAAATACTGCATTCAGAACTTTAGCCATGTAACTATTTTGATGGACGGGAAAGATCTAGACAGAGATATTGCAAAATTCGCAGTATACAAATGTTAGGTAATCTTTGAAACGTATTGCTTGAAAATATATTTTATATAATCATGACATTTTGACAATTTGTGTGGGGAGGCTCAATCTGTTCCATCCAAAGTCAGACAGACACAGGTTCTTCAATCTTCCAGGCAGCGCATATGTTAGACAGTTATTTGTTATATTGTCAGTTGTCACTTGACCATATATATATAGTGGTGAATCCCCATTTATGAATCAAATATGTGTAGTGTCTCTTACTATTAAAATTGCATCAAGTCTTTGTATCATGTTGTATTACATTTTCATTGTATACATTACAATCTGGTGGGCATTATGCCATAGTATTTTCTTCCAACCAAGAAGAAAGATTTTAAAATACCTGATGTGAAAAAACCAAACTAATCCCATTTTTTTAATTAGATACCAGCGAGACTAAACATTTGATATGTACAAAATATACATTCTTCTTCCACTAGAGTATATTGTAAGTAATGTGATTTATTGTAAAATTTATAATTATGTTAATACCTGAAATATCATAGGTTTGAGTTAAAATGGGGTAATGGGTAGTTTAACATGCAGTTGAAACATGTGAATAATATAATATGTAATCGTAATCCTTCTCTGTTTTCCAATTATTTATTACGCTTGATTTTATTAGAAAAGTGTAAGCAGTGATGGCAAGATGTGATTATTTGTGTGACTGATTTGATTAAAATAAAATGTTTAACTGTACTTAGATCTGAATTGGAAATTTTATTAAGCTTGATTTTATTAGAAAAGTGTAAGCAGTGATGGCAAGATGTGATTATTTGTGTGACTAATTTGATTAAAATGTTGAACTGTAGTTAGGATCTGAATTGGAAATTTTAACATAATAAAACTAAAAACAAATTATTGAAGAGTTTCATTAACAATTTATGAAAATATCTGTATTCCATCAAATGTATGTGATCTAGCTATAATACAATATATGATAATAAAAAAAAATATTCATGTTATTTTTACTTTTTTTATATCTATTGTATATTTTATTTATTTAGGTGAACACTTGAAATGTGTAAAAATATATAAGTGATACATCAAATGTCTATATAAAACTCAATGTTATTAATAATATTGTAGCACTTTTTTCTTAACATACAATAAATATTATTATAACAAAGTATGCCTCAAAATAAATCTGATGAACTAAAAAGCAACACATGATCAAGAATAATTTAAAAATATTATACAAACTAGAAGACAACTAATTCAAAATTAACATTCTTCCACGGTCAAACAACTCGAGATTGACTTTTATTGTCATGTAAAGAAAATGATAAATTTTACAATATATTGATTTTTATAATCTCTTTTATTCAATAACACTCATAAAAACAGTAAACACAAGAACAATTAACAAAAAAATAAGTTCTCAATGCCAATAATAGTTTCCTACAGGATGTAGTATAATAAATCACCCCATTTGGATTGCCTATAATTTTTTTTAAATAAATTTGAAATTTATTCTTTACAGGTAATCAAAGAATAACTCAAAAAGTTTTATAATGGAAAGGTTAACACCACAACAACGAACCAAAATCATCTTGCTATATGTCAGAAACAATAATTCAATATTTGCTACGCAAAGAGCATTTTGATTGTAATATTTATTTATTTAACACTTTTATTGCAATACAATCTAGCGAGCTTATTACCAGGCGGCAATCTCTTCCAACCAACCAGACAAAAGTAAATGAAGCAAGTTACGTGGTCGCATAAATCATTCAAATGACTATTCATCCCCACGAAATCCATAAACATATACATGAGCACATGCCCACAAACCCCACAAAGACGGACAGTCACCCGAACATTCTTTTTAATATAAAATGAAATATCATCAATCAAAAGGAAAGGAAGGGATGATGGAGAGGAAAGGAAAAGAAAAATCAAGAATGAAACACATTATTTTACTGACTATAAATTAAGAGTTTTTTCAGTCGCTTCTTCAAGCATGCCAAGGACAATTGCTCCAACCATTCTACATATTGCTGATCGTTTTGAAGAATCTGGATCAAGGAGAGATAGGATACATAGAGAAATCTCGAAGGATCCAATCTATGGAGAATGTTAGTTGTATGCAGGAAAATGAGTAATAAACTTCAGAAAAGTTTGTAAAGAAATGTGCATCTCAATTGGGTATGTCTACATGATCACCAAGTCACATATTGCTTAGCGAATAGCATCTTTATCGGTACAAAATACAACTGGCTCATGAATTAAAACTTGCAGATACTGAAACATACCACGCTTAATGAAGAAGAATAGTTTTTTTCGTCAAAACTGATGATGACGGATAAAAATAATTTTGAACTGTGTGGGTCTGTAAACACACAAAATTGCACATTCTGAGAAACTGACAACCCTATAAATATCTACATGAAACTAATCCACCCATTAAGACAGATATCGAATTGTTTGAGTAGTTAGTTACTGTAGTTAGCATATTGCAATCGAAATGCTCTTTTCGTAGCAAGTATTGAATTATTATTTCTGATGTACAAGATGATTAGAGCTTGTTGTGATGTGTAAATTTTCATTGCCATTTTTTTGTTAATTTTATATTTGAGTTTGAATTTGGAAATTTTATTTCAATAAAAAAAAGTTATAAACAAACCAAATGGGATGACTTATCATGCCACACCTATATAATTCGTGATTGAAAAATATATCATTTTATTTTATAAAACAAAAAACAATTTTTAGAAAATAAAAAATCTGAACTCAAATAAAATCCTGTATAGGTAAGATTAAGTTTGAAATATTCTGTAAAAACCTGGATACATTATTTACATTTTACAAGAAATAATGTAAAATACAAACAAAATATTCATTCTGAGTACATATTAAAAAAATCTTATTAATTCAATTCCAATAATTTAAATTGTTAGCACTAACATATAACACGCAAAAATATAAATCATATGCTCGTCAAAAATACAAATCATATACAGAAAGAAAAGAATATTAAAAGCTGAGAAATTAATATATCATAGTATGCACTTGAATATGGAATATTTTCAAATTATCCGTACAGCAAAAATTAGCTCAGCTTTACTTATGAAGCCATTGAACTTAAAGCAAAATAAATTCTATCCAAATCTAAAAAAATCATTATGGCCAAGTCAGTATTGAGAGTTGTCATTATTTAAATGTGTATTTCCAAATCAGCGGAAACAGAAAATATACTTGAATATAACATATAAAAAGAGAATGTAAATAAAAAATAACTCTTACCACCAAAAATATTTATTTATATGAAATATATAAATTATTTCAAACTCGTTTCTCTATTAAATAAAAATATTGAGTTAGTTTATCTGTAAATCTACAACATATTATAGTTTTATAAGGCCAAAAATTTACAATATTTATATACACAAATAAAAGTGATAAAAGAAAGCTTCCAACAATTTGGATTTTAATTATTAATGAAACTATTGTCAAAGGTGGCATTCTTAGAATTTTAGCAATTATACACAAACATGTAATAAAATACATACAGATCTATTCTTACCGCTCTTAATAGTATTTAAAAATTACATTTACAGTTTACTAAAGAATGTTTATCTTTGTTCTCGTTTATCTGATGTCTATACTTCCAAGCCTCCTCAATTATCTCCAGAAAAGTAGTAATAAATAAAGAATCATGCAACTGGCAGTTAAAATGCTAACGTGAACGAACTACTAGAGTTGTGTGCACAAATGACATAGGTAAAAAAAGTAGTACTCTATCACTTTTCAATATTATTATGAATGTAATGTCTTGGTCATAGTTTTCATAAAAATTTGTAACTGATAAAATAAAAATTAATTGCATTTGTAAACAACTCTCCCAGTTGTGACTAGGCTGAGAAAAAAACATGAAACTGTTCATGAAAAAGTAAGGATGAGCGAGTCCCCATAACAATGTGACTACTACACTACATCATTGTGGTTGTTAATGATCCTAGTAACTGCAGGTACCCAATTCCAGAATTTCTCAAAATAAATATGTAAAAAATTCATTCTTTATACAAAGAAATATTCCTTTAGTATAAAATAAAGCATCTTTTCACATATATTATGTGGACTTTTAAATGTGCATAATAGTTCGTACAGTTGTAACTCTGGGGTCAGATGCAATAGCATAAAATGATATAGCAAAATATACACTTCATCCCATAGGATATTCCTTTTGTGTTGCATAAAGTACTTTTCAATAAATATGATGCATATCTTTCTACTATGGTGCATTTTATTATATTAAAATATTTGATTCAGGATCAAGTCTATGGATATGAGAAGTTAAATTTTGTATGAAAAACCTGTCCCAATACGAGTGCATGCACACCAACACCAATTACTACTACCTGAGAGGTAATGCTCTTATAAACACTATTATGGTAACAATACAACACTACATCGCTAAACTTGGTAGAGCAATTGAGGTATGTATTGATATATTAACCCTATCAGGAATAATAATAGTATATGCATATAACGAGAATTTCTAACGGTGGTTTGTAGCTACTACAATCCACATTTAATAATTACATATATGTAGAATGAGGGAAATATTAAAAAAAAACTATTCTATGAAGACCAAATAATAGATGCCAAAGTCATCATTAAAATCAGTAAAAATCACTAAAACAAAGTTTTAATATAAGCTAAAACATTCCATAGAAGTTTTGCAAAATGCAATTTTCATCACATATTTGGAAAAAATATATAATGTAAAATAATATGGCTAAACAAAACAGAACAATTGAATAGTTAAATATAACAAATACCATGTTATTTCTTAATTGAAATTAACACATCGGTTAAGTGAGTATGCTCAGTCTTAAAATAACCATCTGCATTTCTCTACAATAGTGAACCAAAGCTAATAATAATGAATCAAAACCAGAAACAGGAAAGTTCATAAAAGTTTTGCTCAAAGCAGTTAACACTATCATATCACCTGTTTGGAATTATACTGCATTACGTCAAAAGAACTTATATTAGAGATATTCAAAGAAGAAAGATTAAAAGCTTCTACTGTTAACTTTTCATGAGCCAAATATTGGTTCTTCCTTATGCAATACTTACCTGATTTAACATATCAATCAACAATTCCCGGGACTAACCCTCTAATAACAAATCCATACCATTCTCAGTTAGTACCAACTTTTAGAAGTTACGTGTCAAACTTTCATGATATTCCGACATTGTGTCATTGAGTTACAGTGGTTTTAGTGACGCTACTTTTGCTATTTTCAAAAAAATGGAAAAAACCGAATTTCTTGTGTTGATAAAACATTGCTTTTTAATGGGAAAAAATACTGTACAAACTTAGCGATGGCTTGAAAAGTGTTATCCGGGCTCTGCTCCGTCGAAAACAACCATTTGTCGGTGGTATACCGATTTCAAATGCGGTCGTACAGACACAAATAATGCTGAACGCTCTGGTCGTCCAAATGAGGCTGTTACACCAGAAAACATAAAAAAAAAACTCAAAATCATGATGGAAAATCGCAAAGTAAAGTTGCGTGAGATAGCTGACATCCTGAAGATATCATTTGGTAGTGTTTCCACTATTTTGCACGAACATTGGTCATGAAAAAGCTTTTTTCAAAATGGGTGCCGCGTTTGCTCACAATGGAACAGAAACAATAACGCATTGATGATTCAGAGCACTGTTTACGCGAAATAAACAGAAGTTTTGCGTCGGTATGTGACAATGGATGAAACTTGCATCCACCACTATACTCTGGAATCAAATCGGCAGTCAGCTGAGTGGAGAGCAGCCGGTGAAAGTCGTCCGAAGTGACCAAAAACTCAACACTCCGCCAGGAAGGTTATGGCCTCCGTATTTTGGAATTCGCATGGTATAATATTCATCGATCACCTTGAAAAGGGAAAAACCATCAATAGCGAATATAACATAGCGTTATTGGAGCGTTTGAAGGCAGAAATTGCAAAAAAACGGCCCCATATGAAGAAGAAAAAAGTTCACTTTCATCTGGACAATGCACCGTGTCAAAAGTCGATGGTAATGATGGCCAAATTGCATGAGTTGAACTTTGAATTGCTTCCGCACCCACCGTATTCTCCAGATTTGGCCCCCAGCGACTATTGGCTGTTCGTAGACCTCAAAAAAATGCTCCAGGGAGAGATTTGGCTCCAATGAAAAAGTGATTGCCGAAACTAACGCCTATTTTGAAACCAAAGATAAATCGTTCTACACGACTGACATAGAAAAGTTAGGAAAGCGTTGGAATGAATGTATCGCTCTTGAAGGAGACTATGTTGATGAATAAAGAAGAATTTTGGCAAACAAATGTTGTTTTAGTGGTTAGTCCAGGGAATTATTGATCGATGTGTTAGGTGTAGTATATTATGCGAAATCTGTTAGCTGCGGATATTATCCAGTATAATTCCAAATGGCCAATACGTCATAAAAACTTCTCAATTTTTATACATATTATATCACAACTACTAAAATTACATATACTTTGAATTCTTCAAACATCAACAATTGAAAACTAATTTTGTACTTTGATGTATTTAATCCAAATCAATTGGATGGCTTCTGTGGCTGACACTGAAGTTATTTGATTCCTTGAATTTCTTGAATGACGTGTGCAGATCATCCATAGTAATTGGTCGAATAGCATCATCAAATTCATCTTCTGAATCTGCAGCCGCACTTTTGGAGGTTGATGGATTGGTATTCTGAAAAAACATCAAGAGCATAAATGTCAAGTCAAAGGTTATTCTTAAATCTGTGTGAAATAATTTAACACATTCTAAGCGGCTCACAACAATTCTCATGTTCGGGTGCCCAATGGTAAAAAGCGGAACACGAGAATTCTCGTGTTTACGTAGTCTGTGCTTTTGAAATAGCGGGTCATGACAAAAGTCATGTTCAAAAATAATATTTTGCTAGTGAAATAAACCCATAAAGTACGTCATATCGGCAAATCAAAGTATCCAACTAGACCGTGTCGTGTGTGCGCCGCTCATAAAAAACGCAGTGAAACTCGACACTTTTATGTCCATTGTAACGTTCCACTACATAAAGGTTCCTGTTATGAACGATACCACACACTTATAAACTATTTGTTAGCAGTGGTATTATAAAGTAAAAGTGTTCGTCAGCTTTAATTAGATTGCACATAAAAATAAAATGAATGTAAGATTATTTAACACATTATTGTATCATAATTACAATGCCAAATAATAAAATTTTAAAATAATAGTGGAGTGATACTAAATTCTAGGAAACTTTAAGTTATAACAAAGTACATTCTAAGCTTTGGAATTTTTTTTAATTATGCATTACATTAGACCAAAATCACACTCCTAATTTCGACATGGTAGTGTTTTTCGAATCACCAAGTAGTTTAACAACAATACAAATGTGCTCTCTGCGCGAACCAATCGTGTGGCATTCTAAAACCAATACCACTACATAAGTTGTGTAATACAGAGTGTTACTCACACTATCGCAAAATAACTCTTCTGGCTGAATGATCTATACCTAGAGTAATCGGCGATATAGCGAAATAAGGCCCACTTCCAGCCTTGGGCGGCTGTGTGACGTAACCACTTGCAATGTGTTTATATGATTTTCAAAAGAGATAAACATTCTAGATATAAACCGAATCATTATTGATTCTCATAGAAATTTAAAATTCAGCATTAAAAGTAAACATTTACATCAAATATTTCAAAAAACTTAAATCAAGATCGTTTTTTATTATTTGAAATAAAACTTGTTTCTTAACTGCCAATATGCCAACATCGTAAGAATAAACAAAGAGAAGTCAAAAAGCAATACACGACTTCCGTGGTCTAGTTATGGGTTAGATTCCTATTGGAGCCCATTTATTTTTCAAAAGGATTCCAGTACAGTTATCACTTAAGACCTTTTTAACATCGTTCTGGTTGCATTCGACGGCTAAATATTACCTAAAAAATATATTAAACACCAGAAGCATATTGCTCCATTCCATTTCTAAGGAAGAAGTGTTGAAAAGCATAAACTCCTTGCAAACCGACAAAGCAATCGGACCAGATGGGCTATCAGCTGACATTTTCCAAGTCTGTGCGGAATACGCGTTTGATCCCATTTGCTACATATTTAACTTGAGCATAAATACCAATACATTTCCCGTAAGCTGGAAGACAACCAGGGTCTGCCCTATCTTCAAATCGGGAGACCCATTAGACTCTCACAATTACAGACCTGTAGCTGTTCTCTCTATGCTTCCAAAAATTTTCGAAACTACTGTGCAACCAATTGAGCCACCAAGTATCATCAAGACTTATTGGAAACCAGCATGGCTTTTTGCCAAAATGATCGACTGTTACTAACCTTCGCTCTCACACACAACAGATTGCATCAAATTTAGACGAACTTTCCCAAACGGACGTAATATATACAGACTTCCAGGAAGCTTTCAACAAAGTTGATCACGATATATTACTTAAGAAAATGCATAACCTTAGCTTCAGCGATAATCTAATTGGATTATTTGCATCATACCTAAAAGAAAGATCTCAATACGTAACAATCTGGAATAAGTCTTCCGTGGAATTCATCGCAAGATCTGGCATACCACAAGGATCTAATTTAGACGATATTCTAAATTTCGTAAGTCACTCGACATGTTTATTGTTCGCTGATGACTTGAAAATTTTCAAAAAGATTAATTCACCTCACGACTGTGCACAGTTACAACACGACCTCGACTCTCTAATTTCATGGAGTGAGCAAAATCATCTCTGTTTCAACATTAATAAATGTGTCTGTGTATCCTATAGTCGATCATTTTCACCAATCCACCATCAGTATACTATACAGGGAGTGGCATTAAACAGAGTCTGAATTCAAAGATTTGGGCGTAACCTTTGATGTCGGACTCACGTTCGTTAACCATGTCTTGCATTTGATATCGGACTGTTACAAACTACTCGGTTTCATAATGAGAATATCAAGAGAATTTAACAGTACCGATATCCTTCGAAACTTATATAATTATCTAATTAGAACCAAATAAAAATATGCATCTTCAGTTTGGGCTCCTCATCAGCTCAAATATAAAAACAATATAGAATACAAAAAATATTCCTCAGATATCTATGGTACAGAACAAAGGGCGATTACCCAAAATATGCCCACCGTGTCGCACTTCTCAAGCCTCGAAACAAGAAGGCAAGAATCTATTGCGATATTCCTACTAAAGGTTTTTCAAGGTTGCTTTAACTGTCCCGCGATTCTAGATGCACTAAGTTCATATGTACCTAATAAATATAGCCGTGCAAGGAATCACCCTCAGTTCTACATACCAACTTACAGAACGAATATCATGGCTAAACACTCAGTCACACGTGGTATAGAGATATTGAACCAACTGAATGACACTGTTGATATATTCTCGGCACCGCCTAGCAGTATAAGAATCCTGGCTGATATTCTTCTTAACGAGTAAGCTAACGCTAGAAGCAAACCCTCTTTGTGTAACAGGAGAAATGCAAACCCGTGCAAAAAAAAAATGGCAATAAGCCCACCAGGTTGTACTGTACACAACGGAAGAGTAATAAAAAAAATTATAAGATATATTTACAATATGTAAACCGAAAAACTGTGAGGCAGTTTGACAAATTATTTGTTCAAAAACCTGTATAAAACTTTTAGTAAACCATTAAAAAAATATATATATATATATATATATATATATTAACACTCACACTGGAAGTATTTTTTGAAATTTGTTTCATGTAATCTCTCACTCTATAAACTGACGCATTCCTGCAAAGCTCACGAAGATCAGATCCTGAAAATCCTTCAGCTAACTGTGCAATACGATGAGTATCAACATCACTTGCAGTTGGTTCATTGCGTAAAATCAGTTTTAATATCCTTTCTCTTTGTGATAAATCAGGTAGTCCAATACGAAATGTTGCTGGCATACGACGCTGGATCGCTTTATCTAAATCTTGGGGTCGATTCGTAGCACCTGAATAAAAAGAAATTATTTACATCAAATTCATAAAAAGTTTGTGTTCTAAAATATATTCTAAGCATACATGAATAACGATAAATATAAACAAAAAATTAAGAAGTTCATTTATCCATACATGTGTTTCAGTTAAATGGCCAACATAATCTATACAGTTTGGTAAAACACATTATCAAGAAACAAGATAATAATTATCATTAATAGAATAGCATTGTTTCAAAATAAAATATCACCTCAAGAGGTCTGCCATTGAGTTTTTAAAAGCAATAAAATAAATTCAGGTAAAATAAGATCTTGATGTGAGATATGGTATATCATCATCATCGTCAACCAGGGTCAATCCACTGCTGGATGAAGGTCTCCCCAAGTTGCCACCAAATCGTTAGGTTTTTTACTCATTGGTGCCATGTGATGCTGCCATGCTTCCTGATCTCATCTATCCAGCGTACCTTCGGTCTTCTTCTGGGGCTCTTTATGCCTCTTGGGTATTATTGGATTATTCCGGATGTCCATCGGAAGTCTGCCATTCTGGCTACGTGTCCTGCCCATTGCCACTTCATTCTTTTGCACACATTTATAACGTCGTCTACCTTTGTTATATTGCGAATCCAGATGTTTCATTTATGGTCTCTTTTAGTATATCCCAACATGCCCCTTTTGTGCGGTCTGGAGCTTTTGTGCGTTCTTTACTGTGCGCATTCATGTCTTGCAGCCATACGTAAGTACTAGGAGAATACACTGGTTGTAGACCTTTCGCTTCAAAGATATTGGGAGATTACTTTTGAAGATGTTGTTCAAATGTCCAAATGACCTCCATGCTAGTTTTGTCCTTCGTACTATTTCCTCTGATATGCCACCAAAGGAGATGAAAGTTGGCCCAAATACACATATTCTTGGACAAGTTCCAGCAGCTTTCCATCTACAATTATTGGTTTTCGGGAAGCAAAGCTGTTCATCATATATTTGGATTTGATATATTCATTTTTAAACCAGCTTCATGACTGACCTCTGCCAATTCCTGCAGTTGGTGCTGAAGATCATTCGGGTTTTGTGAGAATATAACTGTATCATCAGCAAAACTCAAATGGCTCAGGTAGTGTTTCCATCAATCATCAGGCCTATATTATCCCATTCCAGTTTACAAAAGACATTTTCTGTAAATAATTTTGGGGAAATAGTATCTCCTTGACAAACTCCTTTACCAATTTGGAAGGTTTCGGAGAATTCGTGGAGATGTATTTTTGCTGTTGCATCCTTATAGATGTTATTGAACAACTGAATGTATGCTTTATCAATGCCTTGTGTCTTTAGAGCTTCTAGTATGGCCCACAAAGGCTAGGTTACAGGAAGTTTGTATTCCTCACATCGTTCTATTATTTCCCGCAGCACTTGAATATGATCCATGGTGCTGATACCTTTCCTAAATCCAGTTTGTTCTCGTACACATACACACATATACACATATATATATACAAATACACATAAAAAATCCTTCCATACAAGCCCATACAAAATGATTTTCTAATATATCAAAACATAAAATGTAGAAAACAATAAAAGTGACGCAAACACATAAATAAAAATTTAAAACACTAATTTCATAAAAAATAGAATGATTCAACAAACAATTACAGCACACTTACCGAAATATTGGAGTTGAAAAATATTCCTTAAAACTAATTAGTATGGGTTGAGGGGGAGTTTAAAACCTGTACAACTTAACTTTTCATAAGTTGTAAAAATACGAGGCATATCCAGAAAGTAAGTGTACTGAATTTTTGTAGGTTACATTTTTTTTTATTTAACACGTTGATCGCCGTATCAGCCACCGGTGGCCGACACCGAGGTATTCCAATTGGGCCGTGTCGGCCACCGGTGGCTGACACGGCATACCTAACTTCGGAGTGTCATCCTGTCCGTCGGCTACGCGCTCTGTATTAAACTACTATTAAACTTGGCCGACATGGCCCTTCTCTATCTTACTACGATATGGCCTTAGGATATCTTCATGGTTCTAAAAGATATACTCATGAATGTGATAGGTAGGTTATATTAAATTAAAAACCTAAAAACGTAAAAACATTTTTTGGACATTTTACGAAAATCCTATTGGCGATCAATGTGTTAAACAAAAAAATTACGTGGTTACCGTAGTACATATGTAAGCTATTTTTCGACATAGTCGCCATTCCTCTCAATGCAGGTGGTGAAGCGGGGTATCAACTTTTTGATGCCTTCCTCGAAGTAGTTTCCCGCCAACCCCTCCGTCCACCTCCTCCTCGGTTGAAAACCTTTTTCCACCCATGTGCAGCTTCAGGGAGGTAAAGAGATAGTAATCTGAAGGTGCTAGGTCAGGGGAATGCGCGGGATGGTTCAGGACATCCCATTTAAACGAGGCGAGCAGTTCCTTCGTTGCGTTGGCCGTGTGTGGTCTGGCATTGTCGTGCAGCAGGCAGACTCCCTTTGTCAGCATGCCTCTCCTCTTGTTCTGAATCGCCCTCCGCAATTTTTTTAGGGTCTCACAGTATCTTGCAGAGTTGATGGTCTCCCCTTGAGGCATATATTCAATTAAAATTATGCCTTGACAGTCCCAAAACACGGATGCCATGATTTTCTTGGCTGAAATTGTGGTTTTGAACTTTTTGGCGGAGGGTGAAGAGGTGTGACGCCACTGTTGAGACTGCCTTTTGGTTTCAGGCGTGTAGTGTGCAACCCAAGTTTCATCTCCAGTAACGATGGAGCGGAGAAATTCATCTCCATGGAGTTTGCAGCGCCTCAAAAACTCTTGCCCGGCCTCCACTCGATTCAACTTGTGTTGGTCTGTCAGCTGTTTTGGGACCCACCTCGCGGACAGTTTACGATATCCGAGGGTTTCTGTGATGGTTTCGTGTAGTAGAGATCTGGAGATTTGCGGAAACATTGCAGAAAGTTCATCCACAGTCAATCTGCGATCGTCACGGAGCGCATTTTCGATTTTTTCCACAATTTTGTCAGTCACAATTGAAGGTCTTCCGCTCCTCTGATCATCATCCACAGACGTACGAAATCAAAGAGCGCTTGGATGCTGTGTACGGTGACTCTTCTCCTTCGATGGCGACCGTCAAAAATTGGTTTAACAAGTTTCAACGTGGTCGCACGTCGGTTTTTGATAAGCCACGCCCATGTGCCCCAAAAACGGCTACCACGGAGGATAACGTGACAAAAATCCACGATCTCGTATTGGCAGACCGCCAATTAAAGGTGCGCGAGATAGCTGAGACAGTAGGCATCTCAAAAGACCGCGTGGGTCATATCCTGCATGAAGTATTGGGCATGAGAAAGCTGTCGGCGCGATGGGTGCCGCGTTTGCTCACTCCGGACAAGCGCAACCGTGAGACCACTTCAGAGCAGTGTTTGACGATGTTTAAGCGCAATCCGAAGGAGTTTCTGCGTCGTTTCGTGACCGTCGACGAAACATGGATACACTGGTACACACCCGAGACCAAGGAACAGTTGAAACAGTGGACTTCACCCGGCGAACGTGCTCCGAAGAAGGCGAAGACTGTCCTATCGGCCGGAAAGGTGATAGCCACCGTCTTCTGGGATTCAAAAGGTGTGATCTACATCGACTTCCTGGAGAAGGGCAAAACGGTCACAGGGCTCTACTATGCCGAATTATTGGGCCGATTCGACGCCGAATTGCAGAAAAAACGGCCCCATTTTGCGAAGAAAAAAGTGCTCTTCCATCATGACAACGCACCGGCTCACACCTCCGCCGTCGCCACGGCCAAATCGGTAGAATTAGGCTACGAACTGCTGCCCCATCCACCGTATTCTCCGGATTTGGCCCCGTGCGACTGCTTTTTGTTTCCAAATTTGAAAGTCACTCGCCGGGCAGAAATTTGAGTCGAATGAGGAGGTTATCGCCGCCACGGAGGCCTACTTTGCAGACCTCCAGAAAACATATTTTTCAGACGGGTTTAAGAAGTTGGAGCATGGCTGGGTCAAGCGTATCGAACTCAAAGGAGATTATGTTGAGAAATAAATCGCCACTTTTCCAAAATTTTTGTTATTCTTTTATAGGCTAAGTACTTATCGGAACACCCACGTATATCAAGGTAACATTAACCATGAAAGATAGTTGGAAGAAACTCACCCATGATGATGACAGTACAAGATGGGTCTGTTATAAGGCCATCCCACAAAGACATAAACTGAGCTTTCATCATTGCTGTTGCCTCATGATCATGTTGGTTGCGTGATCGTAAAAATGAATCAATTTCATCAATAAATATTATACATGGTTGCAGCTTGACAGCTAAGCTAAATACTGCAGCAGTTAATTTTTGCGATTCTCCATACCATTTATCAGTAAGAATAGAGAGATCCAGATTAATAAAACGTGTTCTTGCTTCTTTTGCAGTGGCTTTCGCTATTAATGTTTTGCCAACTCCTAAAATGACAATAAAATATGTACATAAGAGAAAACAATATTTAAAAACTTAAATAAATGTAAGTTAATAAATTACATACAAAATATATTTTTATTTTAAGTATTCTTCAAGATATGATTAATTACAATAGTTAACAAGGTTTTTGTAACAAGAGTGAAAACGGTAATTTTAGGTCATTTTTTGTGTTCTGATAACGAATATGAACTTAAAAATGTTCCATCACACATCTTTTAAGAGAAAAACTTGAAATTAGTTTTTGACTGAAACTTTTGAAAGATGAAAAGTTCCAAAAAAATTAAGTGTTGAAGAACTAGAAGCTTGGAAAGCCTTTGGAAGAGTTGTTAGTGGTTTCCTAGGTAATAAAGCTGATAATTACGAATAGCTTGTACAAGAACTCTTGCAGTTACCAGAAGCTAGGATGTCGAATGTTACTGAAAATACACTTTCTGCATTCCCATCTAGACTTTTTCCCAGAGAACTTAGGAGCTCTAAGTGATAAACAAGGGGAGAGATTCCATCAGGATATTCACAGAATGGAACAACGATATCAAGGAAGGTGGGATTCTAATATGATGGGGGACTACTGTTGGTTTTTTTTTAAAGGTTACACAAAGTACAAGAGGAAAAAATAGCTGTAAGTATTTCATATTTTAACAAAAAAATGTTGCTAGTAATATGTATAGTATATGGCTGTTTACTATAATGTAGGGGCTTAACTAATTAGAGTTTAACCAAGTTATCTAATTTGAGTTTTCATTCAATTTAATATACAATCTCTAAAAAAATAGTTGATTCGATCAAATTTATAAAAAGGCTATTTTTTAACTAAAAATTGGTATATAAGGTCAATTTTTCTTATAGTAATTATTTTTTATTCTGCTTTTTTTATTTTCCTATGTAACAACATTGTATTGTGTCTAAATTTAGTATTTCAGGAATTTATTTATTTTAATTGTTGTAATTACGACTTTTGAAATGCGCAAAAACGTACTTATTTTATTAAAAACTCCCCCTTCTGTTACACAAAAATGTTACGTGTTACAAACTTTGCGATTTTCGTAATCAGCAGGGTCGATTTAGTAATAATCAGCTAATTTAATCTCTGTTACAGACAAAAAGTTAAAATTTGTTAACTAGTGTTATCTCCATACATTTTTATAAATGTTCATCCTTAATAAATGTATTAAATGTTTACTTTATAATAAGTAAAAATCAATTTATACATTGGAATTTGACATATAAAAAAATGTGAATTTTGAAAATTACCAGGAGGACCATGTAGCAACACTCCTTTAGGGGGCTGAGTAAGTTGAGAATCAGCAAATAGTTCTCTTTTCTGGATAGGAAGAATGAGGGTTTCTTGTAATTCCTGTATGATATCATCTAAGCCTGCTATGTCTGCCCAACTGACCTATAAGAAGTATAACATCGAATAACAATGAGATTCGTAAGCATATTAATCTAACAACAAAAATGCAAAATACATAGACGCATTCCAGGCAATGGGGCATGAGCTTAAAATGACATGAGATTAAACAGGAGTAATAAAGAATTCAAAATTTCAAGTACTAAAATATAAAGCAGTCAAAAGAATTATTGAAACTATAAATAATAATATTAATTAAAAGATAATTTAGACCTTTGTTTCACAATACCCCTCCCCAGACAGACCCCCTGTCTGTCTGGGGAGGGGTGTTAAGGAGCAAGTGGGCAATAAGATGATGCTAAATAATATAGTCACCTAAACATTTTTGAGCAAACAGTTATTTTTGTAATTTTATTTTAATAAATATCTTTCGAATTTCCGTTCCAAATTGTTTAATTTCCAAACCAACTTTAAGAAATCCAAAAATTACACACAGCTACATAAATATTTTGGTAAAATTAAAATTAATTTTTTTTTTTTGAAAAGAGGGTGATGAAACAAAAAAGTTTGGGAAACTTTGATTTAGATGGAACACATACCCTAATTTTTGCCATTAATTCATTTATTTCTCTCCTGTCACTTTTGGAATTTGAAAGTTAGATATTTTCTGGAATTATGACCATGCTTAATGTTTATATTGCATCCTTATTGAATTGATAATAGCTCTAAGATATTTGAAAATGTCATTTGAAAATGCTTAAATTAACCAATTCATAGTCAAGTGTCATGAGAGAAAGATGGAAAATTTGAATACTACAAGACAATTGTAATATTGAAATTATCCATCATTCTCTCTTATTCTTAACATGTCATATAAACATATTGTAACTATGTATTCACATCAGGTTATTGCAAACAAAAAATTTTCACAAAAAATTTAATGTCAACGGATTCATTGCATCTTTTTCCACAAAATGTCAACTTTTCAGGGTTATGCTAAATGGCCTGGACATAATTATGTTGAAAAATTTGTTTACCGATATTTCATCAGGAACGACTAAATGTGCAGCAATCATCATTTCATAGTCTGTTAACTGGTCAATCTGAAGAGGATGTTGTTTTCCCAATCCAAGTCTGAAATAAATTTCAATAAAATAAATTATGATCCGTAGTAGTATCAAAATTTGCTAAGACGGTAGTCCACAATATAGTAGTACCAACTCGGATGTATTGGAGTGAAATGTGGACATGGAAAAAGACTGAAATGAGCCAAATAAACGCTGTAGAAATGCATGCACTGAGGAAAATACATAGGGTGACAATGTATGACAGAATGCGTAAAGAAATTATTAGGGATGAATGTGAACTTAAGATTGAAGTGTTGAGCAAGATGAAAAAGAGCATTCTGAAATGATTTAGACATATACTATGAATTAATGAAAAAAGATTAACAAGACAAATACATCGTGCAACTGTAAGTGGAAAGCGAGGTAGAGAAAGACCAAGGAAAGTATGGTTGGATCAAGTGAATGATATTTTCAAAGAAGGAAATAGAAAGTCAGAGAAATTTCATAAAAGGGTGTTTGGATGTAAGAGGTAAAAGATGTATGTTGAAATAGGAAAGTATGGCGCTCTGTCCTCTCTTCCTACTCTGATAGGGCGATGTCATATGTATATATATGTATGTATATGTATGTATATGTGTGTATATGTGTGTATATGTATGTATATTGTGTATATGTGTGTATATAAGTGTATATGTGTGTATGTGTGTGTGTATTAAACAGGTTTAGTCTTACGTTAGTGTGCATGTCGATGCGTTGTGTGTTTTGTCAATTTATTTGTTCCGTTGTGTGTTTTGCCAATTTATTTATAAGGGTGAAATATTTAAATATTTCGCCCTTATAAATTTATAAACATGAGTGAGAAACGGAGAAACTGCAGTGTTGATACGAACAAAAAGAAATTAAGGACTCATAAACTTCATACGATCGAGACAAAAATGTAAATAATTAGACGTTCGGAAAGCGGTGAATCTTTTGCTTCAATCGGCCGTTCGTATGACATAAACAGGTCTACGATATGTTAAATTTTGAAAAACAAGAATAAAATTGAGGAATACGTTCAAAAAAGTTGAAATATATCTTCAAATATTGTTTCCAAAAGACACGGCATAGTGATGGATGAAATTGAAAGATCTTTGTCATCATGGATTGATGATCAACATCAAAAAGATGTCCCTTTGAGTGTTTCAATTATTCAAGCTAAGGCTCTTAGTTTGCATGAAGATTGGAAGACTAGATTAAAAGAAGATTCTAACACGATGTTTCAAGCAAGTAATGGCTGGTTCGATAAATTTAAAATGAGGTATTCTTTACATAATATTAAATTCACTGGAGAATCGGCTGATGCAGATAAATATGCTGCAAAAGAATTTATTTCCTTATTGTTCAAAATTATTGTAGATGGAGAATATTCTCCTAGCCAAATATTCAATGTAGACGAGACGGGTTATTTTGAAAAAAAAAGCCTAATCGTGCATACTTATCAAAGGAAGAATCAGTTGCCCCTGAACATAAACCTTCTAAAAACCGATTGACATTGCTTCTTGGTGGAAACTTAGCTGGTGATTTAAAATTGAAGTCAATGTTAGTTTATCAAGCAGAAAATCCCAGAGCATTGAAAGGGAAAGATAAAAAATTGCTTCCAGTCATTTGGAAATCAAATAAAAACGCCTTGGTTACTGCGTTAATATTTAAAGATTGGTCACTTTTCATTTCGTGCCGGCAGTTAAGCAATATTGTAAAGATAAAAATTTACAATTTAAAGCATTATTAATCTTAGACAATGCTCCAGGACACCCAAAATCTCTGCAGAATTTATACCCGGAAATCAATATTGTGTTTCTTCCTCCCAATACTACCTGCCTCATACAGCCCATGGATCAAACATTGATAGCTACATTTAAACGATATTATATGAGGACAATAATGAATCAGGTCATCGAGGCAACTGGCAGGGAAGGTTGATATTTTTGGAAGAACTATAATATATGGAACGCAATAAACAATATTGGAGACTCGTGGGCTGAAATAAAAGAGTCAACAATGAAAGGTTCCTGGAAACAATTATGCCCACAAATGATGAGTGATTTTATAAATTCTGAAGAAACTCCGGAAACTATCACAGATGAAGTAGTTAACCTAATGAATAAACTAAACTTGGACGTCAACAACGAAGATGTTAATGAGTTGATTGAATCTCACGCAGTACCTCTGTCAAATGAATACTTAATTGAGCAACAAGAGTTAAATGAAATACACAATGAAAGCGAGGAAGCTGATAAACCTGTCAAGACATTGACAATAAAAAATATGAATGAAGCCTTCATGCATCTTGACAGATATTTGACTATCATGGAAGAATGTGATCCCAATGGAGAATGTATATCTCAAGTACGTAGGACAATTGAGAAAGACACAGCATGTTATAGAACTCTTCATCAAGAAAAGAAAAAAAAAGGGTGGTATTCAACTAACTCTTGACAAGTTTATAAAGAAAACACCTGAAAGCACTTAAGCACGCCTCGTTATTTATCAATATACATAACTTAATTATGAATATTTATAAATAAATATTTTTAATATATTATTGATAAATATTATTATTGATAAATAAATATTTTAAAATACAATTTTTTATGTTTTTTTTACATCCCTCTACTTTCGAACATTCAACATTCGCACACATTTTCAGGAACCAATTATGTGCGAAAGTCGAGGGCCGCCTGTATATGTAGTGCCATTTAGTGGTCAAACTCTCCTCAAAGACGCTCAAAATTAAGATCTTGTGGAACTACATTAAACTGTTCCACATCATACTTAATTTGAAACAACAAACACAAAGCAATATAAGAAAAATGTACATAATAGATTTTATATGATTTACGACAAACAATTCAAATCAGATGGCATCAAAAGATCTGGGCCCACATTGCATGGACCCCCCCCCCCCTCCAAATCAGGCTTCACCCCATATATACTTAAAATAAATTAACATATGAGAAAAAAACGTGTTTTTGCTGTAACACAATTTTTTACCTTATGAACAACTCATCAAAAAATTTACGGCACCACAAATAAATGTCGAAATCTTAACGAACATCTTTATGTCGTGATAGGAAATATCATCCATATTTTGTCTTGAACTTAGTAAAAAAAACATATTTTAATCATAAACGATAATTTCAATAAATAATTTAAAAAATATGACGAAAAAGGATCAAGACAAAAGTTTATAATGGTATAAATTCCGAAGGTCGAATCATGTCAAGATGGCATAACCTCACTTTTTTTGAGGTAAAAATAATTTATTGAAAATGACTACGTAAAATCTAATAGGTCAACACATTAGCAAGTTATAAATCCACAAACTGGTGAAATAAGCTAAAAATCAAGATGTAAATAATGAGAAATACAATAAAATGATACGTACTTTCTTAATCGATCTTGTGCACTAGTCTTAGCTCTTTTTTTACTCTTGTTCGTGGGGTCCATCTGATTCATTAGCCATTTTAATGAAAAATATGTAGCAACTGAGAGGAATGATACTCTGATAACCATGTGAACGATTTCATTTCTAGTGATTGCTGCTCCTTGGCTCATCATGACAGTTACAGAATGCTTATTCAATCACAAATTTGTCCTACTAGGAATCGATATGGAAAAAATCCAGAAGCACATTCAACGTGCTATTTACAGAACTATAACCTATAACACCTGGTAAAATATGTTATTCTCAAATGCACCAGATTATTTATTCGACAAATAATACGCAATCAAATATTTGCGAAGAAGGATTTCCCTTATACTGACAGAAATGACAAGCGATTCAAGTATTGCCACAGTTAAACCACTGAAAAAATAATATCCCTAAAATTGAAAAATGTTAAGAAATATTTTTAGCAGAATTTCATTGTAAAACTGAAGCAATTTTTACAAAAAATCAATGAGAGAAAAAATGAGTCATACTTATGGGAATTAAAATCATAAGATAACTATAATGAAAATTAATCTGATCCAAGGAGGACAGCAGGGCGGCTTTAGATTAGTGGCGATGCTGGTTCAGGCGGGATGGCAGGGCGGCTCCAGCAAGTGGCAATGCTGGATAGGTAGGAGGGCTAGGCGGCTCTAGCAGGTGGCAACGCTGGTCCAGGCGGGACGGCTCCAGCTGGCAGCAACGCTGGTACGGGCAGGACGAAGGTAGCCGAGGAAGTTAACCCGTGAAAAAACGGGACAGCTGAAGTTAAAACGTCTTTGCTGGTTAGCTGCTGACTGATCATCGGCTGGAACTAGCAGTTGTTTAATATCAGCTTGGCGCTGATGCAGGCACAGCTCTCAGGTGAAGTGAAGATCAGTCTAGGCACAGCTCTCAGGAAAAGTGAATCCACCTGGCATGGCAGCCGGGTGAAGAGTGATTTTTTGCTGATCCGGGTCCACCCTTTTTATAGCGACTACGATGTAATTTTGAACAGCGTCAGTGGTTAGCTTATCGTGTTGAGAATTTGCCTAGCTCGTTTTTACGTTCCCTTTTCCGTTATGGCCGCGACTGGAGTCAGCGCTTGAATTTTTCGTAGTTAGGGCGTAGCTAGGGATCTTTACAGCCCATTAATCGGGATTGAAGGCGCGGCAAATTTTTCATAGGCGTGCTGAATTAATTAATTTAATTTAAAAAAATCGATGTTTCTCCTTCGGATGATCAATTGGTAGATGGGTGACGCCTATGGGGGCACCAGTTATGGTTATTTAATAAGCTCCCATATGTCAAAGTCCAATTAAAATAAATTATAAATTCTAACGATTTTTGGGAAGGCTAAGTAAGAATAAAGGTTGACGAAACTAATTATGAAATCTAATTGATAAGACGACTGTGTTGTGACCCGAGGGTAGCGAATTTAATTCCCGCTGATATCCAATTAATTTAAAAATTATTCCAGCCTGGTTTTACTAAATATCCCTTTACATCTTCCTGATTAGTTAGAAGAGAATATCTTCATGGCATATTGCCATGAAGATATTCTCCCACCGATACAAAATCAAGTCTAAAACACCTGGGTGAAAAACAAGTATTTACCTACTTAGTCTTGATAATATTGTATTTTCCAAATACTAAATGGAGCTTAGAATTATTCCTTTTCTTGTTTAAATGTGTTTCATGTAAAAAAAATATATACTGTTTTACAACAACTTTTTAGTTCTTCACTTTTATTAAAAGTTTTAGTTCATTTAATTCAGTTGTTCACGACCGACAGATCTCACCGTCAAAACTTCAAACTTCAGTTGCGTTATGTTCACAGAAGGGGTGGTTGTGTTGTGTAGAACGGCGGCTTTGTGGCAAATTTATAACTTTTGTTTCATAACTTGTTTTAAAAATTGTGTAAGTTACATACTTATCGTAATAAAATATATTACGATGATTATATTATATCGATAATTGGAAATTGATGTTGAAAAATTTACATTTAATTTTTTGTGAAATTCTCCGCATTGGTAAATGAAATAAAAATACATATTATCTGTCCCTATAAACTTCACGTTAAGTTATTATTTTTTATGTTAACATTATTAAATTTCATAAGAATCTAAATGTTCTAATATACCTATAACGAATATACTTGTCGATTTAAAAAACAGTTCTTTGCGGAAGCCCGGGAGCTTGTCACCAAAAGAAATCTCCATTAAATAATCCATGAAAATATTTTTCAAGATTTTCTTGATAAAATATTTGATAAACTTTTTTGCAAATAACGAACGATTCAATGGTTCTTTTAAACGAGAACCGCATATTTTCAATTATATTATTTTTTTGTGAATATAAAAGAAATATAGAGAAAAAAGTACCTAATGGAATATTAACATTTTCTGCAGGCTATGCTTTTGAAATTTTAATTAGTCTTATTTTATTTACTGATTTGATTTATATCAAATTTAATAAATATCAACATGACAAAATAAATTGATATAATGTTTCGTTTGTTTTCATAGGAGTTAACTCAATATTATCCTTAGCACATTATTAAATGACGATTACATTTTTTTTGTCAAAACCTCAACAGAAAAATTCAGATGTGCATATTTTAGGAACACAACCTTTCGGTTTAATTTCTTATGAGAACAAGGATATCGTTTTTAATAATCATTCATGTATTTATTGCATTTAACATCTTCATGTTAATACATCTGGTGGATTTATTGCTTTAAAGCAATTTATTCAAATCAACCTTATTTTGTTTCATAATTATTATTGGTATCCATAACCGTGTTTTGAACTTAGTAAATGAAAATAATATTTAAGTAAACTGACAAAAAGGAAAATAGACAAGAATGGTAATTTTACAGGAGTTAGGAACGAGGAATATTGTAAAATAAATAATGGGTTGACAGACAGACGTAGCCTTAACGCCTAACGTTAATGCTACTTACTTAGGTAAGCGGGCGCCCTAGGTTCGATTCCCGGGTGATTCACTTTCGGGCTGGTTTTACTTTAGGCCGTTTTACATCTGAATTCGTTTTTCTGTAGCTTATATACTAGATAAAAAATGATGCTCTTTTTAGTGATTATATACTAGCTTATATACTAGATAACAAAATTACGCTCTTGTTAGATAATAAGGAAGCACTTTTGATGTGATCGTAATTACGGTAAACATCGCTATACCAAATTACCAAAAAAATGCGCTTTGGTATTTTTCTAAAAAAAATGTTAAGAAGATTATTTAATAAGATGCAGTCTTATCAATTTTCCTATAATTTCTATGACACTGTTTCTTGACCTAGGTGACTACTATATTATAGGAAATATGTTGATTCGAATTAATAAAAAAAATCCGAATATGTAGACCGATAAATTAAATTAAACAAGTCGTTGAAAATCAACGTCGGCCAACCACCTCAAATATTAAAGTGCAAATTATTTTTCAGTTTATTTTCCAAAGTGTGACCATATACGAATACATTATTTTAGGGTCACTTATTTATTGACTAATAATTTTTAAAGTTGCTGTGGAAAAACTCGATTTTCCCAGTTCAACGTACGAGGGAAGTATATTTGTATCGACTCATTAAATTAATGATTATAGCGCCTTTAATTTTGATATTAAAAATATATTCTAATTGATGTAAATACTTTTAAAAAATATTACTCATAAATATGTACGCAGAGTCGAATTTTTCTCTCCAAAACTGCAAACCTTTTTGTTTTGATGAGGACTTTAAGATTTAAGATATTTCAGTTTATTTTTTAAAACAAGCATGTTCTTCCGCGAATATGAATGTTCTTTTAAGCCATTCTTTTGATTTTATTTTGGATCCTTATCAACCTTCACACTAGTTACGTAATAATATCCGATTGTGAACGAGCGGTGAGGCGAGAAAACATTGCGATCAGTTCGATCAACTCCGTCTTCCAACTCGCGACATATTCAATAAAATAACTTAATCCATACAGTAAAAAGAAAATGTAATAATTTTATTTATTTTTTAATGCATTTCAAATAAATCTAGATTAGGAATAAATTACTTCTTTACAGAAATTTCGTCACAGATTTATTGTGATACTGGCAAACTCTTCCAATTAATCTTACCAATAACATCGGTGTTCTTCAATTCAAATAATTTCTGATGTTGAATAAAGTATAAAAAAAACTTGACTTTCTTCCACTATATTTTTCAGCATGCCACTATACGCATCTCAACATACTCGTACACTGTTCTCGAGTGAGTTAGTTAAATGTTGTACCTACCAGTTATACAGTTGAACTAAATCACTGTGAGGAGGAAATTGTGTGTATTGAAGGTACATATAGTACTGATATGCTAAAAAATATAGTGAAGGAAAACAATGTCAAATATTTTATTTTTATTCCAGTAACTATGGACTTCCACGCCGTGATACTTTGAACTATTTAAATTTGACAAAATATATTATATAACATTACACTTTCCCTCCATAAAATCCTGCAAGCTTTTTTCCCAGGCGATACATTTCTGGCTCTCAGAGGTTGAACTAAAATTCCACGAAAATTCTTGCAAATCTGAAATTCTCACGTCTTCAAACAACCTTTAAGTTGATCACTTTTGATTTAGTGAAGAGCACAGATTATCTACTCGAAATATTATATTAAGATACGTTTTTAATTATAATCTCAGTGAAGTTTTTTAAACTATATAGCATGAATTGTATAATAAATAAGTTTCATTATGCATTAATTACGCGATTATCACGAGTTTCATTTCCAAACTGTACATAATTTTTACTTTAATTTGTTTAGTATATGTGTATATATATTATAAATAGATCGGGACATCTGTGACTATAGCTTGTGAAAAAGTGACTGAAAAATAAATCAATTATCATTATGTAGTGTTAATATTAAAACAGCGAATGAATATTTTTTCCTCGCCTATACTGAACAATGTGTCTCTGTGAAATGTGCAAGTTGTGTTTAGCCGGATTTCATTGAATTGCGGAGAAAACAATGGAAGTCAATAAAATAACTACTCAGGAAGCGATCATCGAAGGACTTGTCAAATTCAGAGATGGCAAAAAGGTATTTTTTCTTTAATTTCTCAATAATCACATACATACTTATATTATTTCTATATAATATAGCGATAACATATAAATATGATAAACTCCATACTTATATTGTAGTTCAATGTAAACGTTTTTCAATATATTTTATTTACTTGAAGTAACATATGTACTCGTACTTATAATCAGGATAAGTTTTTTTAAATACGTAACTAGAGCGAATACTAAAATTTTATTAATTAGAGTTCAAGAAATAATTCCCAGTTTTTTATACTAATAAGACCGTCTGTAAGAAGACTTAGGAACGAATTCATAGCCCGACCTTAACACTAAATACTAAATCTTAACTTTTTTACTGAAGAAATTGGTATTTCAATTTTGTAAATTTCATACAAATTTTCCATAGCTTATTGAATAAGAGTCACGCGGTTTTATTACCTCACTCAAGTGTGGAGCATATGAAGCCCGACTCTGAATTCAAATCACGAAATTTAAAGGTTAGAAATTTTAAGACGATGAATTCAGACCATAGTTTTTTTTTCAAATTATAATTAAAACAAGGGGCATATCGTAATATATTTTCATTTGTTTTATATTGTTTATGTATGATTAAACAGATACATATGTAAGTTTTTAAAAAATGTTATATAAAGTTTTTTTTTTTCATTAAACAAGATACAGTTATACATCCCAAAAAAACGTCATGTGAAGCATATTATAGCAATTGCATGTTGCCTTCACGATTCAACAAAGTAGGCGATTGCCCGTGTCTTGTTGGATATCTTAAAATCAATGTTTTCATTTCAATACATCTAAAAAGAAAAAATGATTCGATAACCAAATATTCTGTGACTACGTGGGTTTTATTTTTATGAACGATACAAAAAGTTGAGAATAAATCTGGTACAAGTGAGGTGATCGAATTTGTTTGATTAATTGCATGTTTCAACAGTTCTAAAAGTACCTACGATATTTTTATGTGTTTTATCCAAGACAACAAAAACAGAGATTGTTCTCTGAGTATTATTGTAGAAAGTACAAGAAGTTTTATGTGTTTTATCAAAGACAACAAGAACAGAGATTGTTCTCTGAGTATTATTGTAGAAAGTACAAGAAGTTTTATGTGTTTTATCAAAGACAACAAGAACAGAGATTGTTCTCTGAGTATCATTGTAGAAAGTACAAGAAGTTTTATGTGTTTTATCAAAGACAACAAGAACAGAGATTGTTCTCTGAGTATTATTGTAGAAAGTACAAGAAGTTTTATGTGTTTTATCAAAGACAACAAGAACAGAGATTGTTCTCTGAGTATTATTGTAGAAAGTACAAGAAGTTTTATGTGTTTTATCAAAGACAACAAGAACAGAGATTGTTCTCTGAGTATTATTGTAGAAAGTACAAGAAGTTTTATGTGTTTTATCAAAGACAACAAGAACAGAGATTGTTCTCTGAGTATCATTGTAGAAAGTACAAGAAGTTTTATGTGTTTTATCAAAGACAACAAGAACAGAGATTGTTCTCTGAGTATTATTGTAGAAAGTACAAGAAGTTTTATGTGTTTTATCAAAGACAACAAGAACAGAGATTGTTCTCTGAGTATTATTGTAGAAAGTACAAGAAGTTTTATGTGTTTTATCAAAGACAACAAGAACAGAGATTGTTCTCTGAGTATTATTGTAGAAAGTACAAGAAGTTTTATGTGTTTTATCAAAGACAACAAGAACAGAGATTGTTCTCTGAGTATTATTGTAGAAAGTACAAGAAGTTTTAACTTGAAAATATTTTGTCTCTAAAATACAATATTTTATTTCTATGTATTTGTAACAGTTTTATCTTCGGTGCCTCATATTGTTCTCTCCTTTATTGTTATTATTTTTCAATAATAGATTTTGGAATTACCTTCCAACTTATCTATTTTATATTAACAATTTGGATTTATGTATTCAAAGTTTTCAGGTAGCCTCGCACAGTACACTTATGGCTCTCATTTCTAGACAATTTATATCAAAATTATGAACATAAATAATTCAACACATTGAAAAGGACGTCCATTCAGGTTTATAAAGTGTTACACTTTATAGAACTAAAATCTACAACCAATAAGACCGACCACTCGGTTCCATAAAGTGCTACACTTCCAGCTTTTACACTTGTTATCATCCGTACTTGTTTCTTCCTAATATTATTACATAGTATTATTTTCTCCTATCATAGCAATTTGTCAATTTAGATCAGAGATAATAAATCTATGTCAGCTGTTTGATAATTATGTTCCTAAACATAATATTATACAATAATAATAATGATTCGTTTGAACGAACCTCTCAATCGAGATATCAGTGATGAAAATCACATTTCAGAGTCCCACTGATAGATAAAGGCAATTAATTGACTTTAAAGAATGCCTGTTTTGTGATATACATATCTGTGCACTTTGGTCAAATTCAGATCAGTACAAAACTGGAATAATTTGCATGCTCTTAAAGCGTTGTATTTTTTCATAAACGCTTCAATATAAATGAATTTAGAGCGTCCCGCGCCCTTGAGGAATGTTCTCTAAACGGCGCTTTTTAAATTGTCCTATTATATTATTCACACAAATCTTCAATTGAGGTTAGTTTATCCAACGTCATTATGTGCAAAATTTACATTTTAGATAAATTCGTCTAACTTTTCAGCATTTATGAAATTTACAGAGAGAATTTCAAACTTCTCCAACTGTGAAATGTTACTTTATCTTATGAAGAATTGATCAAAGTAAATAACGTTTTATATTTTATTTCAAATATGAAAATCATACTTCATCGATATGCAAAATATGAAATCGGTAAAATACACAACAAGGAAAATGTCTATGAAAACATAACATGATATAGCCTTATTAAGATTGGCTTGTATTCAAACGACTCATCAAATTGAAGTATTCGTGGTAAACCACAAAATACGATATTTTTGTAACGATATTTTTTGTCGGTACTATGCAAATTCCCTTTTATTTTTGAACTAATATGTTTGTAAGTCCCTTCCCATTTTTACAAAAAAAAATTAATATGGACTTCGTGTAAAGTTAATATATTCGTAATGCTTAATCATCAATAATTAAAAGTCTTATTGTTTTGTCTTCAGAAAATCATATTTTAATTGAAATTATTCTTTTTCAGTGGAAATCCAGATGGTGTGTCATAAAGAAGCTGTCACCAGTGGCAGGTAAATAATTATACTTTTTTTTATTATAAAAGTGCAATAAATCGCTATTTCACTTACATTAAATCCCCTCAAAATATATCGCCTTCTAAAATGTTAAGCTACATACGGTTTGCTCCCCTCGTTCAATTTTATTGCCAAATCGATATTATCTTATGGTTTATTAAAAAAATAATGTTGTTCATTTTAACAATTTTGTCGTATTTTATTATCTTCGAATATACGAACGAGTACATGCGTTATTTATATCTGGTCTAGTTTTCTTTCTTCATAAAAATTAGAAAATTTTCAATATAAATTATTGTTAATTTCTAAATTTAAAAGTTACTAGATTGGTGTTTTGTAAGTTTTGGTTTTACGGCAAATTCCATTTACTGTTTTTTTTTCAAACATTTCTAACCTGCAACATTTTGTGAAAGTTTTTTTCAATCTCCCTTTGCATACAATGCTTCAATCGAATAAACGTCAACTTGTCTGAGTAATGCACCAGGAATGCGATTTTTCTCCTTTATACACTGCGTATGGGAACGTTCCTTATTTTTCTTCCATTGTACAAAATATTATTAAAAGTATAAGAACAGCGATTTATATGGGATCTGAGTCCTTGAAAACCTCTTCACCTTTGTACTAAGTGCCTAATTTCACTTCCTAAGGCTTCTTGGTCAACTGAGTCCGGCGATGCGACGACGGCCACTGCCCGATCCTGATTGCATTTTTAGAAGACTGAGGCATTTCCGTTCCTAGGAGTCATTCAAAGGTCACATGTTATGCAAAATTATTTTGCGACTGACAGCAGACGTGGGAATGTGTTAAAAATTTGGGGAATTTCTGAATTGATCATTTGTGAATTCCAGAGAATTCATTTCGTTATTTGAAAATTATTTTCGAGTTCCGGTGCTTTTTGGAAATTATGCACACACTTTATTTCATATTTGTTTGTATCCAAGTTGTTTGTTTATTTCATTACTTTATTTCCCCTATTCGCTGTTCGCCAGATGGTTTCCCTTTTCTTATTAATGTTACCCTATTTTTGATAGGGGAATATATTTAAATATTTGCTGATATAAAATGGGTTTGCCAGTTAATCTTCTCTTTTTTTGCATATCACACAGATTAATGGATTTTCCTATTTATGTAAATTGGATCTTAATATATTTTCTAAAAATGTCATAGATGCTTAAGATTTCTTCAAGATACAGGGTATGTAAAGAGACGAAGCATCACTGCGAGCCTAGCGATTTTTTGTTGATAACCTAGAGTTTAGCTCCTTTGTAAATTTTACAGTTTCAGGCAATTTATTCCGCTTTCTTTCTTCGTTTTCCTTCAGTAAATACTAATTTATCTCGGGCATAATATTTTTTGTAGAAAACTAACCATTATTTCTAGGAGAATTCTTTTAATTTAGACGAATTAATCATATTTTTTATTCTTCAGTAAATGATTAGTACTGTCATTCTGATTTTATGTTTATTTTTTTATAATACTTAAAATAAATTACCGCTTTTAAATTCTCTGTTTTTTTTTTCAATATGATCTCTTAAATAAAATTAACTCTTTTACAAAAACCATCTCTTAATTATGGTTGTTACTTCTTTAGAACAAATTTTGCATGTTGAATATCCTCAGCAATGAGAAATTTTAATTTATAAAAATCCGTTTCAAACTACTCGTACTTCACCAGGGGATTAATTAAAAAAAAATCATTTCCGTTATAATTAAACAACTGCCTTCAGAACACCATATTATGATCGAAAGTATTACGTCGTTCCATATAAATTACGTAAAGGTCATTGTTAAGTACACAAATCCGTAATAGGATATCAAATTGCATTTTTTGTACCCCGAGACAGCACGCAGCTGCTTTTTGCCCGGTGCCGTGAATGTCGAAAGCGGCAGGGCCCGTTTTCGTATCTAAAATATACACTTATGCTGTGCACGAAAGCGAACGATTTCGGGCATACGAGGGTTACTACTTAAGTTTTGAAACAGACAAGTAAAAACAAATATTTATCATCGTAAATGGCTTTATTGTTTTTCAAAATACTCTCCATGAAGATCAATACACTATTTCGAAGCACTTTTTCCACTCCGAATAAGGTAACTTCAAAACATGCGTTTTGAACGCATCAACCGCTTCTTCAGACGTCGATAAACGTTGACCTCGCAATTTATTTTTGATGTTCGGGAATAAAAAGAAGTCATTGGGGGCCAACTCAGAGCTGTACGGCGGATGACCCATCAATTCGATGTTTTGAGTGCTCAAAAAGTCACTTGTTTGAGCTCGTATTGTCGTGGTGGAGAATAATCCGTCTTCGGCGGTTGGTTTTCCTCATTTCTCCGAACACTTCTGTCAAACAAATGGTGGTGTACCATTCAGGATTGACCGTACGACGTTCCACTAAAGGCACTGTTGCGACATGACCATTTATACCGAAGAAACAAGCCACCATTTGCTTCGAAGTGCTTCGTGCGCGAACAACTTTTGTTGGATTTGGCTCGTCTTGAAAGACCCATACAGTCGACTGCTCTTTAGTTTCTGGTTTGTATGCATAGATCCATGATTCGTCGCCTGTCACGATCTTATAGACCTCTTTTGAAGCACCGCGATCGATTTTTTTCAAGATTTCTTTGGACCAATCGACACAAGCCTTTTTTTGAGCGATTGTCAAATTATGCGGTATCCAACGCGAACAAATCTTTTTGACGGCCAAATATTCATTCAATATTGAATGTATGCAAGTGGAACTAATGCACAAACATGCATCTCACGATAAGCCACATGACAATCTTGCAATATCAGTTCACGCACAACATCGATGTTTTTGGACGACCTTCACGAAATTCGTCCTGGAGCGAACTACGACCACGATTGAATTCGGAAAACCAGCGAAACACAGTGGCCTGGGATGGTGCTTCATCATCAAAAGTCGAAGCGTGTTGATCGGCACACTGTTGTTGAGTTAGTCCACGTCGAAAATCATAAAAAATCATCGCACGAAAATGTTCACGGTTCAATTCCATTTTTGGCCGAGATGAATTTATCAAATCACTGTAAACAACACAAATATCACTCGTATGACAAAACTTTCTGAGCACGTATACCATTAAAAACGTCAAACTTTACGATGCTGATGTCAGATTTGACGTATCTACACTGGTGTTGCCATATCTCAAAACTTAAGTAGCAACCCTCGTATATGTTATAATTGAATAAAATTTACGCATACAGGCAGCATACATAATATATGTGTGTGTGTGTGTGTGTGTGTGTGTGCGTGCGTGTGTGAGTGCGTAAGTGCGTGCGTGTGCGTGTGCATATGTAATGTATATGCATATACATATATACATATGATATTACCTGGATATCGAAAATAAATAACAAGTCTACTATCCACCAGATCACTAGCATCGGTAATGCTACATCTGATGTTTGGAAACATATTACACCTAAAAGAATTTAGAGTTATAACAAGCTATTATTTCAAATAAAATTGGATTATGTTTGTTTTAACTTTATTTTATTAAAAAGCCATAAAATTCAGATTTTTTCATAGTGTGAGTATTCAATATTTTATTATTATTTATAAATCATTGTAAGGTTTGATTTTAACCCTCGGTATATATAATTGTGTTTTTTGTATATTTTATTACTTGGTACGGCTCTGGTAAACAGACTTGCTCCAATGTGCACAATTATGTACATAAGTAATATATTTTTTATAGACAAACTCGGCTTCAACTTGTATTATGTATAAACGTGAAATATTTATCTGGTCTACTGGAAAATGTTTGATAGTTTTTGACCTTTTCAGTATTTTTTTAGCGAATATGTTTTTACGAAACTGTAATATTAATTAGCAATTAAAGTCTTTTTATTTATTTATGGAATACTTCATTGCTCCAAGTACAATCTGGTGAGATAATTGGCATAAAGCAATCTTGTTTTGTTCAGATTTTACAAGATACAGGATTCTGTGAATAATTTTGTAAATGATAAATCAAAGAACATTTTGTCTTCTTTAGAATTGTGCTGACTGTGATGATAGGTACTGAAGATAATGAAGGCATGAGAAATTTGGGAAGCGTGATGAGAGGTGTATAGACGTAGCAGAATAATAATGTGAACTAATAGGGACATGGTATAATGGTGGGGACTATATGTAATTATCGATATGTATTTTTTTATATTTCGTGAAGAAATTTCTAGATAAATTGCCTTCCTTCTTCGGATGTATTTTCGCCACAATTTTTAAGATTATTCTTCCACGTATTCCGTTCAGCCTTGGTGTATACTCGTACAAGTTTTAGCTAGACTGCTTCGACAAGATATTTTGATTTGGTTTTCCCCAAATTACCTAATGCATTTCCAAATATATTATACGATGACTCGCATTCATATCTGTTCAATGAAAGCTATAATTTGGGTATCAAAATCATCAATTTCAATTAATAATATAATTGTTTTATTTAGTTCAATTTCAAGAAGTTTACAATAAGCGTTAGTCTTCTCCCTCTTCCCGGCCACCCGGCCTGTTTCGTTTATTATTTCCATCCGTGCAATAATACCTGAGCGCATTGTCAAATGAAATTATTTATGGTTTGCTGAAGGGCATGCGGTAGTTCTTGGGACACAAATACAATTTTACACCTTTTGTTAATGTTTCAGCTTTTGTTAAGCCTATTGAGACACACTTCAAAAGTGTTGTGTGCAAACGAGATTATAACACTTCGAAGAAGTAATAAAACTGAACACTATCCTAACTGCATATTTGTTTGTTATAGGTGTCGTAACTATTTCGATGACTTCATCTCTAAGAATATCAGACGTTGAAATATTATTCTAATTCTTATCCAACTAATACCGACATATTTTGACATTTGGAAAATGATCTTAGTTAATTCTATAAAAATATACTGCAATATAAATTATGTTATTGAATCAATCGAGCAATTCGTATTCAAGCTAAGCTTATATATAAATCAGGTTTCGACTATCGATTCTGATTATACCTCACGATTTTGGACAACTTTTAATTTGTTTTTAGACGATATTCAATATTTTCTAATCATCAAAATTATAATTTTTATGCTTTATTTTCGGGAAAATTCAATTAAGTATTATGTCGATACTAAGTCGATGTAAAGTCTTGTACAGATTTGATTAATTTTCTTATCAAAATTAGACTAGAAAAACACGTTTTTATTCTAACTACAAAGTTATATTTATTAAATTTCATTTTACATCATGAAGAGATTTTTTTTATTTCAAATATCCCGAATCTTTTATCGAAGACGAGTAAAAATGCTAATCAATTATTTTTACATATTTCATGATTACAACGTGAATAGTTGACACGGCAAATTATTGTATTATTTTGTCTCCAGTTATTATGTGTGTTATAGGTACGAGTATAATGCAGAATATTTGTTTTACTTAACACGCTTTCTGTGTCTGTTTCATCGATTGGTTATTTAGTATTAATACACCTTATTATAAGGACATGTCTAAAACATCATCGTTGACGTTCAAGTTTATTTTATAATTCTATAAGTATAATAATAAAACCTAGATCTTGTATGTATATGACTGCATATTTAGTTCATCTATAAATGACTGCATATTTAGTTCATCTAGCGATAGCCATTTGATTTTCAGTATCATTAATAAAAAAATCCTTACGGCACTGGCCGCAAGGATCAGGTAGATTTCATTTATGTGAAAGGAAGGGTTATTTCACGTTTTATGGTACCTCGTGGGTACCTAAAACGTACAAAGTAAAAATGGTGAATTATTCCTTATTTAATGAAACAGGATAAAACTAAATTACTGTGGAGTTGACTTGTTCCTGTATATCGATATTTATGGTTCACAAAAAATATTATCTCAAGGTACAAAATTTTTGCATAATTATGTGTTTGTTGACACAAAAATATTTTACTTAAATCGTCTTCACTTTCAACAATAATGTTTATTTTCGAACATTTGTGAAAAAATATTAAGGCTCCTTACATATTAAAGGGATGATGCTATGCAAACTGTAAATAAATTCAAAAAGGCATACAAATATTACGGGAAAAGGAAAAGAATATATTTATGTAGAAAATCAGCTTATCCTAGTTTTTTTAAATTTGAATAATTTAATATTTTTTATTCACAAAAAGTGTAAGGAGTTTTAAAAGAGTACTAGAAGAATTACTGGGTACTAAAAAGATTTTCATTCATTTTAGAAAATAGTGAGTGGAAGTTGTGATATAGACGGACTAAGGAAAGTATGGTTGGATCAAGTTAATAACATTTTGAAAGAATGATATATTATACTCGTATATAATGTCAGAGAAATTATAGAAACTGTATTAGAATTTGTATGGATGTAGAAGAGGTAAAAGATGTGTGTCGGGATAGGAAAGTCGTGTACTCTGTTCTCTCTGCCTGTCTCGACAAGGAAACAGTGTGATGATATGCACATGCAAGGTTTTATTTTTATCATATTTCTTGAATACAACGTACAAATCAACAAATATTGTTTATAATTGTGTGACTTATGTAATAACGTTAATTTATTTCTGCAATATTTATGATATGCACTATTATACGAGTATATTATATAACAAGAGTACTTTAGCTAAATATTGATTTTGCGAGTATTTTCTGATAGAATGTTAATAAATTATTTATTTTATTGTCCGTATCTTCTCAGTGCTGGTGTGTAAATGTTTCTTACGTTACTCGTACTTAGCGTTCAAACGAATCACGGATGTTGATGAAGACTTAAATGCTGCGCTAGCCTTGGATTTGAGGTAAATGAGGAGATTTCCATGTTATAAGCACTAATGAAGAGTTTTTTTGCACGAACACAATTATTCAATTTGTGGATTTCGTAGCAAAATTGTTTTAACGATTTAAAATATATTTTGAAACGAAGAATTTCATTTCAAACAGTTCCATAGTTTTCATCAAAAATTTATGCGGTTTAAAAATATAAGTGGAAATTTGTGGAATAATCTGCTTTAGGTATTAAGTACTCTTAGGTACGAGTATTAACACACGGTCGCGTATATGGTAACATATGTATACGGGGCTGTCTTATTATTGCTTTCTGAATTCAACAGTCACATTTTACTAACTATATATTTTGTGTACATGGTCCTCGTTCAACTTTTTCACCAGTTTCGATCTTTATATATTTTGAACCCTAAACGTGATCTATGTAAACTTTGTATACTATTTTATCGTATCATATTTCATGATTTGGATTACAATGCAGATAAGGTACCTCAATACCACCCCTTATGCCTAGCCCTTAGGAATAGCGTCTGTAGTATTTATCAATACATTAATTTTAAAGCGTTATTAACGTTATGTCAAAGAAAAAAAACAAGCTTTGTCTAATAAATTTTAACGGCAACTTATATTTATATTTTACAAACCGTTTTAGAAAGGTGAAATAAAGACATAATTATGATTAAGCATAAAAAATGTATCACTGTGAGGTACATCACATATAGGTATACGAGTATGTATTGAACTATATCGCAGGTGATTTAGTCATCTTTTATAATATCGTCACGCAAACGATTCTAACTCATATTTTTGCGTATATTTTTTTAATCAACCTATATTACCCAAGTAAATCTGTTAAATTACATTAATTTTTCTTTTTTAAAATATAAAACTTTGATTTGCCACTTCAATGACTAAAATTTGACAGACTATTAAAACTCGATAAACCAAAAAACAAAAATAATTTGCTTAAAAGAAATGTGATAGTTGTTTAATTTACAGAACAACCTAAAGTAAAAGTATCTAAAATAAGTTATCATATTAAGTGTATGACTTCACACGACTGTATCTTCGTTGTGTAGAGCGCCAACTTTAGAATCTTAGACGAAGCGACTTTACAGGAGAGCGTGTTAAAGATTTTGAGTAATTTACATATTTGTAAATAAAAAATGTATTATTTTTGACATTTTTTTTCTTCAATGTGTTAAGATAGTACATTTTTAATTCCTTTATGGAAACATGGACGGTGAGAGAGGAAGAAAGAAATGTGATAGATGCCTTCAAAATGTGGTGTTGGAAGCGGATGCTTCTTATCCCATGAACCGCAAGGCGCACCACCGTTTCTATCATCCAATCATTGTAAATTGCCGAAAGACTTTCGACAATATGTATGAAAAGAATCCTAACGTACTTTGGGCATATTTGGGAGACGCTGGTGATCGCTTGGACAGTTGAGAGAAGGTGCCCATGAGGAAAGTGTCCTATGAGGTGGACGGATTGAATAAAAGAGATAACAGGACTCTCTAAGTGCTGCATCCAACATGGGTAAACATGGGGAATTATTCTTTATTTAATGAAACCGGATAAAACTAAATTACAGTGGAGTTGACTTGTTCCTGTATATCGATGTTCATGGTTCACAAAAAATATTATCTCAAGGTACAACATTTTTGCATAATTATGTGTTTGTTGATACAAAAATATTTGACTTAAATCGTCTTCACTTTCAACAATAATGTTTATTCTCGAACATTTGTGAAAAAAATATTAAGGCCCAGGACCGGGAGGGATGGAGACAGGTGGTGCGCCGATTTCTAGATTTCTATTGAGCACGCGATGAAGAAGAAAAGGAATCCGTTTGATTTAAACGATTCCGTAAAATACTACACTTTATATTTTTTTATAAATGGAAAAGTATTTCGATTGAATAGATTTCCTTTTATGGATATATAACTTCGATTGTGGCGATTTAGGAAAAAATAATACCTACGCGTTCAAACCTGAGACGATATACTATATAGCATTGTTTGCGTTATGCACGACATTATGGTCGTTTGCAAATATTCCAATACGTATCTTATATTAATACTTATCTTTATCACATATTCCCTTCATTACTCGCGATAAGTATCATAAATTATCAATATCGGCCAACACAGGCAGGTGATGAGGGATATTGTTTTTACTTTTATCTACAAATCAATAAATCCACGCACAAAATTCTTTGATAATATTCCTATAGTACATGAACAGAATAACGACAAATTTTGTGATGCGCATATATTTTTTTAATGTCTATAGATGTTATAAACAGCAGAGACTGGGGGTAGAATTACGGAAGACGATGATATGAGTACTCTTTTGGGGGCGCTTATTCAATATATTGTTTCATCATCATGTCTGTCGTTTCTCATTAGTAAGGGTCGTGGTCTATGGGATGTTGGTTTTACAGTTTGTGACAATATGTCTCCACTCCTCTCGGTCACTCGCCATTTGCATGGTAGTGTATAGGCTCTAGAAATTTCTTTACCTGATCATTCCATCCTTCTGGCACTTTGTCTCTCCTTGGCATACCTACATACCTATATTATTATCAATTTCTCTAGGTTATCTGGCTCATGTCGGCAAATGATCCCGAAGATTCGCTGTAAGCATATTGAGGTCAGTCTTCCAGTCACGTTTAACTTTTTGAGCATAGATACGTTCGTTCTTCTGGCGGTCCACGAGATTCTCAGCATCCGAAGTCAATATCACATTTTAAAAGAATTGATTCTTGCACGTTCTCGGGATTTTATAATCCAAGTTTCATCGCCGTACAAGAATATAGGAAATATTAGAGTTCGGATTAGCCATGTTTTGATACGATTGGAAGTACCTCGATCTCGGCATATTTTTATTAATTGGTTCATTGCATTTTTGGCAATTTGTATTCGCCTCTTTCTTTTTCATAATCGCTTTCCGCATCAGTCGAAGAAACTAGGTATATAAAATCTAGGACCACTTCTAGGCCACTTAACCTGTATGGCCGTTGTAGGACATTAGCGTTATGTATTCATATGGACTTTGTTTTGGTTCGATTTATTTCCAACCCATGTTTGCAGCTCCCTCAGCCACACTTTAGAGCAGTTCATGGATTTCTCGATCACCTTGTGTAAGATGTATGATATCTGTAAATGATCGGATGTTGTTATTCTTACAAATTCTCACCTAATACCTTACTCGCAATTGTCCAGAGCTCTACTTATGATGTGCTCACTGTACAAGTTTAACAGTTCTCGGGATAATATGCAGCTCTGACGAACTCCTTTTGTGTAGTGATGGATAATTATCTACCCTCACTCTTGCTCTACTTGCTCAAGTAGAGATTTGAAATGAGGGATGTTATTGTTTATATTTGTGCTTGCAAAAGCGCAACAGCTTGCACACAAAATGATTGACAATCATACTTGATCGCGAGGGATAACCTATCGTAGCATACACTACAACCTGGCAGATTTATTGTCATGTAGCAATACATTTCAACCAACTAGAAAAATGTTGAAAAGTATTATGTGAAAAACCAGACAGAGATATATTTTATTTGGTTCCAGCAAGTATGACGATATACGTGCCTTGTTCGATTTTTACAACCCGGGTTCGAAACTCATTGGTGCCAATTTAAAAAAATTGGATTCCTGTCTAGTTTTCACTTACAACCTCTTTAATATATTTGTAGTTGGTTGATAAAGAATTCAACTTAGTAATGCACCCAGATGCCACCTAGAAATGCCAGGTTGTACTGTAAGCAACGAAATTATATAACAATAAAAATAGTATTAACCCCCCCTGGCTGGAAGTTGGAAGTCGTGCGTTCAATCAACTAGGCCACGGAGGTCCTTTATTGCGTGTTTGATATTTATATTAGTATATAATACAATACTTTCATTGTATGCACATGGGAAGATAGTCTAACTATTTTGAATAATAATTTTTATATACCTTATTTTTCCTGAAACCAAGCGCTTAAAAGTTAATAAATAAATATACTCGACAATTGTGTGGAAATTAAATAATCAAATATTTTAAGCATATACGAGTAGATGAAAAATTCAAAGTAAGTTTTTGAATCACTGGATTTTTTATGTAAATGTGAAAAATATTGATACATATTAACTACAAATGTTTAATAAGCCACTTTCTACTCGTATTTAGGGTATTTAGTGAAATCAGAAATCGACAATTCCAAGTGTTTTGAAATCTTAAACCGATGGGAATGTTAATTCGACGTTTTCTTTAATGCGATGACATCAACACATATACGAATGCAAAGTTTTTGCTGGTTCAAAATTCATGGAAATATTTGTCCATGTTTTTACCTAAGAATAAAAAAAAACCATTTCGGCCGTCAATAAATCTTGTTTAGTCACTTTGGAACCGCCATTACCTTGAAAAATAGCTATCCTAACTTGAAAAGCTTGAAAAAACTTCGTAAATAATTTTAATCAAACTAGTTTTGTAACCATTCAATTTCAAATTAACAATTTACTTTAATTTAACCGTTAATATAATATTATAAAGACTAATTTATTGGAAAAAAAAACGTTAATCATGTGTATTAATCATTAATTCAATTCAGGTATTATTTAAATATTATATGGTTTAAAATAATTCACGTGGAAACCCTGAGAGCAATTGTTAAAAAATATTAATTAACTATATCTATTTAACTTTAAAATTATTTGACACTACAAAGTGAAACAAACGTCTTTTCTCAGATTGAAGAAATTAAAATTATTTAATTCTGATCCCCCGAAAAATAACAACTAACAACTACCTATGTACGAGTATATATATCTCCAAGGAACAGCAATGTGAGTCCACAATCAGATTACCGACTCTTGGATTCGCATATGCATCTTGATGGTTCGTTAATGTAAATATAAGTTTTTATTAAGTTATGTCACAATAGCCTGGATCAGAAGACATCAACATCTTATCAGATGTATAACTGATTTTAATCAATACATCGTACGTGTATTAGCGAATGACAAGCTAAATATTTATACGAAATGTCGAACGATCAACATGCTAGCATTCAACGATAAAAAATGTAACAAATAAAATATGACTCGATATTTTAAAACAGCATGTTTTATTTCGTTGACATAACATTTTTTATAATTCGTGAATTATATTAATGAAATAATATTTTATTATTTCTCTGAAGTTCATTAGCTTCCATGTCCAAAATCGTGTGCACATACTCGTACTCGTACTTTGTCCGAAATAAATTGAACCTTGCATTATGAAAGCCGAATTCAATACAAAATATAGAAAACAGGGGGTGGTAATACATACTCGTATATGACAAAACAGGGGGTGGTAATACATACTCGTATATGACAAAACAGGGGGTGGTAATACATACTCGTATATGACAAAACAGGGGGTGATAATACATACTCGTATATGACAAAGCAGGGGGTGGTAATACATACTCGTATATGACAAAACAGGGGGTGATAGTACATACTCGTATATGACAAAGCAGGGGGTGGTAATACATACTCGTATATGACAAAACAGGGGGTGATAATACGTACTCGTATATGACAAAACAGGGGGTGATAATATATACTCGTATATGACAAAACAGGGGGTGATAATACGTACTCGTATATGACAAAACAGGGGGTGATAATACGTACTCGTATATGACAAAACAGGGGGTGATAATACATACTCGTATATGACCAAATATTGAATGAATGTGAACGTAAGGCTTAAGATTAAGAGCACTTGGATGGAACGTAAGGCTTAAGATGGTTTGACTGAAGAAAGACTAACAAAACAATTATTCAGTGCAAATGTGAGTGCAAAGCGTGCTAGAGGGGACCGAAGAAAATATTTTTGGATCAAGTGAATGATATTTTGAAAGAAGGAAATGAAAAATCAGAGAAATCAGAGTAGGAGTTGTAGAAGGTGTATGGATGGTAAGGAAAGTCAGGCGCTCTATGCTATCCACCTACCCCGATAGGGAATCGTCGTGATTTATTTTATATTACAATTATTTATATTTTAATAATCTAGAAGAACTTAGGATAAAAAATTTAAATGCACCGTTGAATGACTGCGACGTTGGTCGGTAAACGTAATTCTGTTTTTGTTCATATTGATAGTGGACTAAGTCACTTACTTTTTGCTATACTTTGTTTTCTGGAAAAATGCATGTATGTACCTACCCGATCTTAGCATAAAACAGACTATTATCAACTATTTTCTGTGTCGTAAAAAAACATTTTAAGTGCACCGAATATTACAGGAAATTTTTTCTCAAAAAAAAATCAACGAGAGAAATCAATTACAAAAAGAGCGAAAAATAGGAAGGAAGAATCTGATATTGGTTGAAAATACAATACAATATATTAGATTTCTAAAATTTGCTCCTTATCGAATGTTTTATAAAACATCTTTAGATGAGAGTGCCGAATTTCAGATTTTAGATCTTTCATCCAAAAAAGGAAGGACGAAAAAATACGAAAAAAAATCATTATTTCCACTTGATGCGAATATCCGACCAGTACAAAGGAAAAACATAAGGATATAATGTATCTGTTATCGTACATTTCGCCAATTTTCCAGGAATATTTTCGTACTCTCAATACATCACAAATATACAATATTGAAGAAGAAGAAATATCTAGTATTATAATAAATTAAGTTAACATGATTATAATTATAAAATGTAAGTGAATGCTGTTATTTATAACTTCCTTTTTTTGAATAAAAACTGAAATGTTTTTTGTTAAAAGTTTAAGATGTTTGAATAATTGTAAAAATAGCAAGTCATATGAAGTATCAAAAAACACATATTTTTACATGATACTAAAATTCATAATGGCATAAAATGTTTACATTATAACAGTAGGTACTTTGGAAAATATTTTGTTACATAATGGAAAAATATTTTTTATTACACACAAATGCAAGTCTAAATATCTCAATATGAAAATGACTTAGTCCACTGTCATAATTATCGGTACATATGCATATACTCGTACATGCAGTTCAGATTAAAACAATTTTATGCCCATTGCACTATATTTTAAGATAAACAATTAATTTATATTTTAAATAAAGGCACATTATTCTGTCTATGAACGAATAATATTTCTCATTTTAGTTTACTTTTTTTTTAAATATCTGAAACATATTCTTAAATATGATTTCGGAATCGATCTATTTAATTAGAAACTAAAACCGTGATACTTCAAAACAAAACTGTTTTTGACTTCGAAGTGCCAATGAAGATAACTGAATAAGCCTGCTGGTATTGTATATTTATTTCACATGGTAAAGTACAGTTTGCCAGTTTTACTGTATATTGTACAATATGTATATTTTACGACTCGATTTATCTTTATCGTTATCGCCAAGGCTTTTCATAACTGCATGACGGTTCAAATGATTATTTTTAGCAAGTAGGTCGCACCAACATCTCAAACAATCATGAAAGTCAATGACTGACGTAGTCCATATATATCTAAGCACAACCATACATATATGATTATTAATTTTATTCATACTTACATAATAAACTAACACATAAATCACAATAACTTTCATAATTCTCCCGTAAAGCAGTCATATTATCTATGAACGATATAAAGAAGGATGATCTATGGATATTCTTGAATGTACTTAGGAAAATGACATTCCGAGTTACTAGTCTGTTTGACAAGAACGTGTACTGCTACATTTTTTCCTGGAAACCGATAGAGGGTAGATTCAAACGCGAGCAGGTAGCAGGACGCTTCCCCCAATATGCTTTGTGTAGAAAAACTCAGTTGTCGCTCGACCTTGGTTATACAAGAACATATTTCACCATGAGAAACACGGCTTCGTAACGTACGTATCACGTTGCGAAGCCGTGTTTCTGTGTACACATCCGAAAGGACCGAAAATGTCGTACGGAGCCGCTGCTAAATACCTGAGAAAGTCGAAGACATTTGTAAGTAAGTGTGTGAAACGCTATTCCGACATGAAAAACGTCGATGACCTACCAGATCGTGGCACTGCATAGAAAACGACGAAAAAGGAGGACATAGTGATTTTACGGGTGTTTGAGAATAATCCTTGTCTATCATTGCGTAGCGGACAGGCGGTTTTGCGTGAAAAGGGTCTAACTATGTCATGTGACACTATAAGAAGACGTTTACTAGCTTTCAGGGAAATTTCGAAGCACGGTGAAGAAACCACTACTGTCCGAAAAACAAGTCGAAAAGACTCACTTGGGCGAAAGAAAAATTGGACCGCGATTGGGGCAACGTATTTTTTTCGGACGAAACTTCTTTTTCGGAACGTTCTTCCATTAATCATACCTGGTGTACCCGCACCAACAGACTCATCCAGCGGACCGTTAAACACCCGGTCCACGTCTGGGGCTGTTTCTCGAAGCAGGCATTTGGCACTTTGCACATCTTCACAAATAATTTGAACGCTGCCAAAATGGTTAAAATATTGTATATCAGAGGGCTTTATTACCATCTACCCAAAGGTGGTTTACCAAATAATAAAACATAAAAATTGGCTACTGCAAGGGGACAATGACCCAAAACATCGGATTCGTCTTTGTACTGCGTGGAAACAGGAAAATGACGTTGACGTAATGGATTGGCCGTCGCAGTCACCAGGCACGAATCTCATAGAAAATGTTTGAGCACTCATAAAGTTCAAGCTCCGAGGAAAAAAGGTCTGGTACATCTAGCACTTATTTCGACAGATTCGACTTATATGGAAGTCTTTACCCCTAGATTATGCTATACAATTAGTAGAAAGTATGCCTCGGAGATGCCGGGCAATTATTACTAGTGGAGGCGACTGGACAACTTATTAATAATAAAGCATCACGGTTTATATCATGTAGTATATATGTATTTTTTTAATGCCTTATCCCAAATAGTTTTTCGGGTTTCGCCGTACACGTTCTTGTCAAACAGACTATACATACTCTTATACGAGTATCGACATGGATTTATCAGAAAAAAGGAATTCGCTTTTCAGAGCATAATTTAAAACATGAATTATTGTACTTACATATACTCGTATATGTCATCTTGATTAAATTATTCGATTCTGAAAATTCTACCCACAGATTATTTTCATAAAATATTCACACCTTACACAGTATCCTCGTCGAGCATGCTACGGCTAAGTCAGGTATAGCCATTTTTTTTACCTAGGCGGGTCATATGTCTGACAGAAGCCATCGCGGTCCAGATAACAAAAAAATATCTTAATCCACATACAGATGTTATTACGAGTACCGAAATATGGCGCGCACTCATTATTTTCGGTGCGCTTACAAAACTAGCTAGTTAATAAATTCTAAGAAATGTTACTAATAGTAACACTCGGGAGACGTTTCCAGAAAGAGATATAGCATGAATATATTTTTTTAGTAAGAGAAGAAGTACGATTTTTGCCTTGCCCAGTGCATTACTAGGTTACGCTTATGTATGATATGACATCACGCTGTATACTTGCTTACGCGGGCTACTAAAATGGGCCTCGTGGACCGGATTTGGCCTTCGGGCCATCGTTTGACCATGCCTGGACAAACCCATGTTGACTTGGAGGTAGCTCGTGAACAGCTCGCGGTTTAACTGCGGTCAAATTAGAATCCAGCCTATATCCAAGAGAGATCATATATCTGGGCAACACCCCTAAGATCAAAATTTTTATATTTTATTAAAGCTCCACTCACATTTTTCTCCCTCAGATAATAATAGAATGAGTGTATAGTATTTTCACTCTGGTGGTAACATTGATGCAAACACTTATTTAATCTTGGCAAATCATTTCCGTATACCATACCCAAAACACGGTAATATGCCATACAGTTTGACATTTAATATCAATTCATTGTAATGATGCAAGTATTTAATTATAATTATTATTTTTCCTATACAATACGTCAAAACTCGTCATGCTTGATAGTCAATTGTTTGGAATAATTAAAGGCCTTCAAATTCAAGCTAACAATAATTTTATAGTATTTGTCAACATAGATAAATTCATTGCTTTGTTCCTACGGCTTCCTCTATTATTTCGGATATGGTTTTTTTATGTACTTAAGTAATTAGTAGATCTACTTTTGACCTACCTGTTTTCGTTTTACGATTGCTGTGAAAATTAAATGTGAAACAGATTATCCATTTTTGTTTATCTTCGCTACGAGTGTATTTGAGTTAATCCAAACATCAAACTGTATCCATTTTTCTTATTTTGTCACCCAAATCATAGACCAAACGAAATGAATATTAATATTTTACAATACATAAGATAAATATGCTTGCCCTACTCTTGAAACTCGAAGATAATTTTACACTCATATTTTTATTTTGCTTTATTTATGAGTAGGATTTTTAATAAAGTAAATGGTTAATTGTAAGTAAATAAATACTTATATGAGTACATATTATTAAAGATAGACATCATAAATGCTGTGAGTTAAAAGTTTAACTGTCATATTTTTACGAAGACGCATTGACGTTCATTGAAAAAAGTTCTGAACTAATTGTTATCGAATTATTTTCACCAAATTTTCGATCAAAATATGATTAAAGTGAACACCCATAAATCGAAACGACATTAATTAAAACTGAACATGAAGTTGTTAACCCAGGAAATCGCCGAACATTTCAAACTAAGATGTCAAAGTGCCTAAAAATCACGCTAACTATGATACAACTCACGTCAACAAGACGTATCCAATTATTTAAGGACGTTTATTTTTATTAATTTAACTTAATTATATTTTGCCAAGGAGATTTATTATATAGTTTGAAAATAGTTCAGCCGTAGGATTTTTCTTATGCTATGATTATATTATTATTCTTAAACGCTATTAAACAATAAAGCACATAAATTAGGTGTGCGATTTTTAAAGCATTTGTTAAGAACCACAAATTACCGATCTAATTCATGCATTTTTAAATTTAGTATTACACTTTTATGTAAATACAGCATTGCCTTTAAGGCATTTTTTTTATTTAGTATTACACTTTTATATAAATACAGCATTGCCTTTAATGCATTTTTCATTTAGTATTACACTTTTATGTAAATGCAGCATTGCCGTTAAGACATTTTTTTCAAATCTACCAGCTTTTGCTTCATAATTGTTATTGATATCCGTGACTAGTAAATGTAATAAAAAATAAAACATATATTTTAATAAATGTAATAAAACTCAAAGCAAAAAATAAATCTCAAGGGAACTAGTGATAATGATTGAAATTGTATTGGAGCTAGGTACGAGGAATATTTAGAGGTAATTAATGATTTTTTGGTTTCTCTTAAAAATTGATGCTGATGAAGCACATTTGATCGAGCTAGGAAGATATTTCCAAAACCAAGCCGGGTGAACCGCAAAATATGATGTATAGAATTATGTATGATGCATTGGAATGATCTTACTCATTATTGTTTTACACTTAGCTAGTATACAATACAATATGGCGTGTTTATTGGCATGTACTAATATTTTCTAATTAATTAGAAATATGTTAAAGAGACCTTAAGAGTAAACCAGACTGGAATACTTTTAAAATAAATTTGGTACCAACGGGAATCGAACAGGTAAACCCTGGACTGGAAGACTAGCGTTTTACCAACTAAGTAACGGAGGCTGTATTTTTTTACATTTCGGTCAATTTAAAGTAAAGTTTAATAAAAAAATAATGTCACGGGAATCGAACGCGCAACTTCTGAGATGGAAGACAAGAGTTTTGCCAACTAGATTATGAAGGTCTTCATTATTTTTACAGTTCGGACAACTAAAAGCAAATGAGTTTTATGGAAATGATAAATGATGTTTAAAATTTTATTTAAATAATAATACCACTTGGAACTAACATACGAGTATTAAAGTAAATCAAATTAAACTCATAATGGGTTCGTTACCGTTTTTATAATATTATGATATATACGAGTATATAACCCAGTTTTCAACATGGCATAAAATCACCGCTGGTATAAATTATAATCAAATCCGTCGAGCCTGATTATGCGCATGGTTTGAAAGTCTGTTGTAAAGTGCATAATGCAGTATATATGTTATGTTACATTTAATATAATCAAATCCGTCGAGCCTGATTATGCGCATGGTTTGAAAGTCTGTTGTAAAGTGCATAATGCAGTATATATGTTATCTTACATTTAATAAATTTCATTTGTGACATTTTGTTACGTTGTTTCGTACACATTTTAATGAATTATTATGTCACACTTGTGCCCTTACTTAGCTATTGTTAATAATTGTTGAGAAACTGCAATGGAATTGAGATGTACAAACTAATATTTATTTCTTTTGAAGTGTTGTACCACGTGGTTTGGTTTATGATATTTCAAAAACGTTGCAGTTTTTATCTTCATGGCTTGTTTGTTATCAACTTCGTACAAGTTCTACATTTTCGGCAAAAATGTTATCTTTCTACATAAATATACCTAAATTATATATTTTTTGACTAACACATTTTTTTTTACTAAAACGTACTTACATTCTAATTTTCCTAGATAGACCACATATTTTTTGTCAAAAACACAGCTTCAAATTTTTTGACTGTAACTTTTTTTATATTTCGTCAGTAACCCACCTTCATATTTTCCGATAAAAACACTTTTCATATGCTTGGATAGATAGAAACACTCTTACATATATTTGGACAGGAAAATACCTTTAAATTTTCTGACAAAAACAATATTTCATGTTTCAATGGAAACCCGCTTTTAAAATCAAGCGTCTGCTCAACAAAAAAAAATAAGAAAGTGTCCTAGTCTGGTAATATAACTCGCTGTCACGGAGTATGCGTCTTCCCGTGCGGTAGTGTTGCCAACACGTGCAATAAAAGCCGCGAGTTCCGTGCCTACTCCAGTGGTTCTAAGCTTGAAATTCCATTACTGGGGATGGAGGCAATATTGTCACGCTCTTCAATATGTCAGTATCACCAACTCAGATACGTTGAAGGATGCCACGCGAAAGAACAATAATAAATAAACAAAACATATTCCAATGATAAGTAAGAAACTCTGAGATACAGAAACAACGTGGAGATACGAGTCACACCCTGTCAGTCTACCTTTCAAGCATCATCAAGGCCAGTTGACTAGCATAGCTTGGTCATATTTACACACAAGCAGTAACCGCATAATTAGACTTGTACATTAGACAAAACTAAGACCCTTACGGCCCTTGGGGGAAACCCATACAGCGCCACATGGATAATGTGCTGATTGACCTGGAAAAGGTAGGGGGGAAAGGATAATATGGGTGCAAAAGACCCAAGATTAAGAGACATCGTTCAGCAGAAGTTGTACAGTCATCAGAAGTAACTGAGGAAGGAATATGACTTAATTATACAATAAAATAACATAAATCATTGTAAATCGATAAATCTTAAACTCTACATTCAACTTGTCGTTGGTAACAAACCGGTTAATTTGATATCATGCATTTCAAAGGCATGATGTCAAACCATATACTATTATGTAGTTTTACAAATGCAACGCTTAAAATTAAATACATAAATTACATCATACAAATCGTGCAGGAGGCCATAAACTTGAAAAAAACTAAGAAAACCATGAATTTATAAAAAAGTGATAGTAAGTAAATTTAGGAGAAAAAATTCATAAGTATTTTGTAGATTATTTTATTAATAAATTACTTATATAATATTTCAACAGAGCTACTATAAATTTATTTCATATCAAAAATATGTTCCTAGTTTTAACAAAAAAATCATTTTTCATTTGAAATAAAAAATTAGCATTGCAAATTTATCTTCAAATTTATTTCTTTTATATTTTATCTTTCTTCCTCCTCTCTCTCTCTCTCTCTCTCTCTCTCTCTCTCTCTCTCTCTCTCTCTCTCTCTCTCTCTCTCTCTCTCTCTCTAACCGCAGCTGACATCTTCCTATCCTAACACTTAAACTTACTTTATTTTTTTGGAATATTTTGAATCTTTTTATAAGAGGTTGTTCGACTCGCGTGTTAGAGCGTCCGCGTCCGTGAGAAGAAAGTGCTATATAAATTGTCCTTTTATCATTATTCTTTCTTTCTCTTTTCAATTTCTCACTAGCTGTTGTGGATTTGATGAAAACTGCGGTCTGTATACAACGTTGTATTCTATCCCATTAAGCGAGTCTTGGTGGTTAGAACCACTGGAGAAAGGACACCTTTCGCTGTTCGCCTGTCTTTATTTACAATATCATTCAAGCGGATGTACAATAACTATTATTGCGTATCCACGACGAACTCTTTAAACTAGAATGTGATCCTTATTTTTTTTCGAAACCCTTGGGAAGAAGATGAATGTTCTACCAACTGCCACGGAGATCACCATTTCATGGATTATCCGCCTTTTCACGAAGTATTCAAATGCAAGGTTACGAAAACAATTTTCGCTAATTGTGTTTCCAGTCAAATATCATATTACCTACGTGCCGTGCCGTGCCGTGCCGTGCCACACCTTTCTTCTTTCTATCTTTTTATTTTGTATTCTTTAGTTCCATGTCACTTATTATCAATCTTCACTCTATCTCAGTTTATTTTAGCGTTTACTTTTATTTCCTTGATTATGTAGTTCTAGTTTCAGTACATTGGTGCACTATTAGTAATTCAAATTTTCTAAGAAATTTTATTTTATTCGTTTGAATTAGATGTTGGAATATACACTTTTCTCGGTGGGTTTATTGCCATGTGGCAATTTCATCCAACTAACCAGAAATATACTTTAAAACACCTAAATTGAATACTAGGCTGACACCGTTTTTTTTTAAATGGGTCTCAACTAAAATCAAATTCTCAAACTTCGGGCTGGAAGACAGCCGTTTACCAACAGGCCAGAGAGGTCGTCTAACTATAACTATTATTATTTTATAAAATATCTAACATATCTTAAAATATTGAAGTTGTTGAATAAAGTTGATGCATGTTAATAGTTTTATTTGAATTAAGATATATTTATAATGTTACCACCATTCAGGTGATTTATTCCAGATAATAAATTTCACATCCCATTAAATAAAGTTCTCACACTTAGATCCATCCTGCACCCTGCAAGGCGTTACAAGTTTAGATTGCCAATAAATACTCGACATTGAGAGGAAGGCTTCCACGCATGTTCAGGACATCCGAGGGTTCGCCGATAAATCACCAAATATTTTACGTGTGTATGCTTTAGTATAATAAATCCTTAAATTTCCGTTAAATAAATTTGAAAACTATACACGGATTTCTCACCGCATTGTGTTTTTTTGGGATTGAATATTAAATTACGTAACTGATCGTTTGGATTAAGAAAACGAAGGAAATAATGAAATGAAAATTAGCAAATTTTATTGCACAATTTTCAAATTTATGCAGATATTTCAATTAATAGTTTTTATTATATTTTATTGAATAGTAAAAATACAACACAAAAACCTATACGAAGACAAATTTTGCATATTGCAAAAATCTATAAATTTCTTTTGGAAAAATAATAAAACGTCAGGAACGTCATCGTCATAACCGACCCTCTATGGCGTAGTTGTTAAGACGTTGTTTTTTACACCTCGGGGCTTCGGGTTCGATTCCCGATATTACCCAAAAACATAATAAGAATGGGTACCTAGTAAAAAGAGTTCGCCTGGTAGCAATAATCACACATGCTTGATGTGCGCGATTGTTTTTGCCTGTCCACATGCAGTAGTATTTCCAACACGCACGATAGCAAACTGTGAATGACTTGCCTACTCCGGTGGATATTAACCCGAAGGCTCTTCAAAATTTCCGCATCATCAATTTGGATATGTTGAGGGGTACCATATATAAATGTCCGCATCATCAATTCGGATATGTTGAGGGATACCATATATACAATACATGAATGTAAAATCATCATATTAGCATGTGTCCACCGTCCACCCACCGCTCTCTTTTCGCATTATTTTCGATCGCTGGTCATCTGCATCTTATTAGGGCTACAAACTCGATTTCTTTACGTGGTCTCCATTGAAGAACCTTTATCACCTCATCTGCCATCTTACAATGCTACTTACCAAGACTTTTGCCAGTTGTATGACATGTATGTTGTATACAGTACAACCTGGCAGGTTTATTGGTATGTGACAACCACTTCTAATGATCCAGAAGTGTTTTAAAACAAGCCTTAAGTGAAAATTGGACTGGAACCATTATTTAATAAAAAAACACTCGAGTATAAACGGGAATCAAACCCGCAACCTCCGGTTTGGAAAATAGGCGTCTTACCAACTAGGCTACGAATGTATTCGTTGAAAAATAAAAGCTTAAGTGCTTTAGTTCTTTTTTTTATTTGTCAAGGTCTTTACAGAGCAGTCGTAATCATTGGCCTTGATCTGTGAGCAAATTGACACACCGTAGAAAAAAATATACTTTAGTTCGGAAATTCTAGGATGAGTCCTGTGACAACTCACAAATTTGCACCAATACAACCTTTTGTAATGTATTTACCTAAATAACTTGCTATTTATTAGAATTGAGGCTTATATTAAAGTTGATAAAATAATTAAAATTACTGAATATCGTTACAAGGTTGTGTTGGGGCAAATTTGTGAGCTGTCACAGGACTCATCCTAGAATGTCCGAACTATAGTACGCCTCCATTTTTTACAGTTCTTCAGTTAAGGGATCAAAATTAAAAGCTTGCGAATTATTGTAACTCAACATATGTGCTAATGAGGTTAATTTCCCAAAAAGGAAAACGTATTTCAATCAAATAAAAATGTTTATCAACGCTCTCTCTGTGCATTCGCACAATCTGACATGAAATACTCGTATGCGCTTAGGACTACGATACGCGCGGACCACGAGTCCTGTGATGCTAGAAATGTACGAGTGATACAGAATTACAATTAAAAAATATACGGGAAGAACTATTGCACAGAATATTATCACACCAAAAACACATCCGTTTCCTAGTTGGTAAGACACCTGTTTTACAATTACAAGGTTGCGGGTTCGAAACCCATTCATACCCACATTTTTAAAAAGGAGATCTGTATATTTTTCATTTAAGGTTTGTTTCATACCTTTATGGTTGGTTGGAAGGGATTGCTACGTAGCAAAAATCACCAGGTTGTATTGCATACAACGAAAGTGTAATATAATTATTAAAACAAGTTTTATGAAAAGGGAATATTGATAAAAAAAAACTAAAAAACTTATAAAAAAACTGTAATTTTTTTACTCCATTCTCAGGATGGAGTAAAAAAATTAGAGTATCGTAATTGAGAGGGGTTGCCTATCGTATCATAATTTCTTAGCTGTAATCCATAATTTCTTAACTGAAACATAATTTCCTAACAAGACATTTTTATTTATTTGTTTATGTAATTATTTTATAAATCTTGTATATGGTATAGGTTAAACTAAACTATATACAAAGCTTAACTGGAATATATACAATAACAGTATAAATCTTATATATGGTATAGGTTAAACTAAACTAAACTATATACAAAGCTTAACTGGAATATATACAATAACAATATAAATCTTGTGTATGGTATAGGTTTAACTAAACTATATACAAAGCTTAACTGGAATATATACAATAACAATATAAATCTTGTATATGGTATAGGTTAAACTTAACTAAACTATATACAAAGCGTAACTGGAATATATACAATAACAATATAAATCTTGTATATGGTATAGGTTAAACTAAACTAAACTATATACAAAGCTTAACTGGAATATATACAATAACAATAAATTACATTTTATAAATATGAAATAATTGTACGAGTATATAACCCCATTACTAAAAAAGCTCAAAATACTTTCTTAAAAATATTTTCTGAAATTTTGAAGATGCCAATATCCGAGGCCCTATTCAAAAGGCAAGCGTAGCAAAGTATGTTAAGAATGCTTGGCAAGTTATTCTACTTATTGCTAGTCTAAATAAATCGACACTTATGTACATCAAATAGTTGTCAGGAACTTAAACCAATATAATTGAATTAGATGTTGCTCTCGTCAGTGACTTAAAAGATAGAAGAACTGACCCTCATATCCCTTCTCATGCATATAAGGTACTATCCCAATATATCTATAAGATAAGATAAGCAAAGAGGACCATGATGACCACTTTAAAATAAATAATGAGTTCTAATTAATGATGTCAAATTGAGTTTAACAAATCTGAAAGACTTACAAGCTAATAAGAGAATCTGGTAAAAACTTTAATGCTTACAACAGCCATTTACTTAACACGAGTAAAACCTGTTTGCTAATTTCCGAGAGGAATGCAGCAGTATGCAGGTGTTGCTTATTTATTTAACATTAAATAGGTAGATGTCTGCACAAAATATGCGGCTGAACGACTCCGGTTTGTAACAAATTTTCTTTGCTTGATTGTTCTTACTTGATAGTCATATATACTATATTTTGCATTTTCTTTTTGATGTAGAATTTGGATCTAGTATGTTGCGAAAATCATTGCTTGAATGTAGAGCACCTGTTGTCTCTCCACTGTTTAGGCGGACTTCCTGGCATGCGATGTTCTGCGGGAGTCTCGTGTGCCGCTATGTATGAGATTCTGTCACTGGTTATCCTATTCACATGGTAACCCCAGTGACGCCTTCTCTTCCTGCTCCATCTGACTATACTCGTATACCTTGTGTTGGTGGTTTGATGATCTTCGTCTTGCAACTTATTTCTTTCCTTTTTCTCAGCGTTCATGTTTGTACTCCATAGAGTACTACGGAGACCACCAAAGTTCTCACCAGACGAATTTTGTTGTTGAGAAGTATGGACCGATTTTCCATGTCATTTTAAGGCTTTGGCTGATTTTGCCATACCAATTCGTCTCCGAATCTCCGCTTCACAGCCTCCATTTTTTTTAGATTAAGTACGCCTAGGTAGATTCATTTGTCCGGCTTCTTCATAATCTAAGCGAACTGCTTCTTGTCAGCTGATTGAATCGATTAACAATTAGTATAATAGTTAGATAGTATAGTTGATTATCAATGGCAACAGCACACTTCATAAAAATAAAAACCGTCATCTTTAGGATGATTTATATATAACTTTTTTATAAATAGCCAAATCTTCACCATGTTCGTATCAAGACCTAGATTAAGTTGATAATATGCATGATCTACATAATATAGTGCATTTAGATGTCGTGTTAATATCCGCCTCCATTTAAGATTTCCAAAGTCCGGCTGGCTAACTGCTTCGCATATTTGGATGAGTAATTTGATTTTCAACTTTTGAGACAAGTCAACCTGCACCTTCAAGCCGAGGTAAGAGTACACGTATGTGGAATTAAGTACCAGTTCAACACATAAAATAAGTTTAACAAATTTTCAATAAATTTCCTTTTTTTTTTTACATATTTCGAGGTATTTTATTGAAAAGAAAAATAATTTTATGTATATATACTCGTGTATATATACATATATACCGTCACCCATTTTCCTGTTGAGGTAGGCAGAGAGGACAGAATTCCAAAATTTCTTATCGTGTACTTCCTCCGCTTCCCTTACGTCTAAAAATCTTCTCATACAGTTCCTTCTGTTTCTCTTACTTCCTACCTTTATTTCTTTCAAAATTTCATTCGCTTGGTCCATCTATACTTTTCTCGGTTGTCCTATACCACGACTTCCGATCATGCTTAAATTTTAAATTTGTTTAGTTAGTCTTCCGTCGTCCGTCCGTTCAAAATGTCTACTCAGTGTTATCTTTTTCAATCTAATTGATACATCATTTCATTTGGATTGATTCAAAATTCATTTATAATTTATCAAAAAATGTTTCATTTCATTTTCACTTAAAGCATATTTGACACCTTTCTGGTTGGTTTGCAGAATTTATCACATTGCAATTAACACTCCAGGTTGTACTGTATAAATCGAAAGTGTAATAAAATACAATGAAACAATCATAGCTAAAACGAACACGGATCTAAGCAAAGTACATTAAAAATGCTGATTCAAATATTTCATATTTCCGATATGTAACGAATCTGGGAATCCTTGTTGATTTTTTTTCGAAAGTCAACTTCGATAGATTCCTCATTTTTTTCTCTATTCAATGCACAATCTTGCTAGCCTAAAGCTTTATTGTGCCCTTAAATGACTAAAGAGATGTTTGTTATCTCGATCTTCGGTTTATTTTTTTACTAAAAATATGATCATATGTCTGAATATCGTACTAGACTTAAATGGCTTAAAATAAGACAGCGAAGAAATCTATCTATTCGTTTTGTCAACCGTGTTTTGATTATTGATCAACCCAAGCAGTCCTCAATAAAATAATCAATTTTCTTTCTGAGCATGGACAGTTCCTTCAATATTTTGACGGCAGAATCATTTGTATACCAACGTATCATAAATTATTCTACATATCATTTTTTGCGGTTCACTCGGCTTGACGTTGGAACGATATTTCTGGTTCAATTAGATGCGCTTCATCCTAATCGATAATTACGGAAATTATTAAAAACTAACGTTTCGAATTTCTTGGACTTATATGGTCAGCAACATGATTGATCTTCAAAAAGCTTCAACAAAAATAACCTGCTGACCAGCACTACAAATAAGGCAGGTGTGTAATACTTGGGACATGTTCTGCGTGGTTCCAAATACTAAATCCTGCAGCTTAGGGTCGGCGCGATGCTGGAAGAAGACAGACATCCTGGCACCACAATATTGGGCGAGAGGACTAGAATACAACGAGTGCAAACAATTTCTATGAGGCGCAGGACAGAGAGGTCTCTTTGCCCTGGTAGAAATAGATAAAAAAGTAAAGACGTATAATTTATTTTAAAATATATCTCGTCCGGAAATCCTTAACCTTGAGATTTGTTATATTTTAATTTTTGTTACTTTCTATATTTATATAGATTATATGTTATATCTATATGGACTTATATGTTATATTTATAAAGATTTGTATGTTATATTTACATATAATAGATTCATTTGTGAATGAACTACAAAGAACGAGTGGCACACACATGTCGAATGGGAACGTATGCGGATTACTGTATGCTATGACATGGTGGTGTTGGCGGAGAGTAAAGATGAATTGCAGAGTTTGATATGTGAATTGTCTGAAAGATACAAAGAGAAATATCTGAACATAAATGTTACGAAACCCAACACAATGGTAAAAGGAAGGTGTGAATGGAAAATTAAATGCGATATATGGGTGAATAATGAAAGATTGGAGCAAGTTGAAGAATTATGCTATTTGGATATAATTCGATCGACGAGGTATGTCGAACGGCGTGTTGCTATAGTAGACAAAGTCATTGGGGCACTAAAACATCTGTACTAGAACCGGATAGTATCAAAATCTGCTAAGATGATAGTCCGTAATAGTAATTTGATTACAACTTTAAATTTTGGGAGTGAACGTGGACGTGGAAAACGACTGATAGGAATCGAATAAATGCTAAAGAAATGCGTGCATTGAGAAGAACACACGGGGTAGCAATGTATGACAGAATACGGAATGAAGCGATTAGGGATGAATGTGAACTTAAGGGTGATGAAGAAGAGCACGCTGAGATGGTTTGGGCATGTGGAACGAATGAAAGAAGAAAGACTACCAAAACAAATATATAGTACAAATCTAAGTGAAAGGCATGTGAGAGGAAGACCGAGAAAAGTATGTTTGGATTTATTTGTTTATTTAACACTTTTATTACAAATGCAATCCGGCGGGCGTATTGCCCGGCGGCAATATCTTCCAACCAACCAGACAAAAGTAAATGAAGCAAGTTACATGGTCGCATAAATCATTCAAATGACTATCCATCCCCACGAAATCCATAAACACATACTTGAACATATGCCCACAAACCCTATTTAATAATAGAAGGAAATGTAGAAAATCAGAGAAATCGTTAAAGTTGTATGATAAATTATATAACATAGATGTGGAGGAGGCTAAGGATGTATGTGGAAAAAGGAAAGTGTGGCGCTCTGTCCTGTGCATTCCCCTACAGGGGAATGGCGTGATGCTATGTACGAGTATGTATGTACTAAGTTATACGGTCATGGATATCGATAATAATTATAAAACAAAAACTGGTTGATTGTAAAATATGAACGAACGTAATTCATAAGGTGTATTTTCATTAAAGTTTTAAAGCGGCGGTTTTTCGTGTCATAGTCTAAAATACTTTTCCGGTTCAAGATGAAATAAAATTAACTATTGATCTTGAATATTATTGATGTACACCGATTTTTCATTATTCGACTAATATTTTTTACATTATTCAAATTTGACATCATAATAATTTCAAATAAAGTGTTGAGTACAGGCTTAATGGAAAATAAAGCGACTGGCTGCTTTATTTAATTTACCAGTTGAGAGATGATAATCATGTTTTGATTCGTATGTTAAAGAATCGGGAATTTTAATTAACAGCCAATAGATGTTATGCAAATTAAGCAGCCCACTAAAATGGTTAATTCATTTTTAAACGATGGAATCTTATGCCCAAGGTGAGATAAATATGACTCTTTACCAGGTGTGGTTCATAAAAAGTATAACCGAAATATGCCTTTAAATGAATTCCGAAGGTAGACATTTGAAACTGCTTATAATGTATGATTATTTGAACATTTTATCGTAATGTATGCATCATTACTTATGTTAGAACGTTTATTCAAATGTATGAAAAGCATTTAAAACACTTTTAGACACAATAACATATTTTAATTAAATTCTCAACTATATGAATGATGATTCTTTCGTGCGTATTAATAAAATGACAATTTAGATAGCAGACTTTCCTCAAGAGCTCTAACTCGGGATTCGAACCCACTATTATTGATAGATAGTTACATATTCGGATTTAGGTATAGTGTAGTGTGTGTAGTGTTCATATATAATCATAAATTTTAATACCTGCTTCCTTAAACTGTACACGCCACCCATATATCCAAAACTTAGAGGACTATTCCACGCTACAGAACTAGCAACGGCCAAAGTCTTGTCATAATACCCTACCCTATTAGATCGATGCGGTACAATCAATGTACTCGATTAAGACGAAATCGACTTTAAAGTTTTGCTCTTCTCCGAAGCAACCCATCTCTGAGACACAAATTCGAAAGATACAAAGATACGAAGTTTGAAATGAACTCCTTCGCGACACTCGAGCCAGTGTAGACTTTTTAGGAGTGAACTAATATGACAATATTTATATTTACCATACAAGTAATATATATTAGCCTAGCAACTACATTGAAAACATACTGAAGGCTAGAAATTTGCGGATTTTGCTAAAAGTTGAAAATCGTGTATTTTAGAGACGTGATAAGGTGCAAAATACGTGATTTAAGTATATTTATGATGCGTGATGTCTTGTCAACAACTATACGCTAGAAATCTTGTCTCCTTTTAGAAAAAAATGTAGCACTGAAACAAGAGAAAGAAATTTAATGTTAAGAAAAATACCATACGAGTTTGGGCAGAAGTTTCTTTGCACAAACGGCCTTTGGACAGAGAAGTTTCGTGTATCTGGCACTTAAGTGCATTACCTTAAGCCATAAGAGTTATTTAAATATTCGCTAAATATAATATAAAACTGAAATAAAAAAATGACCGATAGAAAGAAAACACACCAGATTTAGTAAAAGATAACGTCAACACAAAATATAAACTTAAATTTGATCAAAATTATACAATGGGAAAGTTTTATATGTGCAGTTCTTTTTTTCTTGATTATGTCAATTGTGAGTGATTGTTTTTGTCTACAAATCAGTAAATGATCTTTTGTACATTGAATGTTTTTAATTTAAATACTTTTTCTTGGTGTAATGTGATTATGATGGAATTTAATCCGTCTTCTGTGTAAGTGTGATTTTTTATAACTGTTTTATACATATACCTACCTGCCTTTAGGACGGACATACACATAGTTAAGCACAGGAGTACTTATTAAAAATAAATAAAATAAGGACTGTAGTAAAAATGAATATTAATATTTGGTTATTTTCCTAGCGATATTTATCCTTATATTTATTTATTTTTCGGGCGTCATTTAGTAACCGTCAATTCAAGGAAGTCTACGTTTCAATGTAACATCTCTCAAATAATATGAATTCAAGAATCCTCTTAAATTGCTCCGAGAGGTCAGATGCGTGATTATACTCCAAATTATTTTTAAAACTCACACAATAAGTAACATAGTAAAAAAATCAATCTACGTTTTATCGAAGCACGGGCGTTCCTTACAATTCAGTGATGAGAGACTTCTTTGCATATTATACGAGTAACACGTGCCTCATTTGACACATTTTCTTTCCAGTGGAATTATCTCCCATGAGCTATAAGATTTACACTATTCTTAACGACCTTCAAGAGAGAGTTGAGAAAAAAAAACAGAATACTCATTCGTCCTAATTTTCCTTTTTTTTAAGTCGTGTCATTTTGTCAAACTCAAATGAAGTCGCACTATCGTCATAAAATTTGTTATGAATTTATAATAATATACATAACTAAAGCGAGTTGATTGGAATAAATTTCTGCATAGCAACAAATCCGACAGATGTATGTTATCATACAAAATCATGTATATAAAATTAAAATAAATAAACATTATTATTATCAATAAATCCACAATTGGATTTGTTTACGTCATTTGTGACTTTTAAATAATTACGGAACAGTATATTTTGTACACCTTAACAATTTATACACACATCGAGCGTGGCATTGCTTAGTATGTCGGTTGTTATTTCAACTAATTGGCGTATTTCACGTATTTTATGTGTTGTCAAATTGTTAAATTATGATTTTTTTTAGAAACCCTAAAAAATACCAATTTATTTTTAACATTTACCAGATTCTTTATCTGTGTCAGACTGTAGGAGTATTTTATGCACCAATTTTATGCATAAATATGTAGATTATACAATATGTGTTGCAATTCCGTTCCGTTTTCAGTAAATTTAATCGTCGAGTTCAACACCCTTACATTCAGATAGTTTAACTGTCGTTTTATCTACATGTCTACTTCGTGACAAAATTGAAGAATTTTAATGAACCATGAATCATGATATTCATTACACATCGCGTTATCTACTAAACACATTATCAAATTGCAGTGCGAAGCCTGCATGAGGCTTCCGATAGGGTAAACTTTAAAACAAATATATTTATCTTTAACTTTGGACATAATAATGAATTCTTTTTAAGTTGGTTGTCGAATACGGATTAAATAATACCCTTATAAAGGTTGTATTTTTTCGTTTATTGGTTCAGAATACCAGTATATTGGTTCAGAATACGAGTATAATTGGTACAAGTGTAACATTTTCAGTGTGATCATTGCATTTGCTACAATCCTAACTGTAATCTGCTAAGGATTTTGATAAATATTATAGAATTAAAGTTATATTGAACAAAAAAAAATCTCAATACAAAAGTTATAAGCAGTAACACAAAGTATTCTGGAGAAACTGTTGTTGGTGGGCGCAGTTGAGGATACGAGTGCCAGATCGTGAAAACGAGCACTCGCCAGATGGAGATTCTGCCGTTGATTCTTTACAGGATGGTTTAGGATCGCTTTGGATGGTGGGAGTTTGTTAAAAGAAGATTTTTTCTCTCATTAAGATCACCATCCTCAGACATGAGGCGTGGACAAGGATGTAGAATGAAAGGATTTTTTCTCATCAAGATTACCATCCTCAGGCATGAGGCGTGGATGAGGATGTAGAATGAAAGGATTTTTTTCTCATTAAGATCACCATCCTCAGACATGAGGCGTGGACGAGGATGTAGAATGAAAGGATTTTTATTCTCATCAAGATCACCATCCTCAGACATGAGGCGTGGGCGAGGATGTAGAATGAAAGGATTTTTTTTTCGAATCTGTAGGATATTTTTGTTACAGTTGTAATATCAGGATTTTATATAATCTATTAGTCGTATCGTTAGCAAATATTTCTGTACATTATGATAGTGTTTTCAGGGTTCAGCTTAAATTGAAAGTTTATTGAATAAAATATTTTACTTGTGACGTTTGGATTATAGAGTTCAAATATTAATCACTGAAAAGTTATTCGTATTTACATACGAATACCATAGACTCTATGCCAATGATAATGAAATGCGAAGACTTCTCAACAAACAAACTAAACTCAGAAATGGTAACAGATCTTAATAACTCGATTAAAGCATATTCGAAAAAGATTTATAATTAATTATTTACTATATATTGGCGTCGAGTTTTGGAATCGCACTAATAACTCGTGTATATTCCTTATACTTATTTCCACGAAAATATGGACAGATATATCTATATTTTGAACAGGTTTAATGAATATGAATGAACACAAAGGTATACACGCACTTTTAAATATTTACTCAAGTTATATTTCCATCTTCATATATGTATATTCAAAAAGACAACTCCAAAGTAAAGACCTCAAATATTAATGTTCTAGATGGGTAGCTTAAAATACAAAGCGAGCGATTATTTTATACTTTTTATTATTTTGAGTTTAAAAGTATGATATCACCTTAGTGTGATTTTACGAATACCGTTTTACAAATCATCATATATATTAGTTATGAAAGCATAATAATTTATGAAAAGACATGGATAACTAAAATGTTTCTCCACCCGTTGCCGTGATGTGTGGTTTGCAATGTCACACATGCCCCTGAGCGAAATATGCTGGACTTATATCCGGATTGTGAATTGATAATTTAGGCTACATGTGCCAAATCTCACTACGCACGTTAGCCATATAGTCTATACGTGAACTTCTATTTTCAGTACATTTTATTCTGCATTGAGATCCGATTAATGAATACCTATTGCATTTGTAAAATCACACTAAACATGTTAACCGTGTACGTTAGACTCGAACTTTTATTTTAAATGCATTTTATTCCGCATTGAGATCAGATTGATAAATACCAATCGCATTTCTAAAATCATAATAAACATGTTAACCATGTACTTTAGACTCGAACTTCTATTTTAAATGCATTTTATTCTGCATTGGAATCCGATTGATAAATACCAATAACATTTGTAAAACCATACTCAACATGTTAACCATGTCGTATGTGTTATACTCGAACTTATATTATGAGTACAATTTATTCTGTATTGGGCTCCGATTCATAAATAATAAATACTGTAAAAAATTACGGGAAATTGATATCTTTTTCGTTGTTTTCATTTATATTTGTTAATGTCTTGTATACTCATACTATAAAAATGCAGCATTTTTGTGTTTGTATATGCAGAACTTAAAAATCATATTGAACCAATTTAGATTCGACTTTTGCTGATGTCTTTATTGTGGTTCATTGTCATAGGCTAAACAAAATTGTACTATTATACTAGCGAGCTAAGTAGGTAAAAAAGTTGAGTAAGGCGAAGAAAAAGCGTGCCTGCAGCACTTCAAAATGAATACGCTGGCCTATCTGTCAGATATGTATCAACACAATCTAGCTAAGAAATGTAGCATTTAATTAGTTCTTCAACAAAGTCACTATATCTAAGTCTTATAAATGACTCACTAAAATTAAAAACATTTGATTATGAACAACATTATATGTACATGTAACATATGTTTCATCTGTTTATCAGACCAACATCTATGCAAAGTAATAAGTCGCGGGCAAAGGTAGTATTTCATAAATTTAAAAGGAGCGAGGTTTTCCTGTTTTATCCGTATCATATCGTATCATATCGTGCGAGTGTGTTCGTTTCTACGTTTATGCCATAAACACGAAATAACTAAGAATATTATTTTTCTTTACTCAAACGGGTTTAGCGACGCTCCAACAAGCACGTAGGTACCAAAATACTCGCAAATTAAATATCAGTCTAATAGTCAAGTAAAAGTCATCCATTACCTTTAATTAGTATTGTCTTGATCCTATCTTAAAGAAAGTAAATTCTAAAATTGCTTTAGGAGTCCTATAAAATATAATTTATTATTCCGTTTGATGATTCTTGCCTTTCGCTGATTAAAAGATGCTCCAGTACTGTTTATAATTTATACATAACGCGCGTCGTTTCTCTATTGGGGTAGGCCGAGAGGACAGAGCGCCAAATATTCACAACATACTTCCTTCTCATATTCGAGTATAACCTAATAAATGAGCACCAAAAATATAAGTCGTAGTCTAACGGTTAACATTCATGTTAAGCAAGCGGGCGCCCCAGGTTCGATTCCTGGAAGATTCAATTCCGGACGGATTTAACTCTTAGGCCATTTTGCCTCTGAATTTATGTCTTTTTATGTAGCTTATATGCTTGATATCCAGATTGCGCTCTTTTTAGCGACATTGGTGTCCCTCAACCTCTTTTTTTCTGTTAAGCTAATAAAGAAGCACTCGTTAAGTGATCATAATAATCGGGTAACAGCGTTATACCAAATAATCTATTATAAATAACGAAAAAAGGCATGGTCTCGTAGTATGTCATATAAGGCATTTAAACCTATTTCTAATCGGTTGGAATACATTTTTATACAGCAATAATATCAGGTGGTACTTTATACAATAGAACTGCAAAAAAATAATACGATATGCCTTATTCCTATACTAAAAAATTGTGTTAATTTTGCTTTTCTATTACACATTATTTGAATTGCCTCTTTGTAAAGATCACGATAGATATTCGCTAACGACCGAGAAAAACTTGAATAGACATAATTTGAAAACAGTTTGTGTATCCTATCATTAAAAAACAAATCAAATTATATCGGCCTAATCAGAGGGCAAAAGTGAGATAAATATTTAAATAGTAGGAATGGGACGATGTTTTGACAGTTTTACACTGTGACTGATAATATTGTCGCAATGATTCACGTTAATAGACCATCATTAAGCTAAATTTCGTTTTTTTTTCATGACTTCGAGAATTCTAACTATTGTCACGTTTAAAATTAATTATATGATATCGAAGTTATGTTTTAGTGTTAAGTGCCCGAGCGGAAATTTACATATCGTATTCAATATACTCGTATTATACTCGTACTTCACCGTACATAATATTTCAATAGCTCCGGATATTTATATGTAAATTAAACGTATCCCACTCGACATTCGTACTGCCCTTTATAATGCATCAATATAATGAATACATCGCATTGTTTCCACTTCGAATCATTTAGAAAACTATTTATAATATTGATACTTAACCAACAGTAAAGTACAAGATTAGAGTCCTATTAGAATTTTCTCGATAAATCTTTGTTTTATAAACGAGTGTGTATATTGGTGAACTGATATTAAAATGTTTTTTTTCAATTCAAGTTAACTGACGCAATGCATTAAACATTAGAAATAAGTTTATTGCTTTTTTAGCCATTTATAGGGATTTTTTAAGGTTTAATAGAATATTGTTATAAGTATATCGTGTTCGAATAAATGTGTCAATTAGATAGGATGTTTATCTCTAAAAAAGGTATATTTAATATTCTGCACATTTTTTGTTTCATTCCCATCTTTCGCTTCCTTTCTCATATTTCAATAGTAATAACTTCCAAAAAACGGTAGCGTATGAGTTTCCGTTTTTTTTATTAGCCTGGAGTTAAAAAAAAACAAATAAAAAACTTTGACGATAGGGGGATTTTATCGTCAATAAAATAGTTTTCAAAATCGATTCGCAGCGTTCAGAACCTTTGTACAATACATTCCGATACATATTCCATTCCGATTCATCAAGCAAGATGTGCTGATCTTCCCGTTTTCGTCTCCCATATTTCTCCACCGTAGTTTAGTTTTTTATACATATTCATGTTTCGTATAGCATAAATCTTCATCCCGTTTTGAATGATTTCAATTTATATGCTTGAATCAATCCTTAAAAATCTTCCTTTGTACCTTAATTCACAATAGAAACATAATTCAAGCATATATAATTATGTATTACTGTCGTAATTCGTGTATAATAAAATACGCTTCTGATCATATTTTTTTGTGTCGAATTTAAGAAATAATTTCATTATGTAAAGAAAATATTCAATTTATTATTGATTTAATTTAAAATACTTGTGGACTTGTGGATACAAAAAGTAACCAATTCACAGTTTACCTGTTTTAACATAATCCAGAAAACATGGCAATGCTTTGACTTGTATGGGATGTTTTTTTAAGACGGAATATAATAGCTCATTAACGTCGTGTATCCATCCGTTTGCAGGTGTTAAGAAAGTTTATAATTTTTAATAAACTAAAGATCTAATATTAGTATTCTTATTTAATAAGCGTGATATTATATTATTTCATAAATGTTGATAGCGAAAACAAACTGTGATAGTGCTTCTAGTTCATATTATCTATTCTCAATTAATGTAAACTCATCCTTTTAAATAAAAGATGGAATTTAACGGTGAAATACACATTTTACTGTCTTGATATTTTCACACATATTAGATTAAGAATGTTTATTCGATATTTTCAATTTAAAAAAACGTGTTTGTTTGGTTTACGTTTTTTTGTGTATATACATATATTCGTAATTTAATAAATTCTCGTTACTATTTCCAAGGATTTAAAATGAATCAATGATCCTAACATATACTATAACTAAACTATATATTACTTTATTTAAAAAAATCTTTTTTTTCATTTTATGGAACGAATATATTTTATAGGTTATTAAGTAAGTTGAAACATTAAAATAAATACAGTGCACAACAAATATTTTTACACAGAAACCGAGAAGATCTCCATTGAATCAATAGCAGAGCATAAGCACATCCGCTTCACCGCCACATAAACCTTTCCCATGCTGTAATTGAGTATATTGTAACCAATTCTCAATGCTCATGGTGTTAATATGATATGTTAGCTAGTCGACATCTCATCTCGCTCAGACAAACAAATGTGCCGACCTACAAAACTTACCTATCCATAAAATGTTTCGAGGGCAACAGTAAACCATCATCTAAATATACGAGTATTATTAGATTGAACCATGTTTCATATTCTCATTCTCGTCTATAATTATACTATACTATATTTTATAGGCATGATTTATTGTAGTTTACCTCTCAAGTAATACCGTCGAAAAGCATGATTTGTGTAGAATATCTAGTATTACAATGTTTGATAGAGTAAGAAATTAGTATATAAAGGATAACTGTTTGTTAGAGATGATTGTAAGAAGTAAAATTAAGAAAGGAATCTTGAGATTGAGAGAGAATGAGTTGCGAAAGACCTACAAAATATATGATAAAATGAATGGAGAGTGAGGAAGAGATATACCAAGGAAAGAGTGGAATGAGATAGTTGGAATTTTTTTGGGACTTGCATGGATGTGGACGAGGCGAGAGTCAGGACAAAGCGTGATGGTGTGTATGCCCCTCTCAATTCAAAAGTATTTTTTCTTCACGGCATGATATGTTGTTGTTTGATAATACTTGAATAAATACTCATATCTATTTTAACGAATTGAAAATGGTCTTTAAAAATATATAATATTTAATTGTTAGTAAAAAATATTTTGTTAGATGTTAAAATATATTTTGTTAGACGTTTATTTCATAATTTTCTTAAAATTTATGAAAATATACTTGTACTCGTACAATAGTTAGGAAAAAAAATATTTATTATCTTGAGAATTAGTTCAGAAACAACTATTGATTAGTTTCTTTTCAACGTCAATTGATTAAATCAAATTCGTACATACATTTTGATAGCAAAAATATTTAACAGATGTAGCCTTTCACTTTAAAGGTTAGTGCATTAAAATTTTGTAGATACACACGGTACGTTCCAACGTTTAAGTACAATACTTTAATTGCCGCCAATATTACGGATTATGTTAAGTACGAGTATAATTTCACAACGAGCTTCGATACAGTACTCGTATGTTAAGGTGCCTATCCAAATGTTCGGTTGCCAGAACGTTGGATTCAGATTTAGTCCAATATGTTATGTTATATTAAACATTATGTTAAGCTCGAGTGCGGCGGGTGAATTAACCATTCACTCAGTGCCGGACTGCAAATGGCAGCTACTTTTGAAGCCAATACGTAATAGACGTAATACGAGTAGTTCCATTCAAAGGTTAATGTGGAATTTTTCAATTTTTTTAATTAATATTTGTCGAACTCAATGACCTAAACACGTTCGATTATTTTCAAAGATATTTTTCATTAGTTCAAAATGTTTTTCCGAGTTACATTCATACATATCATCACGCCATGCTTCTTTGGGGTAAACTGAGATGACAGATCTCCACTCCTTTCTATTCATGCCCATGACTCGCCTCGTCCACATCCATACACCTCTTTCCTGTTTCTTATAATTCTTACCGTTCCCTCAGTTAAAATGTCTCCAACTATTTCCTTCTACTCTTTCTTCGCTCTACACTTCCATTCAATCAATACATTTCTGGTACATATATTTGTTTCGTAAGTCTTTCGGAACTCCTTTTCTCCGATTCCTTTCTTAATTGTGCTTATAACATCCATCACTCACAAATTATTTTCCTTTATCCTATTATTTCTTAACCTAGGAGTGCTAATAGATAACACTCTCTCATGGCGAGATCAAATAAATGAGGTAAGCCGAAGGATCTTCTTCAGCCTTTATTCCCTTAAAGTGTTGCAAACATTCCTTCCAACCAAAACCAAAATTTTACTCGTACAATCTCTGCTCTTTCCGATTCTAGACTATGCGGACGTATGTTACTTGGATGTTACAGAGGAACAGCTGGACAAATTACAGCGTCTTCAAAATGTGTGCCTAAGATTCATTTTCAACCTACGTAAGTACGATCATATAACTTCATACCAGAAGGCATTGAACTGGTTGAATGCTAGAAATAGACGCCAAATTCACATACTGTCGTGATTGTATAATATCCTTAACTGTCCCGCCGCCTTTCCAATCATGGATTAGCGCTACGCTCAAACAGATATTGTTTATTGGCCTTTCCAGTTCACCGCTCCTCTTTCTTTACGTCGTCCTTAACTGTCTATGCAGTGAGACTCTGGAATCAGTTGCAAACCAATATAAGACTCACTCCGTCCTTGGCATGCTTTAAGAAGCGACTGAAAAACCTCTTAATTTCTAGTCAGTAAAATAACGTGTTTCATTCCTGATTTTTCTTTTCCTTTCCTCTCCACCATCCATTCCTTTCCTTTTGATTGATGATATCTCACTTTATATGAAAAATAATGTTCGGGTGATTGTCCGTCTTTGTGGGGTTCGTGGGCATGTGCTCACGCATATGTTTATGGATTTCGTGGGGATGGATAGTCATTTGAATGATTTATGCGACCACGTAACTTGCTTCATTTAATTTTGTCTGGTTGGTTAGAAGAGACTGCCGCCTGGCAATTAGCCCGCCAGATTGTATTTGCAATAAAAGTGTTAAATAAATAAAAAATAAATATTTCTTACTCTATAAAACATTATAAAACTTACTTTTTCTTAGTTGGTGCCAATATTCGGTAATGTTTTTTGATACCATCCTGAAGATGAAGGGTGCAACACCTTCGAAATGTCGGTTATCAATTAAACCAACTTAATACGACATCAACTCCGAAAAGTATATGAAACCAGTCAATGAACTAAACTTTACGAGTATAATCGTAACTTACTTCTAGGGTTACGAATTTAAGAAAACAGACAAGAATTGGCTACTGATCCTACAAGCAAGACTCGTTCCCAGTTTGTAGGCTGATGATGATAATATGCTTATTCATGTAGATCTTGAATCTATTGTTGCGAGAATCGTTCTTTGGAGGCAGAACATCAGCGGACTGTCCCCCTTTTAGGTGGCTGTGGGGATCTCGTATGCCGCTATGTATGGGATTCCGTCTCTGCTCATCCTATCCAAAAGGTCACGCCAGTACCGCCTTCTCTTCCTGCTATATCTGACGCTATTTTCTACGTTGCAGATTATAATGATAATATTAATTGAAACCTGCGTATATAGTTAATGTAGTGCATACTAAGAACAATATGAGTTTTAACGTAATTGTCTCAAATTAGTTTTTTGTGTGGCTACTTGAGCAATTAGGCTCAACTGTACGACATATCAAATGGCTTATATTTATGATACACGCTCGGTCTCAAATTCATATTACGGAATATTACAAAAAGTTGTTTCCCATCTAAGATTATGCCAACTATTATATATCGAGAAATGGTATGTCTATCTAAACATTTTTTTTATAAATTCAATCCGAGATAAAACTAAGAGAGAGAGAGAAAAATATAATAATGAAAAGTTTCAGCAGTTGTTGAAATAAATAAAAAAACACATTTCTTAATTGGTATTCAAATTTTCTTTTGCTGCTTCTAAATTATGGTACATATGAGAGTGACCATAGCTCAGATGGCTGGATGGCGTGATAGAGAACTGGTGTACACTGAGTAGGCCCAATTGGAGAAAGAATGCTGTTGAGAGAGATATATGGCAGAAAGTCCTGTAGCCAACTAGGACCCATGCTGGGTTGTAGGGCTGCTACTAATGATGATGATGCTTCTAAATTTACTTCATCTGCCTATTAACACAATATGTTTACATATTTACAGAATGTATGTGAGCATATTTGTGGTATTTAATTTATTAAACGCGATCTCAAATTGAAGATATGAAAATTATTGAGAAAGTCATTGACTTCAATTGTTTTTTTAGTCGTAAAGAAGGCAATCAACTGCATAATAATTATCCTTCATTTGAGAGTTTGAATGATTGACTGTATACATTTGAGAGTAAGTAAAAATGTGTTGAATTATGATCTTAGACCTCAACTTCTTTGAAGAAGAACACTTAAATGTCAAAATAACTTTCACAAATGAGAAGTTTAACACCTTGAATTTGAAACTAAATAAACAAAGAATATATTATATTACATGCCACCAATGCAATACTATATTCTGGTTAAAAGTGTTTAGGTAGTATATTTGATTGCCATCTGACGGCAAATATTATTTACACATGACAAGAAATATACATAATTTGCGAAAAAAACAGCAGGTAATTTAATTTGGACATGCATTATTTTAATGGATCTGGGTTTGTTGCCTTTCATTTGTCGTATCCCCAGTAAACTAGGATTTTGCCTGTATCTAACTGAGGATATAAATAATAAAGATATAATTAAGTTATTTTATTTATAATATTGTCTAAATATTTTAAGTAAAACGAAAAAAGATGCGTTCAGATGGACATGTGGAGAGAATGAACGATGAAAAAATGACTAAGTGAGTATAAAGGTTATAAGTACAAGGTATACATGGAAGAAAAAAACTTGTCTGGATGAAGTTCACCAGATTTTAAAATAAAGTAAAGTGAGAATATTTATAACGGAAGATTGTGCATAACGTAGTGTATGAATATGGAGGAGGCAAAAGTTGTGTGGTTGTAACGAAAAGTATGGATATCTGTTATCTCTACCTGACCCGCAAATAACACAGCGTGATGATACGTATGTATGCCTTAATTTAATAATATATTTTTTACTTAACCGACCAATATAAAAATGAAACTTCAGTTGCTGCTACTAGAGATAGGTGGCAGAGAATTTTGTATGCAACCAAAACCCATCCTGTATTGTGCTGCTGAAGATGAAGTTATATCAGTTGCGAAATTCGAATAACAATTATGTACAACCCTCGAAAATTGTAGGCTCACAATTTGTTATAACAACTCGCTAGCGAAATAAATAGGGAGTGAGAAGGTGTAATACATCGATCAATAAGTCCCGGGACAAACTACTGAAACAACATTTGTTTGCCAAAATTCTTCCTTATTCATCAACATAGTCTCCTTCAAGAGCGATACATTCATTCCAACGCTTTCCTAACTTTTCTATGCCAGTCGTGTAGAACGATTTATCTTTGGTTTCAAAATAGGCATTAGTTTCGGCAATCACTTCTTCATTGGAGCCAAATCTCTTTCCCCGGAGCATCTTTTTGAGGTCTGCGAACAGCTAATAGTCGCTGGGGGCCAAATCTGGAGAATGCGGTGGGTGCGGAAGCAATTCGAAGTTCAACTCATGCAATTTGGCCATCGTTACCATCGACTTGTGACACGGCGCATTGTCCTGATGAAAGAGAACTTTTTTCTTCTTCATATGGGGCCGTTTTTTTGCAATTTCTGCCTTCAAACGCTCCAATAACGCTATGTAATATTTGCTATTGATGGTTTTTCCCTTTTCAAGGTGATCGATAAATATTATACCATGCGCATCCCAAAATACGGAGGCCATAACCTTCCCGGCCGACTGTTGAGTTTTTGGTCGCTTCGGACGACTTTCACCGGCAGCTTTCCACTCAGCTGACTGCCGATTTGATTCTGGAGTATAGTGGTGAATCCAAGTTTCATCCATTGTCACATACCGACGCAAAAACTCCTGTTTATTTCGCGTAAACAGTGCCAAACAGCGCTCTGAATCATCGATGCGTTGTTGTTTCTGTTCCACTGTGAGCAAACGCGGCACCCATTTCGAAAAAAGCTTTTTCATGACCAAATGTTCATGCAAAATAGTGTAAACACAACCAAATGATATCTTCAGGATGTCAGCTATCTTACGCAACTTTACTTTGCGGTTTTCCATCACGATTTTGAGTTTTTTTTAAATGTTTTCTGGTGTAACAGCCTCATTTGGATGACCAGAGCGTTCAGCATCATTTGTGTCTGTACGACCGCGTTTGAAATCAGCATACCACCGAAAAATGGTTGTTTTCGACGGAGCAGAGCCCGGATAACACTTTTCAAGCCATCGCTGAGTTTGAACGGTATTTTTTCCCATTAAAAAGCAATGTTTTATCAACACACGAAATTCGTTTTTTTCCATTGTTTTAAAAATAGCAAAAGTAGCGTCACTAAAACCACCGTAACTCAATGTCGGAATGTCATGAAAGTTTGACACGTAACTTCTAAAGGTTGGTACAAACTGAGAATGTTATGGGTTTGTTATTAGAGGCGCCATCTGTTTAGGTGTAAACGAAGGGACGATACTCTTAACATTGAATGTGTTTAGAATATACTGAATAAAAACTGGGGAAGACGACAACTGTTAACATCGAATATATGTACGAGTATAATAAAAAAATGATTTTCTGATTACGTGTTTGCAAATAAACATTTTCCTCTCGCAAAATGCAAACGTTCGAGTGGGTTTTTCGAGGGTTGTATATTATGTATCATAGCTAGTCTAAGAATGGAGTGGAGCTTCTTCTATTATATTTCGTTTCCTTGTTATTTTTCAAGCAACTAAATGGGTCGAACGTGACCATTTTTAACTCAAACTGCGGTATACTTGTAGATATATAAACTTACAAGCGCGAACTACATCCCTTGAATTTTTGTAAATTAGCTTAACCACACAAAAACATTATACTCCGGGACCAAGTTTTTTATTGACAGTTAAAAGTACCACAAGAATATTACGGTTTTGGAAAGGTTATGAATTATTTATGGACAAAATAAAAACATATAATTTAGTTTAAATTTGGAAATATTTATTGGTTATACGAGTATCAAGCAAATTTTACTTATTATTATCTGTGGTCCACTTGACTATCGTTTGTTCGTTTTTTTTTTTTTTCAATTATTCCATATAAAATATCATGGTATATATCCAAAATCCTGTTCTGATGGTCCAAATTTCCATGATTCCAAACTCTCGATTTAATGTTCAAACGAAACATTGCTTATCTATGTAGTGAGTATGGTCTAGGAATCGACAACCTTTTTGCTTCGATATAATGTAAAGCGGACCAAGAAGCACTTTTAAAGTATATGACATATTTTGAATAATTTTTGACACTGCATCTTTTTGTGAAATTATTTGAAATTTATATAATTAACATATATTAGGCCATTCTTGTCATTTGTTTTAAAGTTTATAATAATATTTAAAATAATCATTTTCAATTGGATTTAAAGGTTTAAAGCTACTTAAATCACGGTAAAATTGATTTAATTAAATGTGGTTTTTGTTCGCCCTTTCGTAGTTGAACTATTTTGATATATATTTAAATACGTTTTACGTAAACGATTATATTTTATACAAAATGTTTTCCCAACCATCTAGTTTTTGTTTAATAATGCTAATAATTTTGTTTAATAATTCAAGTGTCTTCTTACTGGGGATGCTTAATTACAGATCACTAAAGAGTGGATATCTTCGATTGGGTGTCCACTTTTTTTGTTTGCTCAGGAGTAATCTATTTAACCCATCCGTCCTGGACAGTCTTGGTTGTATTTTCAGGATAATTATCCGAGACAACGCATCCATAGATTGTTGGACCAACCTATCAGTGTGTGTTCTTATATAGACGTGTTTCATGTGTCGCTCAGCTCTTTCAGGATAAACTCTTATATTTAGTATAATACTTGAAATAATTACATTTTTTGGATTATTTAACATGTCATATTTTGTCATAATATTTTAGTGTAACATATATTTTCACATTTTTTTTATAAAATAGACTTAAAATTTTGATTAGTTTTATATATGTTTGATTTGTATTTGTTATTGTACAAATTTGGGAAACGTGTAATGTGCAAACGACTTTTAAAAAAAAATATGGAGTTGAAATGGGAAAAAATGCATCTTCTTGTTGACTAAATTCAAGAGAATAATTCAAAATTACAATTCAACGAGTATACGATAGGAATTTTAAAGGAAAGGGATGTGATTTAGGTATTTGAGGGAGATACATTTTTGGCATATATTCTTTGCTATTTTTTGACAATTAAAAGGTTGGAACACATATTTCCAATTTCGGAAGATCTTTCCAAAGACTAACTGCAAATAAGGTCTGATATTTTTTGTATACTAAATATGTTATTATCTTGCCACCTGTTTAATGAGACAGACCATTCAATAAAATAAGTTATTTTTATTTATAAAAACTACTTTAATACTCGTTCCACTCATTAAACGAGACGGGACAGATTTATAATAGTTCGAGGATATTTGTTTTTCGATCCCTGGTATAGGACCAATACAACACCGCTCTGTACATACTCGTAGTTATGCAAGTACGAGTACGTTTCCGATAGTCCAGGACTCGGGCAACTACTTGGAATATTGAAATGTCACGATTTCCCGAACGGGCAGATAATGCACACTGATGGCAACAAACAATAAGTATCGGAATAGAGCTGACGTAATGCCTATAGCTCAAACTACGCGCTGCACATTCAGGTTTTGCTTATCCGAAAACCAGTTGAAATAGGCTGGGCATTGATGATTTAATTCTAAATATATTCAAGGCAGTGACAAATATCAAAGATTTTTGTGTTTTAAAATTATAAAATCAGTCATCAGCTCCGTTGTTTAATCTATACTTTGTCATTTTGTTAGATTGTTTAAACATGTTTAAGGAAAATGCTCGAATATATTTATATAATCTTCAAGATGCATAAGTACCTAGTTAAAACATACTTGATTTTCATGACATTTTTTTCTTATTATTGGTTAAATTACAAGTTTTATAAAAATCTATAATAAATTATACGATAAATTATTGATCCCTTCTCGAATAACATTTTTGGTGGAACTCGATCACATGTCCACGGAAATCTTTGATTGTCATTCATTACTTATGTTACAACATAGCGTATCGTGACATTTATAATAGATATTTATATTTTATTTCACAACAGGGGTCTTGGTATTTGCCACAAGGTCTCAACACCCGGGGGAAACAAATTTTATAGTTTAACGCTCGTGATTTGTTGCAAATAAAAAGTAATGCTGTTGCTTAAACGTATTGATTCGACTAAACCTACGATGAATCGATACTAGTACATCTACATATGTACATAAATTCAATATATTCAATGTATTTACTAGCGATAACCTGCCTTACTGAGATATTGTATTTTATACAACATACTTAAATTTAATGTCCGGTTATAAAAAGTAAGCGAGTCAATTTTTTCAATTTTGATATAATGTTGATGTACCGCGAATTATCTACCTTGATGATATTTTAACACATTTTTTAAATGTATCGAACTGGAGATTTCGTGGATTGAATTTTAATAAAAATAGGTGATGTGGTTATGATTGTTAGCTACGAAGAATATATTAAATTGACAACTTTTCTTGAAAATGATTATATTAAATGTTATCGAGTAATTAACCAAATAATTTTGTGCCGAAACATTTAATAAAAATAAATTACAAAAAATTATATTTTCGTTTAACTAACGACAAAGTTTTTCTAACCCTAATTAATGTAAATCTTGTACTTTACTTACTTCGTTAATTAATATATTTTTACATATGAACTTAATGCTTTGTATCTACCTTAGATGACAGTGAAGTTTTAGCCTCCTGAACAAATTTTCTCTAAGGCAATCGGTCACTTGCCTCTTCTCAGTTCCATCTTTTCTCAGCTACCTACAATAAAATATAACTCCATGTCTAAAAGCCTCTATCTCGGTGTGCCAAGTGGCAGTGGCAGTGGCCCTCTTCCGTATTGGCCTTGCGTAATGATCTTTGTTAACTAAGATCTGCTAACATGCCGTCGAAATATTAAATCTTTGGCATATCGTAGTTGTCTCGTTGATCTTCAAGATTCTTTGTAAAGGAAATTTCTATTATTGTTTTTAATATTATACAATAAACGAATATGGTGAAGGTTAAAATTTTTGAAAAGTTGATAGAACTAAAATACTTTTTTATTGCTGGCAGAAATGTATTAAAAAATATTAAATTTTCACATTGTCGCAAAAAAATTACGATTTAAATCGCAAGACCATTTTTATGCTCGTTTTGCATCCGCGTCTTGGATTCCAAGTCATTTCACGCTTTTATACCGTGCTACTTTTATGCAGCAAAAACTACTTTGTCATTTAACATAGTATTGTGATTCCTATGAATAGAGTTTCGATGTTTCCTGAATATCCGAGGCCGCGTGTAGACCAACTGGACAAGTAACTAACTGGCTGTCTATCTATTCTTGTATTGTATTAGTCACTGGGAATGCGCCGGGATATCACTTTCAGGATTTCCGTTTGCGATTTTTTTCAGTCACCACTAGAAATCATTTTCGAATGTATTCACTATATTTTTTGTTAGATTCTTCAATTAAACAATACTTCACATAAACAATTGCTTTTCTTTACGCATAAGTTTCCATCACAGTTAAGCTTCGGTATTATAGACGAATATTGAAGATTTTCCAGATAAACAAAATTATTAAAAAAAAAAATTAACATAGAATTCGTTCCTGTTTTGGTAGTTGAAACAAATGGAGGTATAAATGAGTCTAGAAAGATCAAGTAAAAGGTGGCTTTCAGCTCAAAACGATTGAAAAGATTTGATTTGTCTTTCGTGAATATAAATATTAGTATGTTGCAAATTAGATCTATTATCTTATAGTGATGAAATGCCATTGACATAAAATATGGGCTTTCTCTGGAGTGTCGCAAGGCTAATGGCATACAACCCTTCAGGAAGCTTCTTATTCATACGTTTTGAGTTATGCTATGCTACATGATAGCGTAAGCGCACTTACAGTGATCTTGTTTAAAAAAAACTGGGAATACTCAAATACCTGCGATTGTACCCTCGAGTGTAAAAAAATAATAAAAATGAATATATAATCGCAGATTATTTTATAAAATTGTGCATTTGATATTTTTTTAATTTTCTTTATAATTTAAACAAATAAAACGTAGGAAATTCAGATGTTTACTAAAGGATGCAAAAATAATGAATATTATATATTATTAATTATAATTAAACAACTCGCACAGCAAAGTGCACATAAGTTATTAGGTAAAAACAAAAAACATTGCATCTTACACATTTTATATTATTGTAGCTTGGTGAACAGATATTTCAAGTCACGTCTTTTATTAAACGCAAACAGTCAACGTTGTAATCTAATTCACCTTCATGCATATTAATAAGATAAGTTGCAGTACTCGGCGAATTGAGATAATTTTATTATTCTTGAAACAATTACAATACGTTAATATCTTTGATAATGTGAGGTTAGGAGGATCAAAGTCTTGATATTATGGAAATTCCAGTGTACGATAAAATAAATTTGAATAATGAATGTAGTAAATAATGAGGAATGTTGCGGTAATTCCTCCGAAACATAAAATTGCTGTGTTGTGATCCAACTTTCCGTTAGTTTAAATCTAAATTGCCATCTCAACCAAGTAGGGCTCGCCATTACAGGAGAGAAAAAAACATTTCCTGAAATTTCCAATCGCAAAGGTAAATAAAATTATGTTGTTTTGATAAATCTGGGAATACAAAAAGGGATTTGTGAAGTGTGATTTGGGTTCGACCCTATTTACCCTGACCGCGGTGTTTTTCGTATACGGGAATTGGTACAAAGCCTTGTTTTACATACTGTACCAAAGTATAAATCCACAGTTCTAATCCCTTCGAAACAAAGAAAATCTCGAACACATTTTTACAAATGCCCCTCTTGTTTTGGTTACTTGGAAATGAAAATCTATCGTTGGAAAATAACTCGTGTTTGTCATCCCTTTTCACTCCCACCCCTTCCGTGCCCCAAAGATGACTTTATTTGAAAAATGTGCCTAGGCGACTTAATAAATAAAAACAATTTTCCAAAAAAAGGTCACAATTAATTTAAGTATTAAGAGTGATATGTTTCCTTTTGTTTTGTTTTAGTTGAATTATTCAAGGTTTTTTAGCATTACTATCAAGTTTGGTATTTTTGGATTGCTTATACGAATATTCATCTGAAAAAACAAGCAACCTTTGTATTGTGATGAATATAGAAATAATAAATTCCCAAACCGAATTTGCAAATAACTTTTGAAGGTCTTTACTGCCAACATAGGAAAAATAGTTTATCAATAGACAACATTAATGCTCAGTAATTAAAGTTTTGAGTGGGACAAATTGTTCAATTTTCTTAAGATAAATATGTGTATCACTGAATTTTCCTTTCACAACCAATTATAATATTATCTAGGGCGACGAATTGCAGTCTTTTGCAATCTATGATTTCACTTCATTATCGTGACCTCGGGGGCTTTCTTCTACTCTCCATTGTAAAAATATATTAAATCAGTTGCATAAAAAAATGACGTGATTTGTGCTTAAATATTTTTTTAATGTCTTTACTTTTTTTACTGGGTTAGTAAAACATGCTTCTATTTGGGTATATTTAGCTACCTCTCCATTGGCAATGGGAGATATCTTTGTACCTGTATATGATATACGTATCCAAATTACTCGTCGGAATAAAAGAGATCGACAGATTTCTGTCAAATGACAGGCAGTTGGCGACACTCTATTTTCAAACAAATATTGAGAGGGTCTCCAGCCGCAAACGGAATGACTTGACTTGACTGCTGGATTTTAAGATATCGACATTTCCTAGAACTTGGTGGATAGGCAAATTATGTGTTTAATGCATGAATTAGTATTACTTTTATTTTGAGTGTTATCTCAAACTATTGCAATGTTTTCTTTTTCATATGTATCATATAAAAAATATATAAAAACACTTTTCAGATCACTTATGATTTATAAAATTAAATATGTTGTTTTCTAACAGCGAGATTTGCCTCGGTTAAATAACCTTAAAAAATCGCTTGTAAACTTGATACTATTTTTTCCCAATCACACAATCTTGATAACATTTTGAAAGAACATAATTTATGAACTGGAAAATGGACGTAAAGTGAGTAAATTATATAAAATAATTTAATAAATTCATCAGTGTGGTATATCATCTACTTTCTTAAAAACATCACTGACAAAAAACCTTCCGTAACAGCGCCATTAAACAATGAAATGACAAAAATTATTGTAAAACGAAGGGAATTCTCTTCTTAGGTAATTATTACTCCACCCGTGAATTCAGTTAAAGTAATGTTAATATTTTTATCACAATTACGTGGGTTCTTTTCACACAATAGTAATATAATTAATTTATATCGACCTTTGATGAAATACTCGCAAGTCCACATGACATAGTTCTAAAACAATCGAGTTTAAAAAAAATATTAAGAGACTAGTCATAGAATTATACAATTTAATTTAATTTCTCTAATTCTTTTGGAATTATAGCGCCTTATATTAAAAATTAAAACCTTATATCATAACTTGAAATTCGACACTCGAAAAAGTAAGCCATCTAAAGTGATACTAATTCAAATTTTTCAATAATATGACACATCAGAACCTATGTATATTTAATAGTTTATAACTTGACCCTAAGACAATCAATCATATTTTGAATGATGACAGTATAGCATTATTTCGATATGGAGTGAACAGAATGTGCAGTGCCGAACTGTTGACCAACCAAGATGGAAGCGTTTTATGGCATCCTTGCTTTTCTGATGGGACGATACTGATAATAGCATTAAAAATAAAAATATATCACTTATATTAGTAGTATTTCGGATAAAATATGAAGTAAGAGATGTGACGATTTTTTATTACAAAGAGTTATTAATATACATTAAAAAAATAAGTAATTTAAAAAAAAATCTCGTGACAATCTTGAATTAAAAGTGTTATTTATTATATTTGAGATTGAACCCGTCGAAATGCCGTATTGTTCGCCGTGCCTACTTGCAATGGTTCAACCGATGTTGTGCGAGCCCGCAGATACAATACAATACTTCGGTTGTATGCCGAAACACAATAAGTTCCGGTTTTTTGTTAGTGTAACGGTATCCGATTTTGTTCATTATAGTGTAATATATAGGTACATACGTATGGATATTATTTTGCTAATCTCTCTTCGAAAATGCTCAATTTGACATATTCAAATAAATGTTGATGTGTTTACCTGAGCCATCGTTCTAGTTAAGAAATTTGTCCGTTTTGAAATATAAAGTTTTGTATCGCTGTTAGAATTTTGTATGGTAAATCTCATTATCTTATCCAAGTTTTAAAAATGACCAAAATGCTCAGTACGAAGGATAAAGATGAATAGTAAAAACTAATATAACTATTCTGTTTTACGAAGGTAATTGTGAAATATTTTGTGATCTTTTTTTCCTTTTATACGTCATTATTATTATTATATAATTATCCGTGTTACCTATTCTACTAAATAAATATATTTTGTGAATGCTACTTGTATTTCAATATCTTAGTTACTCTTATTTTTAAGAAGTTACTATTCTCAGATGCTCCATAATCACGTTTTAAACCTTTTATTGTTTCTCGTGTAAGTTAAAAAATAAATAGTATTTTTATTTCACCGTTTGTGTTAAAAAAATGTATGATTAAAAAAGTGATAAATTTCACCAATTTCTAAATCTCATTTTTGAAATGTTATTTTAATATATCGACTCGACATATAACGACTGGCATACTATCTATCTCTTCTGCCTATTCAGGCAGCCACATTAGACAAATGATGTGAGTTAGTGGTATATCTCGACTCGACATATAACGACTGGCATACTATCTATCTCTTCTGCCTATTCAGGCAGCCACATTAGACAAATGATGTGAGTTAGTGGTATATCTCGACTCGACATATAACGACTGGCATACTATCTATCTCTTCTGCCTATTCAGGCAGCCACATTAGACAAATGATGTGAGTTAGTGGTATATCTCGACTCGACATATAACGACTGGCATACTATCTATCTCTTCTGCCTATTCAGGCAGCCACATTAGACAAATTATGTGAGTTAACCGCCTAACAGTGAAAAAATCTGATGTTGTGTTATCAATATTGAATTTTGATTTTCTTATTACACTTGAAATCTGACTGTGGTAAATACTGCGATGTTTTTCTTCACGGTTTTCCCTTCAATTCTGAATATTGTGACCACCATAGTCATCAACCATCCTTCTCCAACACTGCATGGTGTAGCTTTGCCTCTTGAAATGAGCATCCTGTTGCTTTTTTCACCTGATCACTCCATCGTCGGCATCTGCTCATTTTACCATTCACACTTCCCGCCAGAACTGAAGGCTGTCGTCCTCCCTCTTCGCTTCTTGTCCAAGTAAAGCTATATTCTTCTTACACTCAGTAATTAATTCATTATTATGGTACCCCTTAACATTTACGAATTGATTATGTAGACATGTTGAAGAGCGAGGTCGGGAAACAATGTGATATTTGATCCCAGTAATCGAACTTTCGGGTTAAGGGACACTGGAGTAGACAAGTAACTCGCAATCCGCCATCGCGTGTGTTGGAAACATTACCACATGTGACAGAAAAAAAAAATGGCAATAAGTGGTTAGAATTTTCCCGTTAGAAATACAATATAGTATAATATACTCGTATATATTTTTTTTATCATATCGGGATAGTTGCATTTCAGTAATATACTTTCATATTTACACACTGGAAAACTAATCTCATGTATTTAATGCTTTTTCTCTTATCTTTCACATTCGCTGCAATTCTGATAGTTCAAATTATCGTTTCCTTCACTTTTCAGCTCGTCCTTTATAATGAAAATTCTAATTTTATTCACATGGAAACACAAGTAAATTATTCATTATTTTGATGACGTCTCTTTTGTTAATTTGGTAAATGTGTACGTTACACCTTTTTTGTGAATCGGATCTTGAAAAGCAATTCGATTCACTCAAGTGGACTTTAAGATTTGGACGTGGCTGGCCGACGAGGACAGCGACGTGATAAGTATTTTTAATATTGCACAAAAAATTATGTATGACATAAATCTGACCAAGGAAACGTAGATGAGCGTGGATTGTCGGGGTTATCGACAGAGGCGGATACATTCGTATTTGTTAAACGTTAAATTGTGAAATTTTTCATAAAATGTTTTTTCGACGAACATCGAATGTTCCGTGGCAACAAATTGAATTCTAAATTATGCGAAATAGTTTTTTTGCATTATGATATGATGATGATAAAAAATCTCTCGTGATCGAGTATGATTGCCAGCTATCATGGGGATAGAAGATATCTATATGTGTATTGGTGTATTGTCTGCACGCTGTTGCACATTAAAAAACATAGTCTTGACAGATCAAACATCAAGATCTGATGCTAAGGAAATCAAAATTTCAAGACGATCTTCGAGTTCAATCTAATTCAGTTTAGCAGATTTATATAGCGCCTCTTTTATGTTGCTTAAAAGTGCTTTAAGAATTTATGATATGTAGCAAATAAGATATAGAAAAGTATATGTAATATGATCTAAGAGTAAAACCAGTCCGGATATGAATCCGTCAGGAATCGATCCAGGGGCGCCCGCTTGCTTAAGATAAATGCTAACTGTTGAACTATGGGAGTCCCCGATGACATCAATGTATTTTTGCATTAAATACATTGATGTCACCAGGGATACATAAAATTAGAAAATAAATATTGCATTAACTGCAACATGTATTGTAGCAAACCGAACAACTCAACGGTGAAAGATCTAATCTGGCCATCGTAATATATTCTGACGACGAGATGGTAAGACGTCTGTCTTCCGACCCGGAGGTTACGGGCTCGATTACTGTTGGTACCTGGTAGGGCTTCTGTCTGATTTTCACTTAAGGTCTCTATAACATCATTGTGGTTTGTAGGAAGAGATTGCCATATTGCAATAAATCCGTCAAGCTGTACATTCAATTATTACTTATAGCAGTACAATTTCGTTTTATATAGTTTAATCTGGCGGGCTTACTCCTATTTGACATTTTCTTCACACCAACCATTAAGATGTTTAAAATACTGCATGTGATAAAACAAACAGGAAAACTTTTTTCACCATCTGAAATCCAACAAAAATCTCTCCAGTGAAAGTCAAACGTTCTACTATTAGGCTACGGAGGTCATCATTATGACGATTGTATTTGTTCTTGTGGTTTCTTATGTATTGATTAGTTGAGCAATAAGAGTTTCACTGACTTTAAGTCGTGCTCTCGACAATTGTTGAACGTTCTATGTATGATACTCTCGAAAATCAAATAAAATATTTTTAATTTTAAAAATATTACTAAGAAGAATACAAGGGGTTACAACGTATGACTGAATATGAAAAGTGATTAGGGATGAATGTGAAATTAAGGCTGATGTGTTGCGTAAGATGGAGATCACTCTGAAATGGTTTGGGCATGTAGAACGAATGAATGAAGAAAGACTAGCAAAAAAGATATGTAGTGCAAATTTGAGTGGAAGATGTGGTAGAGGAAGACTATGGAGATTTTGGTTGGATCAAGTGAGTAATATTTTGAAAAAAGGAAACGTTGACAGTAAAATAAATCGTATGAGTTGAATGAGGTGTATGGATGGAAAAGAGGCGAAGGTTGTATGTCGTGATAAGAAAGCGACTGAAAAATGGCGTGATGGTATTATGTATGTGTACTACTCGTATTTATTTCAGACCAAATTACCGATTCACTTGCATCAGCATTAAGCCAACATAATATTACTTTTTTCAAAAACTCCATTTCAGCATTAAATTATATTATTTTAAATAAATATCAAGTTTTCATATAATGTAGTAATTTTAATGTCCTCTTTAACTTTGAAATACATATTGATTATTTTATGATCTATAAGCATGAATACTGTCGAGCTAAAGGTTATTCAATAACTTATACACTTTTAATAATCCAGACTCCGTGGCCTAGTTGCTAAGACGCCTGTCTTCCAATCCTGGGACTCCTGATTCTCGTTGAAATTCAGTTTTTTTTAAATGATTCCAATCTGGATTTCATTTAAGGCCGTTTTATTTTTTCTAGTTGGTTGAAAGAGATTTCCACATGGCAATAAGTTCTACAGTATATAACGAAAGCATAATATAATACTGCTCTCTGTGATCGACTACATCAAGTGATCTTTGAATTTCTCTAGTATACTTTTTTGGTAACAAAAGTATCGTGCAAAAATAAAAACACGGAGTGGTGTGATACGACGCGCGGCGAAGCGTGGCGGTGAGTGCCCGATGCCCGGTGCTCGGTGCTCGACATCGCTGTTGTTGCACACTGGATGCCCGAAGCCTCGTGGCCTCGATACGAACACTCTCGAATGCTGCAGAAAGAAACTATTACGCCAAATTGCTAATTTAATTGTCTGCTGCAACTCGGTCTTTTCGGTCCATGAAACCCTGTCGTACAATTGTCGCTAGTAATTGAGAATTTATTTTTATATCATTCGTAGGATGCATTTGGCAACAAGCTGCAGGAAAAAAAGTATTCATGAAAACACTTTAATTTTCTTCATAAGAGAGAAACGGGCCAAATACAACACTTAAGAGTGACATGTGAATCTTCGAGTTGCCAAAATGATCAAATCCACATTTTTATTTTCGATTTTTTTGATCTCACGTTATAAAGAATAGGTAAATTAAGTTATATATTTTATTGTAATTTGTTTTATCAAACACTGTTTATTCCACTTTATGTAACGGTATAACCCTTCCGGTTTGAAGGCTTTCACCTCAACACCAGGCGAGCACAAACGAAACTGTGAAAGAGAAACTTGAAACCGGTAGGCTTATACCGTTACATAAAGTGGAATAAACAGTGTTTGATAAAACAAATTACAATATCTTTAAACATCCACAATGTCCAATGCCTTAACTATAAATAAAATTAAATATTTTATATGAAAAGACACATTTTATCAGTTTTTTTAAGTAGTTAGGAAAAAATAGCACGCTGTTTAATAAATAATAAATGACAGGTGTTTTTACTCTAGTTATCAACTCGTTATCTTAATTCAACGGTCCTTCTCCCGTGACTCCTGATTCTTCTCAATGACGATTTCCATGGCCTGGTTGGTAATACGCTTGTTTTCCGATCCGGAGTTGCAGGTTTGATTCCTGTTGGAATTCGATTTTTTTATAAAAAGGGTTCGATTATTTTTTTTAATTTACGCCATTCCTAAAGGCTTTCTGGTTGGTTAAAAAGACTGCCACATGGCAACTAATCCGTTAGGGAGTACTGTATAAAATGTAATTGTAATGCAATACAATTATTTTGACTTATCGATCTTTGAGTAATTGACATGCTATCTTTGAAATTTCCGCTCAAGGATAAGTTTTTAATTGTTACACAAGAATTTAGCATGATTGAGGATTCCAATAGACAAATAAAACAGATTAGGTGCACATTTAAAAAAACCAGAATAAATTCAACCTCAGCATTGTATCAATTAAGGAAAATTATATTGCACATTTCATACGCTCTGTTCTAATCAGAAAAAAATTGGGTGTTTTGCGAAATAAAAAGTTCAGTGATAGACAATTAAGTATTTGTTTATGATAAAAACCTGGGAAAAATCAACAATGCAATTTATTTATTACCTCTATTTTCCAAAGGTTTTCCCATGCCCCTCATTTTGGGATCACTGACTTGAAATTACCCAAAGCAAATGACCTTGTAAACTCTATCGAAACGGTTATTTGAAGATATTTATATGACATTTTCAATAGATTTTAATGAAAATGTTAAGATTGACACAAAAAGTCCATTGATTTTTGCATTAAATTTTTGAAAAAAATATGTATTTCTTACATTTTGTTTATCTTTCCAATTAAGTTCAATACATAGAAATTCAAGAAAATATTCAACTCAAATGATAATTAATGTTGGGCTGTCTGGAAAATAATTTCGTCCTTTTACATCAAATTCAAACGCAAAATTGCACCAGTAGACGATGGTTTACGATATTTTCAGTATCTCAGCAATTTCACGTCGTAGAACACTTGTTATTGTCGACGAAAGCCGTGGTTTGGCCGTCATCAGTTGTATTCGGCCATCCAGAGCGGACATCATATTCAAGTGTCATGTCACCATTACGGAATATTTTGAACCATGTTTTTAGTGCATCGTCGCCATACACTGTAATTTGTGTAGTGTTTTTTTCCTTCGCGGTTGTAAAAAATAATATGCTCCGAAAAAACAACTGGTTTTGTTTAATCTTTAAAATGACGCCAAAAAACCGCTTAAGCAATTTGGGTAAGCAATGGCCGAGAAAATGCCCAAAACCTTTCATAAACATGTATTGTATATTCAGCACATTTGGAATGAAATTAAATAATCTTTCATAAACATGTATTTTATATTCAGCACATTTGGAATGAAATTAAATAATCTTTCATAAACATGTATTGTATATTCAGCACATTTGGAATGAAGTTAGCAACGAAAAGTGTATCCTGACGTCATCTACTTATATGAGAAATACGAAAGTTCTTTCCGAATACCATAAAACATACTCTATCTCGGTGTTTTCGATTCAATGTGACTGTAACACTGATCATTCGTTTAAAAAATACGCTATATTCTTATACAAAACATGCTATTAATTCAATATACATTTGAAGCCCTTCAATATATATTTGTGACACGTAACAAGAAACAACACACCACATACGAGTAAAGCAATAAATTAACTGCCAATTTCAAATCACGCCATCCGAAATTATTTTGACATTAAAATATTCGTTCCGGGAGATAAATTTGCACTAGGTTGTTAAATAAATCATCTACATCGTTTGGCGTCATGCTTAGCTAAGTAGTTACTTAAAGGGGAAAGAAACCACAAACTTACAATCTAGTTATAAAAACATTAATATTAAAACAATCTCATCTAGAGGTTCCTGACTGGGTTTTTTTCATTTCAGCTGTCGAGGTTGAAATTGCATATATTTTTTTCCAATCTAAATTGAATAGAGCAGATTCAAATAATATTAATAATATCCCTTATTTAATCGAATAACTAATAACCAAGCGATATCAAGATCTGCTAAAATTATGGTTCGCGTGCACTAAGAAAAATATGATGTACACACACGTATGACACAATAAGAAATGGAATTATTAAGGATGAATTTGAGCTCAAAATTCATGTGTGAAAAAGAACACGTTTAGTTGTTTGGACATGTCGAACGGGCTAGTGACGAAATGCAGACTAAATAAAATTATAATGGTCATGGAAAATAAACAGAAAAAAGTATGATTGGACCGAGTGAATGAAATTTTAAAAGAAGAAATGGTAATGTGTAAGAGACGAGAAGAGAGAACGAAAGGAGCTATTTAATATTTAAAAATATTACGGATGTGGAGAAGGAATTATGTCGTGATCGGAAAGATTGGCGCTTTGTCTTATCTGCCTACCATAACAGGAAAAAACATGATAGTATATATGTACTCGTATGTAATAACTTATTGTTGGTAATAAATATTTATGACTTCAAAATTACATTTGTTTTCTTCATATTTTTTACGTGAAGTTTTACTTACCAGTATGCTATCGAAGACTTATCATTCTTTACATTGAAATATAGGTACGGTACTCGGCGGTAAGTAATACACATCGGGCTTAAGAAAAAGACTGTCAGCCATAATCGGCTAACTTCGGCTTTGTAGAGCATCGTCTCTGTCATTCATACACATGTTCCGTCGCGATTTGTCAGTCGGTATCAAGCGTTCTAAGGACAGAGACGACGCTCTACAAAACCGAAGTTAGCCGATTATGGCCGACAGTCTCTTTCTTAAACCCGATGTGTATTACTTACCGCCGGGTACTGTACTCGTATTTTTTATTCGCCACTTTTAGTAATAAGAGTTTAATAATACGTGTATACATTGTACAATATAATACCCGATCATTGGATTTAAAGTCTAGTCGCTTTACACAGGTGGTATCAAGGAAACAGCATGTTGACAAATGTGATTAATATAATTAATTTTATAATTTTTACCTTTTTTTACTTCGAGGAATATTATATATGTATATAAACAGTATCGTATTAAATTTTTGTTAGTAGATAAACATTTGGTTCCATTGCTGACAAGAAATTATTCGTTCTTAATTATTGCACCTGTTTAAGTCAACTTGTCACATTTTAAACAATACGTTCTTAGGTTAGTTTCTGAGCGTGTGTTAATCGAATAAAACTTGAAATTTCTTTATTGTATTGTATTGTATATTTGAAAATAACTCATTAAAAAATCTTCATTATTCATATCACAACATAATAAGTATGCAGATACGTATAATATGACCTTCGAAGCCTAGTTGGTAAGACGCCTGTTTTTCATCCCGTTCGCTTTGGGATCGTTCTTATTGGTATAAAGCATTTTTTTAAATTGGATCCAGTCTGGTTTTCATTTAAGGCTTGTGAAACACCTTTCTGGTTGGTTCGAAGAAATAAACCCACCAAGTTGTACTGTACACAACGAAAGTGTAATACAACACAAAATATTCACTTTTTCATTTAACATGAAGAAAATTACAATTGTTATTACTCAATGTGATTTTTTTGTTGTGTTTAATTTAAATCGTGATATTTTTTATTTCAATATTGATCTGATTCCTCATAGTAAATGAACTACATCCGACACTGAACTCGGACATATCTATTAAATACTTAATATTAATTTGAAATAAATTAACGACTACTTCCGTGACCTTGTTGGTAAGACAGCTAGCTGCCTTTCAATCCGGGAGTTGATGGTTTGATTTACGTTGGTACCCAGATTTTATTAAAGGGTTCAAATCATGTTTTTACGTAAAGCTTGTTTAACACCTTTGATGTTGGTTGGAAGAGATCGTCACATGAATAAACCTACTGGGTTTTACTGTATACAACAAAAGTGTAATACAATACAATCCAATGAATTTTCGCAATCAAAAAGCGATTTACATTTAGGTCAATTTTCATATATTCATTTCCACTAAGTAGAGGCAGGGGTTGTTAAAAATGTCTCGAGGCTACAAGCCCTATTGGAGTAGTAATTTGTTTTATCCGTACGTCATTTAGCATTTCCCGCACTGATGTTTTTTGGATGGTATTTATTCCGGATTTTTATATCCTACTTCAATTTATTTAGTACTGCTTAAAATCTACCTTTTATATTTAAAAAAAAACACCGCGCTTTTGACGTGATATTTTACAACGAAACAGCGCTGTACAAGTCATCAATTTATTTATGTTAATTTGCGTCGAGTACGTTCTTATTATATTATCAACCATGACCTATATGGTCTAGTTGGTAAAACACTTGACTTCCACTCGAGCGTTTCGGGTTCGATTGACGATGGTACCAATTCTATGTTGAAGGAAACCATACAATAAAAAAACAAATAAATGAAACATATCGCATCCATAAGTAAGGAACCCGGAGATATACATGGTATAAGCAATATTATTTACTGAGCACGCTCTTTAATATGTCCGAATCGCCATTACGGATATTTTGAAAGGTAAATACTATACGAAAGAAGGAGACGGATTATATTCATCAAACCATGCAATACGTATTATTTATTGTTTAATTTTTACATCAAGTTCCACTCTCAAATAGGGCTAGAAAATGACCTATTAAATTTTAATTCAAGCTGAAGGCATCTGGCTTTATTTTGACAAAACATTCCACGTACCCATTGTATGACCAACTAGTAATTGTGTTCCCGACTCATTATTGAAATGTTATTCATTCGGTGCCAACATCTGCGGTGTCGTGTTAACAGCGAATAACGGGGGTGGACACGGGACGCCCTCGCTAGACCAGCAAGAGCTTATCCTCCCCTCGAACTTACCGGATGAGCTAGTTCGTTCCTTGCAGGGAAGTTCCTCAGGGCCGTCATATCTTTAGGGGTGATGTGTGTGGCGCCCTCAGGAGCCCAATCTGAATCCCGGCAGCCTATGAGCCTTACATAATTAATTTTAATTATACGTGGGTCGTCCAGAAAGTAAAGAACTTTTTGGCATAACTAAATAAAAACGAAAGATATCAACACAAAACTTTATTTACAAAGTCACAGTACCTTACTCTATTTTTCAATGTAGTCGCCATAGCTGTCAAGGCACTTATTGTAACGTGGAACCAATTTTTCAATTCCGATGTTATACTCTTCTACCGCCAAAAATTTGAGCTAGGATGTCACTTCTTGTTTGAGGTCTTCATCGTTTGCGAACTGTTTTCCACCCAAAAATTCCTTTAGTTTCGGGAATAAGTGAAAATCACTTAGTGCCAAGTCAGGGATGTAAGGAGGATGTCCAAAAATTTCCCACTTAAGACGTTGAAGTTCTCGCTGTGTTCGTGCTGGTGCATGAGGCCGCAAAACCACCTTTCCCGACAACATTCCACGTCTCTTGTTTTGGATGGCGCATCTAAGTCGTTGAACATTCTTTATTTGCCTATAAATTTCGATAGGCCGAACATTTTGTGCATTCAGAAAACGAATGAAACTACGCACTTAACATTTGGCGGGATTTTCGATGGGCGCAGCCATTTTGAAAGGTTACAGAACAAAGCCGCACGACCGTTCAGCAACAAAACTCAACTCGCACTGAAGCGGGGGAAGGAGCTAACTGGCGCGCATACGATCGCGGTGGAGGGGGGTCGGCTTAGGGCGTGGTGCGTTCTTTACTTTCTGGACGCGCCTAGTACTATGAAAAAATCTTGGAATGAAACAAAATGTAATGTTTATATTTGCAGGAAATATATGTATTAACGACAATTTTTTTATTTTACGTTTGCTCGTACTTCACATTTTGTTATTCAATAAATAACACGTTGTGTAAGTTGTCTTATAGAATAGCATACAATGTTAAATATGATTGTTTTTCACATAGAATTTTGTCATTCTTGTTAATTTCTTAATAACATTTCCAGGAAAGAATCAAATTCCATTTTTAATGTATGAATGTAGTTTATGCTTGAAGTTTTTTTAATTATATACTTTGAAAGTCTCAGCCTTTCATTGTTGCATTATTTTATTGAATTGGTCGATGATCGATGTCCAGTGTTCTTTCCATCGCTTCCTTCCTTCCTGACTTCCAACACCTCCGATACACGCTACTTATTTCCACACGCCTTCTACTTACTTAAATGTTATTTTCCTTCCTTCATGTCTGATCCGAAATTTTGTGAAATTCGTAGATACAAGTATACATCGGGGCTGTATTTTATACTGGTTTTATAATGAACTTTTAAACTTCTTATTGTTTCTCAACCTGTGATTCAACCTCTATTAATTCATGTATCTGCTGCAACTTCTCTCAGAAATCTCATTTTAGTAACGTTACAAATTTTCGGTTAACTAAATGCGGCACATTCGTACGACACGTGGCCCTGTCTCTGTCGGAACTACGTGTATTGAGAAGGGCTACAGCTACAAGCTGGCATATTGGTGAAGGGGAGCAACACATTTTGGCCAACGCATAAATATTAGTATGTATCATGAAGTGGACAGGTGACGTACTTAATGTGCCGTACCAGGAAGGAGGAAGAACTCGCCCTCCTCCCTGCGCCTTGCGATCAATGTGCTGTAATATCATGGGCGTTCCCGACTTTGCCTCCGTTTTGTTTTAACTACAAATCAACTTCGATTAGGACTAGGGACTGGGTGTGTCAATAGATTATATTCCAGGCAAAAGCCATAATAAGCCCGATTGAAATATTTTGAATTCAAATTTAATTTGAATTATTTTTCATCTATAATATTTAATTGTTATAATTTTTAAAATACAGTAATGAAGTATGCTACTAATTAAACGATAAATGGTATTTTTTGCATGGCTTTGAACGGTGATTTATATTCAATTCAAGGTCTTTTTAAAATTATTTTATTCAAATGCCGCTAGTTTGAGTATTTTTTCACTTTGACAACTTTCGTTTTTTTTTCACTTTTCGTTATAACTATTATTGTGTTAAAAAATCAAGGCGTTGACATTTGAAAAAATACTGATATCAACATCTCTCCGTATTGTGAATATTGAACAAAATTTGTTCGCAACTATTTAATTATGTATTACGTATAGGTACTCGTACTTGGTACTTTGTAAATTGTATATGTTTTTAAATATAAATATAAACATATATAATATAAACATCAGAGCGATTTTTTTGTATGAATGGGCGAAATGTGTTTTTTATTCTTGTTGGATTGTAAAAACAGGGTATGGTGAACAAAATTGACCTGATTATTTTCAGACATTTCGAAATCTTTGTGTTTTGTGATAAATGATAATGTAAACATAGCACAGCGTGAACCAAATGATCCTGATGACAGTTTTTTTAGAATAATCTTATATCTCACAACGTTAATGTCGCGTGGACTGCAGTTTTTATTATTATTATTATTAATAACCGATTTACTTTTATATTAAAAAAACATTCTTGAAAATATTTTAGTATAACACAGTAATACAAAAAAGAGTTATGATTTTGAGTCAACTAAGCGTAAGTGTTTTGATAGTAAAAATTATATTAGTTTGTGCATATTTTGTAACATTATAAAATTATGTTGAACCGACAAATAAAATGTAATGCATTCGATCTGCATTATATTATATATTTACCGCTTCATTAAATTTCACAAGTTTATTGAAGTATTCAGTACATTTTTGGGAAAACATTTTTCTGACAATCCCTTCAACCATGAAATGTCGTTAAATATCTTATATCCTGCTTACTTCCATGAATATATATTTAAATGTGCGTTTCTTTTTCGCGGAATCGTTTCTGTAAACAACGGTTTCATTTTTTGCTTTTATATTTGACTTAGAGATAACCTAAAGCGGCATTATCAGTCAAAAATTCTCAGGAAACATTTACATATATACATAGGCAGTTTATCTCTTATACCTAATTGGCAATGTCATTTTATTTTTCAACAAGGAATTTAGAAGATGGCCATTCACGATATGCGGATCATCTGCTTCTTAACCAAGATATGTATTTTAATTTCCTAATATGGTCCAAGTATGCTGTATATTTTTAAAACTCGGATTTGAACCCACTATTATTGACAGATTAAAAATATTGCAAATCATATATAATCAGTTGAACGTAATGATAGGAAGGTGGCAGCTGCAACAATTAGATTCGATACTTGCCCGCATCTACACGTTTAAAAAAACATTTGGTAAGAAATCCGCGATAGAACCAAGGGAACACGAACTACAAAGAAACCTTTGTAGATCTTCCTATATGTGATAGTAACACATTCGGCTTTAGGTATAGTGTAGTTTGCATATACATTTTGATAAGACCTCTCAAAAAGGGTTGTCTTTAACCCTGAGAGATCGGCGCACTGCTATAGCAGTGGAAGAAATTTGTTCTACCCTTGTATTCTAAATGAATATTATTCATTTAGAATACAAGGGTACATATTCTAAAATATATTTATGTTGTAAAAATATATTTTTTTTGTTTTTTTGTTGTTTAAAATAAATATTTATCACGAACGTCCGAATCGTAAATATATCTCGGCACTAGATAGACAATTATATTATTTTCTCGTAGCACTCTCAGGGTTAAATGCTTTCTAAAGCTGCAAACGACACCCATATCTCGAAAACTAAGAGGTAGACCATTCAACCCCACAGTGTGGCATACATCAGCTTATTTTTATCTCACATAATCGGAAAATATTGAATAACAAAGTTATATTGTCTTTTTTTATATCGTATTCTTTTGTTGTTTACAGTACAGTACAGCCTGGTAGGTGAATTGTCATGTGAAATTTATGCCATTGAGGCCCTTAGTAAAATCCAGGCTGAGGCCCTATTTAAAAAATAGGTACTAACGGAAGTCAAGCATCTTGCCAACTAGGTTACGAAGTTTATCAAGGTGTGTTTTTTCGTTATATCTGTGGAATATTCTACCCGAACTGAGAATATACTTACGTTACTCATGAGTACTATGATTTCAAAAATAACATACTGCAATTCCTCCATCTCCCCAGAGAACCAGTTCAGGGCAGCAATCCACAAAGAGAGGGTCAATCTGTATGTCCAAAGGGAAATAACTGGGATTAGATCGATCGATCCCCCATACGAAAGGCAGTATCACTGTTTTCGTGACATTTAGTATTCGGATGCACTTCGAGTAAAGTTCCATTACGTACGAGTATTAATGTAAATCAAACTGGATAAACACCAAAACAATATCGACATTTAAAAAAAATCTATAACCACCGTCCTATGGTCGACTACCTGACATGCCTGTAGATCAAATATTGTATTGTATTGTAATAAACTATCGTTGTATTTAGTACAAAATCTACAATCACCGTCCTATTCTCGACTACCTGACATGCCTGTAGATCAGATATTGTATTGTATTGTATTATAAACTATCGTTGTATTTAGTACAAAATCTACAATCACCGCCTTGTGTTTGACTACCTGACATGCATATAGATCAGGTATTGTATTAAACTATCGTATTCAGTACAAAATAGGAAGTTTATCGCCATGTGACAATCTCTTCCAAACAACCAGAAAGGCGCTAAACAAGCATTAAAGAAAAACTTGAATGAACCCTTATTTAAAAAAAATCTGGGTACCAACGGGAATCAAACCCGCAACCCCTGTTTGGAAGATAGGTGTCTTACCAACCAGCCCACGCAGGTAGGAGGTCAGGTGATGTCTCTGAACCTATTTAACATATAATGAGCATCTATTAGGTAGTGATTTACTTGATTGCGTAATACGGAATGAAAAAACCAAAATTAATTATATTCGTTCTAAGCGAATAATTTAACATTGATTTATTGAATTGTAGTTGTGTAATATAAAATGTATTCAATATATAATATTAGGTGTACAAATAAGTTTCCGCCGTTTTTTATCAAAAATTGGGCATTTATTGTGAAAGAACGGAACCTCATGTTTTATTCGAAGTATTGCCCATCGCTTGCCACTACTTTTTCCCATCTTTCTGGCAGCATACGGATACCGCGTCGGAAAAATGATTCATCTTTTGAGGCTATCCACGAATCGACTCAATTTTTGGTATCTTCATATGATGTGAAGTGCTGCTCAGACAGGCCATGCGTCATCGATCAAAACAAGTGGTAATCAGAAGGAGCAATGTCTGGTGAATACAGCGGGTGGGGTAAAACTTCTCAATTGAGTGTTTCCAAATAGGTTTTGACCGGTGCCGCAACATGTGGACTAGCATTATCATGCAGGAGAATAATTTTGTCGTGTCTGGCGTAGTAGTGGGCGCGCTTTTCCTCGAGTGCTCGACTCAATCTCATCAATTATGTTCGGTAGACAGCCCCAGCAATGGTTTCGTTCGGTTTGAGCAACTCATAATACACGACACCAAGCTGATCCCACCAAATACACAACAAGAGTTTTTTTCCATGAATATTTGGCTTAGCCGTAGATGTTGAAGCATGACCAGGGGATCCCCATGATTTCTTCCTTTTTGGATTATCATAATGGATGCATTTTTCATCACCAGTGACTATATGGTGTAGAAAACCCTTTCGTTTATGCCTGGCAAGCAGCATTTCACATGTGGAAAATTGGCATTCAAAGTTTCTCCGTGTCAGTTCATATGAATCCCAATTTCTTTGTTTTTGAATCATTCCCAATGATTTCAACCCATGTGAAATTGCTTGTTGAGTCACTCCTAATGTAAGTGCAAGTTCTTCTTGCGTTTGGCACGAATCTTGATCCAATAATACTTCCAATTCCGCGTCTTCGTACACTTTCGGCCTTCCGCTACGTTCTTTGTCTTCGATGTCAAATTCACCGTTCTTAAACTTTTGAAACCACTCATGACAACTTCTCTCACTTAAGGCAGCCTCACCATATGCTTCTACAAGCAATCGATGCGCCTCAGCTGCAGATTTCTTCAAATTGAAGAAGTAAATCAAAAGTTCCCGCAAATGACGCTTATTCGGCTCAAAACTTGACATTTTCGAACACAAAAAAATATGTTATACTGATAAAAATTCACTAATATTTCAAGGTCATGTTGTTGACAGATGTCCAACCTTACGATAATGACATTTTACATCTGACAATTTTAACCATAACTTACTGGTGGCGCCAACTTTTGTCAAACGGCGGTGACTTATTTGTACATCCAATATATTTATTAGTGTTGAATTTAATTAAAATACTCGTAATTCAAGATCAATAAAATAACTATAGGAATGCTAGGTAATAATGAAACAATTCACCGATTTAATAAAATAAGTTTTGTTTTTTTTTTATTTCTATATTCTACAATTCATTAATCGCTTTTTACGTAGTGTATTTTTCATTTTTTAAATATTAAATATTTCTTAAATCAGAGGAAACTGCGAGCTTCATTTTTGATGTAGTGTTTTTATAAACAACATGTCTCGCTTCATAATGTTAAACAGAGAGAATCGATTTCATAAATTATATCTTTTTTTTTACTTTTAAAAGCAGAAAAGCATACATGACAAAATATATGGATGTAAACGAAGCGAGAGCTGTTTGCATGGAAAGAGAGGCGTGGCAGTCTGTCCTCTATACTTACTCTCGAAGGGACACAACGTGATGATAAAATATATATGTACCTTCAACCTCAAAACCGATTCAGTGATCCTTCATAATATTTATTGAATATTTAATATTTATTAAATTCTAGGAGATGGTAGGTTTCATATTTTTGCACTGCTTTGTATATAAAATTTGAACAAAATGGGATAGCAAAATATATCCACAAAACTCGTATACTCGTCTACTCGTACAACCCATCCTGCGGGTCGGACAGCTAATTAAATAAGGGCGTATATCCCGCAAATAACTAAACAAGGAACAAGCATGTTGACAAATGTAATAAATCTCACATACGACCACGACAGGCCCAAATGTAACCCACCCTCGTAACTCTCGAGGGAAGTCCTCGGTCGCGTATTACTATTTTATTAGAGAACAAACTCGTGTCGATGCGTTTTGGAAATTTCATTGAGAATTTCCCGTCTGCAATGCATTTCCAGTCACGCAGACATTATTATCAAGGTGGTTTAAATGGTTAGAAAGTGGACGAGATAGTTTCTAAATTTCACGTTTAACCCTCGTTATATTAACAATATATCTTATATTATAACTTATATTCAATATTTTTTGAAGGATGTATTTAAACCTGTTGTAGTGTTTAAATGTCAGTAAATATGTCGACTTAATTGTATAGGAATTATTTTTAAATCAGCATCTTTTGTTCTTAAATAAAATCGTTGTTAATTTAAAAGGAAATAGTTTATCATCATTATCATCATCACCATGAATGACTTGTCTTTCACTTCTGCCATGTCCATACACCTCACAATGCATACTCTAGTATTATAAAGGATTTTTATTCTTCCCTCTTTTAGAACTCAATTCATTTGGTCGTTCCACGTTTTTCTAGGTATTCCCAAACGTAAACAACTCGTATAGATTATTTTAGTTAATCTCATCATTCATTCTTTGTACTCGTACGTAGCCGACCCATCTCAAAGTTCCTTTCTTTATCTTAAGCACTGCTCCTTTTTCAATCTGCATTCTTTCTTAATGCCATATTTCTTTATTATATGCATTGTTTTCCACTAATTCTGCTCATTGCTCTTATTTCTACAGCATTTATCTAACTTTTATCACTTTGTTGCCATATCCAAGTTTAGCTTACATACTATAAGTTTGGGACCAGGATTTCAGTATTAGCAGCCAGCGTCGCTTCTCCCGAAATGCTCCATTCGGTAAACAAACTGTATAACCCACCATTCACTATATTACTTGCTGCTACGAGTACTCTTCTTTCAGTATGGCACTTCGCGCGATCATCTGATGCGTAGAGCTTTCAAGATACAAAATTTCTTTAACATTTAATATTCCAATAAGGGTTTAAGTTTTATTGTATATGTTTTTCTTTCCGATTTTAGTATCCTAATTTCACAAAACTTTTTTCATTACATGCAGATAAATATGTGCAATAAAAGGCATTTAAACTTAACATATGTTCTAGTTTACTAACACATTTATTTTAAATTAAATGTGCTCGTATTGTATCGTTTTCGAAATATTTCAATTTCCTTTACTAATTACAACACATATTTATGATACAATGTGGAATGGATTCTATGTTACGAGTATATTATAAGTGTGAAAGCTTATTTGAACATTGGCTCGCAATATTGTTTTTCCTTAATAATAATAATATAATACGGTTCCCCTAGCTACAGCTACTCGTAACATATAGTGTTTTTCCTTAATAATAATAATATAATACGGTTCCCCTAGCTACAGCTACTCGTAACATATAGTGTTTTTCCTTAATAATAATAATATAAAACGGTTCAACTAGCTACAGCTACTCGTAACATATAGTGATAAGATTCTTTGTTAACTTTAAGTTTACCCAGAAATGGGAACCACGTTCAATATTTTCTTGAAGGAAAATCACGGGGGATGCAACGAATCATTATCTTATTAACGCATATATATACGAGTATGTACTTATATGTTTAAGGATTTGAGTACATGATATTCCAGGTAAATTATTGACATCTGTTCAGATAATTGAAAATGCGATGATATGCTACCTTCATTCTTAATCAATACCTACTCTAATCTTGGGATAAAGATTTACAACTAGTTTAAAAATGCTTTTCAAGTTTTTGTGTGTGTATTGAGTTGACTTAAAGATGACTAGCGTTTTGAAGACATATCGAATAATATTTCGGTAAGCTTTCTTTAACATCACCCTTAGGGAAAAGGCTGGAAGACCTTCGAAACGTCGACCATCATATAAATAAACTTAACACGTCAACATCTCCGAAATACATTTAAGTGGAAAAAAACTGTGAAAAACTTAGACCGTATAATATTTACAAGTCCTTTTCAAGATCTCACTTTGAATTAAATATTCGTTTTTTTATGGGTTATGTTTTTAATTTTTGCTAAACTTGTTATAATTATGGAAATCTAGAGGCTGGTCCACAATTCATTAAAATTTTATAAATTATTTATAAAAAAATAAAATTGTAAAGCTTTCTACACATTTTGCTATATTCCGTATGATTTGTACGAGTAAGTTGACTGCTTTAATTATAATTGCATAAAAAGTATAGGATATTATTTTGAGGTCGGCATCGACCGTGGATAAATTAAATAAACATTAGCGCGTGAACTATAGTATGCATACATTTTTTTATCGTGTATAATCACTCAATCTTAGTCAGCATTTGACGTTATATAGGATATATTCCAAATCGAAGGTATTTGTAGGGTTAAAATATTGAAAGAAACGTTCCGTGATCAGCAACAATATGCGATCGTGACCGAGGTCAAAATACCAGGCAACATCTCGGGCATCCCACCGATTCCACGGCTCGCAGACTTGCAGACTCTCCGGATTTTGCCGAGCGTGGAGCGAGGAGTGCGCGCCACTAAAATAGACCAGCGCCGGCAGAGCACTGGTGGACAGATGCTCTACACGGGACGGAGATCGGAGGCGGGAGAAGCTGACAGCATAAGGACTTCATATTCCTTGCTTCTCTGCGTGATATATATTATGAACGTGCTTTCTTAGTAACTGCTCTGGAATACGAGAATAATCTTCCGTGACTTGTGGAATAAGTAGTTTCCATCGGTATTGACAGAGCTTGTCGAAATAATTTACAATACTCAACTTTACAAGGTTTAACGGTAATAATCTACCATATTACTATTATGGTAACATATCTAATATTATTGTTATTGTATTGTATTATATTTTAGTTGTATACAGTATAACCTGGCGGGATTATTGTTTTACGGCAATCTCTTCTAACATACCATAAAGGTGTTAACGAGGCCTTAAGTGAAAACCGGACAGATCCTTTAAAAAATATATACCAACAGGAATCGAACTCGCAACCCTTTGGTTAAGAGGTCTTACCAATTAGGACACTATCATAACGAAAGTTCGGCATAAAATACCTTGCAACATTTTTAGATTTTATTGTGTATGGTATTGTATAATATTATAATCCGTAATTTTAAGAATACTTTATATTCGATGTTTATGCGCTATTTAACTGCAGGGGTGATTTTATCTACAATAGATACGTCGGGGAAGGTTTATATATTGTGTGGTAATTCGTATGGTACCTTACAACTTATCCGAATTGATTATTCATACTTATCGTCGCCGGGAGACAGAATTGTCTACAGCCCCATTAATCGAGTTTTCAGGTTTGAAACACTAGACTAGGCATGGAATTCACTGTTTTTAATCGCATGTGTAAACAATACTACCGCACATGAAGAAACAAGATGCGCACAGGTTTAGTGCGTGTGAGTATTTTTACCGCACTGGGACCCTTTTTTATATAAAAAAGGGAGATACGAAGATCAGGTGAGGTATAAACGTGAAACTGATTACTGATGAGACGGTACATGATGAAAAGGTTAAACCTATTGTAGTCAGAAAATGGATAATGGTAGGAGGAAAATAGAGAAACACCTTCCACGTGTGTCTGTCAACAGTGAAGAGCGGTATGAGCGATCTGTTATAGAGAAACACTTTCCACGTGTCTGTTGTCAACAGTGAAGAGCGGTATGAGGGATCTATTATAAAAGTTTAGGGTTCGTTATTTTACTTTCAATCGACGTATCGAATTTGGAATCGCAAAGATGTATAGCCATCGTTCAATATAAAGTCATTGTATGTTAAGTATTAAAAAAAATAAAAGAAATGGCGAATTTCTCAATTAAAATAATGAAATATTAAAAAAATGTATGTGGGTTGTGTCAGCGAATATTGAGGATGAGTTTGATATGTAAATTGTATGAGAGATGCGAAGATAAAGTTTTGAGAATGTATGTTGCGTTATTAAAGTTATGGTGTTAGAAAAGTGTGAAAGGAAAATAAAATGCGATGTATGGGTGAGCAATGAAAGATTATAATAAGTTAAGAAATTTTAATATTTTGCAGAGTATTTTCTCAGGTGATAGAAGAGTTACGAGATACATATATCAAACGACGTATAGCAATAGGAAACAAAGTCAATGGGGCACTAAAACATATTATAATATGTACTCGAACCGGACATTATCAAAATTTGTTAAGATGATAGATAGTCTACAACAGTATTCTTGTACAAACTTGGATGTATGGAAATGAAACATGGACGTTAAAATGACTGAAAGGGAGCTGAATTAACTCGAGCAGAATAGGGTGACAATGTATGACAGAATATGGGATGAAGTGAGTAGGGATGAGTATGAACTAAAGGCTGCTATGTTAAGTAAGGCAAAGACGAGCAGTCTGAGATCGTTTGGTCACGTGAATCGAATGAATGAAGGAAGACTAGCAAAACATTATAAACATTGCAAATGTGAGTGAAACGCGTGTTGAAGGAAGACCAAGGAAAAAAAGGTAGGATCAAGTGAATAATATGTTGAAAGAAGGAAATATGGAAGCCAAAAGAATCGTAGAAGTTGTATGAGAACGTGTATTGGCGTAGAAGAGGTGAAATATGTGTCACGATAGGAAAGTTTGACACTCTCCCTCCCTATAACGGCGTGATGGTAAAGTATGTATGGATAAAAAATAATTGAAAATATATTAAAGCGTCGGTATGAAGTGACAAAATTTCAATTTATCACTGTCAAATATTCGATACGTTTCTTATTGTATAATATATCTAAATTATCTATCAAATGATTAATAAATTGCCAACTCGTCAATTTAAATCAATAAAAGTCACGTATCAATCTTTCGAATAACACGACATTTTGCCATATTGATTGGTTACCAAAAATAATGAAACAAATAACAGTTACTAAATTTCAACAGATTGAAAGAAATTAAACAAAGAAAATAATGTTACATTTGTTGTTTAAAAATATAGTACATATTATAATTGAAGTTATGTGTGGAAAAACAGACTTATGAGAAAATTTTAGATTCTAATTATAATAATAAATATGTACATGATTCATAAAACCGCTCTTTTGTTATAAAATATCACCATAAGAACATCATGTTTTTTAATTTATTAAGAGCAGCTCTAAAGTGATATTTAATAAATTCGAGTGTAATGAGATTTAAAAGTAAACCGGGTTGACATGATGATTTTTCGTTATTCGATTCGAATTGATGGCTTTCCAAAATCACAGTTCTTCGAATTCAGTACGATCATCTTGGGATTACTAAGGTGAACGCAAGATAGGTGGCGAAACTCTCAAGTGCTGTCCTAAGCCAAAACTCTCGAGTGCGGTTTAAACGTTTCTGCAAAGGCTGCCATTTAACACTGTGGTATCCAGCAATTACGAGTAAATCACCCACCATATAGCCCTAACCTGAATCCTTGAGATTGTTTTTCATTTTCAAAAGTCAATCCGATTTCCGTTGAAAAAAAAATAAAGGTGACAAATAAGTGACCACCGCAGTGTTAAATCATTTTGAGAATAAAACTAAAGAATATTTTTAAGTGGTATTGAAAAATTCATCGCTCTAAAAGTGTATTGAACTATACGGTGACTATATTAAAAAATAAATATTATTATTTCATTCTAAGGGGTCTTTCAAATTGAGCGGTTTTTTTTAAATTCATGAAAGAATGACTAAGCGGATATACAAGTCAGAAATTCAAGGTGTGCGTGGAAGAGGTAAATCAAGGAAAACGTTGCTGCACCAAATGGACCAGATTTTGAAGAATGCAAAGTGAGAACTATGAATAATAGAAGATTCTGCATGACGAAATGTTTAAATGTGGAGGAGGCGAAAGTTGTGTACTTTGATTGAACAGTTTGGAGATCTGTTCTCTCTGTCTACCCCGCAAGGAACATGACATGTGATATGTATGTATGTACGGATATTTGAGACAAGCTCATACCATTTCACTGTTACTATATATTGTATTTAAAACTATTTATCCCATGACTTCAAAAAGCCCATACACTTTTTAATCTCGGCGTCACATCTTCCCGTGCCAGTGATCGTCGAGTGGACCACATCCAAGTCCCGCGATGGGTGATGCATTCGGTTGCCATGATCAATTATAATTATTTTAGTTTTTGTCTTATAGATCGATTACTGGGCTCCCATCTCAGCCTCAACCCGGTGAATCAACTCGCTGAGTTCTGATATAGATTTAGTTACGGTTGTAGTGTAATCTGTGTATCTTAGATTGGAGATACTCGTACATAACAAAATATTTAAGATTATCTTTTTCTAACCACGCTGTTTTTACACCCGATGCCTTAGTTCTTTAGATGTTTTATAAGCGCAGTTTTATCATGCAAAGGATTTGATAGCACGCTATCAATATACCATGAAGACATTTTTCTTCATGGTATCTTAATAGCGTGCTATTTTCTTAGTAATAATCACGGTAATCTTCACTATTAGCTGCAACCCAGAACAACTATTTCCAAACCATTCACGCAGATTCTTGATTAACAGCTACCAATATGGCGTCTTCGTCTATCTGTTTTACTCGTACCTTTTATACTACTCGTATAGATTATTTTTGTGAATATTTAATCATTCACTCTTTCTACTTGGCCATACCATCTCAATAATACTTTCTTCATCTTAAACACTGCATCTTCTTTCAATCCGCGTTATATTCTAAATATCCCCATTCCTTACATACATACATTGTTTTTCCACACTTGCTACGCAATGCACTCATTGAGAGATAAGTAAAAAAAGAGAAACAAACTGAAAATAAATAAGAAAAATCCGTAAAATTTAAGTTCGCTATATAAATCTATTGTTAAAATTTAAGTAAGTGACACTGACATTTGGTGTTTAACGTATCAATCAACAATTCCCGGGACTAACCAACAGGTGGCGCCTCTAATAACAAATCCATACCATTCTCAGTTAGTACCCACTTTTAGAAGTTACGTGTCAAACTTTCATGACATTCCGACATTGTGTCATTGAGTTACAGTGGTTTTAGTGACGCTACTTTTGCTATTTTCAAAACAATGGAAAAAACCGAATTTCGTGTGTTGATAAAATATTGCTTTTTAATGGGCAAAAATACCGTTCAAACTCAGCGATGGCTTGTAAAGTGTTATCCGGGCTCTGCTCCGTCGAAAACAACCATTTGTCGGTGGTATGCTGATTTCAAACGCGGTCGTACAGACACACAAATGATGCTGAACGCTCTGGTCGTCCAAATGAGGCTGTTACACCAGAAAACATTAAAAAAACCTCAAAATCGTGATGGAATTTTTTTTTATTATTTATTATTACACATGACAAGAAATATACATAATTTGGAATCAAACTCTTCACACATCATCACTCCAGAAAGACCAAACTTGTTCATCCCATAATATACCGTACACAATGATAAGAATAAAAACAAAAACAAAAGTATAACCAAAATTGAACCCAAAATGAAACAAAAATAAAACCAAAAATCTTCATCCCATAATATACCGCACACAATCATAAGAATAAAAATTAACACAAATACAAAACAATAAGAAGAAACCCACACTCAGGAGCCCACACAAATCTTTTCCACACGTCATTTCCACACGTCATTCATCCTGAAAGCCCAAGTACTCAAAATCCTGTCGCAATAACAACCACGCTCCGATCGACTGTCTAAATGGTTTTCCTTCTTTTATCTTTATTGAATTCGGCACGCCATTGTACGTCATGGGAGCCAAATAAGCACATTGCCTTTGGGCAAAAGAGGTTTTAACTCTAGGGATGGTAAACATTTCATTAGTTGCCATGCGTGTCATGTGTCTCTGCTGAGTCTGCATCTTCCCTTCCTCTCGATGGTAGTGCCAGAGAATGGATTTGAGATGCAAATTGGCTATGTTCAGGACCCGATACTCTCTGAAAAGCTCCGCCGTGGGTTACCGGGCAGGAAGTTTATTAATTATTTTCACAATCAATTTTTGGGAAACCTGCAATATGTGCTTTTGGGTTAAGGTGCATCCCCCCCAAACTGATATACCGTAGGAAAGTGCTGACTGGCATAAGGCGAAGTATATATTTTTAAAAATATTTTTACTGAGCACATTTCGAATCATGCGGGAATATGTATCCTAGTTTTCTGATTTTTGTGCTCAAAGTGTTAATATGGACCTCCCAACGAAGAAACTGATCAACATAAACTCCGAGGTACTTTATACTATCAAAGTAGTTGCGTGAGATAGCTAACATCCTGAAGATATAATTTGGTAGTGTTTACACTATTTTGCATGAACATTTGGTCATGAAAAAGCTTTTTTCGAAATGGGTGCCGCGTTTGCTCACAATGGAACAGAAACGACAACGCATCGATGATTCAGAGCGCTGTTTGGCACTGTTGACGCGAAATAAACAGGAGTTTTTGCGACGGTATGTAACAATGGATGAAACTTGGATCCACCACTATACTCCGGAATCAAATCGGCAGTCAGCTGAGTGGAGAACAGCCGGTGAAAGTCGTCCTAAGCGACCAAAAACTCAACAGTCGGCCGGAATGGTTATGGCCTCCGTATTTTGGGATGCGCATGGTATAATATTCATTGATCACCTTGAAAAGGGAAAAACCATCAATAGCGAATATTACATAGCGTTATTGGAGCGTTTGAAGGCAGACATTGCAAAAAAAACGGCCCCCATATGAAGAAGAAAAAAGTTCTCTTTCATCAGGAAAATGCATCGTGTCACAAGTTGATGGTAACGATATCCATATTGCATGAGTTGATAATTTCTTATCTAACAATTAGTCTAAGGTATTACAATTAAAACCAAAATTAATGTATAGTTTCATTGTATGCCCCTTTTATTGTATCCAGCACAATTATGTGGATGTATTGCCATTTATCAACATTCTTGAAAATGTGGTTACTTTTGCGGACGACACGGTTCTTCTGTTCGAGGACAGAACATGGAATGATGTATTTTCAAAGGCAAACGAAGAATTACGTATAGTTACGGAATGGATGGACTCAACTTTATTGACTAAATTTCCAAAAAACTAAATACATCAATCACATTTAGCATCTCTACAAGAACTCAAGCACCTACAAATAAATACATAACACTGCACACTTGTTCACCTTTGACCGACTGTAGTTGTGTTTCTTTGGAAAGGGTTGATAGTATAAAGTATCTTGGAGTTTTCGTTGATCAGTTTCTTCGCTGAGAGGTCCATATTAACGCTTTGAACACAAAAATCAGAAAACTAGGATACATATTCCGTATGATTCGAAATGTGTTCAGTGAAATATTTTTAAAAGTATATACTTCGGCTTATGTCAGTCGACACTTTCTTACGGTGTATCAGTTTGGGTGGGATGCACCTTTAACACAAAAAACATATACTGCATGTTTTCCAAAAATTGATTGTGAAAATAATTAATAAACTTCCTGCCCGATATCCCACAGTGGAGCTTTTCAGGGAGTATCGGGTTCTGAACATAGCCAATTAACATTTCAAATCCATTCTCTGGCACTATCATGAGAGGAAGGGAAGATGCGGACTCAGCGGAGACACATGACACGTATGGCAACTGATCAAATGTTCACCATCCATCCCTAGAGTTAAAACATATTTTGCCCAAGGCAATATGCCTATTTAGTTTCCATGACATACAATATGGTGGCGAATTCAATAAAGCTAAAAGGAGGAAAACATTTTAGGCAGTCGATCGGAGCGTGATTGTTATTGCGACAGGAGTTTGAATACTTGGGCTTGCAAGAGGAATTACTTGTAGCAAAGGTTTGTGTGAGCTCTTGAGTGTGGTATTTTTTTTTTAATAATTATTGTATGTGCGGTATATTGTGGGATGAACGTTTTGGTCTGTTTGGAGTGATGAAGTGTGAGGGGTTTGATTCTCGTGATGTATACATATACTCGTATGTAATTGAATATCACTGTTTGTCAGGTTGATGAGAATCTGCAACGGGGTTTTATATAATCAAAAATCGGAAAGAAGTATCGATATATTTTTTCATGTTATATGTCCTCAGTGAGATACACGCAAAAGCTTAGTTTACTGGGTACACGACAAATGAAAGGCAACAAACCCAGATTCATTAAAATTGTGTGTCCAAATTAAATTACCTGTTGTTTTTTTCGCTAATTATGTTTATTTCTTGTCATGTGTAAAATAAATAAAAAAAATAAAATATACTCGTAACTAGGCGACGGGGGTCATATAGGATATGTGATATTTTTGTCTATTTTTTTTAACTTTGTCAAATGCAGTAAATTTTTCTTATAATAAATATTATATATATCTTTATAATTAAAATCTCATATTTTCTGTACTCTCGACTAATTTGAAATATAGACGTGGAACAGAATTCGAGAAACAGACTGTTTCTCTAAAGATACGGATAAAATATTAGGTCATTGGACTTGGACTAATAAACAGTCCGCCTCTGCACCGGGAGTAATGCATCTCCATCGCTTGGACTTCATTCACAGATGTTAACAGTATTCCTGTTGCAACAAGGAGGTATTTATTTTTCAGTCTGAAGTCGTTATTAGTAGCGTTCCTTTTACACATAATTACTTTTCGTTTACGACTCAAGCTATAGTATACTTTCGACTCTTCTCGGCTTATCTTTGACGTTGTTAGCGTTTTATTTTTTATCGCCGGTACTCAAGACATTATATATGATAAAGGTATTCTAGCTAGTTACGTATATCTATCCATCCCTCTCTTGTAAACGTTCGAGGTAAATACTTGATAAAACCAGCGATGGTTCGGTTTTCATGCTGGCGTTTTTATGATAATGAATTTAACATTTTAACAGGTTTTTTGACTTATATTGATGTGAGACCTTGAATTTTTTTGTTAATTTCAAGAAACCATTCGCTGTTGGAGTTGCATCCACAAAATAAATTGGCCTTGGGTGCGGTAAATGATTTTTATCCCTGATGTGATGGCAGTGTACTCGTGCAATAACTGTATTTGTGCCATAAAGTCTCACCTCAATAAAGCCCGTATATACTCGTATTTCACCTGCAAATCGGAATTATTTCATTCTCCCGCAGCAGAATTTACATACTACTTAGTTCAGCACAATGCGGTGTTTTTATACATCAAGAATCCAATACACTAAATATACTATTTAGTCAATTATTTATACATGGTTTCAGCTTTATCTTTGTAACAAAAAAAATAGTTATTGGATTAATTAATTAAATTAATCCAACCAGATACGTGTTTCTACCTCCTATCTCGAAGCTCTCTTGAGGCACCTGAAGAGAGGCTAGAAATAGGATATAGAAACACGTATCTGTCGGATTAGTGTAAATACTGGAGTAATATTTTTTCTCAAATCAGGTATGACGTGAGTTATATTTTATTTGCATATATTTTTCCAAAAATAATGGATTACAAAATACTCTTAATCGTCTGTTAATTTAAAAAAAACCCTTACGGAAAACAAAGATATATTACTTGTATATTTATTGGAAGAAGTACTGAGGGATCCAACCAACTGGATCCCCAGACTCCAAACCTTTGGTTGAAATTCAGACAAAGTTTACTTAGGGCTACCAAGCTTCTGAAACAACCATCTGCCCTGGAGGACCTGGAAATATCTCAACAGGCTTCGAACAGGAATTGGGAGAACCAAATACAACATGTCAAATTGGGAAATGTTGTAACATATAATGGATTGACTCCCTGTATCTGCGATGAATGGTGCCGCTTATGCAACAAATGCCGCACTGCCCTTGTTCGGTATCTTGCACCGAAAATGACTTGATTCGTGGAACGCCCAGGGTGTATAGGTGTCTAGGTGGCATCATTCTAAGATAAGAAGATGAGACTATTACGAGTAATTAGAGCTTCGATTCAAGTTAATTTAATTTAATTAATTTATATTTTTAAATTCCACAATTAAATATACAAAGCACTCCCCTGCCTAACTAGGTGTAGTACGAGTATACCAACCCTAAATATTTGATGGAAAGATTTCTTTATTAGAGAATTGGAAATATTTATTGTATAAAGAATTGGAAATATTAAATTAAATATGTATATTATTATTCAATTGTATTATACATACTCGTATAATGAGACACGTGGGATATGGCCGCTCTCTGCTCACGAGTGTACGAGTATTTATTGTCTCTAACTAATTGTATATAAATTAGTCGGTTTACATCGCACGCTTCACATTATAAGCGTGCAGTGCACCGTCCAATACTGGCAACACGTGCACACGTGTCCTTCCCGGTAAAAAGGGAGAAAAATGAATTTAATAAGTCATGCGTATCCGTAGCACGGAATACATAATTACAGAAGTGAAATAATAATTTGTACTAATACATACTAATATATTGTCCGGAAAGTCGTTTCGTATTTCTCGGATGTCGTTAACACAAAATCATCGCTAAACTTTATTCTGAACGTGCTAAATTTACAATTGAGTGATGAAAGGTAATCATTTATCGCATTTTTTCGACTATTATTTACCCAAATTAAGTAAATAAAGTTTTTTCGGTTCCTGATATTTTTTGACTACCTCAAAGGAAAAAATGCGACATAATCCAAAATAAATTATACCGTATAAAGCGATGAAGTAGTAACCGACCGTGTGTCAAATTAAGTTTGAAAAATCCGTAATGATGATAAGACACTCGAAAATATGTACGCTTAGGAAGGTCGATTACCACCGATGACGACCAAATCAAAGGTTTGATCGATAATAACCAGCGTTTTACAACACGAGATATTGTTGAGATACTGAAAATATTGAAAACCACCGTCCAATAGCATTTGGTGCAATTTTGCGTTTGAATTTAGCTTAAAATACGAAATTATTTTCCGGACAATCAATATCGTCGTGCAAACCGCAAACTATATTTTCTCAATTTCGAGCTAAACTGGGTTATTTATTCATTCGAATAGTACCCCTTAACATATCTGAATTTATGATGAAGGACATGTTGAAGAGTATTACCGGGAGACAACATTTTCTTCGGCCCAAGTAATCAATCCTTCGAATTAAGAACCACTGGAGTAGACAAGTAACTCATATTTCGCTATTTTACGTGATGGGAAAACCACCGCACGTGGACAGGCAACAACACTCGCACACGTCTAGCGCGTGCGAGTATTCTTTATCTCTTAAACCAGACTGGTTTCATTGTATTTTTTTGGTATCCCAAAAACCCCGTGAAAAATTAAATATCTGTGTACTATCTTACATACTCTAGAAAAAAACTCTTTACTGATGGAATCGTCAATTTCTGAAACAGAAAAATTAATATTTTATTATTTTTTTTATGGTGGTTATTAAAATTAACGAAAAGTCTTAAAACCTTCTCATGTCAATTCAAGGATGCAGTTTGCATTTCGCACGAATATACTCGTATATTTGTGTGACAGATGTTTATTAGGCACATTATAAGGAACGACAGGATGACGAATTCTGTTTTGGAAACGAACCAAATCAATTATACAATCTATGTATTTTCTGTTAATGTCACTTGAAATTTTGATATCTTAAAAAATAAGATAACAGTTTTATCGATACATTTACGATAACAGAGCTTCAATGCCTCTTTTCTTCTTCAAGATATAAATAATATGTTATATCGTGAATTTAAACATTATCAAACTTCGTAAACCATGCATAGTAATGTTATATTTTTTGTATCATTTATTGATTCTATATTTTAAAATAACTATAATATTATATATTTTAAAAAATATATTTTCTAATACAAAATTACAGCTTTGCTCTTCCTCTTCTGGATTACTTAGAAATTCTCATCGTTTGAGAAACTCGAAGAATACAATATCTTTCCTTAAAAAATATTCTTTTAATTTCCAAGGTTCTTCACTCATTTCACTTCAATTTTGGTGTAGTCCAAGATTAATAATTACCTTTCATGCCTAAATTAACAGCATTAACCGACAAAAATTATGTTATTTAATAAACGCAATTTGGTGTTACAAGATAGTTGAGCGTGCGATATATTTGAAATACTCGTATATTGGGGTATATATTAAGCCACAATAACTTATATGAACATATGTGAATTGCTGTATAATGATGACATGGTAGTGTTAGCAGAGAATGATGATGAAGATGTATTACAGAGTAAGATAGGTAAATTGCATGAGAGATGCGAAGAGAAATATCTGAGAATAAATATTGCGAAATCCAAAATCACAGTGATAGAAAAGAAAAATAAATGCGATATGGGTGAACAATGAAATATTCGAATAAGTGGAGGAATTCTGCTATTTGGGTAGTATTTTCTCACATGATGCAAGAGTTAAGAGGGATATCGAACGGCGTGTAGCTACAGAAAACAAAGTAAGAGGGGCACTAGAACATGTATACTCGAACCGGACGGTATCAAAATCTTCTTAGATCCACATTAGTATTTTAGTACCAACTTTGATGTATGGAAAATGACTGAGAGAAGCCGAATAAATGCTGTTGAAATGCGTGCACTGAGAAGAATACACGGGGTGACAATGTATGACAGAATACATAATGAAATAATTAGGTATGAATGTGTTGTTAAGGCTCTTTTGTTGAGTAAGATGAAAAGAGCACTCTGATGTGGTTTGGGCATGTAGAACGAAGGGATGAAGAAAATGAGTGGAAGACGTGGTAGAAGAAGACCAAGAAAAGTATTTTTAGATCCATTGAATGATATTTTGAAAAAATCTAAATCAGAAAAATTACAGGAGATGTATGAGAAGGTGTATGGATGTAGAAGAAGCGAAGGATGTGTGTCATAGAAAAGTATGGCGATCTGTCCATAGCCTGTCTGGACAGGAAAATGGCGTGACAGGAAAATTATGATATATAATTAAATTACAGTATACCTATGTGAAGTAGGCCTCAGCAATATATGTATGCCTTAAAGATAGTATATGAAAAATTAAGTATATAACAACGTAAAGTAAAATGAGGAATTATAAAACATGTGTGAGACCTGCAAAGACTATGATATGGAATGGAAGGAAAGCAGGGAAAACCTTTTTGCCAGACTACGTTCAAAGAACGAGCGAGACTCAGATTCTCCTATATACGAGTAGTTTCTCAAAGTTACCTCATAGGAAGCCAACCACCAGGCTGTCCCCCAAAGAAATGGGTAGATAGCTGGTAATCTACATCCCAGGAATAATGCAGAAAAATAAATAAAGAATCTACCCTGTAAGGAAAATAATTTGTCGTTTGTTCTACGAAAAAATAAAATATATTGTACGAGTATAATTGACTTTTTCATTTTGATTTATTCGTAGTTTGACTCACAGAATATTTCATTTACAATTTATAAATCAATATATTACAAAATGACGAGTTGTATTCACTTGGCAGTAAACGCGACCCTTTTTGCCAGAATTTCTAGTAATAGGGTAAATACGCAACGACTAGGGAAAAGTGAGTGTCCATTATTGATTGTGCGTGAATCGTGCAACCCCTGCATAATGCTCCCAAATGAAGAGTAATGATGCAAGAGTAGCCTTCTGAACACAAATCAATACAACAATCAAAATTTCTTGGAAAATATTATATATTGTATGGATGAAGATAAATCTTTTTTTTTTCTTCGCTTGATTTTTATTGTATTATTCTTCTCTTTATAGTTTTCTTTATAAAATGTTTAATAAATTGAAGTCTTTTGCAATATCGTATTTCACATTATTATGTTTTTCTTACGTATGTATAACTACATACTCACATACCACCACGCCGTTTCCTTGTCGGGGTGGGCAGAGAGGATAGAGCACCAGACTTTCCTATCTCGACACACATCCTTAGTCTCTTCCACATCCATACACCTTCTCATACAACTTGTACGATTTCTCTGACTTTCTACGTTTCCTTTTTTCAGAATATCATTCACTTGATCGAACCATACTTCCCTTGGTCTTCCTCGCATACGCCTTCCACTTATATTAGCACTATGTATCTGTTTTGTTTGTATTTCTTCATTCATTCTTTCCACATGCCCAAACTATCTCTACATGTATTTCTTCAACTTACCTAACACATCAGTCTTAAGTTTAAATTCATTCCGTATTATTTCATACATTGTTACTCCATGCACGCATTTCTACAGCATTTATTGTGCTCTTCTCAGTTTTTTTTCACGTCCATTTTTCACTTCCATACACCAATATACTATTGTTGACTATAATCTTAGCAGATTTTGATATTATTCAGTACCTATTATATAAACTGAAAGAAAAAAAATGTTAACAAAGATGTTAATTCTTTTCGTATTTTAATATTGAATTTTTCTTTCTGGCCGGATCCTTATTTACTCGGCTAAGAAAAAAAATCGAGTTTCGTATATAATACATGTTAATTATTTAGTATTGTACATAATTGAGTTTACTTATAAATTATATATCGATTTAATCTTAAACATAATACAAGAAACAATCAATATGTTGATGGTAAGCCTTTCTATTTTTTCGTCAGAAATGGTTTTGCGCGGAGCATATTTTTATTATATTTAGTTGGTGGAGATATGCGTTCTGCCATGTTAAGTGTCTTTGGAAAGGATGAAAAATATGTCAAAAAATAAATTAACTTCCCAGGAACATAAATTCGTACTTAAGACATGGTGATTTTTCAGCTAATTTTCAGTTGAATTATTATAATACATGGTCAAAAACACTAAACGGAACAATTCCGTCATATAATATGCCTCGGGCTTCACAATTTTATTAATTTCCGGACACACGCCGTCACATCGTATTTCTTGCTTGCTCTAGACATTGATTTGATTACTGATTCGATTTGGCTCCCTTCACATTTACACGTTTCCCCACTAATTTAAATCCCCTTTATTCGAGCTGACTAGAAAATGAAAATTATCTTCCTAATTGCAACGTAAAAAAATGTGACCACCTGTACATTTCAGTATGTTCCATTGTTTATAATTTTGGTTTTATTATTATCAATTTACAGAATATGATTAATCAATCTGTTTTAAATCATTTTAACTGGTCTCGGCATTGTTTAGTTTGAATGTATGTCTTTTTGTGCCACATCGACTTTGTTTCCTATTGTAACTCGCCGTTCAATTTCTCGTTCCACCTTTCCCTCGTCTGAGAATATTCTTCACAAATATAATAATTCTATAACTTGTTCTAAACTTTGATTGTTCACCCAAATTAACCCTTTTCTATTGCCACGGCTTGTTTTTTATTATACTATTAATCACCATCAAATTGTTAATAATTTAGCTACAACGCGTTAAGACACAGAATTAATATTTATTTAAGTAGACATTAATTCCCTCAGTTTTTTAAAAGCTGACAGATATATCTTTGGAAATCATTTGCATGGTTTGTTTTCTTTTGTTATGGTCAGTATATTCAATATCAAGTTTGGATATTCTTTAATGTAATTATATAAGCGTTTATATATTTCAAAACATTGAAAACGTTGAAAATTAAAGTACCTATGGTATATGATTCTTATTTGGAAATCGAGATCTTTGTATTATATTTTAACTGAGGAAGTTATGCATTAACTTGATTAGGAAGGCATGAAGTGCTTTAGGCACGACAGAACATTTCTTAAAATTTATTATGACTTTCGTTGAATAACAGTGGCTAGAAAAGCCACTGAACATAATAAAATATCTCTATTTTTTGTTTATAATCGTCTCAAATATTATGACTTATCCACGTCAGATTACAACCCATTTTTATTTATCAATTGATTAAATTATACCGTTATCCAGATGATTTTTTTATTCACAATAAATAGAAGAAATATCTTGAAAATCTTTTGTTTTTTCAAAATCATCGCAGGTGTCAGCATATCGAAACAATTTGGAAAGCTGTAAAAAATACAGAGATAAAGATTTTTTTGAAAACCAACATACAGTAGACTCTCGATTATCCAGGGTCGCATTAACCGAGTTGCGGATTTCTCAACTTTATTTAAAATTTTATAAAAATCGTATTTTTTACTATCCTGTTTAATGCGATCCCGGATAATCGAGAGTCTACGGAAGTTATCCAACTTCCATTTAACAACTCTAGAGAGAAAGAACACGGATGAATGAGCTTGAGTTTTTAAAGAATGTTGGATGTAGAATAAAAATCGAATCATACAAAAAGTGATTAACAGTCTGCTACTATTAACAGTCTGCTACTATTAATAGTCTGCTACTATTGATAGTCTGCTTCTATTTTTAAATACCAATCCCACATAACAGTCTATTACTATTTTTGAAAACTCTAATTTTATTTGTTAATTTCATATTTTATAGGAATTTATCCTATTTGATACATCTTAGTATCCTATTTAATACATTATTAGTAGCAAGTTGGAATGTGGAGCATTGGTTTTGAACCCGCGGGAGATTCGTTACTCTCAAATGGTGGAGAGAAAATACAAAAGAAATTTTTGAGATTCCTCTACTTACGGGAGCGCGGTTTCTGCCCGTGGCTTTTTTCTACAAGATTCCTTCTTGGTATGTTAGTATACTACCTTCTTAGCGTGAGGAGGGATGTGAGAGTCTCTAATCCTACTATGTTGGAAAAGATAAAGTTTTATGTTCCTGACAATTATTCGAGGTACAGAAATATTGACCTATTTAAACCGCCAATAAGTAGAGCTTACCTGCCATGTGCTCCCCACTGTATCACGGTCTGTCTCTTTTAAATAAAACCGCGGATATTGACATCTTCAACATTTCTGATAATGTTTTTAAAGAAAGCACTATGAGCTTTCTTAGTAATGGAAGTTAGTTGTTTCTACCGAACTAATAACTATTTACTTTATATTTTTGCTGCTATATATAATGTGTGTTAAAGCTTTTTATGCAAATAGTATTATTTCTTCTTATTGTACTTAACTTCTTCTTTCAAGCTTTGTATGTTATTGTGTGTAACCTGTATATGTAAGCTTTACGAAAAATAAAATAAACAAATACTATCTCATAGTATTTTTACATCGTGCTTAGTGGGCTTTAGTGTTTACCATAAACGGCGCTTGCAGATTAACTTTTACTGAACCTTGTCTCAAATTATACTGTCAGTTTAAGTTCCGTTTGCTCTAATGGTATGATTTTTACGCGCTACATAAAATTATACTAGGATGTATGTAATAGTATTAACATAAATTTTGACTAATATTTTTAATTCACACTTCTGTAATTTTGATACATAAGCTGAATATACTATATTAATAAATATCTCTGAAATAAAACATAAATTTTCATAACAACACTTTTTTAAGTAAATAATAATTTTATATTGATATTACTTCTTCGTTATATCTCAATGAATAAAAATATATTTATAAAAAGATGCTCAATACTCTCGATCTCAAAAGTTTAATAATAAACCACTTTTGTCAATGTATTTAAAAAATATCTTCTAGACCTCGACAACGAATGTTTGACAAAGTTTCGAAGTGTGTTATTTATTGCATAACTAAAAAATACGGCTAAAAACTTTTTTCAAGGGTTGTCTAGTAAAACGATATTTAAGCTGTATAACGCTGTGATAAAACTATTATTTTTTTTGTGCATGTTAGTGAAGCTTGGTCCCTTACAAAGAAATAGGAAAATTTGGAAGCAAAATGTTGCGCATGATCCTTGGAAATTTAAAACTTGAGGGTTTCTTTTTACAATGTTTGTAGTTTAATTATTATTATTAACTTACAGAATTTGATTTATCAATCTGTTATGAATCATTTTAGCAGATTTTGACATAGTTTAGTTTGAATATATCTTTAAGTGCCCCATTGCCATTGCCTTTGTTTAGTATTCTTAGTCTTGAGAGCCGAATCTAGTGACGATGTGGAATACGTGGTGACTGAGTAAGGCAGGGTATGTCGCAAGACAGGACAACAAGAGCGCCCGCATAAAAGCAACAGTTTCCCGGAATAATGTCGCTGCGGGTTGCAGAAACTATTAGGAGTTTTCAGGAATGCCTGGAGAAAAGTTGTCAGATCGACCTTGTACTTCCATAGCTTGTATCGTCAACAGGGTGAGTGATTGTGTGGTGTTATTTTAGTTTGAAACTCAATTAATTAGCAAAAGATATGTAGGTCGATAGAAATGTGTGGAGAACTATCTTCTTAGCATACTCTAAAAGGGACATCTCGTAATGGCATGTATTGTATTGTATTACACTTTCAATTGTATACAGTACAATCTGGTGGGCTTATTGCCGTGTGGTAAAATCTATCAAAAGATATGTAGGTCGATAGAAATGTGTGGAGAACTATCTTCTTAGCATACTCTAAAAGGGACATCTCGTAATGGCATGTATTGTATTGTATTACACTTTCAATTGTATACAGTACAATCTGGTGGGCTTATTGCCGTGTGGTAAAATCTATCAAAAAATGGTTTAAGGCTTTAAGTGTAAACCAGACTGGATTTTTTTTAAATATCAGAATTCTAACGAAAATCGAACTCGCAATTCCCGGTTTGGAGTTGCGGATTCGATTCCAAGATATTTATATGGTCCAGTACCCAAGACATGTATCATATATGGTCACCAGCCAGCAATATTGAGATTTAAATCCATGAATAGTTTCAAGAAAAGAGCCCAAGAACTGACGATTCCTCCGGATTAAGGACGTTTTCTGAAGAGGGTAGAAAAAAACGCCTTACGAATCGATGGAGCTCTAAAAAAACATGGCACCAGGAGACCACTTGCCTTTGCCTACTTGGAGAGCACTGACTATAGTCCGAATAGGGGTGGCTACATGGCAAGGTGGACATTTTCTTGAACTTAAGTAGGATTGAATGTGATTGTGGAGATACACAGATATCATAACACATACTAGTTTGCCCGAACACCGGGACTACATGCTCTATGCAGGGCCTGATTGACGCGAATGATAGGGCGATCTCTGTTACCTCCTGGAAACACATGGCATGATTGATGGTCCAGATACGGACATGAAATAGCAAATAACATAATTTATAAAATCAGAATGTTCTTGTATTTTTAATGTTAAACAATTCCTTAACGGTTCCAGGATTTGATTTTAATACTTAAAATAAATTGAGATAAATTACACATTACACGATTCGCAAAAACGTGGCGTGTAAATTACCAGTATAATCAGAACGGTGATATTTTATTTGTCATTGATATCCATTACTACCATACACGTAGCAACATACTTTGTCATTGATATCCATTACTACCATACACGTAACAACATACTTTTTTTTACAAAGGGGATATTTTAATTTTAGTCACGTTTTCTAGAAAGTTCATTTCCGAGTTATACTCGAGAAATATAATATGATGTTCAGATTACGGATAAATGCCGTGCTATTGGTACTGTTACATCGCTACTGCACACGAGCCCTCCTGCCGCCGCTCTCTTAGAGGAAATCAAAGATCTTGTGACCAGCTACAGCGGCGGCAGGTGGTAGGTGTTTTCTGACAATTCGACGTATATTTGTGATAAAAACCTAAACTACTAAACTTGTTTTATTAATTAGAAATATATTAAGAACATAAATCTATCCAGTTTGTGTATAAATATCAAGTCATATAAATAAGTAATGAATTTTTCCTGTATTGTTCTTTTCGCATTAATGTCAAATTGGTATGGTGAGGTTGTGGGCCTATACTAGGGACGCCCAGTGTCGTGTGATCAACTGTGTGTATTGTCATTTTTTTAATATTTCTGTTATCATTTTGACTCGTATACTTACTTATGTATTACTTTGAATATTTTGTTAGTGTGTCGTTTTATTTTGTAAGATACATTCATTGTACCTTCCATAAAAAATGTATAATAAATAAAGTAGGTCATAGTTGAATTTCGTTTAAAAAAAAAAGAATCACCCTAGCCCATATAAATAAAGCATTTGGATGTTTCCTCAAGTATTTAACTTCAGAACAGGTAAAATGTGGATTGGGTTCTTTTTGTCTTATATTTATCCAATTAAGGTTGGATTAGACTAATACAGGAGATCAACATTTGATGTATGACAGAAAAGAAGAAACGGAATGAAGTGATTTGGGATGAATGTGAACTTAATATTGATTTACAATATTAAGTAGGATAGAGGGAGCACTCTGAGAGGTTTGGGCATGTAGAATGAAAAATAATAACAAAATAAATACATATGTGGTGCAAATGTCAGTGGAAAAAGAAGACCAAGGAAAGTATGGACGCATCAAGTGATTGATGTTTTGAAAGAAGGCAATGGTAAAAGTAAGAGAATTTGTAGAAGCTGTATGAGATGGTGTATAGAGGTGTAGATGCGAAATATATGTGTCACACACAATAGGAAAGTATTTTATTTCATAATGTGGAAAGTTTTAGTCATTCAAATCGATATGTTGTATTTAAAGTCTGTAATAAATAATAAACTTTTGTATACCCCATACCAGTGGCGGCCGGTGGACCAAATAATTGGGGGTTCACCAGAGTAGGTATCCAAATACCAAATAATATAAAGAAAAAAAAAATTACATACCTATTTATAGAGAAGTTCTATTCTCCGCTCTTTTTGTTTAGCGAAGACCTCAATGACCCTTTTGTTGAAATCAGGTATAGACTGAATTAGCTCTTTTTCGATGCTTAATATTGATAAAGCATTCAGTCTGTCCTGGCTCATTGTATTTCTCAAAAATGATTTTATCCTTTTTAACGTAGAGAAACACCTTTCACTCTCAACAGAAGTCATTGGAATAGTGCATACGAGTTTAATTAACTTTACAGTCTGAGAAAAATCTTCTAGTAAACCAGTATTATAAAAAAGTTGTAAAATAGACAAAGCGCCATCACCATTGGCAAAATCATCGCGAGCATAAATTGCACTGAGTTCACCTTTTAATTGAACTTTATTTAAAAAATCGTATGTTTTTACCGTCAAAACAAAATCATGTTCGGGAAATTTTGACCTATACTCAGTAAATTTTTCGCAATAGAGTAATTTTGCGGCAGTTAAGTGATTGCTGAATGCAAAACGTTGTTTCATTTCACACAAAATTGTATCGCAGACTTCTTTACAAATAACTGACTTTGAGGTTTTTATTCGTTTAGTCGGTGGTTCAAAAAAATTATCCGTGGAGTTCCGCACATTTTGAACACATTTTTCAAACTCACTGATATTGTTACGAATCATAACGGGATCTAAATTCTTAAATTGCAATTATTTAAATAAAATATCACAGTGTGGCATAATTTTTTGGAAAAAACTCAACCAATAAAGAAATGTTTCATCTGTAAGATAGCGCAAAAGCATATCTGCTTGATTAATTGTCTGGTTATCATTATCGGATGCCAAAATGGTTTCCATACACTCAATTAGAGATTCGCGATTCGTGCTAATAGTTTTAACTGTTCTGATGTTAAAATTCCACCTCGTTTGCGGAACTGATGGAATTTTGCGTTTTACTATTTCACTTAAAATGTCTGTACGTTTAGATGAACGCGAAAAAAACTTTGGAAATGTTTGTAAGTTCGAGAAAAACATCTTTACTTCTCTATTTTGAGACACACTTTTTTCGACTATTAAATTTAGTTGATGAGCGTAACAGTGAACATAATGCGCATAAGGAAACATATTTTGAATTTTTGTCCGAACTCCTCCAATTTGACCGCTCATTACTGCAGCACCATCGTAACATTGAGCGATTAATTGCGTCTTAGATATATTTAAATACTCAAGTTCTTGAAATAGAGAATCGGATAATCCCACAGCGCAATGGGATTTTGGCGTTAAATACTTCCAAAATCGTTCGTGAATTTTGCCATTCCATTCATATCGAATGACCATAACCATTTGCATAACTGTCGATACATCAGTTGTTTCATCCGCTTGGATTGCTACAAAATCGCATTTCGAAATTTGTAATTTTATTTCTTCGTAATAAACTTCCAAAATTGCATCCAATATGTCGTTTTGTATTGTCTTTGAAGTGCCCTTGAATAAAGAGTCGGATTCCATGTGTTGCTTCATCGATATGTCAAGTTCAGCCACAAAGTCAATTAAACCACGATATATTCCTGGATTTAAGGAATCACTACTCTCATCATGGCCACGCATAGCTAGTTCAAACACACCGCAAAACTTCACACAATCGATTAGTTTGGACAGAATGTATCGGTTTTTGTTAACGAGCTCGGTATGATATTTAATATGTGAACGATAGCCTGAATCCAATTGCATTCGGATATCAACTTTTCCTAACACATTTAGGCTTAAAACGTTTTTAAGATGAATTTGGCATGAATTATGTTTTTTGATCTTTTCTGAAAGGTGAGTTAAATCGTTAATGCCGCCAATTGTCCAAGCTGAATCAACATCATAAATAAGACACGGAAAACAAAATAAACTATTGAGTTTTTCACATCCACAGAGCCATGAAGCTTTATTATACATCCTCTTGTTAAAGGAACGAATAAATTTTTTAGCACCAGATTTACACTCTTGTTTTATCACAAGTTCGGGTCTAGGAGGGCCGTTTTTTTTTTATTGTCACTTTGTTTTCAAAGCTTGACTTATTTTTTTAAATATTTTCCACAGTTATAATATTCATGTTTATTAATTTACGCAAACAAACACAATAAATAATCCAAATTGTTACGTTTATCTTGCAAATGGCTCGTAATATTATATAGATAGGTAGAGAAAAGTTGTGCGCGACGAAACTGCAAAAATGTAATAAAACACAACTCATGTTATACTTAAAGTAAAGAAAGAAAGTCGCTACCTAATTAAGCAAAAACGTTTGTTAATTTGGAGACATATACTCGCAAAGACATATGTACTAAAAAGACGCCCCAGTTTAAACGCTAGGAACAAATCATCCCTTCTATGCGGGACCCATATTTAAAAAAAAACTTTAAATTGATGTATTGTATTATTATCCCAGCCTACTACCATATCGCGTCATTCGGGTGTTTCCGAGATCACCCGATATTTACCGAAGTTGATACGTGCGTGCACGAGAATGACTTGAAATTCCTATTCAAATATAGCTGTCTCATCTTTACTGTTCTCTCCTAATTTCAAAGCAAAATACTGTGATTTTGGGACGGAATCAAATGCGCACGGACGAGTTCTTCGTGTAATATTACGCACACATGCTCGCAGATTGCGTCCAGATGCAAAACACATGTATACAACAAATAGCTCTAACAAATCCAGTTGCATATTGTGATGAGCCATGTCGACATAAATATATATTATTTTTCATAAATATTGTTATGATAATATACATTTTCGCTATACTTCTTTAGGTGTTTATTGTTATATAAATTCAGTAGTTCGACGCACGAGAGCACTTATGAGCCAGCCGCCACTGCCCCATACTATCATTCTTCTCTTTCGTATGGTGCCGGTGTGCCCTTCAATATATCGAAGGACGTGGCCACAAAACACAATTGCCTTCGACCCTAGTAGCTTCAGGTATAGAACCATTGGAGTTGGCACAGAACTCGAGGTTCGTCATTCCACGTGTTGGCAATACTTATGTACGTGAAAAGGTAATAACACTCAAACACGTACTCGTCGCGTGCGACTATTGATTCATTTTAAATTCAAAGAAATAATATCTATTTCTGATTGTCAGTAAAGATAGTGTAAACACTGTAAACTATATCTAATGTTCGTTTATTAAGCGTAGCGATCATTGATCACCGATCTCGTGGTAATGGCTTCCTCTTCCGAAATGCATTTAAATGACATTTGCGCCGTTAGCGGTTACACCACATTAAGGTACCTACTCAATAATGCTAGTATATTGGTTAACTGATTAAATACAGCGACCTATTTTAGTATAGATATTTGGATACATCTAATTTAAGCTGGAGTTAAATCCTAATATAAACTAGAGCTAAAACCGTGGAAAGCGTATAATGGTAATTTATAATAAGGTCTATAGTAATAATTGAAATGATTAATGGAATATAAACATATCATTATCATCAGATTTTCTGTATTGAATACTGGATGGGTCTTCTTTATTCGGTTGTGTTGTATTAAACTCTTGTTGTATACTGTAATATCTAGTGTGGTTATTGACACGTGAAAAATATCTTACTATCAGTAAAAAAAATGTTAAACAGGATTAAAGTGAAAACCAGAATGATAGACTTTTAAAGAAATGGGTAACAACGGAAATTGATCATGCATCCTCCGTATAGGAGGACAAATGTCTTGCCAACTAGGCCATGAAGGTTGGTTAATTTCTATTCTCTGGAAAAATGTCAGAACTGTAGATCTTTTCTTGGTCTTATGTTGTTACGTTCTTTCATGTATCTTGTAACATGATCTGCATACAACCATTTTTTATTTGAGTTACCATATCAGTAACTTTCAAGATGAACTGAACATATCTATTAGTCTTTTATGGTCATGTATATACGAGGCATATCCAGAAAGTAAGTGTACTGAATTTTTGTAGGTTACAATTTTTTTTTATTTAAACAAAAAAATTACGTGGTTACCGTAGTACATATGTAAGCTATTTTTCGACATAGTCGCCATTCCTCTCAATGCAGGTGGTGAAGCGGGGTATCAACTTTTTGATGCCTTCCTCGAAGTAGTTTCCCGCCAACCCCTCCGTCCACTTCTCCACCTCCTCCTTTACCTCCTCGTCGGCTGAAAACCTTTTTCGACCCATGTGCAGCTTCAGGGAGGTAAAGAGATAATAATCTGAAGGTGCTAGGTCAGTGGAATGCGCGGGATGGTTCAGGACATCCCATTTAAACGAGGCGAGCAGTTCCTTCGTGTGGCGTTGGCCGTGTGTGGTCTGGCATTGTCGTGCAGCAGGCAGACTCCCTTTGTCAGCATACCTCTCCTCTTGTTCTGAATCGCCCTCTGCAATTTTTTTAGGGTCTCACAGTATCTTGCAGAGTTGATTGTCTCCCCTTGAGGCATATATTCAATTAAAAGTATGCCTTGACAGTCCCAAAACACGGATGCCATGATTTTCTTGGCTGAAATTGTGGTTTTGAATTTTTTGGCGGAGGGTGAAGAGGTGTGACGTGGCCGTTTTTAAACTCGTGACACCACTTGTACACACTCGTACGATTCATAGCTTTATCACCATGTGCAGTTTTCACCTCATTATAAACCTCAACCGGAGGTTTTCCCTTCCAAACGAGATTACGGATGACGCCGCGTATTTCGCACTTGGCGGGAGATTGGATTGACATTTTTCACGAAACGTGTTGTCGCGTCGACACTTCTCAACGTACTGACCTCGAACCGATCTCGTTGCGGAGGGGAAAGGTCAGGCTACACGGAAGTGTAGCCAACATGTCGAAAATAAAATCCATCCGGTCGTGAGAGCCTCAGTACACTTACTTTCTGGATACGCATAGTATCATGATTCTTTCAATAGCTTTTTCCGATACTTGGATTCTTCAACTTTTGTAATATGTTGATAATTATTAATATTTTGCATTATATGCCTGAAAAACAACCATGCTTAAAAATGGGTAAGTATTTTTTAATATATACTCGTACACCGCTAAACTCGATTGCATATAAATACACAATGACCAAGACTTTCCCGCTGTCAAAGATTGTTCAGTAAATATCAAGATCAAATGGTTTGGATTACGGTGTCACTGGAAACCGTGAGCTCCTCATATCTGAGATCGACAACTAATCTACGACCTCCGTGGCCTGGTAGTAAAACACTTGTCTGCCGATCCGGAGGTTGCGGGTTCGATCCCCGCTGGAACCCAGATTTTTTTAAATAGGATTCCGGTCTGGCTAACACTTAGGGCCTATAAAAACATATTTCTAGTTGGTTGGAAGAGAATAAATAAACTCACCAGGTTAAAAAAAAAAATCTACGCCTAGATTGGTGTTTGTAGAAATACCTGTCAAAAGAAGGCCTCTTGATAGTCCCGTAATCAAATAACAGATAAATATCATTGGTGACTAATCAAGGCGGTATTCCGTAATCAAAGACGAGATATGCATTAGAATATCTTTGAACGTCACCGACTGGATAACTTCAGCAAAATAAAAATGATTATCTACGTACTTCTTTCAGTTAGTAATTATTTAATTAAGTGTTCTCAAATCATAATATTATCATATTTTATAAATGGAACAAAGTCCTATTTATAAAAAAACATATACGAAATAACCAATTAAAAAAACCAAATCACATAAAGTAATTCCAAGTCACTTTTTACACTAATTTTAATCTCCGCAAACTCTTATTTAACGGGAAAGGCAAAAATTGAATACTTAGCAACAGTGTGTGTGTATAAACTTTTATGTGCTGACTGTGATAATTTCTATATAGGAAAGACAGGAAGATCCTTTGAAAAGAGGTTTCGTGATCACAAATCCGCTAACAAATCCTCTAATTTATTCTGAAATGGCTAATCATTGTCACCGTGAAAACCATACTTTTTCTATCGATTATGCCAAATTCTTACATATCAGTAGTAACGGAAATAAATTGGACAAATTAAAGGTCCTAGAAATTTCTAAATCAGTACATAAAGGCGAACATCTGGTAAACACATATATCCCAAAAATATCTCCGCTGCTGGCCGAGATCGTCCCATGCCTCCCTCAGCCCTCAGCCCCCAACCCGAATGTCCCCAACTGTTAGAAGCGTGTATATCGGTACCAGTTCGAACATAATTCAGTCTTGTTTGTGCTCCCCTGAAGATGAGGTGAAAGCCTTGAAACCGGTAGGGTTATACTGTTATAAAAAGTGGAATAAACAGTGTTTGATAAAACAAATTACAAATATATTGTAATATTATTATAAAATAGAGTTTTTGTAAGTTATTCATTTATTGATTAGCGGTTGATTTCGACCAGTAATATATTATTTTACAAAATACAAATCATATTCAGAGTGCCAATGAACACACAAATACAAGATGATATAATAAAGTATATAAATATCAAAATACTAACATTATTTATACAATTTGCAGTCAGCAGACCAGAACTCAGAAGGCCTCTATTTTTATAAGGGATATGTTACATTTATAAACTGTAATGTTGATGGATATTTTCCAAATCACATTTTTATACTTGTTTTATCATTTCAATATCCCGATCTAATCAAAATTAATGAAATAGTGCATTCAAAACATTTCTGTGTAAGTAGTACATTTCAACTTATCGAAAGGTTATACTCGTATAATGAATAAGGTATTTGAAAATTGTATTAATTACAAAATAGAAATTTTCTCCGAGTATTGAAATTCCGTGGGTGTTTCGGCGAAAGTTTCTTGTTAATTGGGGAAGTTGATTTGTTTGCTAATTTGACGATATTTTGAAGGAAGTGGAAAGCTCCAGAATATTAAATTTACTTATTACTTATTCTGATTTTAGTCATCGAGGTAAATAAAGATTACGAAATGTTAAAATTAGATAATTATACAATTTTAGAGCTCTTAAAACATATTTATAGCTATAATTTTTCATAACAAGACAGTTATAAAAAAAATTTATTCGTTTTTTTTTCCAAACGACTACTAATTTTTAATGTAAGATTATATACCTGCCTGTGCAAAAATGTAATAAACAAATAATATAAAATGGCGATCTAAATTAATTAACCAATTAACATAAGAAGTAAGAATTTAGGCACTCATAAAACAAACATAATGTTAGTTAACCCCTTTCCGAAATTTCCGTTTCTGATGTTAAAATTGCCCCATTTTCAAAAATGTAAATCTCACACCCTAGAATTGGTTTCCTAGTGAAGCTAAAGTTTCCCTTAAGACCCATGATTTGCCCATTTTCACTTTCTTTCTAAGGAGGTGCCACACAGTGGTTTGAAATTGAAGAGTAAATGGAATATGTATTATTGATTCTATATTATTATATTGTCTTATAGTTGTCCGATTCTCAGATGGAGGGTTAAGTTGTTCAGCCAGGTCTTCGAACCGTTAGTCAGTTTATATATTATAGTTTCTCCAATCTATTAGGAGAAGCATATATTTTAATTTTATATGACTCCATGACGTGATCCGTTGTTTAGATCTCTTCACAGTTCTATAACGGAGTCAGCGTGGAATGCCGCAAACCTCACTGCTTCTTACTAAGCCTTCGCTGTAAAAATGTTTTTTGGAAGTTCTGATGTAAGATTATCTATGTTAAATTGACAATCCCCTGGACCTATAACTCGTTTCATTTCCGCAGTAATATTTCGGATTATATTATTATATTTTTCTATGATAGTTCAGATAGAATCAAGTGGACACCCCAATATACTCTAATATGCATACATCCAGATTGTGCGAATGATCATCATTTTAAGGCGTAATTTATTTTGTATCTTTAATGAATGCGCCGCAGCTTAAAACGCTTTATATTTATCTGATTTACAATAGCTTTTTAATGTTTTTAAATTTTTTTAAATCTGTAAAAACTGTATTCTAGCAACCAGTTGCACTCATATTTATTCACATTTTTAAGTATGTAGCGATCATAATAAATACCTTTTATGGAAGAACGACTATTTTTTTAAAGATAGTTTGAATATTTTTATATCGTCTGGTCTTAAATTTTGACCCACTGTGTATCAGCTTCAAGCCGCTCGCACAATCGGATCTCTTATCAAAATGTTTTCTCGTTCTTATCGTCCTTAATAAATAACCGAACGCTGCGCGAATCGAGTCTTCCGAGCAGGATCTTTAAAAGGCTTTGAGTCGCATCTGTGTACCCGGAAATTTCCCATACAAACTTCTTTAGAAAGTTGTCAAATGATTTATAATTCATTTATGAATGGACGCCAGTGACATAGCAAACAATTAGGAAAATATTATGTCCTATGTTTTTGTTCAATTTCAAAATGGAAATTAAATATTCACAAATTTACTAATTAAAATTTAACGTTTCGTTGTAATGCCTGAATAGAGAAAAATTAAATCAATTTGGATACATTTTTTATTTATTTATTCGTTTGTTTACCATAAAGGTTCGAATCCTTTAAAATATTGAAAAGAAGGTTTCAGTCTGGTATTATTTTAAGGCCTTTTCAATAGTTCTCAAGTTGGTTGGAAGCGTTTGCCATATAACAAAAACCGTATCTACCATTAGGTAGTTAAAATATTGATTAAAACCAATTAACTTAAGTTGATAATCATGTACACAATTCTTTACAACCATCGAAACGTGGAAAAATTGTTTTTATTTATTTATTTAACACTTTTGTTGCAAATACAATCTGGCGGGATTATTGCCAGGTGGCAATCTCTTCCAACAAACCAGCCAAAATTAAATGAAGCAAGTTACATGGTCGCATAAATAATTCAAATGACTATCCATCCCCACGAAATCCATGAACACATATATGAGCATATGCCCACAAAGACGGACAATCACCCGAACATTTCTTTTCATATAAAGTGAGATATCATCAATCAAAGGAAAAGGAAGGGATGGTGGAGAGGAAAGGAAAAAAAATTAAGAATGAAACACGTTATATTACTGACTAGAAATTAAGAGTTTTTTCAGTCGCTTCTTAAAGCATGTCAAGGATAGAGCGAGCCTAACATTGGTATGTAACTGATTCCAGAGTCTCACTGCATGGACAGTAAAGGACGACGTAAAGAAAGAGGAGCGGTGAACTGGAAAGGCCAATAAACAATCTCTGTTTGAGCGTAGCGCTAATCCATAATTGTAAAGACGCTGAAAATTTTCGGCGACATAAGAGGGGGTGGCAGGACAGTTAAGGATATTATACAATAGATACAGTATGTGAATTTGGCGTTTATTTCTAACATTCAACTAGTTCAATGCCTTCTGGTATGAAGTTATATGATCGAACTTTCGTAGGTTGAAAATAAACTGCATTCGTCATCCTCGACCGACTCACGACCACTTCTGAAGAATTCTTGAATTGAAAAGAATTCCAATCGGGTGACTGACAGCGCCACACGGTGGCCGGTCCTAAAACTTTTTGATCAAGGTAGTATTTCGTATTTTGGTTAATCAGTAAATACTTTTATACCAACTTTGATGTATGGGAGTTGAACGTGAACGTCGAAAAATACTGAAAGCAACCAAATAAATTGTGTAGAAATCCGTGCACTAAGAAGAAAACATGGGGTGACAATGTGTGATAGTATAAGTATACGGGCTGAATTGGTTAGGGATGAATGTGAACTTAAGTACTAAGTAAGATGAAGACGAGCAGTCCGAGATGGTTTTGGCATGTAGAAAGAATGAATGAAGAAAAACCAAAAAACACATACAGTACAAATGTAAGTGGGCAGCGTGCTAGAGAAGACCAAGAAAAGTGTGGTTCGATCAAGTGAATGAAATTTTGGAAAAAATAGAAAGCATATGGATGTTGAAGAGGCGATAGATGTGTTACGATATGAGATTGTGCCGTTCTTTGTCTACCCCGACAGGGAAATGACGTAATGGTATGTATGTTTAATATACGGGACAATTATTAGCGCAATCGTGAATTGAGATTGTTTTCGGTGCCGTATTCACGAATCAGCTTATTTAGAGCGTCACCACTCGCACCCGGAATGACCTTGCTGAATGATTTTTTTATACTAAATTATGGATTTTTTGTAGAAACATGTTCTTGTATTGACATACTTACTATATATAATATATTTAGGCGAAATGAGAGATTTTGGTATTTATAGCACGGTGTAGGTGTAGGTTGTTTTATATAAAACTGATATCAGTTGGAAGATACCAGAGACGAAACTGTTATAGGGTGTGACCAATGTTTCTAATATAGTTAATGGTAGTTAGAAGTTATACGTTATCTAGTACTTTACAGGCATCTTTCCACTTCTTGAGATAACTTTGACTGGTGTTAATTTTGTGAATTCTCATTTTAACTCTTTCGTAACTTCATTATTATTGGATTTTATGAAACAACCCAACTATGTTGTTTCATAAGGCTTTATTATTTATTATCTTCCATATCTCGGATGGACACATTGAGGATTGAGCTCCATAGTATTTTTTTCGACATAAACTGAGCCACTTCAAATGAAAGCACGAGTATTATTACTGTTGTTATTTAGACTTTTATTATTATAATATATTATACATATTTTCATTTAATTAAAAAAATGTTAAAACTTACATGTAAACATCCAAAATGTTAAAACTTACATGTAAGCATCCAAAATTCCCAACGATAATATCCAAATGATTTAATATACGGCTATTTAACAGGTACTTTAATCCACGACAGCATCGTTCTATGAATAATACCTATTTGTTATGTTATCGTACTTTATTGAGTCATCGTCAAATATTCAGAGGTGAACAGAATACTAATCGCACTCCTGGCAGGAGCAGGAGCCCGAGGCCGAACCCGACCCATCTCGGGGCGAGAGGACCGGACCTGGCCAAATATGTTACGAGACAAACAATAAAAATATTACACTAATCGAGGGTTTCTCTGACTTGCTTTGAAATCAAAATGAAATTATTTTAATTAATTTTACATTCATTTGTATGGTGCCCCCCCCCCCCCCCCCAACACACCAATTTAACGATATGGATATATTAAAGAGCATGACCATGATAGAATATTGTACAGTAATCTAGCCTTCAGCTTTAGAACCACTGGAATAGGTCCGGAACTCGCAGTTTATCGTCGCACGTATTGGAAATACACGTGAAAGAGGTAACAATATTCGCACATATCCAGCGCCCGAGTATTAGACAAACTAATTGACCATACTAGAAGCCTTTTTTATATATTTTTTTGGGTACCATCGGGAATTGAACCCGAAACCTCGCTCGACAGCGAGTGTCAAAATCTACTCTACACATAATTGAATAAAAAATACTTAATTTTTTATTGTGTTTCTGTTAAAACTTATTATGGGACTGATATTATTTATTGTTTCTAAAGGCATAAATCAGAAAATATACAACGATAACATTTCATTTACATACGAAATAGTTAATCATAATTTACTCGAAACCGAAAAAGTCGTCCAGAGCAGGTTTGCATGTTGACAACTCATATTTATCTGAATTAAATTGAACTTGTCAATTTTACGACTATTAGCTGATTTTCAATAAATAAAATTATCTAATCGGTTAACTTAAATGTATTTCTCTTAAAATATCGATTGTACTATATATAAAAAATAAAATACGAGTATTTTTGAAATCAAGACAAAAATCACCCATTCGTTTTAATGACGAAATTAAACCTTAAAAATCTTTCCGATTGGTAGTATCTAAATATGCCTGCCAATAAGAGTGATCCTTGTCCTAAAATTTGCTAAAGTCTATTCCCAGATATGATTTTATTTAATTGTAAGATATATTATATTTAAACATGTCTGTCTCATTTGTTAAATCGAAGCGAAATAATTACATACATTGCAGTTAATCTTCAAAGTTTTAAAAGACCTATAAAAATACTTCTAACGTGTTTTCATTCTAATAATTACGTAACATCCAATCCTGTCGACATAATATAATCGGAAATGCTTTTGAAATCGTTTATTATCAGAAAAATGACATCTCAGCTTTAATGACGACATTGAATCTGAATATAGGCGACCGTGGCCCTTAGCGCCGTTAAAAGAAGCATTTCTTTTGATAGTCCACAGCACAAGAGCCCATAGGTCCACCCCCGGCGCGAGCCCCGCTCGTTAGCGCTTATGTGCCGACATTATCGGCCGTCTTTTAGGAATTTAATGAGCGACCGATTGCTGCTCCCGTAACGTCTCTATCTGTATTCCACATACAAAGTCAGCCAGGGACGACGGAGAAATTGTTATTATAGTCACACGCATATCTCGACACTTTAGTGTTGTATAAAAGGAATTTTACCTTTGGAAAGGTAACACATATTCTACATCCCTTCTTTTGCATAAATTGTGGAATACGTAATTATACATTGATTCAATATTTGAATGAGTTTTTAGAAAAAAACCTGTTTACATTTCTATTTTTTTTATTTTTACGTGAGGTTTAAAGATAATTTTCTTTTATTCCCATTTTTCTCGATCTCTCCAAAAAATAACTTTTTATATCGCCAGACACTCCTCAAGGTCTCTCTATCTCTAGCCCGGGAACCAGCCCCAATCGAATCTCATCAAAAGATTTTTGTTATTTTTAAGCCAAATTTTTAAGTCAAATGTGTTACTATCACATATATGAAGATCTACAAAGTCAAATGTGTTACTAGGTATCACATATATGAAGATCTACAACGTCAAATGTGTTACTATCACATATATGAAGATCTACAAAGTTAAACGTGTTACTATCACATATATGAAGATCTACAAAGTCAAATGTGTTACTATCACATATATGAAGATCTACAAAGGTTTCTTGTAATTCGTCTTACTTTGGTAAGTTTTCTACGTGTTTTTACCAAATACGTGTATGTTTATCTAAACATGTGTAGATGTGAGAAAGTATCCAATCTAATGGCCGCAGCTGCTATCTTCCTATCCTTACACACGACTTATTTTTTGTAATATTTTTAGTATGTCAATAATAGTGAGTTCGAATCCCGTGTTAGAGCACCCTTGAGGAGTCTGGTCTTTAAACGGCACTATATAAATTAGTTATTTTATTATTATTAGATTAAAATATATTACAACAAATAAAATAAGTTGGGTGTAAGGATATGAAGGTTGTGTCTGCGGCAAATACTCTCCAAAATTTGTAAATGTTGAGAAAAACATATTTGGTAAGAAACCATAGAAAATTTTCTAAGGGAAGATGAACTACGAGTATAATGAAACCTTTGTATTATAGAATTCCCGACATACGATCATCCTGTCGTGTAGCTTGTGACTAAGCATCATAACTCCCGTGGTAACCCTTGGCGGCTCCTGTCCATCCATCCTTGCACTCCACTCCGCCTTTCGAAGGGCAGCGATTAAGGGTAGTCCTGTTGCGTCTCTCACTTGGCCAGTCCAACTCATTAAGTCGTCCTTCTACGCTTTCAGTGGCCAGAAACCTCTTTAAACTGTTTCCTTGGATACAAGTAATGTGCCGTAGGCACATAGTCGACAATCTGTCTGTGATTCTCAGTTTTTCGAGAATGGAGGCATTATATTATTGTAGTGATACATTTAATATCAATGTTCTTCAAGAATGATAAGATTTTTTTTGTAATGCGTAATTAAGTAAATCTTCTATGATAATATGTATCGTTCAAACCTTTTTTTAAATGATGTGATAAAGTATGAAAATCGATCAATTATTGCTTTTAACTATATTGTTTGTTTTTTATAAACATTCCAGGCGACATTTCTCAGCTACTCGAAAATGTATAATACTTGCTATTATTTATACCTGACCTCAAATAAAATATTGAGTTATACATCCTTATATAAACTGGGCAAATCATAAATAACAAATAGTTGAAATACCACTTTGTTTCGCCTCCTGTAATGTATTCAGTTTCGAATTGACATGATTCACCGGAACGTCGTTACTTTCCAAGGTTTCGCACAAAATGTTCACCTCTAAATATAGTTGGTAGGATCTGTTAGAAACGTGGAGTTGTTGACCCTACCCTAACACCTCACCTCTGCGTGTGTCTATCTGCCGCGCTGCTTAGCATTCATCCCGTAGCCCGGTGCTCTGCTGCCCCCGCCCCGCCCCGGCCCAGCTCTCTTGTGCTACCGCTAAACGTGACTTGTCCATTGCTACTTTACACATCCTCTTCACTTCTTTGATGCTTTTATCTAGGTGAATTCACGATTGTCTCATTTGTTGGTTTAATACGGCGATCTATTGGAATTTGTGTCAGTATTTGAACTATAAATTTTCCACGACCCTCACAAGTATATTTTTTTATTATTATACTTAATGTTTCAAGCAAATAAAGTGACTAATTTAGAAGGCCGTTTTACATTAATGAATCTAAGAGCTGTATTCTAAATCAGATTTAATTCAAATTCTCCCCCGAATTACGACTGTATTTCATGTGTTATCTCAATAGATAACCGATTTATATTTATTGTTTATAGTTAAAGCATTAACATTGTGGAGGCTTAAAGACATTGTAATTTATTTTATCAAACACTGTTTATTCCAGTTTTTGTAACGGTATAACCCTACCGGTTTCAAGGCTTTCACCTCATCTTCAGGGGAGCACAAACAAGAAGTCTTGTTTGTGCTCCCCTGAAGATGAGGTAAAAGCCTTGAAACCGGTAGGGTTATACCGTTACAAAAAGTGGAATAAACAGTGTTTGATAAAACAAATTACAACGATTTATATGATATTTGAGTCGAATTGATAACGACGATTCGTAAAAAAGTGACATAATGAGTTTAAAATTCAGACAGTTATTTTATTATATCATATTGTGTGAAAAATCGTCAACAAAAAGAAATCATTATAATAAATAGTAGAATCACCATCAAATGTGATTTTTTCAAGATGTGGCAAATCTTTAGCGATATTTTGACTTTCAGGGATGTTAAATTATCATACCGCAGTTTTTACAGTAATTCTTCGTATTGCAAATAAAGAATGTATTGAATATTAATAATCATCGCAGGAAAATCACTTCTGACAGACCTGCAACACAAAGAATATAGTCAGATAGAACAAGAAGAGAAGGCGGTACTGGGTTGAACGTGTGGATAGGATGAGCAGAGACATAACCCTATATATAGCAAGCAGCACTCGAGATCCTCGCAGGACATCGCATGCCAGGAATGTTGCCTTAATTGTGAAGAGACAGCTGGTGCTCTTCCTCACAGGAATGATTTTCGCAACATAACAAATAAAAAATTTACATCAAGAGGCAGAAGAAAAAGAAGAAGCAATGGAAAATTATGCTATAAACTACGAATATTATACACATATGCAAATACGGGGAAGTTCCTAATCTAACGGCCACAGCTACCTTCCCATCCTTACACTCAGCTTGTTTTTTTTTATAATATGTTTAATCTATCGGGTTCGAATCCCGAATTAGAACGCCCTTGAGAAGAGTCAACTTTCTAAACAGCACGCTATATAAATTATCATCTTTCAAACTGTATAAAAATAATACATCTCATGTTCGAGCATTCTTTGATAGTTTTCTGAGTAAACCAAATTCCAAGATATAAAATAATCGCATAGTAATGTATGCCTTTTTGTACATTAAGTAAAAGGGATATGTGTGCAGTGGCAGTTCTTCAAAAGTATATCACAGTTAAGTACTCACTGGACTTTCCTTAAAGGCCTTGCGGCGATTCACCTCCGTTCCTAGAATGCCGTGTTTATATTCAATGTTTATAAAGTTTTATAAATTATTCATGGGAGAGGTGAGGTCGAACCGAATGTGTGAAGTCACCTTTGTTTGACGATACTTCTCCGAAAAGTGAAGGGAATTTTTGTTAGTGGTAATGCAACTTACACCTAATTGACCCAACAACGTGTTACCAAATCAAAGGTTTCATAATTCAAAGATTTAAAAATGTTAATCATAGTTTCGATTTAGAATTAAAATAAATTTTAAAAAAAACATATTTTTGTTTTTGTAACTGTTTACAAGCAATCGGTGTTAGTAAGAAACCTACTCAAATATTTTGGATTTAAACATCTAAAACAACAGTTTATCAATACTCTTCTAATCTAAAATAACATTTTATCTTCTCTCGCTTTGGAACTTTAAAATTGGTATCTTGTAAGGAAACAAGAAACAAAACGTATTAATAATTATTTATTAAATATTTGTGTTAACATGAATGCTGTAAAATTCGAGTTTTGAAGAAATATAATAAAAATCTCCAGGATAACCTAAGAACAGTGAAAGGCCTGTTTCAATTTCATTAAAAATCATTTAGTCAAAAAACTTATCAATGAATTTTCAGGGAAACAATTTACAAAATCATGGTTTGCACAGACTAATACGAAAAGACGGGATTTCAAATTACATAAACATGATATTTTTTTACAATATTTAATAAATATTAAAATGTTTGTAACTGTTGTATTTTTTTAATTGACCATTGGAATCAAAACTTCCATTTATTTAAATGCTTCCATAATTATTTAGGATAAAAAAATGCCTCGTTTAATTTACAGTATTTAGATCGATAGATAATTTTTAAAGTTTAATCAGTCGAAACTTGGAATTGTAAAAAACATGTTTTTTTCCTTTATTATATTAACTCTTATAACAGCATTTTATGATTTAATATAGTATGGTGGCATAAATCATCCTATTGTGGGTGGATTGGCTATTAGAAAATAGGTTTACAATTGTTTCGAGAGACAATTGCGCAATTAAAATATCTGTATTTATCAAAAAAAGACAAACTAATGACTGTTATAACTTAGTCATTAGTTTGTCTTTTTTTGATAAATACAGATATTTTGCTATTTGAACTTTTTTCCGATCCATTAGGTTATGACTTACAATATTTTTAATGATATGGTTATAAATTTTATGATAAATCGTTATGGTTAAAGATGAGTGATTGAAAGCGAGTAGACTCATTATTAAAAAGCTTATTTAATAATAATATAGACAAAGTAATTACATAGTTTTCCCATTTCCTGTACTGATAATTGTGGACTCTCTTAAGCATGTCAAGTGAGCAAGTCCGAGTACTCTGTACGGTATATGTTATACCGCCGCAACGACGCCAGCTTCTGTTGGGAGAACACAAGGGCCTCTATTCATTGATTGCATCTGCACATTCATAAGCGTTGAATTAAACACAATACTAGAACTGTGCCGAACGATTTCTTGTAGCTTCCTATTGGCCGACTAAGTGGAAATGCATTTAAAAATCTTCAATTTTTGTTGCATACGCAGATTATTATAATTTTAGAAAAATAAAGACAGTCGTTAAATTCACACAAGCTTTTTTAAAGTGAAATACATTTTTGTTATGAATATTAATTAATATTTTTATGAAAAATTTTACAATTATTTTTATATGAAAATGTTCATTTCGTTTTAAAATAAAACTTGAGAAACGAACGTCGTTTACTTGGAGACATCCTAAATACCCGAGTTAAATCTTTAAGTTTTCTAAAAATATGAAATAATATACGAGTATGGAATGGTACAAAAAACATTTTAATAATTCGAAATAATCAATATACTCGTATATATTATTATTATTTTGAAATTAATATATAAAATTAATTTATTAAAAATTATACTTATATTCGCTATCTTTCAATATTCAATTATTATCATCTCCTCATTCCACATCTGTTCAATGTTTCGACACCTACGCCTTAAGTTCAACAATCCTATTACCTAGATTCATCCTGAAGAACATTAAGCCTTTCCTCACACATTCTTCATGTGCCTGATTTATCTTTGTTTCACTCACCCACCAATATTTTTATCAAAAATGTTGTGCCAATAGAACCTTTACGATACCCATCCCTCAGACAATTTTGATTTGCCCCACCACCCCATTTGGGGTTTTCTATCCGGAGTTTAGGATTTCACACTCGAAAGTATTTATTCAATATGTTATTTTACTCTTCGTATGAGGTTTTTTTTATCTATTTATTAGTAACCAATGCTCATTCTTATAAGTACATTTATTTGAAAATGTACACTTTTTTGTTTTACTGTATAATTTACATAACTTTGTGAACTACAAAGTGTATCTATATTATTTGATGTACATTTTATAAGAAAGGAAATAGTAAGTACTCGTTTATATTGTCATTTTGTCTTTGCTTCTATGAAAATTTGTTTTTACGAGTATTTCATGCTAATATTAAAAATTGTACATAGAAACAAAAAATATTCAAAATTTAAAATAAAAAAAACCGTCCTGTAAAAATTTACTTCAGAGAAGTTTTTCAATTTGTTCGATATGCGTAATATTTAAATATTTGACTTTTCTTACAAAAATACAAGAAATATCAAATCAGACTTGCAATACTTTTCTTTATACAATACATATTTAAAATGCTATACTATGTATTCGATGAAAACCTAGCACAGTGTCTGATATCAGCAAGTATGTTAGTATTTGATATTAGCAAGTACAATGTAACATATTATAGTAATGTAGCTTCACGCTGAATTGATGACGTACCGTCTCAAGATGAAACCGTTACCAAAGCCAGGGTATCAATTAAGACTGCTCACGGAACCAGTATACTTTTTGCCTGTTTCCAAAAAAATATCGAAATATTTTAATATATTTTCTTATACTTTTATTTTAGTGTTTATCGCTTTTGATGAACGTGTTTAGAATCTTCATTATTTTTGGTCACGATCTTCAAATAATGGCTCAATATCTTTTGTAGTATTTTTTGGTACAGAATAATTGACTAGTTAAACAGGTCAACAGCCGCACTTTGGTCACGTGACTTCGCCACTAGAACGTTTTGCATTCCTCAGCCTGTTTGGAGTTGAATCTTGCGAATAATAATAATCTTAACAATATCAGCAAACTTAGATCGGTTTATTGATTTATGATATCCATAGTTTTCGTGTTAAACACTAATATACTCACCCCCTTGTATTGTACTATTGACGATATTTTATTCAGTAAGTAATTTTAATGAGACTTTATAATTTGATTTGCTCTTTTACAAATACAATTTGAATGAATATTTTGAAAAGGGACCCAACCACAACACATTTTTTGGTTTATTTGAAATATTGAAAAAACATAAATCAATTATGTACGTGCAAAAATATCAATCCAAAAAAATGAATATACCATGGTTGAATTCTGTTAAAAAATATGGCATATACCCCCATAGAAAGTAGCTGGATGTTTCCTTAATTATTGTATCTTAGAACATATACTACTATATATACGAGTATGTTAGGTTCTGTCCACCAACTCGCCAACTAGGTCTCGGAGGTCGTCAATGTATTTTATTTGCTTTATATCACTAAACAATTTTAAAAGACGTGAAATCTTCCATTTTATTACACTCTGGACGAACGACACACTCAAGTATTGATAACCTCGAGTCAAAAAGATAACTTCGGCGCTTAAAATATTTTCCCTTGAAATTTATCAATACGCTCTGAACATACATAATATAATATATATTATATATCGTCGTGCAAAGCGCAAACTAATTTCTCATTTACTATTTAAATAAGCTTATTAGACTTTTGACTACCACATACGGAAGTCTATTAATTCACATTTGTTTTCCATTTTTTGAAAAATAAAAGCTTTGTATAGAACTTATACGAGTATTCAAATTCATAAAATAATTACGGTATACATTACAAACAAAAATTAGCTTTTTTTATATATCAAAAATAAAAGAAATATTAATTTCAATACAAACGAGTATATTTTTGATAGTTTTTAAAATGTTCAGAAATCTTCAAAACTTTTAGCTGTTATGACGCGTCAACTGAGATAAAACTATTGTAGAATATGTAACAATAAATTAGTTTGTTATTCAACTTATTACATTTATCCCTGCGACGCGTGTTTTTGCCTCTTCAGGCGGAATGAGTATTTTATTATTAAATATTCTAATATGGATTTTCACAAAGTTAAAGCCGAACATTTGATAAAAAAATTAGATATTCCATTTTGTACGGCGATATGTACCATCGGTACATGTATGATTTATCATCTTGTACCAAATAATATTTTATTACTTTTGCGTCTACTTATGTACGAGTATATTGTCTCGAATAATTACTTATTATTTGGTATCGTGAGTTTTGCATACTGATTTACAGAAAACTTAGAATAACATATTCATCAGTATTTTTCTAAAACATCTAAAATTGTTAAAAAGAAAACAGTTTTAGAATTAAGATTGTAAACTTAAGAAGTTTAGAACAAGTATTTTAACATACATACCATCACGGTGGCCCCCATTGGGGTAGACAGAAAGGAGAGAACGTCTGACTTCCTATCGCGATACACATATTTCGCCTCTTCTACATACACCTTCTCATACAGCTCCTACAATTCATCTGGTGTTTTACATTTCCTTCTTCCAAAATATCATACATCGATGTGCATCGGAATATACCAATCGAGTGCATGTAAAACGCAAAATGCGATTTATTCTTTGTGCTGTACCGTGTTGGTTCAGCTTGCGTCTCACCAAGGTTGAAAATCCCATTCATCACCGCCACAGAGTGGCGGCAATGTTTGTTGGGTGTGAACTGTGTACTGGTTTGCGTATAGTCATATCCAAACCGCATAATTAAATATGTTATGATACATGGAGGAACAAAAAAAATATTGAGGAAGCGGTTACACTTCGTGGTATTTTGTAATAGGATTTTGTGGAGGAAGTATTATTTCGTAATACTTCCTCCAATATTACTTGATGGCTCTATCATACCATTACATAAAACTGTTAAAAACCTAGGAGTGCTAATAGATAACACTCTCATGGCGAGATCAAATAAATGAGGTAAGCCGAAGGATCTTCTTCAGCCTTCATTCCCTTAAAGTGTTGCGAAGATTCCTACCAAATAAAACCAAAATTTTACTCGTAGAATCTCTGCTCTTTCCGATTCTGGACTATGCGGACGTATGTTACTTGGATGTTACAGAGGAACAGCTGGACAAATTACAGCGTCTTCAAAATGTGTGTCTAAGATTCATTTTCAACCTACGACCATATAACTTCATACCAGAAGGCATAGAACTGGTTGAATGTTAGAAATAGATGCCAAATTTACATACTGTCTCTATTGTATAACATCCTTAACTGTCCCGCCGCACCCTCTTATCTCGTCGAAAATTTTCAGCGTCTTTCCAATCATGGATTAGCGCTACGCTCAAACAGACATTGTTTATTGGCCTTTCCAGTTCACCGCTCCTCTTTCTTTACGTCGTCCTTTACTGTTCATGCAGTGAGACTCTGGAATCAGTTACAAACCAATATAAGACTCGCTCCGTCCTTGGCATGATTTAAGAATCGACTGAAAAACTCTTAATTTCTAGTCAGTAAAATAACGTGTTTCATTCCTGATTTTTATTTTCCTTTCCTTTTGATTGATGATATCTCACTTTATATGAAAAATAATGTTCGTGTGATTGTCCGTCTTTGTGGGGTTCGTGGGCATGTGCTCACGTATGTGTCTATGGATTTTGTGGGGATGGATAGTCATTTGAATGATTTATGCGACCATGTAACTTGCTTCATTTACTTTTGTCTGGTTGGTTGGAAGAGATTGCCGCCTGGCAATAAGCCCGCCAGATTGTATTGCAATAAAAGTGTTAAATAAATAAAATATCTAAAAAATAATTAGCCGTTGATATGACACTGAATGTGAAAAAATGCTTACTGAAGGCTGCTAAATACGATAAACAATTCGCAGATATTTTCCAAATAAAATGTATACATTTTGCACGCTTTTATATTAATTTATTCCATTCACGGTCGATACCAACCTCTTTTTACGTATTATAATAAAACAATGCAATTGATATAACAAATACGTATGGAATATTGCACCGTGTCTAGTTGGCATATATGCTTTCATACAATTTTCTCTTCTTAAACTTATCATCGTCTCTCTCGTCAGGACAGTAGGATGAAATAAAAATAGAAGCAATAAATTAAAAATACCAAATGACACTTTGATTTAAAATAAACGTAATATTTATGTATTTTAATATTTTTTAAATGACTACGTTAATTAAAATTCAATTATGATTTAAAACAAAATTAGTTTTTTGATATTTATAAGATTAGGTCCGATTAAAAATAATTCAGGAATGCATCATTATCATCATCTCGCTTTGCCCCTATTGGAGAAGAGGTCTCCAATCTATTCTATCGTGACACACATATTTTAATTCTGCTTCATCTATACACCTCGTCATGCATACTCTGCTATTATAAAGGCTTTTCAATTTTCCCTCTTTCAGAATTGAATTCATTTTGTCGTGCCACACTTTTTAGGTCTTTTTAAATTTCTCGTACCTTCTATACTATTCGTATGGATTATTTGTGTAAATCTTTCGCCATTCGTTCTTTCTACGTGGCTGAACCATCTCAATACTTCTTTTTTTTCATCCTAAGCACTACATCTTCATTTAATCCGCATTCTTTCCTTACGTCCATATAATTAAATAGCACCGTCAACTTGTTCTCAAGGTGTCTAAACTTACAAGCGTGTATAATAAGTTTGCTTAAGTTTACCAATCATCAAGCACTTGACAAATAACAGAGCGATAGACTTAAAACTCTTTTGCTTAACATCAAAATGCATTTTAGAACGGTATTCTAGCAATGTATCGTAAGAGACAATTTGGAACGATATTCTAGCAATGTATCGTAAAAGACAATTTGGAACGATATTCTAGCAATGTATCGTAAGAGACAATTTGGAACGTTATTCTAGCAATGTATCGTAAGAGACAATTTGGAAAGTTATTCTAGCAATGTATCGTAAGAGACAATTTGACATTATAAATAGTTGTTCTTTTTTTAGTATTTTTGTCTCTCTTCGCCAATCACGAAGCCGACCTGATGAAACTTAAATTCTTTTTTACATTCTCCTTAAAATGGAGACACTCTGTTCCCTTTTAATTATTTTCCTTTTAGAGTACATAGATGAAACATTTGTCCCTGTTCCCAGCTTTCAGGCCATTTAAATTATTCCTGGACCATTACTCCCATGAGCGGTTCTCATTTGTTCTTACTTTGGAGGCTTTTCAATACCATTCATTATGACCACTTAGGCAATTGTGAGAAATATTTATTATTTCGGAAAACTAAAAAGTATAAATGTGTACTTTCATGGTAAGAATTGGTGCGAAACACAAACTGACATTTAATCGAAATTATAACGTGCTAATTAAACAAACATCCGGTTTTGAAGAAATGCGATTATTCTCTTCTGTAAAAAAAATCATCCTCAAAACCATAGGAATTACTTTTTTTGTAAAAAAAGCAAACTTTTTTGTATTAGTAAAAACGTTGTTGATATGGAATCTGGAACGAACACATAGCTTAACGTGAGCCAGATATTTACGATAAATTTCTCTGGAATTTTAATATTTGTATTAAAAAACATAATAACTCATTAAATTCGGCAATTATTGAAAAGTTTTTGTTTTAATTCCCGTTATTTTATATTTCATCTTTTCACTCTCACAATAATTCGTCAACATCAAAACCCATTTATTTATAATACATCCACTTGGTAATATATCATAATTATGAATAATTCCTTTTGTATCTTTTTTACGGTGACTTTTAAATTAAGTATACGTTTTATAGCCAGTATAAATTCCGAAATTCACGAATCCTTGGGTCGTTAACTTGGATTGCCACCAATATATGCTAAAGCACTAAAATTGATAGCCATTTTCATTTAAAGATTCTTAGTGCAACAATTTACGACAATTGAATATGTCTACGATTTTTGAATAGTTTTTGGTAAAAAAAAATTTGGTAAAATAAAAGATATTATCTCAATAATAATCTAATATAAGTTTTACAGCACTGAGTTCACTATATTTAAAAATGATTTTTGGCATCACATAGAGGATGAACACCTCAACTCCTTTGAAACGTCGGCCATCATTTAACGCAACTCAGCTCGGCAACAACTCCGAAAATATTTTAAACTAGTGGAGAACATTCGTGAATTTTTTGCGGTTATATACTCGTAAATACACTGTAATTCAAAATAAATTTCAAACGGCACAATTAATACTGTCTGATTATAAATATGATATTTTTTAAAACAAACGTGTGTGTCATTCAATTATATTTTTACCATAATTACTTTTCAAATCTGATAATGGTTTAGAATCATACAAAAGCGCAATCCTAAAAGCAAAAATAATCATCGACTTAACTGAATTTCTGCATATTTTACTGAACGATCCGAAACAACTTCTAAAAAAACTACAAAAACTACAGCCAATACTTCTGAAAAACCTATGAAAACTATAGACAATAGTTCTTGAACAATTGAACTAAGTTTGTTGAAAAACTATTATTTACGCTACTTAAAATCTATTATCGTAAATTGTAAAGTTATAAAAAACAAAGTCGGTTTATTCATCATTTTAGACGTGCGTGATATTATTGCTTCCTTCAAGTATTTGACGTTGAAAATGGATTCATATGGATAGACCAGGATCCCAAGTAAATCGAAGGGATTCAAGGGACGACGTGCTCTCAGAACATGCATAAACAAACTTTTCCCTTTTCCATTTCCCTTCCCAATATCTGTTGGCCCAAAACTTTCTTGGCTGGAAATGTAAGGACATTTTAGATTCGACTTTTCCACAAGTTTTTGCCAAATTATAATATTTATATATAATTTCTTTCTCGGCTCACTCGCCTTCGGTATATTTTTGTGAAATGATGTAATTTATAAACCTATTCCAAGTTTGAGGAAGTCTATTCAATAATAACTTGTGAAATACAATTTTTGGAAAGTCAATAATTGTGTTTGCGCTCCGAGAAAACTGTTTTCCTCAACTTTCAGTTGTACGTCTTGGAATTTTGGGAATTGGTGGATTCGTGGGAGTTCATGTCAGTTTTTCATTTTATTTTCATGAAATTAAAGGTTAGTTTATGAAATACATGCATACATACCATTACGCCGTTTCTCTGTCGGGGGAAGAAAAGAACAGCGTGCCAGACTTTCCTACATGCATACATACCATTACGCCGTTTCTCTGTCGAGGTAAACAAAGGACAGCGTACCAGACTTTCCTACATGCATACATACCATTACGCCATTTCTCTGTCGGGGTAAACAAAGGACAGCGTGCCAGACTTTCCTACATGCATACATATGTTACCATTACGCCGTTTCTCTGTCGGGGTAAACTAAGGACAGCATACCAGACTTTCCTACATGCATGTATACCATTACGCCGTTTCTCTGTTGGTGTAAACAAAGGATAGCGTGCCAGACTTTCCTACACGCATACATACCATTACGCCGTTTCTCTGTCGGGGTAAACAAAGGACAGCGTGTCAAATTTTCCTATAGCGACACACATTTTTCACCTCTTCTGCCTCCATATACCTACTCATACAACAACGATTTCTCTGACTTTTTACATTTCCTTCTTTCAAAATATTATTCAGTTGAGCCAACAATACTATCCCGCCTTCCACTCAAATTTGCACTGTATATTTGTTTTGTTCAGTCTTTCTTCATTCATTCGTTTTACATGCTCAAACATAATTAATATATCTGTCTCATGTTTACAATCATCACCAATCATAAAATAATTCTCTTGAAAATTATATACTTACTGAACGGAGCATTTCAAGAGACGCAAAGCTGCCTGCTCATAATGGAATATTGGTCCCAACATTAAAATTACAAGCAAAATTTGGACGTGGTAAACAAATTATACGAGTATGAGTAAGTTAAATGGTACAAACGATACGGTTGCGTAGAATGTGTTGAAAAATATTGTATAACATAATAAGGAACGAGGAAATTAGAAAACAATGCAGATTGAAAGATGATGCAGTTGTTAGGTTGAAGAAAAGACTTGAGATGGTTTGACCTCGTAGGAAGCATGAATGATGAAGGATTACAAACACCATCTATTCAAGTAATATAGAATATACGAGAAGTTTAAAGAGACGTCCAGTTTCATTTTATTTATATCTCACTTTAATTGTTGTTATTTATATTGTTCATGTATTTTGTACAGAATAATAATAATTTGAATATTTTTTGCAACCATGTAACTTCCTTTATTCACTGTTGTATGGATGGTTAATTGAGATTGCCACCTGGAAATAAGCCCGCCAGATTGTGATACAATGGAGTGTTAAATAAATAATTAAATACCTTGAAAAATGTCGCACAACCAAATGAATGAAACAATACATAAAAAGGTGTATTATGGACGTGGGCGAAGTGAAAGATAGTATTGTATTACACTTTCGTTGTATACAGTACAACCTGGCGGTCTTATTGCCAAGTGGTAATATCTTCCAACCAACCATAAAGGTGTTAAAGAGGCCTTAAGTGAAAACCGGACTGGAACCCTTTTTATAAAATGTGGGCTCCAACTGGAAGCGAACGCGCAACCTCCGGACTGGGAGACAAGCGTCTTACCAACTAAGCCACGGAGGTCGTCATGATGATCAAATATGTGTGCCAGGATCGAATTGAAAGTGGAGGTCTATTATTTTTGCCTACCCCAATAGGGAAATGGCGGGTTGGTGATGATATAAATTATACACCGTTTGTGAGGTTAAACGTAAAAATGTTTTAAATGTGTTTCAAAATTTGAACAGAGCAATAATTGCGATGTTGAAAGACTTCCTATCAAAAGGGAGATGAATGATGTTTCGACTGAAATAGATCGGATAAATGTATAGCCATAGGCAAATAGATCAATTTTACCCATTAGTATAACTATATAGTACGTAACGCGACCTTCGTAGTCTAGTTGGTCATGCATTTGCCTTCCATCCAGGGGTTATGGGTTTAATTCCCAAAAAAAAAATAACTAGGACCCCAATCTGGTGAAGAGTTGTCTACGAAGTTATTATTGAGTATTCGGCGTTTGGTGATATTACCATTACGTACAACGATCAACAGCGAGTCATTTACTAAGTGCAGTGGTCCCTAACCCAATGACTCCACTAATGGAACGAAGAAAAATCATTTTTGTTCGGAAACAGCATCCACATATACAATAAATCAATATCCACCTAGACAATGATTCAATATCCACCTAGACAATGATTCAATATCCACCTAGACAATGAATTAATATCCAGTTCGAACAGCATTTAGTCTTGTTTGTGCTCCCGTGAAGATAAGGTGAAAGCCTTGAAACCGGTAGGGTTATACCGTCTCAAAAAGTGGAATAAACAGTGTTTGATAAAAATAAATTACAATGTCTTTAAACGTCCACAACGTTAATGCCTTACCTATAAACAACATAACGAATTAATATCCACCTAGACAATGATTAAATATCCACCTAGACAGTGAATCAATATCCACCTAAACAATGATTCAATATCCACCTAGACAGTGAATCAATGTCCACCTAGACAATTACTCTAAATCTGCCTAAAGATCCACTAGAATATGTAAAACTTAGTTATTAAAATACTTATGGCTGCATGACAATATCCCAAAATCGCATGCATTTTTCCAAATACTATTTATCATATTTGTAAAACTCTCGATAACATGTATTCGCTTGTAAAACTCTCGATAAGATTTGGTTGCTTCCGTCCTCAGAATAATATAAATATTATGAAATATTGCATCATGTCTAGTGGGAATTAGTCTTATTAATTTGTTGTCCACAGAAAAATTAACTTATATATTTGTGAAGTTTTTTTTATATACTAGATTTAATACTTTTTAATAATGATCAACTTAGATTTTTCTTACGAATGTATCGTATTGTAATACTATTTTATTGTATAACTAGATATATGTTAAAAGGCCTGAATGTAAAAAAACAGCTTGGTACTTTTTTATTTTAATGGCCGTCGCCACCACTTTCCTATTCTTACAATCAACTTATATATAATTATTTTGTAATATTTTTAATCTGTCAATAATAATAATAGGTTCGAATTTCGAGTTAGAGCACTCTTGAGGAGTGTCTGCTCTTTAAACGGCGCTATATAAATTGACCTTTTATTATTATTATTGAAAATTGCGAATATCATTACAGATGAATGGGAAAATATTTTTTTTAGTGCTCGAGTTTTTTAAATTATTATTTATTTATTACAGCGCAGTAGGTATAGCGCGTACGGTGTATTGTATTTTAGTTTATCTTCAAGTGTCAGCTAAATTTTAAAAGAAAGGGGGTATGGCTTAACCCTTTTGACACTTCAAAGATGTCGAAGTGGTTTGCTCGATCCGCCTCACTCGATCACACTTCGCATATAATCTAAAATCCAGGGAATCTAAGTGCACCGAGCCTTCCAAAAGAACTTAAAAATCTTGTTTAATAATATTTTAACCTAATGTAAGTAATAGTTTTAATGATATAAAAAACTGAGTACACTATTATCTCTTCGTACACCAAGACGACAACCATACCACTATCTTATGTTATGCATTACGCAACTAAGGTTAAACGGTAGACCAAAGCAATATCGTTTGATCTCAAGTAATCTTTGTAGACAATCTTGCGTTTGAAGTAAGCCTTAAAATTGCCGTTTGAGTTTTCCTACATCTTTTGTAAGGCAATTCCCAACGAATTTATCTCTAAATACGTATGCATATAAATTTATTCTCGTATACGTTGTATTCTTATTTATTATTGTCGTAATAAAATGTGGTTTTAGTTAAAATCTAATCTTACAAACTCAATTAAGCTTCTTTTGTTTATTATTGATAATAAATCGTATGTAACTGTCTTATTTTTAGTCTTATTTCTTAGAAATAAAGTGAGTTTTCTCATTTCCTGTACGTCTTTTTTGTCATAGACTTATTTCAGGATTCGGATATTATTTTCATTCTCTTACCTTACTGTTTCTATTACACTTGATAAAGCATAAGTCTATTTATGAGTGCACTTTATACTAGATCAAATATTTATCGAACTCCTATAACCTTATCTTTAACTTTTTTTAAATAAATATAAGATTTTTATAACATTAACCCGTGGTGTTTCCTTATTGATATTGACGAATATAAATTGTATTGTACTAAACTTTCGTTATATACAGTACAATCTGGCTGGTTTATTGGCACGTAACAATATCTTTAAATCAACCAGAAATATTATAAAAAGGCCTTGAGTGACCCAGATAAACTAAATATCTATCATTCAAATTGTGGTGTTTCCCGGTTGATTGATACTGATGAACAGAAATATCTGCCATTTTAATTGCGGTGTTTCCTAATTGAAACTGATGAACTGAAATATAGTTTATTAAAATACAATAGTTATAGAAAATTAAGGGAAATGTTAGTTTATTTATTTAGTCATTTAATATTTTTATAAAAATTAATCGTTAAATTTAATAGCTATAGAAAAGTAAAGAAATTAATTAAATTTTTATGGGAATTTAACTTTTTTTTTTTAAATAAATTGTTTCCGTGTTGATACTGACTAACTAAAATTAGAAAATAAAGGGAATTAGGTTTAGTTTCTTTGTGTGAATCAAACAGTTTTATATAAATAAACTTGGGTTTTCCCCCTGTTGGTAATGGTGTTCTGTAATATATGTCATCAAAATTATGGAATTTTTGTTTTTTTTTTAATTTTTATCAAATATTTAAAAAAATTGTCGACAAATTCTCAAATGTCAGAATCTGGTTAATAAAACGCTGGTTTTAGAAATGGCATCGAAATATGGTGCACGCTGCACGGCTTTCATGCGCCAACGCTCCAAAATAATAAACCATCTGTACTCCGTCATTATGCAAATTTACTTTGGGATTTGACGGCTTTGTTTGGAATTATTAACACAAAGAAATGCGACGCGTGAGAATAATAAAAATAAATTAAACACACACACACACACAACACACTCGGGATACTTGTATGTCACATACTCTTAGCTGGCGTGGTCACGTGCGGACGGTGACTTTGATCCCGTCATCGAGCCTTTTCCCTGTAATATCAACCGCAAGACTCGTCGTTAGTGACAACAGCGTCATCGTGTCATAATCACTTCATATATTGATAAATAGAAATATGGTTACAACAATCATTTGTAATACGGGATAATCACACATTAATTCGATATATCGTATAGCTCTTCCATCATCTGAGACAGTACTGCCTACTAAATAGACGTATGGTTACAACAATAATTTGTAATACGGGGTAATCACACATTAATTCGATATATCGCGTAACTCTTCCATCATCTGAGACAGTACTGCCTACTAAATAGACGTATGGTTACAACGATAATTTGTAATACGGGATAATCACACATTAATTCGATATATCGCGTAGCTCTTCCATCATCTGAGACAGTACTGCCTACTAAATAGACGTATGGTTACAACAATAATTTGTAATACGGGATAATCACACATTAATTCGATATATCGCGTAACTCTTCCATCATCTGAGACAGTACTGTCTACTAAATAGACGTATGGTTAAAACGATAATTTGTAATACGGGATAATCACACATTAATTCGATATATCGCGTAGCTCTTCCATCATCTGAGACAGTACTGCCTACTCGTAAAGAGTAGAAATTCTGCTATTGCTCTCATCTTTTATTTCTCACCCATATATCGCGTTTACTTTTTTTTCACATTTTTCTATTCGCGATATCCATTCTCAGATCTTTATCTTCGCATCTTTCATACAATTTACTTATCAAACATTGTAATTCACCAATCTCCGCTAACACTATTATATCATCAGTATTCATCAATCTGTAGCAATTGACCTGTGTAGTTCCTTCACATATGAATATTCCATAAATATATTAAACAACCAGGGTGACATGACACAACCTTGCTTTACCCCTTTTGAAATATTAAATCACACATCCAAGGCACCGTACACTCTAATATAAGTTCTTCTTTCGGCATACGAGTATAGTGACGCAGTGCCCAATTGAAATTTGTACGCGGTATAAACATACAAATTGTCTAAGACGATATTAGTGACCTTAATTATTTTGTCAGGCGATAGGTCACTACACATATATTGGTTAATGAAATATTCTTATCGCTTTCTCTCTTAAGAACCATGAAATATACGAAGTAACTGCAAATATCATATTTTTATTGTGTACTTCTACTAAATTGAATCCTGCACACCCTATCGAAACAGATTGACTCTTGCGAGTTTGCCGAATATCGAATATATCTGAACATCACTGTGGCACATATCTGCTCCTCTCTTACCCTCGTATTTAATTCTTGTTTGAATAAAATAACATTAAGAACATGTTTTATTGACACAACATTAACAATACCTAGTCTACTCTAATTACTATCGAGTTTTATTGACACAGCATTAACAACACCTAGTCTACTCTAATTACTGTCGAGTTTTATTGACACAACATTAACAACACCTAGTCTACTCTAATTACTGGCGAGTTTTTCTGTTAGTGCATGTTTCATAATTTTTCTCGAATAATATTGCTCTAATAATATTCCTTATTTTTAGACTTTTTAATATGCATTATTACACACGATAACATGACATGACCTCCGCAGCCTAGTTGATAAGAGATTTGTCTTCCAACCTGAGTGTTTCGAGTTCGATTCCCGTTGAAACTCAGATTTTTTTTAAAAAGGATTCTAGACTGATTTTCACTGAATGCCTTTTTAACATCTTTATCGTTATTTGGAAAATATTGTCACATAGCAATAACCCTCCAAGTTGTGCTTTATACAATACAACGAAAAATATTACAAAACAATAATAAATAAACATAAGAACAACAATGTCTTCAATGTACAAATTTCATTTCACAACCCTAGTTTATCTTCGGATTTCGGATTTCCCGCTCATAGTCTCAACTGATATTTATTATTGTACATTCTCGTATTTCATTTACATGAACCTAATTTTCACGAACTTGTGTGTAAAGTTTTTGTGTTCTCGTTGTGTAAATAAATTACGAATAACCATGAATTATCAAGCGTGCACTAATTATCAAGCGTGCACTAATTTTCTTTTAATTAATTGTTATGAATTTACCATAACGCAGTTCCTAATCAAAAAGCGCAATTGTAATTTTTGTTCTTGTTATGTATGTTAGTTGCAAACTTACATTTGATTAGCCTACCTTATCCATAATTAGTGCTCAAAAATGTTCCTATTGTTTTTTTAATATTCGTTCTTTTTTATTTTTTCTTCCTTATATTTTCCACCATGAAGGTGAATCGTTTAAATTTAAAATAAGTCTTCACGCAATCGAGTCCAATAAAAACCCAGCTTTTAGCTAGTACTAAACAAAGTATAACGATTTAAAACTGACATTTATTATCTATTTCATAGCAGAATTAAGGAAAAATATTTTACTTGGGATTATAATACTAATGTTGTCACGAATGTAACTTTACTTCGAGTGTAAATGAAATATCAAGTTACAACATGCTACGAATAATGGCCACCAAGTTTCGCTTGCACCGTAATCGTTTTCGATGGCTTATCCGTTAATCTGTAAATAAGATATCAATTATCAAGTAGGGGATGGGTTCCGAGACGCTGTCTAACCGGTTTCGCGACGGATCATTACCTCCGCCAAATCCGTCATGAGCTCATGTACTGTTTGCAATGTCAAGGAAGTACGAGTACTGTATAAATAGCGTGACAATGTTTGTCTTTCCGACTTATTCTGCAAGGATCGTGAAGACTTAATGTTTAATGGCAAGTAATCTCACAGTTGTTGAACATTAAAGACCACACAGTTCTTGATTGGCGATTGATTTGAAGTATAGTGTAGATAAACATGATAGTTTGACTTATCCGATGAAGGAGTAAGGCGTCCTACCATTGGACCGAGACTCCGAACGAGATATTCATCACTTGGAGATAGTTTGATGACTTATGGTAGGAAAGCAGAATGTCTCAGATAGAGGTGATGATGATGATGATGAACGAGTTCTTCTTCTTTTACTAAATTTTTAAACGTGCGCATTTTACTGCGTCATCGATCTTTTGTCAGTGATTTGAGGGAATACCTTTTCCACTGTTGTGTCATATGTGTGATTGTGTTATTTATATATGTATACTTATATTAAGTATTTGTGTGATAATCTCATTTTATTTTTGGCTCGAAGAGCATTCGATTTCGGTTCAGATCCTGATTTATCGCTTTCTTCTAAGTTTTAGCTGAGCTTTCTTTGCTCCTTATCATTACCTTTGTAGATTAGTTTACTTTGTAGACTATCGAAGTGAGTAAGAGTAAGAGTAGCCACCCTGTACCACCACCCTGTACCACCCTGCTAGACCTTTAAGGAGAATAATTACATATATTTATAAGATCAAGTGTAGGTGTAGAGTGTGGGGATGGGAAGGTATCGGCTGCGGCCTGTATGATTGGAGCTTCCCCGCATTTGCATATGTATTGAAGACATATTCGGTGAGAAAACCGCAGAAAACTCACCGAGGGAAGTCGAGCTTCAGAGGACCTCTGGGCTCTACCGTTCTGTGATATTAACACATTCGGCTTGTTAGTGGAGTGTGAGTGTTGTAGTGTGTATAATGCAACTTGATGTCCAAGGCGATGGTTCGCCCCTCTTGATTTTCTCCTTCAGCCGCGTACCGCCCATCGGTCCTGGTGGCGTGTCGTGTCCCGGCCGCTTCTCTGGATCTGCAATGTTAAAACGCTGGGCAGTATCGAGTTGTCTGTGACTTTATACATTTAGCGGATAAGAATATATACCAGTGCTAGTGATAAAGGCCCCGTTACGCTTGTCCTCCCTGGCCCTCGTCATGTTCGAGATCTCTCTCCGCCTCCGATCGGCTGAGAATGATGTGGTTTGGGAGTCTGTGTTTGTATCTGAAAGGTAGTTCATCCAGTCTCTTATGACGCCCGAGTTTTGCGATGAGCGGGTTTGAGTGCGACTTTAGATATATTTTACTGTAGAAGTCCAGTGTCATTTTGTGGCAGTACTCCTTAATGGAGTCCTCTTTTGTTCTCTGGTGTAGTTTCTTAAGATTTGCGCCCGGCTTTGTCTTATAGATGATTTTAAGTGCTTTGTTCTGTGCCGTCTGGAGCGTGTTGTAAATATAATCTGGAATGCTGCCCCAGACGGGTGCCGCGTATGTTATTACCGGACGCACTATGAGTTTGTACACCAGTAGTTTGTTTTTCCGAGATAAGAAGGAATTTCGGCTGAAGATGGGTCTCAGCGCTGCGAAGGCTGCGACTGCTTTCTTTCTGGCTTCACCGGTGTGGAGCTTCCACGAAAGTTTGGAGTCCATATGGACCCCGAGGTATTTAACCGACTTACGCCATTCCACAGCGCTGTTTCCCATCCTCAAGAGGGGGAGGCTGCCCACCTTCCGTTTTGCGAACATGACCGCCTCTGTCTTGCCGTCGTTGATCTTTAGGCGCCACTTTCGATAGTATTTTGCCAAGGTATCCAAGGCCCTCTGGAGGTATTCACTCGCCCTGATGGGGTGTGAGGATCGTGCGTAACAAGCTGCGTCGTCCGCGAAGAGGGCGACGGAGCAATTTTCCGGTACCGGAATATCATGCGTGTATAGAGTGAACAGGTGCGGTCCGATCAGGCTGCCCTGGGGCACTCCCATTGGGATGTTTCTGGGGGTGGAGAGCCCCCCGCTCACCCGAACGACAAATTGTCGCTCGGATAGGTAGGAGCGTAGAATCTGTATGATGTAAGGCGGTGTGTCCGTCTCAATCATTTTGTGTATTAAGCCGTCGTGCCAGACCGTGTCGAAGGCCTTCTCCAGGTCCAACAGGACCATACCCGTGTAACGATTCATATTGAAACCCATCGACACGTCCTCGACCACGCGGGTTAGTTGGTGAACGGTGGAGTGCTGTGTTCTAAAGCCGAATTGCTCGTGTTGTAGAGTATTGTGCTGGGTATGATATGGAGTGTACCTGTTCAGTATCACCTTCTCCAGGACTTTTCCAAGAACCGGGAGGAGGCTTATGGGTCTGTAACTGGATGGGTTGCTTTTGTCCTTGTTCGGCTTGTGTATCGGTACTATTACGGCCATTTTCCACCTAGATGGGAAATGACCGGTGTGTAGGCACGCGTTGAATATTTTAGCTAATTGTATGATTGCGCGTGTCGGAATGTGTTTAATGAGTGTATTGTGTAAATGGTCTAGTCCTGGTGCTTTATTATTTTTGAGGGCTTTAATGATTTTTTGGACTTCCGCCGGTGTGGTGAGCGTGTATTCTTGACGTGCGATGTCTGCGGAACGAGTGTTGAATTCGTCGAGTGATTCTTGTACTGCGCGGTCTGTGTCTGAGTCCCGGAAGTGCGATGTTAATGTGTAAGTGTGCTCGTATGCGTCTGCTAGTGCGTTTGCCTTTTCTTCGTGTGATGTGGCAGTATGGGTGGAGGTGATAAGTGGTGGTATGTCTTCGTGTCGCTTCCTTATTCCCTTTGCGATCTTCCAAAGAGTGTCTGCCCCTGGTTTGATGTCCTTTAACTTTGTGTCCCAAGTGGTATTTTTGTGTTCCCTAATATGTTTTTTGATTTCGTTCCGCAGTGAGTTTAACGCTGCTTTATCTACGGGGTGGCGTGTACCTCTGTAGTGTTTCTGGAGCCTGTTCTTTATTTGGATGAGTGTGATGATTTCCGGCGGAAGTTTGGCACGGTGTGGAGTGACATTTTTAAGTGGTATGTAGGTATCACGAGCCTCTTCGATGATGTGCGTTAGTGTGTTTACCGCGTCATCTATTTCCTCCGGCGACTTAAAAGTGGATGATGTTAAGTATAGCTGTGTGTTTATGTGCGTCTTGTAGCCCGCCCAGTCCGCACCCTGGTAGTCGTACACCGTCCTCGGGGGGCAGGTGACGCGCTCCCCTATGGTGAAGTACACCGGGAGGTGGTCCGATGAAAGTGCATTTATCACTTCCATTCCGGCAACCCCCGCGTGACCCTTTTCGATCACCAGGTCGAGGGTGGACGGCCTATGCCCCCTCGCTCCGTATCGAGTAGGCTTGTCGGGGTGGTGTAATGTGTGGTGAGTCGATTCTATGTGATTGAAGAGTGTTTTTCCGTTTCCATTCTCACAACCCTGGCTCCACGAGGAGTGCTTCGCGTTGAGGTCGCCAGCCAGTATGACCCGCGGCCCCATCGCGAATGCCTTCCCTAGATCCCGAGTTTCAAGCTTAGTTTGCGGCCTGCAATATGCTGCTATGAGTGTTATCGGATTGCTGTCAGTTTCTAGTCTGACCGCAGTCGCTTCCAGAGCGATCCAGATGGGATCCGATAAGAGTGTATGTGGTATAGTTTCTCTAATGAGGATCGCCGTGCCTCCTCCCCTGGTGACGCGATCATTTCGGTACAGGGAGTAGCCGGGTATTCTCAGGTGTTTGTTTGGATTAAGCAAAGTTTCTGTAATGAATAATATGTCAATGTTTTTCTCACCGATCAGAAGCGTGAGTTCGTCTGCCTTGTTGTAGAGTCCTCTGGCGTTCCAGGTGAGGGCTCTGATTCCCCCGCGGGAGGATGACGCGCTGGTCGGGGCCCCCATCCTAGCCATTGAGCTGTTCCATTAGTTCGACGATGAGAAACGCCTTCTCAATTTTGTCCCTGCATTGTGCCAGCCTCGGCCCCATCTGCATGAGCAGACGAACGATCTGGGCCAGCTCAGCCATCTCGCCGCCCATGTGGTGCGGTCCAGCGGGTTCAGGAGTCGGCAGCAGCGGTGGTCGGCGACCGTTCCTTGGATCTCTCGGGTGGGCGTAGTTTTCACGCTGCGCGTTCTGATGTTGGGTATTCGCGTGTTGCGCGGCTTCGTGAGCGTTTGCGCCAGCGATAGGCTGCGAAGCGCGGGCGTTCCGCGCGGCGGCCTGGTTAATTTGGGTGGGGAGCGTCTTCCCCGCGCCCGTCACGACGCCGCTCCATGAGCGACCCGGTGTCACACGCGGTGCCATCCGGCGGGCGATTGATTCCGCGTACGCTTGCCTTGTCGGGCATTTCGAATAATTTGCGGGATGGTTTCCACCGCAATTTGCGCACGTGGCCGGTGTCTCCTTTGTCTTGGGACACTCGGCTGTCAGGTGGAACTCGGTGCACTTGACGCATCGGGCTCGATGGTGACAGTTCGATGAAGCGTGCCCCAGTGACTGGCACCGGAAGCACTGCGTACCGAGACCTTTCTTGGGTCGGTATTTAACGAGGGTCACTCTGCAGTAGCAGAGGAACCTCAGAGTCACCTTGAGCTTACCCATGTCGGTAACCTTCCCAAAATGGGCAAGGTACATGGGCGCGCCTGTCTTGGTCGTCATTTTGACGACTTTTTGCGCAGGGAATCCCTGCGCGGCGAGATCGGCGGCGATCTCTTCCGTGGGAATATCTGGTAGTCCCCGGATTACTGACCTTTTGGTCTTCTCGTCCACCTTGGTGAACGTGTGGAACTCTTTTTCCTTGGTATCGAGTCCCTTTACGAGGGCGTCGTGATCCTCGACGGAATGGACCGTGATTTTCGCGGTCCCCTTCCCGGTGTATTTCACCTCAAATTGGCCTTTCGCGTTCTCACGGATCAGGCCAATTAGATTTCCGTGGGTTAACTCGCCGAGAGTGATAACCACCGGCGGTATTTTCGATTTAGAGTATACCCTGCGCTCTACGCAGGGTGCCTCTTCCGTTACCTCCCGGAGGCACGCGTACTTGTTTGACTGGACCACGTCGTCGGGTCCGGCATCCTGCCGTCTTTTGGCAGGTGCCCGCGGAGTCTCCCATTTTTGCGCCACGGGCCCCGCGGGAGTCCGTGGCACAAGAACACCGTTTACCAAATCGCAAACGATCCCGTCTTGCATCATTAGCGTCTTTTCGCGCCGTCCGCAGTCGAAACACCCGCACTCACGGCACTAGCACTGATCACAATTAGCGTTCGATTCGCTCTCACTGTTAAAATTGTTTATAATCACTGAATGATTACAAATATCGGCCCTATGAGCCCGCCTCTCGGCGCACACGGTAGCACAGTATGCCCAGCGGCACACCGCACACGTAAAGCACTGAATGGGTTATCCCCGATCTCTATACCCGCAAGCGAGTATCGTGAAATCTAATAGAAATAATATCAGCAACTGAACATCTGACCCTCAGATAGAGGTATGTCAAGTAGGAGGGTATATAATAGCTGGTGATGATGATTACATTCTGGGGCAAGATCGTTTATAATTAACGGAAATTTGTTTTTTTTCAGTTTTCAGACTTATTTAATAAAATTTTTTGTTACCAATTTATTGTGTTAATAATATTATTAAGTAAGTTTCAAAATTATAGTTTTTGTATTGTATAACTCATACAATAAATTCCTCGATATTTACAATGAGTACCTTTATTGTAATTCGTAAGTCACGACTTTTTTTATTAGACTCGCCTTTTTGTCAGAAATCTTCACCTGAGATCGATTCATCATTTTCACTTTCGGAAAGTGATTTCTTTTGACCCGAGTTAGCTTTAAATAGAAGGAATACTATATAATATTAACTTGCATAACTAAATTTATATTTGTTATAAGTAAACCTTTATATTTTATGTATCTTCATGACTAAAACAAAAAAAATAAGGTTTAATTTTTCATCGGAAACAAAGTATTTTATGACCTTTCATTTGTCAAAATTAAATATACTTATACAATATCGACAATCCCATTTTCTCTCTTTTTGCAACCCCTTGGCCAGTGTCATTCAACCGGGGGTAAGCGTACCCTTGGGTTCGGGGTACGCCAAAGATGAACAAAAAACAAAAATAATTCGGAACAACTAAAACGTACTTTTTACATAACCATATAATGTAGTAATTACACTTGCCATTTTTAAGCTCAGTAATGATTCATCCAAATTTATGACTTATCCGATTTTTTTCTCAGTGTTTTATATACCTACTTCAATATTGCCGTTTAAGTAACGATTTTATTGATTTACAAAACGCGCAACGTGTCGCGCAGTACAAAACACGTGCATGAAAGGGGTCTTATCATATGTTTGATTATATAAGTATAAATAAGTTAATTCACTGTAAGCACGTAGAATTCAAGTATAAAGGTTTACTTGTAGTAAAATATGGTCGACATTCATATATGAGGACACAAAAATAAGAACGAGATTCTTTGGGGGTACGTGAACAAAAAGTGCTAAATAAAGATGCTCTAAGCAACAATGAAAAATCGTGTTCCTATCAAATTTATGTTATATATTGGCAAAATTTGATATTATCTTCGATGTCTATATATTAAGATATGTGTATTTTTATAATATCGCAATGGGAAACGGAGTTAACTTCATTGACAAGGTCATTTCCAATCTAGGACCTAAGTTCAGACCTAGCCAGACAAAACGGCCTTAAATATAAATAACTATGTTAACTATAGGATGGCTTAACAAGAACTGCAATTTTAAATTTGCTGAGCTGTAGAACGTACTCGTATAATATTTACAATGGATATTCGTCATCTAAATAATAACCTATAAATTAATCATGCAGCGGTACACGATTACAGAACGGCATTTAAATTTAAAATTGCAGTTCTTGTTGCACCACCTTATATAGCTTCGTTCCAGTGGAAGTTACTCAATTACCTCATTATCTAGTTTTCTTCTAACAATATCTATATGTGGTATATTGCAGGAATTCGTTTCTTACTAAATATACTTCAGGGTTATCTTTATTATTTATGCAAAGACTTTGCCAATATTCATTGTTAGTTCTAATACTATGAAATTTAATAAAATCTATAATAAGTGTATGCTTATAGTTATTTATAAGGGCTTTATTTGTGTGCTATAATTGACTTCTTTGAAGAATTAATTGAATATTTCAATACCTCGCTGTATTTTATATATATTTAATATATTAATCAACGTATCCAATTTAAAGTGCAGCGGGCGCACTTTTTCTTCTTGCTTTACATTTTTGTTACCTGCTTAATCCACTGACGTTAAAACGTAATGTTACATAGATTATGGTATGAGGACGACATTAGTAAATGTCGCATCGAAATTGATTCTGTAGTTCTTGAGTTTAGCGAATACAAACAAATGTACAAACTTTACCTCTTTATAAAAAAATACGACTATTATTTGATAAACTTTTTACAACAAATATAAAAGTGATTTCCACGTAAATGTGAATATCATTATTATTTACAGCAACTGCTCCAAAAGCTCGGATGTCCGACTGTTGTTTGATAAACTTTTAAAAAACTATATAAAGCTGATGTTAGCATAAATGTACGCATTATTAGAGTTATATTATACTCAACGTCTGTTACAAAAAGATAGAAGGACATTTGACTGGTATTTCTATGGATATAAATAAAAATACGCACCACTAGGCGGAATCCGATACAAAACGATAATGCGTACCGTAACATATATCGTGAAACATAATAACACTCGTATTGTGAGAAGAGTTGAGCTCATCATTTCCGACATTTCCGACATTTCCATTCTGCGAAGCATATATGTATGTAACGATGTTTATAACCAGACTGCTTTAACTCACACTTCTTTCACAAAATATAAAATAATACCTAGTGACATTTAATTTTTAATTCATACTTACCATCACGACGTTTTCTGTTGGTGTAGGTGTAGACAGAAAAGACAGAACGCAAGACTTTTCGATCGCGACACACATCTTTCACCTTCCCATCGTGCCATTTCCCTATTAAGGTAGGCAGATAAAACAGATAATTATTTCATTCTATCCTGATACGTCTTTCGCTTCTGCCACGTCCATACACTTCGTCATGCATACTCTCGTATTATTCAAAATATAGTTAACTTGATCCCACCGTGTTTTTCTCAGAGTGGTCTTCGTTATGTTAAAAACTTAATTTCATATTTGAATATTTAATTTAATCAATTCAATCCGTATTTTGTCACACATCGTCACCCCACATATTCCTTTCAGCGCATGTATTTCTACATCATTTTATCGTTTTTTGCACGTCCACGTTTAACTCCCATTCATCAAAGTTGGCGCAAATTTGCTGTTTTGAACCATCACTTTGGGCAGGTTGTCATACTATTCGGTTTATTATTAAACGTAGTTTATTCATTATGTTTTTATGAATCGATTTGATGAAAAATTGAAATCATTGAATATTGCAAGAGCGTCCAAAAACTGTTTTTCTGATATAACGTCGTTCCACATATATGTTCTCTTATGTATATCACAGTTAATGAAGCGCTCTTAAAGCGTTCTCATAACATAAATAATCGTAAAAGGACACCAATTTAATAGTCAGTATCCGAAATTTAAAATACATGTATAATTTTTGAAGTAAAATATTAACCAAACTCTTGTCTTCCACCCGGAGTTTTTTGGGTTCAATTACCGATGGTATCCAAAAAAAAAAGAAAAAAAGGCTTAGTCTATTTCTAGAGTTCGTATGGTAACACTACTTGCACATGCTATACGTGTGTGTTGTTGCTTGCCCCCATGCGGTTGTTTTCTAACACATACACGGTATCGAACTATGTGTGACTTTTCTACTCCAATGGTTCATCACCCAAAGGCTCGATTACTGAGGTCGAAGACAATAATTGTGTTCCAACCACACCATTCAATTGGTGCGTCATCAATTCAGATATATTATGGGGTACTTGATGATGAACTCCTTCCGTCTAATGGACTGTCGCAACAACTCCGACACATCACTGTGGTTTTGGAGTCCATTCCTAGACCCGAATCTCCTCCCATGGGTTCAAAAATGGATATCATCCTCCGGTACCGCATAGAGCTGCTCTCATTACCATATATGTTAGTTGCTTCATATGCAGATTAGCTAGCCATGCCTGGTCGTGAACAAGTTGCGCTTCTCGAACAATACTTTTCCAAATCAGAATATCTACGTCGAATGACAAGATATCTCTTTTGCAGGTGTCCTTAAACCTAAGCTTAATTTTTGAGAGGTACCATACGAATGAATAATGAAAAAAACTAAAATTACCATGTTTATTTTCAAAGGTGCACATCCGTATTACCTAAATACAGTATACTTAAAATGTTAACAGTTGAAAATTGTGGAAGCAAAATACTTGGACTTAGAACGATTTGTTTCTAAACAGTCGATAAGTCGTTACTGAACGTTGTCGATTTGGACCTAAATGTGATCTCACGGACAGATTACTTTTCCCTTTGTGTTTACAAAAAGCGCTTTTATAAATAATTGAAGCGAGCCACGCTGGCCCAGTAAACTACTTTTCTCGAATTTTAGTCGCCATAAAAACCATTATCGGAGCTTCTCTCCTCCGTTTTTCTTGCGTAAGGCTCTCACTTGATAATGTCTTGTTTTTCTCGATGGGCCCATATCGCCGTGGAGCGGTGGAGCGGTGGAGCGGTAGAGCGATCCACGGAATTTAATGACTGTGACTTGGCGGGCCTCGGCGCAAATAAAATGCGAAAATCTTGAATATTCTGTTTACGTCGATTCGGATGAATAGTAATGAGACGCTTGTGCCGGGCACTTCGGCCGATATAAACCGATACTTTTCAGTTAACTGATATCGTTTTACGGCACCCAGGACGTGAAATCAATTTGATGCTTGAAAAATGAAGTGATACCCTTGGAAAAGTAATGTATTCGGTATAAGCAGGATGAAAACTTTTTTGAAATCGGATTGAAATCCTTTTTTTATACTATATAAACAAGGATGCTCATAATTTAAGGTATATAAAACTCTACCTAACGAAATGTCGCATCAGTTTAAATCTATCGATCACCATGGAAGTTTAATATTATTGTCATAAAAAATGAGATTTATCTGTTAAGACTCTTGCATATGTTATAATATCAAACCAAAACACGCACAGGTGTCTTAACATATATTCACAGGGTGGCTGACCATGCTCGATCACGAGGCATACCATAGTCTTATCTATAATAAAAATAAGGATGATTATGATTTTGGATATACAAATAAAAATACATACATACCATCACGCCATTTCCCTATCGGGTGGCAGAGAGGATAGAGCGCCAGACTTTCCTATCTCGACACACATCCTTAGCCTCTTATATATCGTAGAAGTTGTACAATTTCTCTGATTTTTTACGTTTCCTTCTTTCAGAATATCATTCATTTGATCCAACCACACTTTCCTTAATGTTCCTCTCATACACTTTCCACTGACATTTGCACTAAATATCTGTTTTGTTAATCTTTCTTCATTCGTTCGTACAAATACGAATAGATAATAAACCTTTTTTAACGGTTTTGTTTTGTAAATGTTTTTTTTCTCTGTCATCATAGACCTAAGAGTCGTGATTTGCAGTAATGTACGAGTATCTGATCTTTCGACTTCTAATCTTTGCACTGTCGGGATCTCCTGTGCATATTTTTCTCTGTCATCATAGACCTAAGAGTCGTGATTTGCAGTAATGTACGAGTATCTGATCTTTCGACTTCTAATCTTTGCACTGTCGGGATCTCCTGTGCATATTTTTTCTCTGTCATCATAGACCTAAGAGTCATGATTTGCAGTAATGTACGAGTATCTGATCTTTCGACTTCTAATCTTTGCACTGTCGGGATCTCCTGTGCATATTTTTTCTCTGTCATCATAGACCTAAGAGTCGTGATTTGCAGTAATGTACGAGTATCTGATCTTTCGACTTCTAATCTTTGCACTGTCGGGATCTCCTGTGCATATTTTTTCTCTGTCATCATAGACCTAAGAGTCGTGATTTGCAGTAATGTACGAGTATCTGATCTTTCGACTTCTAATCTTTGCACTGTCGGGATCTCCTGTGCATATTTTTTTGTAGCAATAATAATTTTAATTAATCATAAATTACGGTATACTTACCATAGCAAAATTATGAAAATGCACGCAAATGCATTAAAAGTACATCATGGAAGTAACGATACGTAAAGGAAAATATTATAACTGAAAATGTTATTTTCAATCTTGAAGGAAACAAACTTTAAAATGTATTGATTGATATGCAGTCATATATCTGATAACGTTAGTGTAATATTACATATAATTAACACTTTAATTCAAATACAATAAATATTTACTATCCGAACGCTTTTCATGAGGTTATGATTTATATCCGAATAAAATATCTTATCTTATTTTTTCATGATTAAACTGTTTGCTCTTTGATTATAATATAATATAAATTATCTTTTTAATCCTTTTAAATAATGGTGTAGGAAAAATAATATATTCAAAAGAGTTGTTTCTAGCATACGTTAGAGTTGGAGGCCCCTTGAGGAGAGTTTGCTCTCTAAACGGAGCTATATAACATTGTTTCTAGCATACGTTGGAGTTGAAGCGCCCTTGAGGAGAGTTTGCTCTCTAAACGGAGCTATATAACATTGTTTCTAGCATACGTTGGAGTTGGAGCGCCCTTGAGGAGAGTTTGCTCTCTAAACGGAGCTATATAACATTGTTTCTAGCATACGTTGGAGTTGGAGCGCCCTTGAGGAGAGTTTGCCCTCTAAATGGAGCTATATAACATTGTTTCTAGCATACGTTGAAGTTGAAGCGCCCTTGAGGAGAGTTTGCTCTCTAAACGGAGCTATATAACATTGTTTCTAGCATACGTTGGAGTTGGAGCGCCCTTGAGGAGAGTTTGCTCTCTAAATGGAGCTATATAACATTGTTTCTAGCATACGTTGGAGTTGGAGCGCCCTTGAGGAGAGTTTGCCCTCTAAATGGAGCTATATAACATTGTTTCTAGCATACGTTGGAGTTGGAGCGCCCTTGAGGAGAGTTTGCTCTCTAAATGGAGCTATATAACATTGTTTCTAGCATACGTTGGAGTTGGAGCGCCCTTGAGGAGAGTTTGCTCTCTAAATGGAGCTATATAACATTGTTTCTAGCATACGTTGGAGTTGGAGCGCCCTTGAGGAGAGTTTGCTCTCTAAATGGAGCTATATAACATTGTTTCTTGCATACGTTGAAGTTGAAGCGCCCTTGAGGAGAGTTTGCGCTCTAAACGGAGCTATATAACATTGTTTCTAGCATACGTTGGAGTTGGAGCGCCCTTGAGGAGAGTTTGCTCTCTAAACGGAGCTATATAACATTGTTTCTAGCATACGTTGGAGTTGGAGCGCCCTTGAGGAGAGTTTGCTCTCTAAACGGAGCTATATAACATTGTTTCTAGCATACGTTGGAGTTGGAGCGCCCTTGAGGAGAGTTTGCCCTCTAAATGGAGCTATATAACATTGTTTCTAGCATACGTTGAAGTTGAAGCGCCCTTGAGGAGAGTTTGCTCTCTAAACGGAGCTATATAACATTGTTTCTAGCATACGTTGGAGTTGGAGCGCCCTTGAGGAGAGTTTGCTCTCTAAATGGAGCTATATAACATTGTTTCTAGCATACGTTGAAGTTGAAGCGCCCTTGAGGAGAGTTTGCTCTCTAAACGGAGCTATATAACATTGTTTCTAGCATACGTTGGAGTTGGAGCGCCCTTGAGGAGAGTTTGCCCTCTAAATGGAGCTATATAACATTGTTTCTAGCATACGTTGAAGTTGAAGCGCCCTTGAGGAGAGTTTGCTCTCTAAACGGAGCTATATAACATTGTTTCTAGCATACGTTGGAGTTGGAGCGCCCTTGAGGAGAGTTTGCCCTCTAAATGGAGCTATATAACATTGTTTCTAGCATACGTTGAAGTTGAAGCGCCCTTGAGGAGAGTTTGCTCTCTAAACGGAGCTATATAACATTGTTTCTAGCATACGTTGGAGTTGGAGCGCCCTTGAGGAGAGTTTGCTCTCTAAACGGAGCTATATAACATTGTTTCTAGCATACGTTGGAGTTGGAGCGCCCTTGAGGAGAGTTTGCTCTCTAAACGGAGCTATATAACATTGTTTCTAGCATACGTTGTAGTTGAAACGCCCTTGAGGAGAGTTTGCTCTCTAAATGGAGCTATATTACATTGTCCTTTATTAAAAAATAAATAGGTTGTCATATGGTATATGAGGCTTTTTAATGAATGCCATAATTATTATATTATGTATTAGGATACCTTATTAGTCTATTTATTTATTTTGAATGCCAAAATTATGCCTTTAGGGTTTGAGCTAAAAATAATATTAATTGTAATAAAGAACCTCCGTGGTCTAATTGGTAAAAAATCTGTTTTCCGACCCGATGGTTGCGGGCTCAATTCCCGTCGGTACCCGATTGTTCCAGTCTGGTTTTTAATTAAGACCTCTTGAACATGTTTCTAGTAGGTTGGAAGATATTGCCATATAGTAATAAACCCACTAGGTTGTACTGACTACAACGATAGTGTAATGAAAAAATGAAAGTATTATACAATGTGAACATTTTTTTATACTTGCTTTTTCTCTGTATGTAAAACAATATTTTTTTTCGATTGTAATTTTATGGGAACGGCTTAATGTAAAAAACTAGACATTTTTAAATTTTTTTTCTATATTTTTAATGAAGTAAAAAAAATGTCCAAAGCACTTCTGTCTCCAAAAAAAATAATTTCTGTAAGTTGTGTGGGTATACATCTAAAACAGTCTTCTGACCGGAAAATGCACTAACCAATTATTGTCGCCAAACGCGATCTAGTGAATTATTTTGTTAATAAAATAATATACTGATTAAAAAAAGGATTTGCATAACCTAATTAGTTATTTTAGTAATCAACTCTAAAGCGAACCATTATTTAACATGAAGATTTAACATTATTTATATTTAACATTATTTAATATGAAGCTTACATAACGTATACAGGCTAAACACAATTACATACAAAGCTTGAAGGACAACGTATGTTACAGTAACAAGAAAAGAAAATAAGAAATAATTGTTAAGCTGAAACAACTCAAATAATGGGAAAGCTCAACATTGTTTCTTAAAAAAACATTTTCTGAAATGTGGAAGATTCAATACTCGGGGCCCTATTCAAAATGGACAGCTCGTGAAGAAAGAGCAAAGGAAGAGCACTTAGCTAGCAAGTTCTACTTGTTGACAGTCTAAATACGAGTAGATCAATATTTCAGTACCTGGAATAGTTGTCTACTACTAAATATTGACTCGCGACCCACAGTTTGGGAAAGGCTCATTAAGTTCTGATTTGTAATAGCAGAAAACGCAATATTTTTTCACTTTTGTAAATAAATTGAAGCACGCATTATAAAATTCAATTAAACAATTGAAATAATTTGTTTTACCGCGTCTTATGTAGTGTTGGATGAATAATACACGTAGTCGAGAGTCAAGATTTTATAGTTTTGAAATTCAGTTGTCACTGTCAGGTGATATGTCGGGCGGTATTTTCGTGTTTAATGCGGTCTTTTATTTGAGAAATTGATATAAAATTTGTTTATAGGAGTAGTTAGTAGTTAATCCCGTGAATATTTTATATACAAGCACCGTTTCATAACAGTTCAGAAACGTTATAAAAAATATCTGCAACAGTGCATAGCAGGGTTAATCATCTAGTTTTGTATAGTTAACATTTTTCTTCGTCAGCTCGTCACTTTCATGGAAAAAATACCTTAAATTTCATTAAATAAAACGTGATCGATAAAATATAGGGGTGGAACGATGAACAAGGAACAAGGAAGGGAGAACAGGGAATAGGGAGTAGGGAGACCGTTCCCATATTTAACGATCCAAATAGCCGAGTTCAGTCTGAATTGAATTTAAAGAATGGATTGAGTAACGTGAAAATTGGTTAGCCAAATGGTGCAATTTACTGAATCTCTTCAAAAGAACATAAAGCCCTTGGAAATTCTCGTGGTAATTTGCAGCCTTACTTCCAGCATTCCCTGACACGAGAATATATCACTTTTATAAATATTATACCTCATATTATTTATGTTTATATACTTTTACAAGTAAACTCGACTTGACACAATGTTTTTCTTTTGTGAGGTAAGTAAACGTTTAAATTCCCGTGTTCAGAGACATTTCGTATGTTGATACTCGTATGCCTTAAAATGAATCAAAATGTAAATAAAATTTATTAGATATGTTGTTTTTAAATGTTATTTAGATATGTTGTTTTTAAATGTTGTTTTAAGCAAACCCAATTTTTTTAAATTCATAAGGGACACTGGGAAAATTTTAAAGTTAAAAAGAAATCAAATAAACTCGATTGCTTTTTTATTGAATGAAACATTAAGCACAAACTTAAGTATAGTGTGTAAATGTAAATACGTATTATAAAACTGTGTTTTGATATGCATATGTTCGTATACATCGCATTATCGTAAACAACTTTACCACTAAAATATTAAAAAAATATGATTATTTTATTTCTGCTAATATTCATACCAATCGCGCTTTTCTAAAATATTATATGACAAATCGAAGAATCCAAGAGTGACTATCTATAGTATAATCTATCCTTTGAACAGTATAGTCTATCTAGTATAATCTATAGTATACTCTATCCTTTGAACAACTTTCTAAATTTTCAACATTATTTCATTAATTTGTACAATTTAATAAAATCCTATCTGATAATTAAATATAACTTTCTCACAATTTAATCTAAATACGAGTATTAGCAATTTAAAACTTTCAAATCTGGCATAGCTTTAGTGAAAAATATATTACAATACGATGTTGATGAAATATGATTCTCCCGTTAACGAATAGAAAATAATGAGAAAATCTTAGTAAAAATAAAAAATATTGTTAGGTGCATGCTCTGAAAATGAATGAAAATTGTATGTTGCTTTTGTTATTCTTCTTGGTCGTTCCTGAATTACGAGGATCGTGATAACCATGGTCATCGACCATCCTACAGCACAAGCGATTTCTTGCCTGATGTAGCGTTGCCTCTTGAAATGGGGCTCTGCTTCGACTTCTTTTACCATTAACTCACTTCTCGCTAGAATTGACTGCACAAGTTTGTCGTCCTTCCCCCGCGCTATGTGCCCAAAGTGTTGTGAGATCAGATCAATCTTGCACACAGCACAGAGAGACGCGTCTTATTGATCGATTGTACTCTTTATATATTTTATCTATGATATTTATATCTTTATTAGTTATATGTACTCTATATCATATTCAGTGTTTTTTTATTTTCTCTTTAGATTGCATCCACCTGCAACTGTTTCGCGATGCAAAGGACAAACTAAAGGGAGCCCTCCCCAAGGCGTCGCTCTCCTTGCGCCACTACATGGGTTGCGAGACCGGCTTCATCCTCGACAAGGAGTCACACACCCTAGCCATGCTCAGTTACACCGGGCCTGGCGCCGTGTTGGCCTTTAGCGGGCCTGAAGAGCTGCTCTGTTGGAAGACCAGGGCCTCGCGCGCTCTCAGCAACGGGATTAACTCTAGGTTCTCCGCATATCTGGTTTTGCCGGGGCCTTCAAGTGGGATCAAGTCGGGACCTGTTGCGCTGCATGTACGTCCCTCTCGCATCTGCATGGTGTCTGGAGTACCCCCCAAAATTATTGCTGTTTGGAATATAACCGATCTAAGGTAACTCTTTCATGCTTAATTTCAGACTAATTCATTTTCAAAGATAAATTAAGGGCATTAGCATTATTTAGGATCTGATATCACTAGTTGGTAATAAATTGTGAAAGTATTCATCTTGTGCGTCATCAGGAGTCTCCGAAGTAAACGATCACCTACGAAATATTTTCATATCATAATCTAACTAAAAGGTGGGACATCACCTACCCATAGACCACACGGAAGTCTCTTAATCGCCTACGCACCCACGTGGGCAGATCAAAAGAGAATCTCCTTATTCATTACGTATGTGTGGCGATATCATTACGTATGTGTGGCGATATCAATACGTATGTGTGGCGATATCATTACGTATGTGTGGCGATATCAATACGTATGTGTGGCGATATCATTACGTATGTGTGACGATATCAATACGTATGTGTGGCGATATCAATATACGTATATTAACATATGTATGTGTCTCATCTGATGATTTGCCTACAAGTGCCCCGTTAGCTGCATGGAAGAAAACCTACAGAAGAGAAGCTCCAATGCCATCACAGTTGCTACTTTCTGTGCTTATAGTGTATATGATATAAAGATCTGGTTTTATCGACACGATTGAATTGGACCAAAAAGCTTATCGAACCCTCTCCAGTCAATCTCGAATATTGAAGTACTCGTAGTGTAAGGAATATTTTCCATCTGTTGACATCTCATTGACTCTCGATCTTCCCTTTGATACTCGTAATGAGGCACGAGTCTAATCCTCACCACACGGAACACTTGAGACATTTTAATATTGATTCATAGACTCAATGATGGTTTCTCTAAATCCTACCCAGGCAGTCAAAGCTATTTCATTTTATGATTTTAATTAAGAGGTTATTTACATTACGTTAAACGGTAGTGGTAATACGAGTAAGTGTATCTTTTAGCGCTTACTCAGCCTCAGAATCTTGATATGTATTTTCTTTGTGTTCTTGAATCTTTTTTCATGAAATTGAACATCAATTGATGTGATAAGTGGTATACCAAATTAAAAATAAGTTCTTTTAATGCCTATCATTATTTTTTTTATCAACAACGTAATTTGTGATAATTGCATCTACACAACCAAATTTACCAATTGTGGATTCAATTGGAGATAACATAAATTATATTATAATTACAAAATTTTATTTATTTAATTATATTTATTTCGGTGAATTTGTTCGTCCAATGACATCTTCAATCTTTATTAAAATTTAAAAAAAAATAAACAATGATGGATAAAATCATTCGATACAATTTACACCACAATATCGAAGCATTCGCTATTCAAAGAACAATTATTATATTTAATTGGTTAATTCTTGTTGGTTTATACACTGAATATCCTAGAAAATATATATTATTACTTTCTTCTTTAAAAAATGTCCATCAGAGCCGTCTTCGATTTTTTCATGACATCCTTTCGGGTGCTGTAACGCGTTCCGCGAAGCGGTTTTTTAAGTCGGTTGAACAGGAAAAAGTCGCAGGGAGCCAGATCAGGTGAATTCGAAGGCTGCTGGATAGTATTCGTGTTGTTTTTGGTCAAAAGCTCATGGAAATCATGTATTTCGCGATTTCAACGCGGTCCTTTTTTTGCATGAAATTGAGATCTTTCGGCACCAGTTTTGCAGCGACACATCTGAGGCCCAAATCACTAACCAAAATGTCTTGAGCGGATCCATAAGCGATGTTCAAGTCCTCTGCCAGCTCTCTGATGGTCAATTTGCGGTTTTCGGCCAACATTTATTTGATTTTATCCATGTTTTCATCGGTTTTCGACGTCGACGGCCTGCCACTGCGTTCGTCATCCTCGACCGACTCACGACCACTTCTGAAGCGTTCGTGCCACCGAAAAACACTTCTCCAACATTTCCAAGGTCTGCGGACCGTTAAATCCGTTTTTCACACAAAATTTAATACAATCTCGTTGATGTCACAGTTGATGCCATTTTCAAACTTGTAAAAAATCGAAAACACGCACAAAGATGTACTCAGTACAGCGTAACTTTTACAAATGTCAAGCTATGACGCTGAAGTTTGGAGGGAAGTGTCCATGACAGATGTGGTAACCTAGCAAAAAAAAAAGAATTCCAATCGGGTGATTGACAGCGCCACACGGTGGCCGGTCCTAAAACTTTTTGATCAAGGTAGTATTTCTGATTGGTGAAAAGAGGTTGTCACATAGCAGTACTGTATACAACAAAAGTTTCATACAATAAAATATAATACTCTCATAATTGCGAATAGTACGCAGCCTTCCAGCTCGAGGTAAGTCGACTGATCTCTGCTGTCGAAAGCATTAAATTAATCTCCTAGTAGTCGATCTTCTTGGACAATCACCATCGGTAAAACGACGTCGATATGCGTGTTGTGTTCGAATAATTTATTATTACTTTGCGAAATCAATTTTTACCATTTATTTGTTGTTATAGATATTCATAATAAAACTTAAAGGATAGCTTTTTAATTATCTGGAAAAAAGTTAAACTAAAAATGTATGAATGTTTAGAACTGTAGCGCGACTGATGAGCCACCCTATACCTGTTTTGAGATATATTAATTTGAATTAACGTTAAATAGGTCGGTTCTGAATTGTCAAGAATAGATTACTTTTAAATTTAATTCGACCAATAAATACTCGTACATATTTTACCGACTAAATGCTTTTGTATATAAATACGATATTGTCATTTATATATACATAATATCACGCCCTATCCCTATTGTGGTAGGCAGAGAAGACAAAGTACCAAACTTTCATATCACGATATACTTCGTCTCTCCACATTTATACATCTTCTCATACAGCTCGTTTTGTTTTTCTTACTCCTTACCTTTCCTACTTTCAAAGTTTCATGCACGTGGTCCAACCAAACTTTTCTCGGTCGTCCTCTTCTATTTCTCCCACTTAGCTTGTATTATAAATTTGTTTAGTCACTCATTCGTTCAACCTGCCTCAACGTGCTCTTTTTTAATCATCTTACTAAATACATCAATTTTCAGCTCAAATTCATCCTCAATTAAATTTTTTATTCCGTCATACATCGACACATCACATATTCTCTTAGTGCACGCATTTCTACCGCTGTTACTCACCTCCTTTCGTCAATTTTCCACGTCCAAGTTTCACTCCCATACATCCATGTTGGCACTAGCACGCTGTTGTGAACCATAATAATTTTAGCAGATGTCGACTTGAACTCGTTTGAATATGGTCATTTTATAACGGAAATAATGTACAAATGTATTTTGCGAATAGAGTTTTTTTTAATGTTAATATTATTTTAAGTCTCGATGCATGTTTTGTTAAACCATTCTAACCTAATCTTAGTTTCGATCCAAACATAAATATATAACAGCAACCAAGCAAGCGGTGTAAATCGAAACAACTCGAATATGCGATGGATCCGTGATATATGGAGCTAACTTATGTTACCTATAAACTCGGATATATGAAGTGTAGCTTAATCGTATTTCAAAATCAATACTGATCATTTGTACTTTCTTTTGAAGCATGGATAGTTTCAGTCAAATAGAGATCCATAGCTCTTAAACTTTATTTCTTCCCATCCCAGTTTATCTTTCGAATATTTCACCACATCGATCAATAAATAATAATTATGAAATCATGAACAGCCGCCAAATTATATTGAACCCTCGAGATTAATTAATTTACTACCTTTGTTGGCGCTAATTATTTCGTCCGCTGAGTAAATATTTAGGGTGACTTATTATTTTAAGTGACTATAAAATAACATTAAAAAATCTAACCAAATGTTAGCATTTCGGATTTGTTTGCATTTGTTCATGATACTCGTAACATGCATATATGCATTTTCGTGGACATATGTATGTATATGTATTACACTCGTAATCAGAGTTGTGGTTGGTTTCTTGTGAAGTCGGAATCGGGAAATGTGATCTATTCGAAATTCGACTCCGATTTCAATTTTTTTACATTTTTGAAAGTTATTGGCTACATAAATTACATTATAAAATTATGAACATGTATCATTGAATACAAATAGCATGTAGTATAATGAGGAATCCCCGTAGATATTATTTGAAAAAATTTAGAATTGAATAGTTACGCCACGTAATTAAGTATAAAATATGGTTAGCAATATGTGTACTATAATTGAAGTCGGAGTCACACATTTAAAATTTCTAAAGTCGGAGTCGATTTTTTTTGCCGACTTTTCAACCCTGCTCGTAATATACAAATGTACAACAAAAAACACTGGATTCCGATCGCAAGCGTGTATTTCATTTTCGGACGAAACCAAAACAGTATATTTCTTCTCATTTTCGTTCGAAACTAAAACCAAACTAAATTTTTTTTTAAAGATGCTAGGAATACCTGACGTTATAACTGTTATTTATATAAATTACAACAGGAGAAATATATGTAGGTATATCGGGGTATAAATGTGTACGATTTCTTTCGCTTTTCACTTACAATGACCATTTTCAGCTGAAAATCGAAATAAATCAAAATCTGAAACTTGAATCGAAATCCGATCTAAAAGTAATGTGACTTGTATGCACATGTACAGTACGTTCAAGTGGTGTCATACATGTTTGTGTATTTTTCATTTTATTTATTAAATTATTTAATAAAATCTTTAAAAAAGTTAACAAAAAATACAGAATTCTTTATAAAAATATAATTACAATGAAACAGGTATAAAACCATACCACTCCTTCCACCTGGAAAACGAGAAGCCCCTGTTAGCCGTCATTCGTGGCCTACCGACCCCTATCAGCGTCGAGGACATTATGATCGAGCTCAAATCCCTTGATTATCCGGTTCAGAATGTGTATCGCATGAAGAACAGGAATAGAGTGGAACTCCCTATGGTCATCGTCAAACTGACAAGGGACTCTTCCGCAAAACGCATCTTCACCGAACTCCACGGTGTACTCGATATTCGAGTCACAGTGGAGGAGCTGAACAAGCGCAAAGGCATGGGCCAGTGTCATCGCTGCCAACAGTTCGCCCATTCCGCCGGCAACTGCCACGCCCCAGCCAATTGTGTGAAATGCGGTAGAACGCATCACACCTCTGAATGCAGGAAGCCCGCGGACACTCCCGCCACCTGCTGTAACTGCGGAGGCCCACACACGGCCAACTTCAGAGGCTGCCCACGCTTCCCCAAGAGCAACCTCCCTTCAATCGCTCCCCACCACCACTTCCAGACCCCGCAGCCCTTACGCCCCCTCATGGATGGCATCTACCAACGCCCCTCCACCAACGCCCCCTTATCGAACGCCCCCTCGGCAAACAACGCCACACGGCGATTCCCCAACGCCCCCCAGAGTGCATCGAAACCAGTCACTTCCAACGCGTCATACGTGAACGTCGCAACTCATCGCCCCCTATTATCATCATCTACACCCCAAAACTACATATTGCCCGCCGCCCCCCCCCCCAAATCGCGATCTCATTTTGAATAACTTAAAATCAGCCATCACCGAAGCCATGAACCTCCTCAACTACATCCAAGAACATGGCTCGCACCTATAAACCATCCCATATATCCGCCGCGTTCTGGAATGCAAACGGTTCCCTCAGAACACATAAACAAGAGGTCGAGGATTTCCTTCTCGAGCACAACCTGGACGTGTTGCTGATAACGGAAACGCATCTCAAACCGAGCTACCGTTACAGCATCCGTAACTACTACTGCTACAGAGACGACCGCCTCATCGGCAGAAAAGGCGGCACCGCAACTCTCATCAAAAGCACAATAGACCACTGCCACATCCCCTCCCCTTCTACCGTCAACATAGAATCCACATGCGTAGTGGTGAACACCGCCAATCACGGCCCTCTTAAACTTTGCGCGACTTATCTTCCACCTACCTCCCCACTTGTCGAGTCTGAATTGGACTCATTCCTCGCAGATAATATCCCCACCATCATGGCGGGAGATCTAAATGCTAAACACCCCTTCTGGCACAGCCGCACTTCCAGCACTCACGGTAATAAACTTGACGAAATCTCCTCCCGGAAAAGATACTTCGTGGAAGGACCCACGTCTCCCACCCTCTATCCACTAATAGACAATCATCGCCCTGATGTCATCGACATCATTGTCCATAACGACATTCTCTATCAAACAGATCTCACGACTGTTCACCAGCTTCAATCCGATCACTACCCGGTATTACTTCAATTGACGGATGGCTTACCACCCTTCTCGCCCTCAGCCCCTCCGCGACACACCACCTCGTGGAGCGATTTCGCTATTAACGTCGACAGCAGCATCAAAATACCGACAACCTTCCCCGACACGAACTCCATAGACGCCGCTATAAATGACTTCACAACCACCATCAAATCCGCTCTCACATCCTCTTCAAAAGAGAGACCAGCCGATAAACCCGAACTTCCCCTTCCTCCACATATCAAAATACTGATTATGGATAAAAACAAAACCAGAAAGTTGTGGCAAAACACAGCTGTCCCCTCTTACAAAACCGACTACAACAGATTAGTCAAAAAAATCAAACACCTCCTACAGCAACTCCGCAATGACAAATGGTCAGACTTCGTCGAGTCTCTCGAATACAATGATGGACTCAAATGGAAACTAACGCGTAGCCTTAGAAATACGCCCTCCCGACCCAGCTCTCTTCAAGGACCAACTGGCCCCGTTTTCTCTGCTCGCGACCGCGCAGAGACCTTTGCTGACTCTCTAGCTAATATCTTCTCGCCAAATGCAGACCTCTCTAACCCCTCTCACTCAATAATGGTCGACAACGCAGTTGCCGACATATTAAATGAGCAAACCCCCCCCCCCACCACAGACTTCTTCTCACCGTTAGAAATTCAATCTATCATAAAAAATCTCATCAACAAAAAAGCCCCCGGCCCCGATAAAATCAATAATCTCACCTTGAAAAAACTTCCGAAAAAAGCCATTTACGCCCTTACCGCCATTTACAATGCCTGCCTTCGACATAAATTCTTTCCAACCCCATTCAAAAATGCCGACGTCATCATGTTCCCTAAACCGGGTAAAAGCCACGTTATCCCTGAAAATTACAGACCGATCAGTCTGCTCCCGACTCTAGGTAAAGTGCTCGAAAAATTAATCCTAGAACGTCTCTCGTTAGAAACTTACTCACGTAACATCATCCCAGATTCGCAACACGGATTTAGGCCATTACACTCTACCAACCATCAGCTTCTTCGCGTTGTAGATCAAATACTTCAGCTCCAAAGGCCTCACGACCCTCCTTTCACTAGACGTGGCGAAAGCCTTCGACACAGTCTGGCTCAACGGACTCATATTCAAACTGCACAAGTCAGGTATTCCCCTCAGACTAGTGCAAATCATCGCATCATTCCTTGAAAATCGCTCCTTCTCCGTCAAAATAGACGGTATAAACTCATCCCCTCGCCCCATTCTGGCAGGTGTGCCCCAAGGTGCACTGTTGTCCCCTATCCTGTATAACATATACACGAGCGATATGCCCCAATTTTCACGTACACATTGTATCACCGCGCAATACGCTGACGACACAGCCTTTCTCTCTTCATCGAAATATGAGTCCGTATCCCACAACAGACTGCAAGACTTCATTCCCATTCTGGAGCACTGGTGCACCAAATGGAAGATCAAAATAAATCCCACCAAAAGCACAGCAGTCCGCTTCTCACGCAGATACATCAAACCCATCAGAACTCTTAAACTCTTCGGCCAGAGCGTCCCATGGTCAAAACACGTAAAATACCTAGGCCTCACATTAGACAGTAGACTCTCGTGGCATAAACACGCCCTCAATATCAAATCAAAAGCTCACGGAACACTCAAATCATTATTTCCCTTGATCAGTAAATACAGCAAACTTAGCACGCGCACTAAACTCCATCTATATAAAGCGATCGTCAGATCGCAACTGACATACGCCCTTCCGGTCTGGGGCCACGCGAAGAAAACAACGCTACATCACATTCAGATCATTCAAAACAAAGCCCTCCGCATAATTTTAAAAGCACCCTACATCGTCCGTAATTCAAGACTCCACGCAGATACCAAACTACATACTATCCCCGAACATATGCGCGCTCTGGCCGAAAGGTTCTACAGCTCTATATCCCGTCATCCCAACCCAGTCATAAAAGCCTTAGATAACTACAACGCGAACACCAGTTACAGACACACTCGTCCGAAATCAATATTGCGAAACATCCCCCCGACCCCCCCCTCTTTAACTCTAATCATCCCCCCAAATGACCCCCCGATTGTCACTCTGAACACCCCATCATCGATAATTCCTCCGGCAGACAGTTTACCCCCATAGGCAACCGCATTTCTCACCTTCAATAAACATTTTCTACACCTTAATATATTTACAAAAGTCACACACATTTCCCCACTCATTTACTTATCTACATATACTATATTCATTCTTATAATTTATTCACAATTCATTTTTTCATTTTTTTTTTTTTTTTCACCCATTCAATATAAAACAGTGTGTGACGACACAAATTTATGTATATTTGTATTTAATATTATGTATATATCATCATATTTATATATGTATTTAATCGTTTATAATTTCTCATAATCATTCATAAAATCAAAACAATTACCACAAACCTATCCTTTCCCGATTCCCAAAAAGATCCAAAAATTTCCAATAAATATCTTAACAGTCAGAACTTATCCGATGAAGGAGTAAGGTGTCCTACCATCGGACCGAAACTCCGAACAAGCTATCCATCACTTGTTTTATAAATTTGAGCATCAAAAGTTTGAGCTTCATTTAAAGGACCAGTCCACTGGATTCCCAATATGGAGAGGAGACCTAATCCAGAGTATCCCTTTTGTTTTCAACCTAGACCTATGTATAAGCTAAACACAGGGAAAATATAATTATTTTGGTTTTATACAAATTTTAAAATATTTAAGTACTTACAAATGAGAATAGCGGCAGAATGATAATTTAAATATTCCTGAAAAATCTGTCGATACCCGCTCCCTTTTTTATGACAAATATAGATAGATTGAAAAATACATTTAAAAACATTTAATCCATTTTTTTTCAGACGTTATGGAGTGGTAAATGGCCAAGTTTGCTTTGAAGGTGGAACTCTGTGTGGAAATTTGAATGGGCCATGGGCCTTTAAATCTGATAAACCAAATGCTCTTATAACTGCCTTGGACTCCGCAGCTCCCTCTCCAAATAAAGGTGAAAAATTCAGATATTATAATATATCAAAGATTTTCCTTATTATTAATATTTAAAATAGTAAAAAATCATATATATTAAAAATAATTACCTTTTCCGAATAGCAATTTGAAATTACCTTTTCTTTTCCAAATTGCATTCCAATTTAATATCTCAACATTAACACAGTTCATTAATTCGACAAAAGTAATACAGTTGAATTTTATTTCTTTCCTTTCAAACCAAAGAATTTTCTAAGCAGGGGATAGCTTTCACTTTTAAGTTAATTTTTATTATTTTATTATATGTCTATTGTTTAAAGTACAACCTGGCAGACTTCTTGTTATAAGACAATTTTTCTAACCAATAAAAGAGATGTTAAAAGCCTCAAGTGAAAAATGTTTAGCTTTTGGTGCAATCAGAAATTGAATGTGAATAGCAAGTGTTTGACCAATTGAGCCATTGAGAATGTCTGATAATCAATAACTAATATGGTTTCTATTTTATAGTCATATTTTTTTTAATATATTTATCTTCATAACTATTTCTTTTCATTTCAGAAAGTGAGAGATTCTCAAAGAGATTTTCAGAAGTTACAGAATCAACCAGAAATATTTTCGATAGCAAAAATATCGAAAAAATTGGATTTGAAACAGGATGGAATCTTTGTAACAATCAGTCAGATTCTGAAAGCAGTGCCGGATTCAGTGATTCGACATCAGTAGTTGACCATACTGTCAGTTTTATGGACAGAGAAAAGGGAATTAACAGGCATGGTTCTTTTTCCAAATACGGAAGTTATGTGAACCATCTGGACAACCAACTACCTACTCCTTCCGGAAACAACTTTTTGCCTTCTCCATGGGCTATACATGAATCTGATAGATCTTCATTGTATTCTCATTCAAGTGGTTGTGGTTCAGAGTATTTAGTTCAGAGAAGACCCTACACTCCAAATGAATCAATGATAAATAAATCACAGAGTGTATATGGAATCCCACCCGATGTACTTCCAAAGAGATCTTGTCCTTGCAGACACTCACAAAATAAATTTTATGGTCCATATCAAAATTATGATGTCCCAAAACCACCTATGCCACTTATACAGGTAAGAATTATTAACTTATTGAAAAAAAAGTATATTTCCTTATTTCAAGTACAGGTATTGCTCACTTGACTTAATTTATTGTTTCTGGGGAAAATCTAGGTGAGGTAGGAAAAAAAGTAACCTAAAAATGGTAAAAAACATTTTATTTCAATCAGGAAGCCTGCCTAGGCCTACACCAATCAACTGAATCTGACGGATCTGGCTCATCATTTTCTCGCAGTCTTGAAGGTTTGGATATCAGTACGTAGATGAAGTTCAGATTTGTTTAAAAAAAATATCAATAAGGCAAAATAATGTGTGCTGTGCAAGCAACTTCATAGCTTCATAGCTCACAGTTGATTGCAAAGATCAAATCTGATTTTTTAAATTGTTTTTTTATATTTAATCTAAATAGCTCAAATGGGATTATTCATAATGAGGGATATGTGTACCTATCTTCTATAAAAGTCAATTCATAAACAAATCCTTTTAATCATAACTTGATCATTGTTAAAATCGCATTTTTTCTTTAAAACTATTTTATTTTAACACATTGAATTTTTTTTTTAAATAATTGCGTAATTATTTAGAAAATCATAGTAATGAGACATTGACTTAAATGAAAGTTCAAGGTTTCACTAGTACCAAAAAAACTCTTAATTGACAAATTTAATTTAATTAATGATTATTATTTATTTGCTTCTAGGAAAATCCAAGTGGTTCTAATGTTAAACCTGAAAGCCTTTATGACAAACCAAAGAACTTAATTAAATGTCTATTAAATAATTCAAATAGTTGTAATTGTTTACCAATATCAACTAAATCAGAGATTGTTTCTGGAAATAAGAATGCAAACCAAGAAGATTCACAAAAAGAAATGCATGAACAAATTAATGGGTGTAAAGTACCATTCAAGTCTACAAAAAGTCTTCTCACTAATTATATGAATATCGATCTACCAACTGAGAGTGTTTTGCCAATTGTTACAAATAAAGAAGATGCTGATTTTCTTTCTGATCTAAAAACTTTGGAGGCATTTGAAAGCTCTGCAGAAATATTGAGAAATGCCGGATTTAGTCAAGATGAAATAGACGACTTAGAAAACTTAGATGAGAATAACTCCTGTAGTAATTATACTTCAAAAAATAATGTAGAATTAACAATCAAAGAAAGTGACGAATCATGCTTAACTGTTACTAATGATAATGATCAATTTTCTAGCAATAGCTCACATTGTGTCAGTGAAATATCTGATCATTCCATAAGTATGGAAAATTCTAGTCTAAATAGGAGAAAATCTAGTTCTGCTGACTTTTTGAAAAAGATAGAAGAATTTGATATTACAAAAAGTACTAGTTATAAGAATATATCGCTTGAATTGAACCCTTTAAATAAAAAATTAAAGTTTGAATATATCAACAATTTTTGTGACAAAAGTATAAGGAAACCGATGGGAAATAAATGTGAGAATACAAACCATTCTTGTGATAAAGATATAAAACAAGATCTTACAATAATAAATAAATTAAAAGAATCGGTCAAGATCCGTAGATCGTCTAGTGTACCAAATAAATCTTTGAAAAATCGAGATTCATCGAGTTCAAATGACTCTGGTGTATCAACTGGATCCTTTAAGTATTATCTAAAAACAGATTTAAGTGATGATGAATCTATCACTACAGCCAATTCTTGTGCCAAACATATGTGCTCAAACTTGCATAATAGAAGGACTTTCGCATGTTCTCCAATATCTACTACATCCGATACTATGCAGCGAATCTCATTTCAATTTGATAAAGCATACGGCATCACCAAGTCCTTTTCAACGGATGCTGGACATGGGCAGTGTTTGAAAAAGAATTTCAAAGGTAAATATTTCTTTATATAAAATTCTGCAGTGAATAATTATTTATTTACAAACTACGAGGCGTATCCAGAATAAAATCTTGCACTATTTGATTTATAAGATATTCCTTACTACTATGCGTATCCAGAAAGTAAGTGTACTGAGGCTCTCACAACCGGATGGATTTTATTTTCGACATGTTGGCTACACTTCCGTGTAGCCTGACCCTTTCCCTCCGCAACGAGACCGGTTCGAGGTCAGTACGTTGAAAAGTGTCGACGCGACAACACGTTTCGTGAAAAATGTCAAACCAATATCCCTCCAAGTGCGAAATTTTCTAAAAAGGCAAGAATTTTTGAGGTGCTGCAAACTCTATGGAGATGAATTTCTCCGCTCCATCGTTACTGGAGATGAAACTTGGGTTGCACACTACACGCCTGAAACCAAAAGGTAGTCTCAACAGTGGCGTCATACCTCTTCAGCCTCCGCCAAAAAGTTCAAAACCACAATTTCAGCCAAGAAAATCATGGCATCCGTGTTTTGGGACTGTCAAGGCATAATTTTAATTGAATATATGCCTCAAGGGGAGACCATCAACTCTGCAAGATACTGTGAGACCCTAAAAAAATTGCGGAGGGCGATTCAGAACAAGAGGAGAGGCATGCTGACAAAGGGAGTCTGCCTACTGCACGACAATGCAAGACCACACACGGCCAATGCCACGAAGGAACTGCTCGCCTCGTTTAAATGGGATGTCCTGAACCATCCCGCGCATTCCCCTGACCTTCAGATTACTATCTCTTTACCTCTCTGAAGCTGCACATGGGTGGAAAAAGGTTTTCAACCGACGAGGAGGTAAAGGAGGAGGGGGAGAAGTGGACGGAGGGGTTGGCGGGAAACCACTTCGAGGAAGGCATCAAAAGGTTGATACCCCGCTTCACCACCTGCATTGAGAGGAATGGCGACTATGTCGAAAAATAGCTTACATATGTACTACGGTAACCACGTAATTTTTTTGTTTAAATAAAAAAAATTGTAACCTACAAAAATTCAGTACACTTAGTTTCTGGATATGCCTCGTATTTACAGTGGAAATCGTTGAACATGAAGAATCAGGTAACATGAAAAAATATTCTAGTTTCGAAAAAATGTTATGTTTCATTTCATACATATACAGGCTGTGTTTTATGTTCCAGGCCGATGGTTTTTTTTAATAACTTTTAAATGAAACACAATTTTATAATTTATATTTAATTGATTGATTATATGGTCTTTACCATTATGTATGGAATATAATGTCAGAAAAGTGGCCGCCTCCGGCCATGGCGCAAACACGAGTTCTTTCAAGCATATTTTTCATAACATTCTCGCAGACTTCTTGTGGTATTTCAGCAATTTATTTTCGAATGTTGTCCTTAAGCATCGGGATTGTGGTTGGTTTGTTGGTGTACACCTTTCCCTACAAGTACCCCGATATGAAATAATTTGGGGCGGTCAAAACAGGAGATCGTGGGGGCCAGTCGATATCACCACTTTTTGACATTATTCGTCCGGAAAAAGTTTCTCGCAAAATTTGCATCGTAGCACGAGCTGTGTGTGATGTGGCACCGTCCTTTTGGAACCACATGTGCTGTAGGCCCAATCGATCCAATTCGGGCACAAGAAAGTTTACCAATATGTCACGATAGCGATCACCAGTAACTTACAGCATTGCCTTGAGCATCCTCAAAGAGATATGACCCAATGATGCCGTCTGCCCAAATACATTCACTCTACGAGGATGTAATGGTTGTTGGTGTATCAATTGAGGATTTTCAGTGCCCCAATAGCGGCTATTCTGTTTATTTACAAACCCAGCCAAGTCGAAATATGCCTCGTCGCTCGTGATGATTTTTTGACAAAAATGGGGATTGTCTACACCGACCTGTAAAACTCGAGCACTCCAATCTCACTGCCGTTTATGGTCATTTTACTGTAGCACTTGTGTCAATTGAATTTTATACGGATAAAAATGCAAATATTTTTTGATAAATTTTAACAAACATGATGGAGACATTCCCAATTGTTGTGCACGGCGTCGATGAGAGGTGCACGGACGTTCACCAACACTGCCTCACGTTATCGCCCAGACTTTCCTTTATCTCCCAGTGTATGCAAATTTTCAAAATTATTCATTACACACTGAATGGTTGACTTGCTTGGCACATGATTTAAACAAAAAAAACACAATTTTCTTCGCGTATTCACAATTGAACAATTATTTAAATAAAATGTCTTAATAACTTCAACACGTTGTTGCGGAGTTAGATGCTCCATAATAAATTGACATTGATCACTCTCCACGACTGTCAAATATGAACTGAAAAATAACAGCCAAATCAAAATGGCGGCCAAACAAAATCGGCCTGGAACATAAAACGCACCCTGTATTTTCTCTTAACATGAAAATATTTTGTGCCTATGAAGAACAAAAAAATATGCAGGCCACAAATTGAACTTTCTGTTAATGTCTTTATGACTCAATTCTATTGATTAGGCGCATCTGATAAGAAACAACTGATACAAGGATACCGCTTACTGCACACTACCCTTACCTTTGAAACAAATGGTATTACTCATCTTATTTACTTTCTATTCTTGGAGTGAGTGACATATCATATATTAGGTCCTTACATATGAAATTGGCGTTTTGTTTGGGAGGAACATAAAGTTGATTTTTTTTTAATATAATATATTTATTTAATCAAAGTATGTACCATTGCTATCTATGCACTTTTGCCATCTCATAGGTAGTTCATCGATCCCTTTACTAAAAAAACCATTCGGACGGGAATCAATAAAATCTTTGAAGTCGGTTTGGACTGCCCCATCGGAGTTGAATTTTTTCCCTTGCAAGAAGTTATCCAAATTTCGAAAAAAATAGTAATCTGTTGGGGCAAGGTCCGGAGAGTACGGTGGATGTCTTAGACATTCCAATTGAAACTCTTCTAATTTGGTACCCGTCTGTTGTGCAGTGTGTGGTCTAGCGTTATCATGAAGCAGCAGTGGCCTAGAGCGATTAACCAGCCTCGGTTGTTTAGCAGCTAGCTTTTCCATCATGGTTTGCAGTTGCTGACAATAGACATCTGCCGTAATCGTCTGGCCAGATTTAAGAAAGCTGTAGTGAACGACACCAGCACTAGTCCACCAAACGCTCACAAGTAACTTTTTTGGAGTCAATTTTCGCTTGGGGCATGGTTTGGCTGGTTTGGCAGGGTTCAGCCATTGCGATGAGCGTTTCCGATTATCATACAGGATCCACTTTTCATCACAGGTAATGATTCGATTCAAAATCCCTTCATTATTGTGCCGGTTGAGTAATGCAACGCAGCAGTCAACGCGCGTTTGTTGATTTGCTTCACTCAATTCGTGAGGTACCCACCTTTCAAGCTTTTTCCCCTTCCCAATTTGCTTCAAGTGGATTAAAACAGTTTTATCACTAACACCGCAGCCTGCAGCTAACTCGGACGTGGTTTGCGATGGATCCGCTTCCACAATAGCCTTCAATTCTTCATTATCAACTTTGGTCTCCGGCCGTCCACGTGGCTTGTTCTGCAGGTCGAAATTTCCAGAACGAAAACGTTGGAACCAAAAACGCACTGTGTTTTCTTTTGCGGCACCGTCGCCATACACATCATTAATCCTTCGAGCCGTTTCTGCAGCACTGGTGCCACGGTGGAACTCGTACTCGTAAATAACGCGATATTTCAAGTTTTCCATTTTGTAAACTGAGTGACGCAAAGAAAAAAAACAATTGAGGAAAAAACAAATGAATTATAATTTTCGAAACACAAATACTTGAGTAAATAGCTGTATAAATTTGAGTTTGAAATTCCTAACCAAAGAGAAGATATTTGAGATCAAAGTTGCCAGTACGGCAAAACGCCAATTTCATATGTAAGGACCTAATATAAAGAATTTCGTCTTTGGTAAAAAAAATGTTAATTTATTTTCCTCAATTATATAATAGGGAGGGCAATGAGCATGTTAAGTGTTAATAAATTGTGTTTGTAAAATGCCTTTTATGTATGTTAGTGTTATATAGTGCATAAAATATTAACTTGTTTCAACTTTTTATATTAACTCTTTTGATTATTATGACACCATGATGTTGGTGATTTGTTTTTGTTTACATTTTTTGACATGAAATTCTTTTAACCGTTAGAGTGCCGACGAGCGCCATCGCATGCGTGCGCATTGTAATTAAAAGTGCCACGAGTGCGATAGCGCTCATGAAATCAGTTGCTGTTTAGCTCGCTGTAGGGGAGGTCGCTCGCACGCATCGCAAATTTTTTATTTTTTCTACGTGTTACATAAAGTTCAAATTATAATATTATTATACTTTTTTAACCCATAATGTCGGAATACGAAAATAATTCGAATGAAAATGATCGTTCTTCAAGTTGTGAAGAAAGTGATAGTGGGAGTGACATTGTGGTGCGCTCACACCGCGTAATGCAAATTTTGAGTGATAGTGATGATAATGATGAAAACAATTATTTTTCTGATACGGAGGAGGACTGCGAAAATATCGATGTGAACTTGACCCAAAAGGTTGTATTTGCTGTATTTGGAAGGATGGTGGTGAATGCATATATATTGTATAGTGAGAAAAATATTGACAAAAAAATGACGAGATTGAAATTTACAAGTATAATTGAAGATTTAGAAGAGAAATGGTTGCTCCACAAAAATAGACCAGAAACGGCTACTCCGACTACATCTTCCCCTCAAAGTTTTGGATTAGAAAAGTTACCCGGGCGTAATTTACGGCGCTGCGTAGTGTGCAGCAGCAAGGATTACAGCGCTGTGAAGAGGAGCAACTTGATTTGTGTCCGCTGTAAGAAGGGGCTCCATGGAGTCTGTGCGGTAAAGCACACATGTTAACTTTTTAACTTTTAGATTCCAGTTTTTGTTATAATTTTTGTTCACAATTATATTTCCATAATGTTCTTTGTATTTTATTATCCTTGTACAAGTTTTTATTAATAAAACACCGAAAAAATGATTAAAATTGGATAATTTTTGGAAGAGATAGTTTTTTTCCGAGACAAGGGTAAATGACATAAAAAACAAAAGATTTCTTTGACATTTTTAAGTACTATAGATATGAGTAAAAATCAATGGCATTAAAACAGTTAATACGAAAAAAAATCTACTCCCATAGTTTCATGTTAAACAATTTCCATTCAAATACTTCATATAACTTAATTTGTCTACAAATCAGTCTTCAATAGCTAAAATAAACTAGTCTTTACTTCATAATTCAAAGGAAAAATATTTGTATTTTTTGTAAAAGTTTTAACATTTTTTAAACACTATAAAGTTAGAAAACAATTTGATATATTTTGAATATCATTAAATCAAGACATTTTTTTATGAAACTCTTTTAGTGCATAAACAAATATAAGGAGAAACTAATTTTAAATTTAAGATTCAGGATAAAAGTTAAATAAGATATACAACTACTACAAGGTAAAGAAGGAGGCTTAGAAATTATTTGATTTTAACAATTAAATTATTAAGGATGAATAATTCACACAATGGGGAAAAAATATATAGTAGTTTTACTTTCAATAAGAATATTTTATTCTCAAATAATGAAAATTTTGAGCGAAAGAAAGTATGTAAGAGATAATATGTATAAGGAATTGTTACAATAAGCCTTTTTGTATATAATTTAATAATCAAGTTTCCTGTGCTATTTATAATATTATGACCTAATCGAAAAAAAGATTTTTATTTTAACTACCCAGTTCCGATAAATAAGTACTCTACTATATCATTCTAATATTTAAATTTACTTCCAGGATTTTCAAATTGTGAAGCACAAAATCGCCGAAGTCCAAGTAGCTGTGGTTCAGAATTATCTGATTACTTGGAAACCCTATCTGTATCTTCAATTAGTTCAAACGAAGTCTGTAATCGAAGCATAGCTCGTCCACGTTCTGGAAGAGAGTATAGTTCTATACTTCCTGTGCAGTTGCTACTCCAATCCCAAAACATATGTCATCGTTCCTCACATGAACAACCTTTTTAAAAATAGTTATTTTATTGTATAAATATAGTAATTTCAGATTTAAGACTTACATTATATTATATATATTAAAATTTTATAAAATATAAAAATAATATATTTATTAATTTTATTCTTATTTGTTATAGAAAGTATGTATCATATACTACTTATGGATTCTGATGCCTGTTTATCTAAATAAATTTTAATGAATAGAAATGTGAAAAAGAAAATGTTCTTTTATTAATTCCCAAATGTAAATCATTCATAAGACAGTTATGTTGGACAAAACCTATCTCTAGACTTGGTTCAAAGTTCTTCTAAGATAAACTCATTCAAAATGTCATCAAGTAGGGTATAATTAAAATAATGATATGTTGTAGTGATAAAAAAATTTTAATCCAAAATTTGAACAAAAGTATACATATGGACCAGACTTAAGAGTATGTAAGAGGTCACACTTTAAATATGACAAATTATTCTGCTATTTATTCCTTATTGCAATATATATTTCAAGTTCCTAAATACAGTAGTTTATTGCCATGTTTTTCACCAAGGTTCAATATTAAACCCATTCCTTTTGATTGTTATCATGGACACAATCACTAGCGAGATACAGAAAGAACCTTCTAAGTGCATGATTTTTATAGTCAATCTTGTATTGATACAGGAGAACATAAATAGCCTGTAGGAGTTACTGAAAGTACAAAGAGTCTACCTTGAAGCAAACCGAATACATGAAATACTTATTTTCAAATATTTGTGATGACTATCTTGATGTTAAATGACCAACAGTTACTCACAGCAAACACCTTCAAATATCTGGGCTGGTAAGGGTGGTAAAGAACCAGCAGGATAAGCAGCAGGAAAGTGACCAGCAGGATAAAACAAGCATAATGTAAGTGACGACAGGTGTATCGAACGTATGCGTCACCTAAAATATATAATTTTATTTGTGTAATTGCTGTGTAAATATTGTAGTTGATATCTGTACCTATTTTAATGAAATGTTCCTTATATGTGACCTTCGCAATAATCATTATAAATAATCGAACAGCCTATGCATGCAGAAAACGTGCGGTATACATGGTATCTACCAAGTATTTAGTAAGCCGCAACGGCATACACGGGCGAATAAAGGGGTTTATGATGAGTGATGGGCTGTACATAAGGAACGAAAAATGTCAAAAATATATTCTCAGTTTCTGGAACGTCTACTGTGTTTTATTTATGACAAACTTCTACCTGCTAAAGAGGAATCTCTTCACCCTGCTACTTTTCACAGAAAACACAAGAAGTAAACCAGAATCTACGAGTATTGAGCGGCAGCCATCCACCTATATTACAGTCTTTGTACCGGTGCTGTACAACAGGTAACTGCAGTAATATGTGATAAAAGAATGCCCATGGAGCTGAAAGAAAGAAAATGTATAATAAAATCATCATAAGGCAAGTATTCTTGTATGAACTGAGCGCTGGGCAACAACTAAATCCCAAGAAGAGTGATGCCATGTTATCAAAACACACATACTGCGATGGATTTCAGGAGTGAACAGCAAGAAAGACAAAATAAAGAATGAATATGTAAGAGGTATTCTGAAAGTTGCTCCAATCTTGGTGAAATTGAGAGAGAGGCTTCGGTGGCATGGACATATAGAAAGGAAAACAGTTGAATATGTGGGAAACCAAACAGTGGGGTATGGAAGTCCAGTGGAATTAGAGGAAGAAGTCATCCAAAAATATGATGGAAAGATAGTGTCAACTAAGACACGAGTGGTTTGAACATTACTAGAGACAACTTTGGTGAGAGACGACTCATATACAGACTAAAACATAAATGGGGAAATACGAGGATGATGATGAATAATGTGTTTTTAGGAATGTTTTACTAATGCTGCATAAATGCCTAGATGCCCTTAGTTGGTGAGATGCATTTTCTTCAATAACCTCCGTAACCTAATAAGTTAAATTTCTGTTATTACCTATTTAAAAAAAGGGTTCGAGTTGATTGTACTGTATAAAATAGAAATTTAATACAATACAAATGCTAATAAAAAGTATCTATATTATTTAATTGCAAAGCAAAATATATTACTATAAATGAAAATTTATTTCAAAAACGCTTAAGAATTAAATAAGAACAGTGAAATTTTCATATTATAATTATTTCATTCATAAAACAGAATCTTATTTATTTATTTTTCATAAGACAATCATCTATGATTCTGTTGAAACATATCAAGTGGCTATTGCTACATTAAAGCTAAACTAAGAAAAAATAAAACTCGTACTAATGGGTACATCCCTAGGTAACAAATTTGATATTTAAAAAAAATTTAGAAGTAAGTTTGAATAATAATATCACTTTTATCATAAAATTGAACACAATTGACGAGTTTATATACTTTGTTAATTTAAGTTTAAACTTGTTATAATTCAAAAGGCACAATTTTCTCGCATTATCGATATGCACCAGGCATCCAACTCAATGATAATTAGTGTATATTTAGTTCATCGAGTTAGATTTGTAGTGACTTTTTTAAACAAGAGGATATATTATTTTCTACATTTAATAATTTACATGTTTGAAAAATCTATTCAAAAAAATACCTATCTTAATGTATGGAATCAAAAGATGATAAAATTCATTAAGTCAAATTCTCCTAAAAAGTACACAATTGAAGATATTCTTTTATGTAACCTGACCTTTTGCCAACATATTACAAATCAAAAAATTTTGACAATTTTCAATCACATTGTATTATGTAATTTTAAATTATCATTTTTATTTTATTAAAATTAATTAATGTTATGGAACATATCTTTATTTCATGGTTAACAAATATTCAAGATGATTTTACCAGAAAAGTAATTACAAGATATTATAAAATAAATTATTAAAGTGAACTTACGAGTATGTCATGATTCAAGAACAAGCAATACCATATCTCAATACACTATAAGATAATTTAGTGTATCTTAAAATTTATGGAGGAAGTAACATAACTTACTGAATGAATTTTCAAACATTTCAAAGTTCACATTTTAAACCCTAAAAATTGATTTTAGAGGAGCTATGTTATTATTCTGTTTCTCAATACTGATGGCCGAAATAAAATGATTAATTGAACAAGATAAAAGTTGTTTTGTCAATTATGTTAAAATGAAGCATCGTTTATGAAGGAAAATGTAACATGAGGTATTACTGTATACATAAATCTCGTCACCTAAACTTTACTGACAATCATAGAACCATACTAAGAACAATATATCATCACGCCGTGTCCCTTTCAGGGGTAGCCAGAGAGAACAGATCATCCATTTTATATATGCATTCATTGCTGACGGCGAAACCCAAAAAACTATTTGGGATAAGGCATTAAAAAAAATACACACATACTACATGATATAAACCGTGATGCTTTATTATTAATAAGTTGTCCAGTCACCTCCACTAGTAATAATTGTCCGGCATCTCCGAGGCATACTTTCGACTCATTTTATAGCAAGATTTCCATATAAGTTGAATTTGTTGAAATAACTGCTAGACGTTCCAGATCTTTTTCCCTAGGAGCTTGAACTTCATGATTGCTCAAACATTTTCTATGGGATTTGCATCTGGTGACTGCGATGGCCAATCCATTACGTCAACGTCATTTTCCTGTTTCCATGCAATACAAAGACGACTGATGTTTTGGGTCATTGTCCTCTTGCAGTAGTTAATTTTAATTATTTCGTATAAATCACCTTTGGGCAGATGGTAATAAAGCCCTCTGATATATTTTAACCATTTTCTTAGCGTTAAATTTATTTGTGAAGATGTGCAAAGTGACAAATCAAATGAAAGAACGTGCCCAAAAAGAAGCTTCGTCCGAAAAAATTACGCTGTCTAATCGCGGTCCAAATTTTCTTTCGCCCTAGTGAGTTTTTTTTCGACTTGTTTTTCGGAAAGAAGTGGTTTCTTCTCCGGGCTTCGAAATTTCACTCCATGAGCTAGTATACATCTTCTTATAGTGTCACATGACACAATTAGACCCCTTTCACGCAAAACCGTATGTCCGCTACGCAATGATAGACGAGGATTCTTCTCAAACACTCATAAAATCACTCTGTCCTCCTTTTTCGTCGTTTTCTGTGCTGTGCCACGATCTGGTAGGTCATTGACGTTTTTTACATCGAAATAGGATATCACCCACTTACAAATGTCTTCGACTTTCTCGTGTATTTAGCAACAGCTCCGTATGACAATTTCGGTCTTTTCGGATGTGTACACAGAAACTTCTTCATAACGTGAGATGCGTACACGGCACTCATGGTGAAATATGTTCCTATGTAACCAAGGTCGAAGGACAACTGAGTTTTTCTATACAAAGTACTCGTATCTTGGGGGAAGGGTCCTACAACCTGCTCACGTTTGAATCTACCCTCTAATGGTTTCCAGTAAAAAATGTAGCCGTACACGCTCTTGTCGAACAGACTGTACTACTGACATAAAAGCAGCAAGAGAATTTCTTGAACAATCAAAAATGTGTATATCCCTGATATTCAATGTTGATAAAATGGGTCTAACTATTAATTTCAAAAGAAGAAAGAATGGTGTCAGAGAATCAGAACTTGGGAATGATACTGTTCAGAATGAACTTGTTGATATGGTGCACTGACTAGATTTTAATGAAGTTAATGCTGAACAGACATTACTGGATGACAATGAATGAAGAATTACCAGAATCGACTGAAGAAAATTTCGAACAAGAATGTCCTTATTCTGGTAGAAATCAATGAGAAGGAGCGCATTTGCATAAATTTTACTTTTAAATTGAAATGGTCAATGAAAAAAGGGTTTCAATTGAGAAAATGTATTTTTTTTATGTTAGGAACCTATTCCTAAACTTTGCGCTTTATTTTTACCTCCATTAACGATAATTCTGTTAACATAATGATTTTGAGGAACGCATCCCTATTGTTAAATTTCAAGTATGATCATTGTGATATCAGCTATAAACATTGTTAAAGCATGTTCATTAAATAGCAGACTGTTCTATCAATTGTATCAAGATAATAGTGAAGAATTTTAGCATTTGCTTTTTCAAACTGAGGTTTGCTGGCTCTCCATACTCTTGTTTAAAACATGTTTTTTAAACTATTTCATATTTTTGTAGAATTTGTACTATCTGTTGACTTTAACTTGATTGAGTAATACAATCTTTGAAAAGTGACGAAGCATACCTGAATGATATACATGATAAAATTAATGTCTTAAATCTACAATTACAAGGGGAGAGTTTCAATTTAATACAAACGAAAACTGTTATATGCGCCTTTATTGGAAAGTTGAATTTGTTCAAACAGAATATAATAGGTAGTATCTTTATCCAATTTCCAAGCATGAACAATACGCAAAATATCTATCTAAATCAAGATTTAAAATAATATTTCTCTCATATCCAGTTATTAAACAAAAGGATTTTGAGGACTGCTTCAAAGACTTAATAGAACAGAAAATTCCAGGTTGGGTAACAAACTTATATATAATCTGGACAATAAGATGTTTGGTTTGGCAAAGCAAGGAAACATACTTGAACTTCAAAATGGAGAGGAGTGAAAAAATATGTTCAACACTATTTTATGTGGCTTCAATACTATGAAAATGATTTAGTTGTTTGAAAAACGGTTAAACTTTTATTCATATTTTTTTTCATCTTTGTACTTCCTTGAAAACAATTTCAGTGCAGTAAGAACTTTAAAAAAAAATTAAAAAATCGACTAGAAATTGAGAATCACGGAAATTTGAGACTTTTATTACAAAAGTGCAACCAAATATAGAATTTGTGAAAAATCATCAAGTACTAGGCTCACGTAAATCATGAAAATATTTTTGATGTCTATTTCTTATTTTATAATAGTTTTATTTAGTAATTCATAACCTTAAAAACTTTAAATTCACACAAATCTTAAAATTCATAAATATGCCTTTTAACGTATACAAACCTATGTAAAAAAACAAATATTTTTAGAAAAGAAAAATGCAAATAAATCTTAATTTATTAAATTCATAATTAAAAACTAATTTGCAACAGGTGCATTTTAATTCACTAGGCAACCGATTTCCATTTTTTAAAGAAGTACCTACCTACATTTTTTATAAGTAAGGAAAAGGTTAATAAACGTCATTTTTTTGTGTAGATATTGGAAATATTTTTCTATGTGACTGGCAGCCCCGCGTCTTGCGATTTTTAATCCGAAGAAAATGTAGAAATTTATCTGATGGTGTTTGCTGAATTTGTACGCATGTTTTTTATATTTTTTTTTAATGTTTTTTGCATGTAAGGACAAATAATGTAAAATTAAAAATGTTTATCAAAATAAAAAATTAAAATGTGAATAAAATAAGGTTACAACAACAAGTCCGATATTTGGCGATTTGTTTACAACTCGTGTGTGAGCTGCTGATTCGCTTATTGCGACACCGTGCATATATATTGTTTATTTATAGACTTATTGCAATCATGTAATTGAAAATACAAAAGAAAATGTCACAGAGAGATACAGCGATTCATCTTCTTGCCGGAGGGTAAGAAAATATTTGATATTTTTATGTCTACGCTTTAATCTGTTATCTTTCAGGTTACTCAATGATAAAACTCGAAAATAACCTTCCTTCATTTGCGACGAATTATTTAGATACCCGTCGTATGTCATGCCAAGTGTCATTTTTCAGGGACAAGATAGCGCAAAAATAAATGTATTAATGCCATTTTCAGAATCTATTACAAAATATTTTGCATCTTACACAATACTTATACATCATTGCTTTTTTTAATAAAAAAAATAGTATTGTTAAAAAATATATTACCGCATTATTTAACATATTTCTTTATAAATGTGTTATTGAACATTTTATTTCAAAATGTATTTTCGATTTTGATATTCAGAATTAACTAATTTGGATATTTTGAGAAATATCAATTTAATTATTAAGTTATATTCTAGTAATAGAAATTTAATAGTTTAAAACTCCAGTATGTATTAACTGCTGTTTTGCAAAAACACTTGCTATTTATCATTCAAATTTTTTATTCTAAAATAAGTTGACCATAGTTTTCTGTTAAAATAATGTCAAGTTATTTTGTTGATAATTGAAGTATATTTATTGATATTGAATTTTATACGTTTTTGCTATCTTAACTACGACAATTAGTGCAATAGCTCAGAATGATGCAAAAGTATTGAAATTCATTAATTAATTTTACTTTTAAATAGAATTTCAAAATATTGTTTTATATATTTTACATAAAATATTTCATTTTCAATTTGCATAACTGGATTTCATAGTATGTTACTTAAATGTATTGTATTGTTACAAAAACAAATTTAACAACTACCTTCTTAAAATATGGTATTCTGTCTTATTTATGCAATGAAAAATAGGATTAGCTTATTAACTTGAGCTGATAAATTATATCAGGGTATTCTTCACATATAAAAAATTACATTAAAATTTTGAAATTTTGTAAGTCTTTCAGACCTTTTTATCTCGAAGTGACCAAACCATCTCTAGATTACTTTTTAAATTCTATTTATGACATTTAACTTGAACAAATAGGTATCACTATAATCCAGTAATTGTTCTCACTAGTTTATTCTGCTCCTATCACTCTTCCTTAATATCAGCTTTATATCCATATTAGCACTATAGTGGGCACTAACATACCACTATGAACTATTATGTTTTGAATACTTTGTATTTTGCTTTATTGGCAAATACAGTACTGAGTGCATCATTGTCCTTGTTCCCTGCTGCTACAGGTATCAAATTACACATAAATCTTCTATACATATACAATAATAAGTTATATAGAATATTAATTCAAATGTTTATCCAGTGTAATTTAGATACAATCAAAACAGGTGAAGGACTTACCAATAATGGGTTAAACAATTTGTTTGTTTATTAGTGTCGCAATTTATTATGTACTTAGTTCACTTTGTGGAATTTTTAATATTTTACCACCTAACCAGGCAACTATATAATCAGGTTATATAGGCAACTATATAACCTAATTAAAGTTAATTCAATCCTCAGTGACACCCATAACATTAGTTATATAATCTGTTAATAATTATTTGCATGACATACAAATGTGATTACAATTATCACACTTGAGGAAGTATGAGTAGGTCATTTTAAGTGCATGGAAGCTCCTATCTTTCCTTTAGTCAGGCAACTTGTAGACTCTAGGACTGATAAATTTCAAAGTTATTTTTGCCAGTGCTATCCTAACTTGGATTGGAACAATCGGTCTCTTGGGAATTTGCGTTCCACAACCATTTTATATTCAATTATCATATAGGTGTCCTATTTTGAATTTAAGGTTTTGTTATTTAAAAAATTTCTGTTTGAAATAAAATATCTACCAAATGCCTTTGAGTTGTTCCGGCAGATGAACACTTTTGGAAAAAAAATAGTTACATTTTCACAGAACTGCGGCCCAATTTCATCATTAACTCGACGAATGTTGTTCTTGCACTCTGACAGCAGATTGTTTGCTTAGGCTCTGGCTTTTACAAAGCCCCAAAGGAAAAAGTCTAAAGGTGTTAGATCCATATCCTCCAATTGGTGTAGTTAAAAATATGTCAGCATGTTGCGATAGCGTTCATCATTGACAGTAACCATTTTACTATCCTCGTTTTAAAAAAAAGATCGGCCTAATGACACCTCAAGCCTTAGTTATTATCTTATTTATTTATTACTGACATATAATGAAATGTTTCCTATAGAATGATGCAATTTTTTCCCAAGAAATGGTTGAGTACTTACAGTGTATTTCAAAACAGGAAATATTCTTTCTTTTCACACATAGATCTAGCAAATTCTTTGTTTTCACACACAGATCAAATCTATCTGGTATCTGGATTTTTTTATATTGATTATTTATTTGTAGTATATTTATTGTGCTTTCCTTCTTAGGTCTTCAACTGAAACAGCTGTTTAATATATTTCAATATAATTAATAACTTTGTTGAATTCTTTTTTAATAATAATTCAATATTAAATGACTTGCATATAGAGATATAATATGTTAGAAATGCAAAAATATGATTGATATATCAAAAAAAAAAAAAAATGAACGCGATAATTTTTTTAATATTGAAATTGGAGTACTTTATCTGTGATAACAGAATTATTTAACTACATTACTCGTAATTCTCAAATTATGATTTAAATAACGTACTTGACTAATATCAGTTTATTGATTTATGTTCTATATCTAGTTTATTATTTCATATTTGAAAAGTACAGGTATTAATTGGTGTATTTAATTTGTATATGTGTAGGGTTGCAGGAACAGCAGGTGCTGTGGTAACATGTCCCCTGGAGGTGGTGAAAACTCGGCTTCAGTCTTCACGTGGGGTGGGGGGCGGAGCATCCGCACGCGCACACCAACAGGTCAGACATTTTTGAACATGTATTGGCAAAGTCCCATAACGAGACACATACAATACATTATTAATTTATAGATTCACTTATTTTATTAAAAAGACTTCTTGGTTAAATTATTCTAGATTTTAATTAAAATATTTTAAATTGTTGACTGTGATTGTTTAATGAAATGAATTAATCATGATATTGCAAATATCTTAGAAGATTTTCATAAAAATAAGGTTAGAAATGTGCTAGTTAAAACGCTTAGTGTTTTCAGTTAAAACTTGACAATATTAGTTTTGATTGGTAAGGGTAAAACATAGTTATCATGTTCTACCATCTTGTGAGCTGATATGGCTAAAAGTTCGTTCAGTATGCATGTTCATGTTCAGAAGGATGTTCAATTTGCATCTTTGAGTTAGCACACTTTTATATCTAGAATAACTCTGAGAAAAAAAGAGATGCACTCAATCTGTGAAAAGTTATAGTTGAGGAAAAAAAATCATATATTTAAATTGAAATTGGGACAGTTCACAGATATGTGCATAAGAAATCTGTTTTTGCTTTTTATTACTTAAAATCAAAATACACAATAAGAATAAAAATTCTAATTCGAATATACATAGTTGTATATTAAAAACAAGTATATCTATTTAAAAAAAATATGAAAAGATTGAGCTGATGTGTAGAAATTCTCACCCTTATAACGAACCCCCTCCCCATGCATCAAGGGCGTCCCTGTCAACTTTTTGAGGATGAGGGCCTCGGGAATGAGTTGCCCATTAGGATAGGTGCTGCCAGTGGTGCCTTTAACAATATGAAAGCCATATGGGACTCCTCAGTGTTCAGTCAGAAATTGCCAAAGCGCAAGAGGGAAGATTTCTCAGTTTTGAGAACATATTCTTTAAGAGGATGATGGTATACGTACGTAAGCATCTTGGCAACTATAAAAAAAGGTGGCTTTTGAAAGTGATTTAGGAAAATATGTATTGAGTATATAATAGAATATATTATATCAAAGTTATTGATACTGACAGGGCTCCATTTTACTTCCAAGGATTGACAAATTTTTTAGTCCTACTAACTTTGTGGTTAACAATTTTTTTTAGGGAAATTTGTATATAAAAATAGACAAAACTGAACGTATATCTGTTTAACCCTCCGATCGGTGACAGTGCTGGTGGCGTTATAAAAGGGAAAAGGTCCCTAAGGACTGTCAAAAAATTATATGGTATTATCATCATGCGGGTGTGTCTTGATGATTTTGTATGTTAGCTTATGGTTATATAAAGTGCCTAAATGTATATAGAAGGATAATATATAAGTACGAAGGCAAAAAGATAAGAAATTTTTTGGTAATTCAGGTTTTATTTGACAGGTATAAAATAAATGTACTATTGTGCTGCTTATTCATGGTCAGCTAACGCTTGAGTGCAGGGGAGGTATCGCACCGATACAATAATGCTGAATGCTCAGCACAAACCGCTTTATTGTAGGTATAGCAATATGATCTGGTTTTGTGCTGGCGTACGTTCTGCGCACTGCATACTACCTTGCTCAAAAAGTTTTAGGACTTTATTCATAAAATCGAAAATACAAGTTTATTAATCAAAATCGATATGGTCCCCTTCAAAGTACTCCCCATCGACTGCAACGCACTTACGCCAGCACTTGATCCAATCCTCGAAACACCGCCAGTACTCAATTTTCGGTATGTCCATCAGCAGCCGTCTTCGATTTTTTCATTACATCCTTTCGGGTGCTGTAACGCGTTCCGCGAAGCGGTTTTTTAAGTCGGTTGAACAGGAAAAAGTTGCAGGGAGCCAGATCAGGTGAATTCAAAGGCTGCTGGATAGCATTCGTGTGGTTTTTGGTCAAAAACTCATGGAAATCATGTCTTTCGCGATTTCAACGCGGTCCTTTTTTTGCATGAAACTGAGGTCTTTTGGCACCAGTTTTGCAGCGACACGTCTGAGGCCTAAATCACTAACCAAAATGTCTTGAGCGGGTCCACAAACGATGTTCAAGTCCTCTGCCAGCTCTCTGATGATCAATTTGCGGTTTTCGGCCAACATTTCTTTGATTTTATCGATGTTTTCATCGGTTTTTGACGTCGACGGCCTGCCACTGCGTTCGTCATCCTCGACCGACTCACAACCATTTCTGAAGCGTTCGTGCCACCGAAAAACGTTTGATCTCGAAAGAGTATCATTGTCGAAACACTTCTCCAACATTTCCAAGGTCTGCGGACCATTAAATCCGTTTTTCACACAAAATTTAATGCAAACTCGATGCACAGTTTATGCCATTTTCAAACTTGTAAAAAATTGAAAACACGCACAAAGGTAGATGTACTCAGTACAGCGTAACTTTTACAAATGTCAAGCTATGACGCTGAAATTTGGAGGGAAGTGTCAATGATAGATGTGGTAACCTAAAAAAAAAAAAAAAAAGAATTCCAATCGGGTGATAATTCCAGTCGGTCCTAAAACTTTTTGATCAAGGTGGTATAACTGGCATGATGACCGATTCGTACGGGTGCAAATGAAAGTGTAGCTCCTGGTGTTAGTCTTGCTACTACCGGAAAATATAAAAAAATTAAAAGATGTTATTTCTATTTTTGTGTGTTTCAATATTTAATTTCAACTACCTTTACATCAAATGTTTCCATAGGATTTCGAATTTTGGAATTGCGCATTATGCGTGTATTGGTGGCTCTTTCTTCGATATTTGGAATTGCTAATTGTTTCATCAACAATTGCAAAAACGAACGTCGCTTGTCTGTTTTTTTAACAGGCTTCATCTCATCGTAAATTACGAATGTGGCCAATGCAGCAATATCCATCATATTGTGGAACATTCCAAGCGGCCAACTATTTGTTGAACGTTTGCATGAATAAGTGCCAAGCATCTGATCCATTCTGTCCACCCCAGATTTATGGGCATTATAGTCCAGAATGACCATTGGCTTTCACTTATCGGTTTTACTATCTACCAAATAATGCATTGTAAACAACAGCAGGACCGATTTATTATTCTTCGGCACGGCAAACACAATTCATTTACGATTTCTTTCAATAATGGTACAAGGTCCCTAAGGATCTTGTACCTGATTCCCGTACTAAATGTTTTCAAACCGCAATAAAATACGAACGAGTAATCGTACCGCTTCGAAACCAGTTTTAATCGCTTCAGCATGTTATTTTTTTGGAATACATGCAGCATCACATTTCTAAAACATGCAAAGAGAAAGTTGTGAGCAAACAAAAATCAAAAACGTCCCCAGAGACCTTGTCACTAATCGGAGGGTTAAATAACAATGATACACTTTTTTTATTTAATTTAATGCGACTTTTTTAAGACAATAAAACTCCGAGGTTATTAATCTTAAAGAAATTAGAAACACTGATATATTATATATTCTTTATTAAATCTTCAGGGTGACCATTTCAACTGTATGTAATGTAAAAAACAAAGGGAAGAATTTTTGTTTATAATTTCAGCTAAAACAGTTTTTTCAAATGAGACAGTTCGTCTTCAGACACAGCAGCAGCAGCAACCGCCACAATAAGGGTGAGGTGCTGGAAGTGGTTTGCTCATATATTGAGGATGTTGCTTGGTAACTGGTCAAGAACTGCGCTGTTTTATCATCAGCATGGGACTTGATGCGGACACCCATCCTTGACCATACACCAGTGTTAAAATATGGAGATTCGCAATCTCGACCTAATGTGGGTAGACTTGGAGTGCCGGACTATGGACCAACCTGGATAGAGGGGTTTTATGGCATCCATGTGTTCCTGATGTTGATGATGGTATACCAAAACCAATTCACATCTTAAGAGTCAAATTGATTATAATGAATTGATTTTTATCATGATTATTTATCCGTCTAGACATGTTTTTTTTAAATATCCACATGCTTTATTGCTAGGCACTTATGTTTCATTTGATATCTTAGGTATGTGTTATATAGATTTACTATTTGAAATTAGTGAAAATAATACTTAAAAAATATACGAAGCAGTTTTATCTCGTTGACCCATTGAACCTCACCTTTCTTTCTTATCACTTGGTTGTAGTAGGCTTATCTTAATTTATCATGATTGTGACAAAATGACATTTAGGATATACAGATTTCATTTCATATTTTTACATAATTTTATGCACGAAACTGTGAATATGTTTTTGTGAAAATATTTAATTTTAACTAACTTCTTTTGTTTTAAGGTCATTTAAAATATTTTTAATACACGTTTAACCGACTACATCAACAATTAATTATTAATAATTAATGTAAACATATATCCATTCTCATTTTATTTTTTATATTGTCATTACAAAGTTTTCTTAATTTATGTATCATACAATAATTTTAAGTATTTAATTATTTTTGTATACAATATTTCAACATTGCATACAGAATTCGGCATATTTGTATATTACAGAAATTATCATATATGTTGATCATTTGAAAGAGATCATCATCAATAGAAATTAATAAGAATCTCAAAATGTAGCAATTCTTACATAATAATCTACAATATAATTATTTTTGTTTGATATTATGCCTGTTACAGTATGAACTGACAACTTAATATTTATCTTTTATTTTGACTATGATAACATTTTTATTATTCTTTCATGGCATTTGACCTTAGATCTTAACAGAGTTTCACATTCATTTTTATCATGTATTTATTATAAAAACAAAGTTGATTAAAAAATCCAAAATGCTTTTAAACTACTTTTTTTTCTTTCATATTTGCTTCCAAGATTGGACATACACAATTTGTCCAATGCAAAAGGTGACTGATGGGAAATTAAATACAAGACATGTTTATTTTTAGTTAACATTACCTTTTATTCAAAATACACTCCTTGTGAGTCAATACAATACTGGAAACGGCTGTAAAATTTTCAGGAGCACTCTTGAAACTCATTTTTCGGAATTGCTTCCAAAATCGCGATTGAAGCCTTTTGAATGTCTGAAATATTGTTGAAACGCTTTCATTTTGTCGCCAATTTCGATTCCAGGAATAGCCAGAAGTCGCACAGCACAATCTTGATTTTGTGCGCTGGTGCATTCACGTGCAACAATGACCATGCCCCTTGTTCCCGGTATTCGGATCGAAGTCGAAGAATCCTGACCCATAAACGATTCCATACACCCAAGTACACATCGGCGTTCACCATTTGACCTTCTAGCGTGAATTCCTTATAGATAATACCTTTGGAATCAAAGAAAACGGTGAGCAGTCTTGATTCAGAACACTTTTTTCGGTTTTGGAGATTGTGAACCCTTCCATTCAGAGCTCTGTCGTGTTGTAAGTGGCTCATACTGAAAGTACCGTATTTCATAATCTGTTACAATACTTGATGTGAAGTCTGGATCCATATCAGCTGCTCTTTTCATGTCTGCAGTGATCCTTTTTGATTATCAGACAGTGTGTGACCTTTCGTTTGCCTAAATTTTCCGTTAAAATGAGATGGACAGTGGATTTAGGAATTCCAGTGAGCTCCTCAATGAGCCTAGTAGACGCATGACGATTATTTCGAAGAATTTAAGCCACTTTTTGAACATTTTCTTTAATTAGAACTGTCAATGATGGTCCGGGCCGTTGATCATCTTCAATGCTCTCTTTACCATCACGAAATCTTGCATACCACTGAAAATCATTCTTATGACTCATTGCTTCACTGCCATAAACAGTTTTCATCATTTCAAAAGCTTCTGTGGCACTTTTACCCAATTTAAAACAAATTTTAATGTTGGCACGTTGCTCCATTGTTCCTTTTCTGACCGAGACTCAGAAGTTACTATTAATTGTTACGTCATTACGAATGAACCAGCAATGCCAGCACTTTGAAACTTTTATGGAAAATAGCCAAAATTTGTCATTAGTTAAAACATTTATTCATCCACAGATGACGCTGGTGGTTACGTGAAAATAAAATCATTAATCTTTTCTATTGACAGACCGTGTATAATAATGAATGTAAACATCACCTTAAGGCGTCTATACTTAATATTCATTTTCATACTTTTCACTTCCAAGGTAGACCATACCACATTTTCCTTCCTAGTTTTCGTAGGTATACAGAATCTTTAGTCTAGTGAAGTAGTTTGGTGCGAGTGGTGAATCAAAATAATTCAAAAGATTTGATGAAGATAATCTTTAAGATTTGTGTAAAAACATATACGAGTACATATTTGTATTTTTAGTGAGAGTATTGGATATACTTAAATAAAGAAGACAAACCCTCTAAACCAATTTTGCGAAAACAGTGTTACTATGGATTATTTGTGAAAATTGATTTGTTTTGTGACAAATGAGTACTCGAGAACTATTAGATATTCTTTTTTTATGATTTGGTAATTTTATCTAAAATATCAGGTCTGTAAATATTAAACCGGATTTTTTTTATAGAAAATACACATTTATTGTATGAAAATGGTAAAAAATATTTTATTCAAAGTATTGCCCATCGCTAGCTACACATTTTTCCCATCTCTCTGGCAATTTGTGAATGCCACGCCAAAAAAACTGTTACTCTTTTGAGGCAAACATTTTCATAAGAAGTGAAGCGCTGCTCAGCAAGTGCGTGTCCCATCGATGCAAATAAGTAGTAATAGGATGGAGCCAAGTCTGGTGAGTAAGCCGCATGTGAAAGTATTTGCCAACTAAACACCTCAATCGTTTCCTTGACCGGTTTTGCTGTGCGATGGTGCATTATCATGAAGCAAAATCCCTTTGTGTTGCCTCTTTTGATATTCTGGTCGTTTTTCACGCAATGCTTGGTTCAAATCCATCATTTGTTGTCGGTAGCATTCAGTATTAATGGTTTCGCCAGGTTTTAGCAGCTCATAATAGATAACACCCTTCTGATCCCACCAAACACAGAGCATTGTCTTCCGTCCATAGCGATTTGGCCTTGCAGTCGATGTCGCTGGTTTGCTTGGAGTTATCCATAATCTTTTACGCTTAGGATTCTCGAAATATATCCATTTTTCATCGCCAGTCACAATTCGTTGGAGAAATGATTATCTTTTGCACCTGGCGAGCAGCATTTCGCAAGTAGTTTTTCGGTTTTCCTGCTGTCTTTCATTCAGTTCATGTGGAACCCATTTTACCACCTTCTGGATCTTTCCCATGGCTTTCAAACGTATGGAGACGGCTTCTTGTGTCACATTTAATTGATCCTCAAGTTGTTGCGTTTGAGCGTCATCCTCATCCAACAATGCTTGCAATTCGGTGTCTTCAAACTTTCTCGGTGGTCTTCCATGTTCTTCATTTCTCACATCAAAATCGCCACTTTTGAATTTTTAAAACTCAAAGCACTGTGATTTACCAAGAGCATGCTCACCGTAAGCTTCGACAAGCATTCGATGCGATTCTGCAGCAGGTTTCTTCAAATGGTAACAGAAAATCAATGCTGTCCGCAAATCGTAGTTTTCAGGAACAATGATGCGGTTTGACAGTCACTACATTGACAACTAGAGCCATCTATGAGCATATTCCGGTTTTGATATTTACAGACCTGGTATATGTCAAATTACCATGAAATTTATTTTTGATAGTGACTTTAACTACTATTTCATTCTGCGGTTTTGGCATTACCTACCTACATCAGATGACCATACAACTGCTGCAGAGCTTTAGCCTCCTGAACGATTTTTCTCTAAGCCACTCGCCATCTCTTCCCAGTCTTCCGCCACTCCCAGTCTTCTTAGATCTTGCTGTGCATCCAAAAGTCTCGTTTTTTCAGTCTGCCAAGTGACATTCAGCTTTTGACTTGCATAATGATATTTATTGACCGTATTAACCTAAGATCTACTTACATGGCTTATCCAAGGCAAACTTCGCGACCTTATGTCAGTGGTAATTAGTGGTTGTTTTGGGCCTAGTATCGTTTGTAGTTGTCCCTGTTCAAAATTTAGTAACTTTTGTTGGTCTTTGAGTGTCATGACTTATGTTTTGGACCCATATATTACTACAGGTAAAATTATTGAGTTGTATATTCTCAGTTTAGCATTTCGGGACAGGGCCTTACAGCTCTGCAGTTTGTGAAGTACTGCAGTTCCTCTGGTTATTTGAATCTCCATGCCCACCTCATTTTTGTTGGTGAGGACACTGCCCAGGTATGTGAACTTTTCAACATCTTCTCCCATCATTACTGAATTGAAAGGTAGCCTTCTTAAGTAGTTTATCTTCGAGGAGCATATAAATTTGATTTTATCTGTGTTAATTTTTAACCCTACCTGAGCAGCTGCATTCTTGAAGGTAGAGTATATGGTATTTAGGCCGTTGTGATTATCGTCGATCATAGCAGGTAATTTTCATACTCAAATATCTTGTGTTTGGTATCTAAGGGTAGTGGAATTCCGTGGGATAGATTTCCCATTGCCTATACAGCTTTCTCAAGAGATATTGAATAGAACTGTTCACAGCAGACCACCTTGTACAAACCTGGTCTTTACACGGAAGATGTTGGAGGGCTATCCATCGATCCTTACAATGGCTTTTGAAGCTTGACTGCAGGATTGAAAGTTTTTAATTATGGACTTAGATTATGGATTAGAAAAAGAAAAAAACATAGAACTATCCAAAATATTTTTATTATTGGGATAGACTTATGTGGTTAAGTTTTACATTGTAACAAAGATTTTTTATTGTCAGTCCATAGTCAAAAACTTTGAAGGTTGCCATTACTATGTATTTGAATCATATAATTTTTTACTGCAATAATATACTGTATATGTACGAGGCGTATCCAGAAAGTAAGTGTACTGAGGCTCTCACGACCGGATGGATTTTATTTTCGACATGTTGGCTACACTTCCGTGTAGCCTGACCCTTCCCCTCCGCAACGAGACCGATTCGAGGTCAGTACGTTGAGAAGTGTCGACGCGACAACACGTTTCGTGAAAAGTGTCAATCGAATCTCCCGCCAAGTTGAATCGAGTGGAGGCCAGGCAAGAGTTTTTGAGGTGCTGCAAACTCCATGGAGATGAATTTCTCCGCTCCATCGTTACTGGAGATGAAACTTGGGTTGCACACTACACGCCTGAAACCAAAAGGCAGTCTCAACAGTGGCGTCACACCTCTTCACCCTCCACCAAAAAGTTCAAAACTACAATTTCAGCCAAGAAAATCATGGCATCCGTGTTTTGGGACTGTCAAGGCATAATTTTAATTGAATATATACCTCAAGGGGAGACCATCAACTCTGCAAGATACTGTGAAACCCTAAAAAAATTGCGGAGGGCGATTCAGAACAAGAGGAGAGGCATGCCGACAAAGGGAGTCTGCCTGCTGCACGACAATGACAGACGGAACTGCTCGCCTCATTTAAATGGGATGTCCTTAACCATCCCGCGCATTCCCCTGACCTAGCACCTTCAGATTACTATCTCTTTACCTCCCTGAAGCTGCACATGGGTGGAAAAAGGTTTTCAACCGACGAGGAGGTAAATGAGGAGGTGGAGAAGTGGACGGAGGGGTTGGCGGGAAACTTCTTCGAGGAAGGCATCAAAAAGTTGATATCCCGCTTCACCACCTGCATTGAGAGGAATGGCGACTATGTCGAAAAATAGCTTACGTATGTACTACGGTAACCACGTAATTTTTTTGTTTAAATAAAAAAAATTGTAACCTACAAAAATTCAGTACACTTAGTTTCTGGATATGCCTCGTATTTATAATATCAGGTGTACAAATAAGCCGCCGCTGTTTGACAAAAGTTGGTGCCACCAGTAAGTTATGGTTAAAATTGTCAGTTGTAAAACGTCACTGTCGTAAAGTTGGACATCTGTCAACAACATAACTTTGAAATATTAGTGAATTTTTATCAGTATAATATATTCTTTTGTGTGCGAAAATGTCAAGTTTTGAGCCGAATAAGCGTCATTTGCGGGAATTTTTTATTTACTTCTTCAATTTGAAGAAATCTGCAGCTGAGGCGCTTCGATTTCTTGTAGAAGTATATGGTGAGGCTGCCTTAAGTGAGATAAGTTGTCGTGAGTGGTTTCAAAAGTTTAAGAACGGTGAATTTGACATCGAAGACAAAGAACGTAGCGGAAAGCCAAAAGTGTACGAAGACGCGGAATTGGAAGTATTATTGGATCAAGATTCGTGCTAAACGCTAGAAGAACTTGCACTTACATTAGGAGTGACTCAACAAGCAATTTCACATAGGTTGAAATCATTGGAATGATTCAAAAACAAGGAAATTGGGTTCCATATGAACTGACACCGAGAAACGTTGAATGCCGATTTCCACATGTGAAATGCTGCTTGCCAGGCATGAACGAAAGGGTTTTCTGCACCGTATAGTCACTGGTGATGAAATATGGATCCACTATGATAATCCAAAAAGGAAGAAATCATGGGGACCCCCTGGCCATGCTTCAACATCTATGGCTAAGCCAAATATTCATGGAAAAAAACTCTTGTGTATTTGGTGGGATCAGCTTGGTGTCGTGTATTATGAGTTGCTCAAACCGAACGAAACCATTGCTGGGGTTGTCTACCGAACATAATTGATGAGATTGAGTCGAGCACTCAAGGAAAAGCGCACCCACTACTACTCCAGACACGACAAAATTATTCTCCTGCATGATAATTCTCATCCACATGTTGCGGCGCCGGTCAAAACCTATTTGGAAACACTCAATTGGGAAGTTTTACCCCACGTGCCGTATTCACCAGACATTGCTCCTTCTGATTTCCACTTGTTTCGATCGATGACGCATGGCCTGTCTGAGCAGCACTTCACATCATATGAAGATACCAAAAATTGGGTTGATTCGTGAATAGCCTCAAAAGATGAAGCATTCTTCCGACGCGGTATCCGTATGCTGCCAGAAAGATGGGAAAAAGTAGTGGCAAGCGATGGGCAATACTTCGAATAAAACATGAGGTTCCGTTCTTTCACAATAAATGCCCAATTTTTTATTAAAAACGGTATTTCTTAAACTGCTTTACTTCAAGAAAGTGACATGCTTTCATAGAGCAAAACAGGCATATCACTTTCTACTATATATGATTGTTTTCAACACATTTCTATGGAATTCATAGCCTAGAATTCTTAAAAAATAAAACTATATTTTTTATTTACATTATCTCTTATACACAATATAGCAGCTATTACACCTATTTTAGTTAAATCGCTGGTCTGCATTACAGTAGGTAATAATTTTTATCAATATTTGAGTATGTCTTGCGATGTTAAAACCGGTATTAACGAGTTATGCCTTTATTTACAGCATATTCTTAATAACAATTTTAGAAATATGTTGATAAAGACAAGTTATCTTGTTCTTATCTAGTATTATGTATACGAAAAATGATACTCTCGCATAATATGATTAATCAACTAACAGTTTCCATAGAAACTTTTTTCTTGGAAAGTCAGATCTACTTTTGTAGATCATGTTGTATAATAATTTAATAACAAGATGTTAAAGGATAGCAATATTAAAAGACCAAACCTTTTGTTAGTGCCCTTAGTTTTTTCACATCAGGTGTTTCAGCTTCCTGTTTGGTCGGAAAAAATTGGCACGTGGCAATAACTCATTAGGTTTTATTCCAGAATTAAACTCGATCCTTCAAGTGTAAGACAAGCGTTCTATCCAGGGTTGTGGAGTCGTCGGGAGATGCTATACTAAATTCAATTCAGACATAAATTTTTTCACATTTTTCAAAACTTATTTGCTACATAAATTACATTATGAAATTATGAACTATGTACCATTTAGTACAAATAGTGTGCAGTATGATGAGGAGTTCCGATAGATATTATTTCCAAAGACACCTACATTTAAGCAGTTATGCCACGTAATTAAGTATAACCTATGGTTAGTACTATAGTTGGAGTAGGAGCCAGAGTTTGAGTCAAACATTTAAAATTTCTGAAGTAGGATTTTTTACTGACTCCAAAACCCTGGTTCTACCAAAATACCACAGATAGTATGTACAGAATTATACAACGACTTTTGGATTCAGCCTAAGTAAAATTATTTTTTTATTAGAAATAAAACAAAAATTCAAAATTATCAATATGGATTCTAACACAAACCCGTTACAAAATCAGTTGAGCAGGAATTATTGTCAACCTGGTAATTATATTAAATCTATTTATTTTAAACATTCAAATATAATAATTTGCCTTTACTGGATAAACATTGTACTGTTTTACAGTTTCGCCACAGAAAGTACAACTCGGACTTATTTTCAAGTACTTATCAATCTTTTATAGAAACTGAATATATGTTACATACATTCTATCAAACCATCTCCCTGTTGGGGCAGACAGAGAGGAGAAAGAGCTAGACTTTCTTATTGCAACACTGATGTTTCGCCTCTTCCACATCTATACAACTCCTACAATTTCTCTAATTCCTACTATGTTCCCAAACCATCTCATAGTGCTTTTCATCTTACTTAATACATCAGTCTCAAGTATACATTCATCCCTAATTACTTCATTGAGTATTTTGCCATACATTGTTACCCCGATGTATTCTTCTTAATCGAGATCTTTCAACTGTGCCTCGGATGTCATCATACATTGGTTGTACTAAGTATTTAACGTGTTGAAGTGAATTAAAACAGTTTCATATCCATAATGTATCTCAAGTATGCTTATTCAACTACTTGACCTTTGGTTAGAGGTAGAGGTGATTGATTCTAGCTGTATTTCCATGCCTTTGGACCATTTTTTTAATTTTTAATGTGATTTAAAAAAATATTACGACTTAAAAATTAATTCAATTTATTTATTTTAAGACAATTTTTAAGTTTAAGTTTTAAAAATGTATCAAGTTTGTAACTTATTTTTACTTTTTGAACTTGAAAACAATTTTTCTAAATTATCACTTGATTAGAAAAGAAACATTTTTCACATTTTCGATGATGTTTAGTTAGCATTTATTTTTCTATTCATCTTTGTTAACTAGTGTCTTTTACATCTTTTTAGATCCTGAATAACATATCGAAAAATGGAACAAAACCGCTTCACCGCGTTAATCTTATCCAATGCATAAGGTACACTTTAAATGTTTATTTTCATTATTTTCAAAATATTGGTAAAACCTGGGTTAAATTTTTATTACTCTTGATCTATTGGATATAATTGTGAAAAAGGACCCAACCCCCATTTAATCTGTTCTGAGATAATTGAGGAAACTATCTATGTATAATATTAAATAAAACAAGAGAGAGTTTAACCATGAATAACAGGCTGAATATTTTGCACATACCAGATTGGTCTATGTTTTATAAACAAATATTGTGTTTTGTGGAACTTTTTCACATTTATATGTCCAACTAAGATCCGATCTTTGAACAAGTATTTTACTACTCAGTTTTTACAAACTACCATATTTTACTATTCAGCTATTTGTATTACTTTTCCAGTATTAATTGACTTATGTGTTGAACAATAAGTGATTCGTTTTGAGTTAATTTTTTTCTTATGATAAATTTAATATAGCTAGCCATATAAATTTGTATTTGATTAGCGAAAAAATCATCAGCATTGATTTGGCAAAAAAAAGTTAATACATTCTGCATTCTCATCTATGGAAGGAATTTCTGTTGTTTGGTCGATTAAATAAACTCTTTTAATTTCTAGGCACATTGTGGAGACAGAAGGTCCTCGTGCACTTTTCAAAGGATTGGGTCCTAACATAGTGGGTGTTGCCCCTTCTAGAGCTATTTATTTCTGTACATACTCCCGAGCCAAGGCCTATGCCAATCAGCACCTCCAACCTGACACACCAGTGGTCCATCTCACAGCCGCCAGTGCAGCTGGTGAGCATTGTTCCACTATCTGAATTCAGCACCTTTCAATCTTGTTCAACTAAGGTGCATACAAGATACAAATAAGGCCCAACAATTGTCACGGTGCTCTGCACCATATTCTTTTATCATTTAAAAACTAAAGTTTGCATTTCAGCATTCTAGAAATAAAATTCTAATTTTAATATTGCTTTTTTAAGAAACTACCTGACTAGTAACAAATAATAAAGTAAAAAAAAAATAAAAAGATCAATCAATATGATTATAAAAAATAGTATTCATCATATAGAACTTTCATGAAAGATTTCAGCTTTAATTTAGCGGAACTCCATATTAGAATAGTTAACAATAAATGACTTTGCTATTTAACTATTGTAATTATATAAATCCCCGCAATACGTGTTTCTACCTCTTACGGCGTAATGATCCCAATTTGTTACGGTCAGACATATGTTTGTTACATTGGAAGCATGTGTGATCTATTAATCCAAAGGGAAAATGTTTGACATGAAATTAAATTGGAGGAGAATTTCACATATTCTCCGCTTACTTCCAGAAAAAATAAGACCTCTATATTACACCAACAGTTGTATAGATAAAAAAAAATTCACACCAAATACTCGTACAAATATATACTACACAATAACAGCATATGTGGAAAAATATATACTGGTGAAGGTAATAAAGGAATATTAAATAACACAAAGAAACATAGGCACTCAAATACAAGAACATAAGCGTTATTTATTTATTTATTTAACACTTTTATTGCAAATACTATCTGGCGGGCTTATTGCCAGGCGGCAATCTCTTCCAACCAACCAGACAAAAGTGAATGAAGCAAGTTACATGGTATAAATCATTCAAATGACTATCCATCCCCACAAAATCCATAAACACATACGTGAGCCCACGAACCCTGCAAAGATGGACAATCACCTGAGCATTCTTTTTCATATAAAGTTAATATTTTATATGTCACAAAAATTATATAAAACAATGAATTTTGAAACATTAAAGAAACAATGCACAAAGACAAAATAAAGAACCAAAGAATACATAAGATTTTACTTCCCTTAAAACTTTTTCCTTTGGGTCAATAAACCACACTTCTGATATAACATGACACCAGTCTTACTTAATGATTGCTCTCGTAACAATACGGGATCATTACGCTTGAAGAGAACCTTGAGATAGGAGGTGATTTAATATAATTAATTAGTGGATAAACAAAGTCATTGATATTAAATATTTATGTCGAGATCTTTGAAATTAAAATTAATTTAATGATTTTTAAAAAACGAAGCATAGCAAAATGTCATACAAAATAATAGAAAACAATAATAAATGCAAAAATATTAGTAAATAAAACAAAGAAATATAATGAAAATGAGGAAATGTTATGATGAGAATTATATTCACCTAATGTACAATCCATCATTCTTCTAAGAAAACTCCAGTTAAAGTCTTAATTAATATAATGATATTATATTTTTCATTGGATGTTCGTTGTTGATTCTGTGTGATATTTTTTTTTATATTGATAAATAAGTATTTTATTTCATTAACAACTTAAACATTAAGAATGTAATGCAATATAAGAGTGGTTTATGTAATGCAATTAGGAGCTTTAATATACAATTTAAAATATGTTTCTAAACATTTTTAAACTGTTTTATTTTAAGTCAAACAATTGCATTACATTTTTTTATTAAAGTTTGGCAAATATTGAATCATTCAAATGGAATCGAAAAATCCTTGGAACATTTGAGATAAAAAAACTAGAAAAATATATATTATGCATATTTCTCATTTAAATTATAATATGAGTAGTAACAATTAACAATATAAGATATTGTTGTACATTATACATACAGTTTAATATGAAAAAAATAAATTTATTTATAGCGGAAACCTTGCTATAATTAGAAAATTATTTTTTTTTTCTTTCAACTTGCATTTATAGTGAGCAAAAATATTTAATACACTCAGTATAATGGGCTAAGAATTTAAGGTTCTTACAAGTAATGTTAAGAAAGTTCACAAAAATAATATTTTAGGCATTTTTTAACATAGACTTAACTAAACACACATGCACCTGTTTGAACCCCTCTTTAAAGTTAGCACCATTATTAAATCATATTATTACCAATCAAATAAATTAATATTTTGATAAAAATACTATTTGAAAAATAAGTTGAGTGTTGCAGTATGATGGAAGTATTTAGAGAGACTGCATTTTTATGTTCCTATCAGAAATAAATGGATCGGTTACAATATGGTAACATCAGGTTGTAGTTTTATCTTAATATTTTTTCACTTTTAAGTTTACATAAAATAGTAATTCAACAATCTATGCAAAAGAAAGTTATAATAAGAATTACTTTGCTAAGCATTGTTATTATACAATTTTTGAATATGCTCACATAATTCAAAATATTTATTGCTTCTTTTTATAGTATTTGTATTAATAGAATGATGATTAATAATATCAATTATTTCATTTTTAGGGTTTGTAGCTTGTACAACCACAAATCCAATATGGTTTGTGAAAACGAGACTTCAACTCGATGGTCAGTTTACTACAGCTGGCCAGTGTATTAAAAGGATATATGCACAATCTGTTAGTATTCTTATATTCAATGTGTTTATTTGATTTTAATGGTTTTAATAACAAAATGTTTCAATGTGTAAAAATATAGTTCTATTTTAAAAAGATTTTTTTTTTTCTATTTTTTCTTCATTGATTGAATATGGAGTAGGCAAATATAATATAGATTTTTGTCTTTTGTGGATGAATCAGCATTTCGATTTTTTATCCTCTAGTTTGAAAAAGGAATCAAAATAGTTTTAAAAGATCTACTTGAAGGTTCTTCTTGTAACATACTCTAAATCTTCCCTTTTAAACCTGTACTACAAGCTCCAATATGTTCATCATTGACCCAACAAATTATTCTAGCCTCATTTTTATAATGGAAAAGTGGTGAAAATTTACTAATATTGCTAAAATATTTCTTAAGCTATTTAATAAAATTGAAAATTGCACACATTATAATTTATACCCAATTGATTTTTTTACTGAAATATCAGTATTTATTTCTTTTATTTGTAGGGTATATTAGGATTTTACAAAGGAATAAGCGCATCATACATGGGCATAAGTGAAACAGTAGTTCACTTTGTATTATATGAAGGTGTCAAGGCTCGCCTAGTAGAAGCCAGGCGAAGAAGGACCGGTGTGACAGAGGGAGGCGGAGGAGACCATGACAAGAAGCAACCCAAAGACTTCCTGGAGTTCATGGCTGCAGGGGCATTTTCTAAGACTATCGCCTCATGCATTGCCTATCCTCATGGTTTGTATACACAAATTATTTCAATTTAATTTAAATTTGATGACAAGATTAATTAATCTGATCTAGACAATTTATATAGCGCCATTTAGAAATGGTTTTATTATTATTATATTATGATGAAATACGTATTACAAATAGAGAGGAACAGCAGGGATTCGGAAAGAACCGCTCTACTACCGAAGCTGTATTCACTCTTAGACAAATTAAAGAAAAAGCATTAAAATACAACAAACCAGCCTACCTCTGTTTAGTCGATCTTACAAAAGCTTTCGACAGGATTCGGTTGAAGGACTTTCTGAACACTTTATCCACAAAAATGATACCTCCATCACTCATTAATGTCATAAGAGAGATCAACCTGAATAGTAACACAAAAATCAGAGCTAATGGGAAATATACTAAAGCCATAAAAACATCGGTTGGAAGCAGACAAGGCGATAGCCTAAGCCCATTTCTCTTTAACTGCATAATGGATAATATCATTGCAGAGGTTGCATCTCTCAAATTGGGGTACACTCTTGGTAAGGAAGCGGTGGGAATTCTCTGTTATGCTGAATACGCTACACTCATAGCTGAAAATAAAAATGACTTACAGAGAATGCTCACAAAGTTCGATGAATCCTGCTCAAAGTACAATATGATTATCTCCGTAGCAAAAACCAAGTGTATGACATTCTCCAAAGACCCACTAGAGTGCAGAATTTCAGTACGTGACAAACCAATTGAACAAGCAACCCAGTTCAGATATCTTGGCAGTGAACTGTTCAGCTCTCATGACCTCCCCAGAGAAGTAAGGCCTCAGGTAGATAAAGCTGCAGTTGTGGCGGGCTGCCTGAGAGATGTCATATGGAGGAATAAAGATATGAGAACGGATAGCAAGGTACGCATTTATAAGACCTGTATGCGACCTATCCTCACATATGGCATCGAAGCGAGGGCGGACACTGTCAGGACAAAAAGTATGCTAAGGAAAACGGAAATGAGAACTCTGCGCGCTATTGCTGGGAAGACTTGGCGTGATCGTGTAAGGAACACCACAATCCGAGAGGTCTGTGAGGTCCAAGATATGGTCAAATGAGAAAGACAGCGTCGACGATACTGGTACCAACATGTACAGAGAATGAATTCCACAAGAATTCCATACATAGCTCTGCATGGGGTGCCGGATGGACAGAGTCCACCAGGGAGACCTCCGAAACGATGGGAGAGATAGCTAGAGCTCAGCATCACAGGAGGACAATCCTGCAGTAACAGACTCTTGAGTCTATAGAAAGTCTAAGAAGAAGATATTATGATGTATAAATTCTATCTTGAAACATCTTATTTAATTAAACATCTATTAGGAATACAGGGATGCCCTTTACACATCCTCCCACATTATGTTAAAACTGAAAATCTTGTGTTAATACATCTTTAAATTAAAATAAAAACATCAGTATCTTGAACACATTAATTTTGCTTTGAATAATGTATTCAATGCAAAATTTATGTTTTATACTTTTGAAAAACACTGTGTACCTGTTCAAGTGCTACAATATTCACAGATAAACTCACTAGCCACCATCGAGCAGATGGAAATACAAGACTCATGATGATTGATGCGCAGTGTCATTTTATTTATTGAAGGGTTATACTCGTTAGCAAGTGATAGCTAATCTATTTTAAATTAATTATGAAATGAAATTGTTTTGGGGCATTAATAATTTGCATTTTATTTTCAAAGCATTTTACACTATGTGGGAAATATATATTACAATTTGTGATAGATTTCGAGTTTCGAGATCAAAAATAAATTACTGTATTCTACAAATAAAGTGGCGCTCATGGAATAACTTGTCACTAAACCTTACCATAGAAATAAATTGATTAGTGATTGAGTTCCATCTTACACATCTTTTTTTTAATGATATATGTTTTTATTTACACGAAAATATTTCATGGCAACCATGACTTAAAGTAATGAAGTCTTACTGTAGAGAATAATATAATCTTTAACTATCATAACTGTGCTTAAAATCTGCTCTCTTATACTAATTTCTTGTATATTTATTTTTCTTTTTATTTCAACTCTTTCAGAAGTGGCACGCACAAGGTTACGAGAAGAAGGAAACAAATATAGGTCTTTCTGGCAAACTTTACACACAGTTTGGATGGAGGAAGGTCACAGAGGTGTATATAGGCAAGTTATTTCTTTTTTTTTTGTAAGGCATATTTTCACTCTGCTACAGAATCAGTCAGTGAATCGGATTAATTAAAAAAAAACATGAAATATGGTGTACTTATACTTGCATGGGAATTTTTTTTTGTGTAATCAACTTTATTTTGTTTTTTTGGAGAAAAAAGCAAAACACTACGAATAGCAAAGACTTGTTCTGTGGCCTCTTTAGCTACTAAAATATTATCAGAAGTGTACAGTTTCTACTCTGATACCTTTTTTTGTAAATCAAAAACAATTTTCGTAGTTGCGTGGTGACGGCACTAATCTGTTTCCAAAAAACACAGAACTCGCACAAAACCAATGCTGTTTTTGTATAATACTTTTGCATATTGCATTTAAGTCTTCGATTCTATCGTAACAAGATGCTTTGAAGTGGGCTACAATATCCTTCCACTCAATCTACCTAAACCATTGATATCAAGTTGCCCAATTCAGCAGCCTAACTTGTATTAAGAATTTTCTTTAAAAAAGTGTTTTAAGACTTCTGGCATCCTTTTGATAGTATTAACTGTATTTGATGAAAGTATCAGTGTGACTTAATTAATTCCTGTGAGTAATTATTTAACCATTTTTGTTATTTGTATTAATAATAAAATAATTTAATGTTATCTGCAGGGGGCTGGCCACTCAACTAGTCAGGCAAATCCCTAACACAGCGATAATGATGGCAACCTACGAAGCTGTGGTGTATATTCTCACTGCGTATTTCAATTCATCATTTTACGACAATACCTAGTATCAAAATGTCCTAAAATAATTCCCTTCCATTATCGAAGTGTATCTTATCTGTATGAAGAATTGTGAATCCGACGGCTAACCTCGAAGCACAATTGCTTTATTTTATATAGCTAAAGTAGTCATAGATCATGTGCGATATATTATTAAGAACAATGTTCGAAAACTTTTTTTTAGTTAGGCCAAAAGTTTCTATTTCATTATTACAATGAAATAATTTTTATATATTTTTTTCTTTGTGATAGTTAGTTTTAAAAAGTGTAAATATCCTGTAATTAGTGTATAAATTAGTATCATGGCTTGGTGTGAATGTGAGCAGTTTGAAGATCTATTTCTTGGATCTACATTACCATATGGTGCTATGAAAGCCTATTTAGCATTATGAATTCATTAATTATTTTTCAAAATTTTATTGAATGTTTAAATTACTACACATATAAATTAATAAAAATAATTTACCTATGATTGAATATAAATTTATTAATATAATGCACAATATTTGTACATTCAAGTAATGAATAATATAACTTAAACAAATAAGTTGAGTGAAAACAGACAGTATAAGTCATATTTGAGTCTGATTTAAGGATATATTTTAAGAACTGAAAACCAATATGTGCATAACAAAAGTTCTTTCTGCGAGTGATATAGAATTAGGCGATGTGTCCCTCAGAACACTATAAACCACAGCTTTCTATAGTTATTATAACAAAATGTGTTTTATAATATTCATGCACTCAGATATAATACGACGGCAGTGTAAATGGTTAGCTCAGTGAAAAGTGGCTGTTTCATTTTAATCGGAAAATACATATATATTTTTTTAATGAAACTCCCTTTTGTATTTTGATAGTACTCATAATCATTACTTAGCAACTTGAAACATTCAATTTACAATACACGTAAATCACTTAAATTTTTTTTTTAAAATGAGATTTAACCTTTTTACGGCGAAAGCTTGAGTATCTTTGGTATGTACGTACTGGCGGCGATCGGTGTTTTCCGTCTATAAATTTATTCTGTATCTACATACAAATATGACTCACCGCCTGGCAGCCATTATCCCGAAGTGGAGTGGTGTGGAACTGTGCGCCGATGCATTTTTTAGCTGACACTATACACACGTAATATTATAAAATATTCTTATAACACTATTATACAAATAAAAGTATGTTTTTGGATTTTGACGAAAAGATTTATTACGATAAGTACACTGCAATAATAATAATTCTACTGTGGAAAGTGTTTGCTGGCGTGAAATGGTCGAAAACATGTTACACACAGACTCACATTGCACTCACCACACATATATCTAGATCTTTTCCTTAATTTATGTTTATGAGCGCATTCATAGCATCGACGAGAAGGTTCCGGTATCGGTTCCGGTTCCGGAAGGTTCCGCACAGTTTTCAGTTCCTGGAATTTCTATAGGACTGTGTGCGGCTATTATTGAACCTGATAAACCAAGATGTAGTGGATTGCTAGTGGACAGAGATGAATGGGACAATTTTGATGCTAGTTTATATTTTTCAAATATTTGTCTTATAACTGCTAAATGAAATTCCGTTAAACCTATTGTTTTTCCGGTTGTATGCTTGTAAATAAAATATGAATTTAGCATGTATAGATCAACAAAATGAAAAGCCAGCTTTCTATACCATTTTAAAGTTTTTCAAAGGCAATTTAAACTACTAAGCATCATATCGGTTTTGTCCATACTACCCATATTTTTATTGTAATCCACAATGCACTCAGGTTTTTTTACCTGTTCGCCAGTTTTATAATTTAATTTCTCTGTTGAAACAAATCTGTCACTATGAATTTCTCTCTTATCGTGCCATTTTATAGTCAACAAGGGTCCACAATGTTGAAAATCAATGTCTCCTTTCTTGGTTTTTTTGAAGTTGGGCATATCTTTACGAGATTTTCGAACGGTTCCACATGCATTTGTTTTATTGTCATGTAAAAACTTAAATAATTGTGGGCTTGTGTACCAGTTATCACACCACAAGTTGTGGCATTTTCCAAGATAGTCATTGAGAAGCGTTTTGATAACTGCACCCGATACCCAACGATTTATCATAAATTATTTCTGTTCCATCACCGCAATACACAATTAGATCTAACACACAACCGGTTTCAACATCACATAAAACAAATAATTTAATGCCGAATCTGTGACGTTTGGAAGGGATGTATTGTTTTATCATAAGACGACCTTTGAAAACAACTATGCTCTCATCGATACACAAGTTTTTGTGAGGCAGCATGACACTTGTAAAAACTTGACGAGTATGATCAAGCAATAATCTTATTTTACACAATTTGTCACCACTATTTGTTATATTGTTATTAGAAAAATGTAACATATTTAAAATCAGTTCATACCGGTCCCTTGACATAGTCTTGCCAAAAATTGGGCTATTTAAAAGTGGGTATGTGGACCAATGTTCCCGTATGGCTAAATGCTTATTTCGTGTCATCAACATTGTGACACCAAAGAATACATATAATTCTGGTACATTTGTATCTACCCAGCGTTGAATTCGTGATTTATCGGAATATTCCTTACTCAATTTTTTTAAATTATGAAATTGGTTAGTCTGTTGTACCACATTTTCAATCATATTTTTATTTAAAAAATATTCGAAAATATCGAGTTCGGATGATTCTGATGTAAGTTGGCACGAGGGCAAGATGCCAGATGAAAATTCATCAAACTCGTGGATTATTGGCGCAAACGGATCTCGGCTCCATGAAGAAAATACATTTTCTAATAGTTCGTTTGGTTCCACATTGCCGCTGGTTGTTGCTCCAATATCTGGAATAATTGTATCATCCATTCTCTGCTCTTCAAATGGATCAACATCATCTGCAACATCGTCTTCTTCATCGGTTAATTCAAAATCTGAATCAAGTTCTACCGTGATATCTTCAATTTCCTCTCGTCAAGTTCCTTTTAGCCATATTGATAATATAAGCGATGTTGATTTTTTAAAGTTATTTTAAAAATTTAATGAATTGTTACAATGGCGTATAACACACGTAACATAAAAAATAATGACGATTTGAAAAGTTGTAAAAGTAAGTGAATGTTAAAATCTCTTAAAAAACAGTTTGTGTAATGGTAGCCAAATCAAAACTATAAATAAAGTCCAACAATATAAGAAGCAATAATCGAAGAAAACAATAATCCATAAACAATGAAAAAGGCAATTAATTCAATACACAATACGCGTACACAAACAAAAAATATCGACGCACAATACCTCACAATGATCGGGAGAAATCGTCGTTAGAAACATGACCTTTGGCACGCCCGAACGAGTAGCGCGAAAAATTCAAACTGCTTGAAATATCGACGGCCTAGAAGAGGTCTGTTTAAATCCTTCTTATGGATCAAGTACTTGAAGTTTTGATGATTTTAAAAGAGATGTCACTAGAGGACAAGTTTTGTCTTATATTCAGGTTAAAAATTTTAAAGAAGATTTAATCTTGACCGACTTATCGACACGCAAACTTAGCGGCCATTTAAGTGGCCGCTCACCAGTATGACATGTCTTATGTATGGGCCATTTAAGCGGTCCCCCGCCATTATTGGGTTAAAGAAATAATCTAATGTGAATGTAAATGAAACAGAAAAGAAGTGTGTTGATTCCAAACTTATCAATGAGCTAAACAAATCCTGTCAAACTCAAAATTGGCTGTTAGTACTCAGGAGACCTCTATAGCTTATTAATAAATATCACCAAATGCAAATATAGCCACAGTAATGATTATAGAATTTTAAATTTTTATAGATTCTACAAAATTAAGTGAACTTCAAAATTTTAAGTACACTTAAAATTCATCAATCAAATATAATTGTTCTAATCTTTTGTTATATATTTAATATGAGTACTTCCAAACAAGTGCCATATGTGTTAGTTCACAAAACACAAATGGAATAACTATTTGCTCAACATAAGCTAGTGCTAGTGCTAGTGCTTCCACATTATCAAGCATTGAATACTTTATAAATGTCACATTACTTAAATTAAGATTACATTTTTTATATTGTGAGTCAAAAAAGGTAAAATAATGCACGCATTTTACGAATACATTAATTTCTGTATTTTATGCACAATATTTTATTATTCAATTATTCAAAATGAAAAATTATTTTCAAATTAAATTTAATGTTTGCTACTTAACCAAACAATGTTACATATTATCTACTCAAAAATGTTTGTAAGTCAACATTACACATGAAATCTTAAAATTTTCCTTTTCAATGATTTGTCACTAAAAAAAAATATGTATCGATGAAGAAATGTGTAATATTTGTTTCATATGCTAAATGATATAGCAAGTTCCATACACATAATCTGTATTTTCTCATTCTTGTTTTTTTTTAATAAAATAATTTCTTGTACAAATCATTCTCGATTAAAATAATATTTTTGGTTAAAAATATTGTGTCTATAAAAAATATGTATTTACACAAGTAAACTGTAAAATAAACAAAATAAGCACAATGATTACAAATTAGATAATTATTTAATACATAATAGAAAATATCAATCGACATTTTTTTATTATAAATTTAGCTATCAAGGGACTTTTAATCACACTGTACAAAACTGTAATTTTAAAGTATGTTGATAAAGGTTTAAAACTCGCACCTTGATATCCTTTTCGTCTTAATTTGATGGCTTTTAATTTTACATAAAAAAAGGTA
>OX463838.1:25936656-26025721 GCA_949825065.1 Odontocerum albicorne
TCAAGTCTGGTTGCACGTCGCTCTGCTGCTTCCTCGGTATTTTGATGAACTAAAGCATATCGATTGCACTGAAAAGGAGAAAGAAAGTTATAACAAAAACATATAAAATTGTGAAACATTAAAAAAGGAACTGAATAATATTGTTAAGTTCGTAGACGTCTTTGTTCTTGGCGGCAAGAATAGCTCGTTTCACTCAGCCAATCGTGATTCTTATAATTGATTTGAATATAGGGAAATACTTTTTCAACCGGACGTCACTAAATTGCAGAAGTTATAGTCTTCCAACGTTACTTCTATTACCATCATTTACAACGGCATCTCGCAAATTAACGTATTCTTCAGAGCGAAGCTTGGTCTGATTCAAACGGATGAATATCAAACGTTCTGTTTTCTATGACAGTTCAAAAATTTGCCCCAATACAACCTTGTAACGACGTTCAGTAATTTTAATTATTGTATCGACTTTAATCTAAGGCTCGATTCTAATAAATAGCAAGTTATTTAGGTAAATACATTGCAAAAAACTAACAATAATGACAAATTAATACATCTTGTTACAAATTAGCAAAAATGGGCAGTTCGTTAAAATCAAATGTGACATTTGTTAAAAATTAGTTGCATGAAACTTTTAATAATTCAAATGTATAAAACATGCACAGATACATACCATGAATTCAAATAAAAATCAATAATAACAAAAACCAGTTTAAAAAACCCGAATTGAAAGATCGCCATTTTTAAATGCGATGTATCATGGTGACGCAACAATGTGACAGATAAAAAGTTTATTGCACTTTTACGGCTAGATGGCGCAATTTAAAAAAAATCATATTTGAAAATTTAGTATTTATTATTTAAATTAACATTTTTATTAATATAGATATTTAATATGTATTATTGAATATTTATTATTTAATAATTATTATTTGACATTTAATATTAATTCCGAAACGTAGAAAATGCAATGTGATATAACTGTCAATGAGAATTGTTTAGTTCGCGTGTGTCGCTGAAAAGGACGCTAACCCTTATTTCGTCTGTTTTATGTACATGTTTGTATATAACGGTATATAAAAAAATATATATAAACATTCTCCTATACGAATGCCAACTTTTGTCAAAATTTCAAAGCAATCGGTACGGAGATTTGAGATTTTTAATATACGAACATTTACATTTTTATTTATATAGAGAAATAGATAAAAGATAAATGGATAAATAAATAGGGACCCAAGACTCAATTAATTCATATATAACATTTCACATTTACTATATACTCATATTAAAAACTATTTACTCATTAGCTGCAAACACCCTATAGAGCGCAACACACGTTATATTAAGCATTTCAAATGTCAAATCAATGAAAAAGTTTTTACTTTCTCCATCTAGGTTCGCTAAATATATTATAGTAACGAAACATTTTGAAATAAGTAGATATTAAAAAAAATTTAACGGAATAATTAATCATTTTAACATTTATCTCTCAAGTGATAAACATTTATATGAAATACTTTTTTTAAATCTGTTGATGAGAAAGAAAATTATTGGTTTGAAGCTTTGCTTTTCAATATCCCGTAAAATAAAAATGTATGTTTAAAAAACAAACTTTATAATTCATTTATAAGGAATTCGAAAAATAAAAAAAATATATAAATATGCTTGTATACTAATGCAACCTTTCGTCAAAATTTCAAAGCAATGAAAAATAAGACAAACAGTTAAAAAACGAAATTAAAGAATCTGAAATGTCAAAAATGCAATGTGACATAACTACTGTCAGTGAGAATTGTTTAGTTTGCGTTTGTCGCTGAAGGGGGCGCAAACCCTTATTTCATCTGTTTTATATACTTTTTTGTATATAACGGTATGTAAAAAAAAATATATAAACATTCTCGTATACGAATGCCAAATTTTGTCAAAAATTTCAAAGCAATCGGTAGAGAACTTTCGGAGGTTAGATAACTATAATTAAGGAACATTTACATTTTTATTTATATAGATTATAAATAATTGGACCCTTCAACTTGACCAACATTGCTAATACAATGAGGGACATAGTGGCGCGATTATTTAAATGTCGATTAAAGGTACAACAATTTTATATGCAAATATAATAATAATGCATGATTTTAGTAACATACGAGTATGTAATCAAACCAAGCAATATCACGATCTGCCAAAAAGGATAGTTCACAATAGCGTATAGGTATCAAAATTGATGCATGGGAGTAACATATAACGTAGACTTAGAAAATTTGTGAGAGGAACCGAACTTATACATGCACTGAAAAGAATGTGTGGTGTGTCGATGACAGAATACGATATATATACAGAATAACATCAAAAGTTATGAATTATGAATAGTCTTTAGGTGCTTTATATATGTGGAACGCACAGTTAGCGACAAATTCACTGAACAATTCTAAAATAAAAACGTTCAGTGTTGTGGTATCTTCTTCTTCTTCATGTGTCCTGCCGGGTCCCCCCGACGTTGACGATCACTTGGGAGAAACCTTGTCTGTCCTGGGCAGCACGGAACAGCTCCTCCACACCTCTCATCCCGGTCCATTCTCTAATGTTCCGAAGCCAGGAGTGCTGCCTTCTTCCAACTCCTCTACGACCCTCAATCTTCCCCTTTATGACAAGTTGCAGGATTGCATACTTTTCACCTCTCATTATGTGGCCAAAATATGAAGTCTTACGGAGCTTGATTGTTGTGAACAATTCTCTCTGTGTATTTGCTCTACGCAATACTTCAACGTTGCTAATCATGTCAGTCCAGGATATTCTTAGCATCCTTCGGTGGATCCACATTTCAAAAGCCTCCAAGCGGTTAATGATATTAACTTTGAGGGTCCATGCCTCGACACCATAAAGCAAAACTGACCACACATAACACTTGATCATTCTTTGTCTGAGCTTCAAATTTATATTATCGTTGCAGAGAAGATTTTTCATTTTATTAAAAGCTGCACGAGCTGCTTCTATTCTACATTTAATTTCTATATCGGGGTCCAGATTCTCAGTGATGATGCTGCCCAAGTACTTAAACTGCTTTACCCTTTCAATATTGACACCACCCAGCCGAAGATTTGCATTTGGATGACTTTCTCGACTGAAAATCATCAGCTTAGTTTTGCTGACATTAATGTTCAAACCATAATGCTCACCGGTGGAACTGATCCTATCCAAAAGCTGTTGAAGGTCTTCTATACCATCTGCCAGTAGAACCGTGTCATCAGCATATCTAATGTTATTGATGACTACACCGTTGACCTTGACGCCGATATCTATATCAGTCAGCGCCTGCTTGAAGACAAAGTCAGAGTACATGTTGAACAAAGTAGGTGAGAGTACACATCCTTGTCTAACTCCACGCTGAATGGGAATACTTTGTGAAGTGGTTCCATTTTCAAGTCTGATAACAGCGTTTTGGTCCCGGTACAGATTTTTAATCACTCTCACATCCTTATCATCTACATTACATCTTTGAAGCAATTTTATCAACTCTGTGTGTTTGACTCTGTCAAATGCTTTTTCATAATCAATAAAGCAACTATAAACATTTTTTCTTTGATCATGGCATTTCTGGAGTAAAACATTTATTGTAGTCAACGCTTCGCGGGTACCGAAGCCATTTCTGAACCCAAACTGGGTATCATCCAGGTCTTGCTCGCATTTCAGTCTTATTCTTGCATGTATAATCTTCAGAAATAGTTTAAGTATATGACTCATAAGGCTTATAAGACGATAGTCATTACATTTTCTTGGGTTTGGTTTTTTGGGTATAGTAATAAATAATGATGTTAACCAATCTTGGGGGATAATCCCTGTGTCATATATATTGTTAAATAGTTTGAGTAAGCAGTCAACATTATTTTCATTAATCAGCTTGATAACCTCCATGGAGATTTCGTCAGGTCCACCTGCCTTTCTGGTCTTTGAATTTTTAATAGCATGTAATAATTCCGATTTTAATATAGTAGGACCTTGATCACACTGTGGCATTTCAATGTCAATGCGAGAGTCTTTAAAGAGATTCTGAATATAATCTTCCCACTTCTTTTGAATGATTGAATCATCCAAAATTAGATTGTTTGAGTCATCTGTAAGGCATGATGGTCTCGGTTTACTATTAAGACCGGACAGTTCTTTTAGTTTCCTATGCAGATTAAATGCATCATGCATCTGGTCATACTGTTCTAACTCTTCGCATTGTTTTTTTATCCACTCTTCCTTGGCATTCCTGATCTCACGTTTTATAATCCTTTGGAGGTTCCTGTATTCATCACTATTGCGATTTTTGGTACTAACTACCCTACGCTGTTCCATTAAGTTTAATATGTGGTCTGTCATCCATTGCTTCTTACGAGTCAGTTTTTCAGATTTCAAATGCTTCTTACTTATATCCTGTATTGTGTTTTTAAAAATTTTCCATTGTTCTTCAACTGTACCACTGTTGACATTGTTAAGTTGTTACAATTTATAATTCAGCTCGGATGACATTGTATCTTTGGTAAGTGGATCTTTCAGTTTCTCTGTGTTCAGTCCCGTTCTTTTGGTTTTCCTTGCAAGTACCTTCAACTTCAATCTGATGTCAATAACAAGTGGATTGTGATCCGATCCTATATCAGCACCAGGGTATGTTGTGGCACGTTTAATACTATTTCTGAAACGTTCTCCAATCAATGCATAGTCTATTTGGTTTCTGATAGGGTTGGGGATAGTTGGATTGTCCTGTGGGGATCTCCATGTGTAAAGTCTACGTTTAGGAAGTTTGTACCATGTGTTGACAACAACCATATTGTGTTCTTCACAGAGCTCAAACATTCTGTCGCCTCTTTTATTGGAATCTCCTAGACCATAATCTCCAACTAAATGCGAACGGCGACCTTGTCCTATTTTCGCATTAAAGTCTCCAATTATAATATTGATGTCATCACTCTTGGTTGATTTCAGAATTTGTGCAATGCTTTCATAAAGTCTCTCAACTTCATCATCATATTTAGAGTCAGCTGTTGGTGCGTATACTTGTATGATATTTACATTGAAAGGTCTTGCTTCTAATTGTAGGATAATGATTCTATCCGATACAGGTATAAACTTTTTAACAAATCTAATATAGTCCATTGATACAAATATGCCAACCCCATTCCGGTGGTTTTTGTCAGATATATCACTTCCTGAATAATATAGGTTACCCTTGTTGTGCTGATGCACACCTGCTCCAGTCCATCTGAGTTCGCTAATACCAAGGATATTAATCTTCATTCTGTTCATCTCCTGTGCAACATTGTCTATTTTACCAGCAGCATATAAACTTCTCACATTCCAAGTTCCGATCTTTATCATGTCTTTCACTATGTTGAGCCGGGAGATTCTTAGCACCCCTGACCCATCGAAGGGTCGCCCGGGACTCGGGGCCGTGGCTGTTTGTTTTCTCTTCATAGTGATATCCTGGGAATATACTGGAGTGGTTTCCCGTTGCCTTCTCCAGGGATTTTTCTTTCGGGGTTACCTACCCTTAGCTGGGGGGGCCCGGTTTTATGGCGCCGGACACTCGCCATTCATCCTCTCCTCATCTGCTATGGCACTGATGTTATTTGTGCTAGTGACCACATTGCCCAGGGCTCGCGGGGCCAGAGGCCACTCGTGGACGCTGAGGAGTAGGACTATTGGTAGTGTTGCTGATGGAATGCAACTGTGGCATTACACGGTATTTAACAGACACATGTTTTCCAGCAAAACACGCATCTCCGTGACCCTACCAAAATTGTGAGCCCCTTGTGGTATAGGAAGATCAATAAAAGTCTGGTTGGACTAAATAAAATAAATTTTAAAACTGTGAAAGGCGAAAAAGAAATGTAATTGTATGAGAAAGTATATGGATGTGTAGAAATCGAAAGAAATATATCGTGATAGGAAAGTTTGACGCTCTATCATTTTTAACCACCCGTACAGAGAAACGTTGTGACAGTGTGTATTATGTATGAATAATAAACAACTTATATTTACACAGTTTCTCGGTTAAATCTTGTTTAAATGATACGGGAACTAAACATGACGGTTATTTACAATATATCTGATTTACGTTCAACTACCTCAACTGTGTTGTGTACACTCTTGACAACAATAACTTGGGATTGTAGGTTGGCCGTAGGTTCTTACAGAATTATCATTCTGGTGCCGAGTTATGCGATTGAGCCGTAGAAACCTGTGTTCGAAGCTGTTGAATTTGTTCTCGTTTTGTTTACATCTAAATTTAGAGTGAAAGTGGAGTGTTTTGCACTTCCCAAGACATTTAGTCGTGTCAAAATACTCGCGATATTTGAAGTGATCTATACATAACATCACTGGACCCGATACATTGTAGAACAGGTCTACGTGCGTTCAGGATCTGGGTTAACTCTTGTTATTTTCTTCGGAATACTGACACATTTCGTTATTCCGAAGGTGCCGTCAAGTTAAAGCGCGGTCTTAGACTGCGCGTTCATCGAGGTAATTGTTGTTTTGCGAAAGACTGACAGTTTTCACATGTGTGTTGTTTGTGTCTCGCGGCGTTACATCGCTTTGTCGGCGGCGGCTCTGGGGCCGGGAGCGCGCGCCCGGGCTTCGGCCACCATGAGGCCTGACCTCATACAATTCATCCGACACACTTCGTCCGACCACTTCTGCGAAGGAAGGCTCGCTCTTTAGGCTAATCACTCGTATGGGACTTTTTCTGTTTTTTACAAATATTCCCTCGTTGAAAAGCCACGATGACGTTCCAGAAGTTGGTACAGATTTACTTGACCGTTCTGCTATACTTCCAATTTGTGATATTGAATTTTATCTTGAAGCTCGGATTTGTAGCCACCATATATCGCGGTATTCGTTCGGATTATAAGAAGCCGGCGGGCCACATGAGCGAGTGGGCCATATTATCAGTGCCACGGGATCTGGTGCGGCGGTACTTTCTGGGAGGCGCCGCCACTGATTGCGGCAAGCCAGTCACAGTTGTCACCGACACGCCGAGTCGCGAGCTCTCTTCTGCTGCTACCACCGTATCCGATAGTCAGCTGTGCGCTCGCTGCAAAACAGAACCAGTGATGGCACCTGTGTCCACTGCGGATTCCATGCGAGAAGATAAAGATAGGATGTCAGCGAAACTGAGATCTGGTAAGACTTCAATCCTAGTTTTGAATATTCTGTATCTAAAAGTTTTTAAGCGAAGACAAAATCTAAAAAAAAATACAAACTATACTCAATCATAAGGGTTTTATAAAAAAGTAATCACGTTCTTTCCGTATAAAATTAGTATATTTTATTTCGTGCCGTCGGATTAATGTTTCAAAGAATAAAGTTGTTAAAACTATGTTGTGGAAGTAAGTATCGTAAGATTCATTTTATTTTGTTCAGTTCTGATTATTTTAAAAACTTCCAATTATACTTGTAAACAATGTAAAAAGGGCCTCACTGGCGATCCAACCGGGCTGGTCGACAAATATATAATTACATGAATTCTGGACAATGCTTGTGTGGAAAATCGCTTCGTAAGTGTCATAGGCTCGAGAAATTTGTTTAAATTTCTATCCTATCCTGTCCTTATAATCTTCGTGTTTTCATACCCTCTTTTTCTTTACTTATTTTTGCCAACTTACCAATTTCCGTTCCTAGCTCACCAAAAATCTTTTCAGGTCTGCTTACAAACTAAACAAAAACGATCGTTTCCATAGTTGCTTTACATCACATCTGCGCAAGTGATAATTTCCTGGAAAATCATATGCGATTCAAATTTTCACGTAAGTGGAGCGCGGGCTTTAAGATACGGAATTTTGTTTACTATTCAGGTGTAAAAGCCTTTTCCTAATTTATGCTTATATTATGAAAAATACTTTGTAGCCAAGGCGCGAACCATTCATGAACTCATTTTCAGCTGCTTAACATATTAGATCTTTTAGGTTACCTGACTCCAATTATATTATGTACTAGTCAATACTAACGCTTATTTCATTATTACTGAAAATCAGGTCAAGGAAATTTCATCCAACATACATGGAAATATAATTTCAAGGAATAGTTAACTGTCGTGAATACGAGTGAATGCGGTTGTTTTTTATCTTTAATTTTTTTACCAGTCATCATCACCACTATGTTCCTTGGAGGATCTACATACTTATATATCAGGGATGTATCGTAGCATTCCTAATGCCGCTTTCCATTTTCTCGTATCTTTAATTTCCATTTCAGCTCTCCGCCGATCCACCCAGCTCATCAGTGTGTGCACAATCACTGCATGATTTTCATTTTCTAGGCTAACCTACTGATTTTCTTTATTATGGAATTGCCCCCCAGACTATAAATGTAAAAAAATTCTACTTATATCGTTACTCAATTCCAAATTGTTTTGTTTATATTAAGTTATCTGCAAAGTAGTCTCTGGATATGTATGTGTGTGTACATTTAGGGAATCGAGTCAAAATACAATATATATTTGCTCCTATTTTTTTCGAGTACTATAATTTTAAAATTAAAATAGTAAATCGGGCCCAAGCAATTTGATTTTGAGTTTAACACTAGACAATTTGGAAAAATGTTTCATTACCTATATTTTTTTAGTAGTTAACACAAATTATCAAGATACTAAGTATACAATCCCACATTTTTAGGCGCCAAGTTCAATGAGGCGCCCGCGCCGTGGTTTTAACATCACAATTTCTCTTCATAGGCTTACTTGGTTATGTTATAGGAAATAAAAGTATATAGTTCTTCTCTGTGAAACATGTTTGTATCCATTTTAGGTGAAATTTAAAACATCGGTATTGGGTAGTATACATCCAGTTCGCACCGGTTCAAGTGAAGCGATTGTTCAATTTTAAAAAAGTTTTGGGACCGGTTTTCAAAAGTTAAACAAAATCGACGATTTAGTATTTTCTCGTTTGACCACTGCATTGCTTACACACTGTTATGTTGTAAATTATATAATTTTCCTTTTCTGTGATTTTGAATTCGAAATTATGGTTTCTATATGATTTACACTAATTTATAGATCGAAGAATTTAAGCTTACATTAAAAAAACCACGATATATTTATTTCCAAACCTCAAAGTTGTGCTGCCTTGAATATCAAACATTGATAAAATCGCATGAGTTGTATGGATTTAGAAGAGGTGAAGGATGTGTGTCGAGATAGACAAGTCTATCGCTCTGTCCTCTGGCAACCCCGACAGGGAAACAGCGTGATGGTATTTGTGTATTTTTTTATTTTTTCTTTTATATTGATTTTGTCTTGAACTCCTCGAAGTTAAAAGTATATTTTCTATCGTTGATTCTTAAGTCCAGCCACCTGTAACATATACTTATTCAGTTTCCACAATATTTGTAATATAATATAATAGACATTTCATAATCCTCCAGTAACAGAAAACAGGTTTCAACGAAATCGTCCAACTGAACTGTTCGCATGCATAATTTTTAATACCTATATTAGCAGAAAACATGTCTTCATCTGTTTATGGTTAATGTGCACCGCACTTTTTTCACACAGTCATATTTTACGCAAAAAAATGGATAGTATAGGTGCACCTTTATTTATGAGCTCATAAGTCCTTATGTCCTTGACCAGTTTTTAAGTACGTCGATAGTACGAGTCATTTCGTAAAGTTTTGTACCCATTGTTTGAAGCATGAACATTTTCATAAAAACTGTTTTTAACCGGTAGTATGGTATGCCCTTAACGAACTCCCTTCACTGCACTATTTACTTTTATTTAGTCAGCTAATGTAGTAAATAACTCTTCAGTCAGTCCGCTAATGTAGTATATAATAGCAGTTAATAATTCCTCTCTTCCGAAGGTTAACAATCGTGTCTATCTTAATTTTTGAGGTAGCAGTTCTGTACAAATATACTCGTAGGTATGTATTGTAATACACTACAATGAAACCATTTTCACACATTTATCAACCGAGATGTAATTTTTTACGCATTTCGTATAAATAAGTATATAAATTGTGCCTTTGATAAATCTCCATTAAATATACCATTCGTATTAGATTGGTAGTAACCGTTTAATACTTGTCGGCGCTTTGACCGAGTGGTTAGCATGCTTGCTTAGTATCTAGACATTTCGGGTTCGATCCCCTGTGGATTCAATTCCAAACTGGTTACACTTATAGGCTCTTGTCATCCGAATATATTGTTGTACTGGCTGTATTCTTGAAGCGTTATTGATGTAATAAGAGGTACGAAACTGCGCTATACACATATTAGTTCTTTTTTATTTTTTTTTACTTTTGGGAGCCTGATCGCAAAGCTGCTCGTCGTTACTTTCCTATTGACAAAGGGTTAATTTAATTTAATTTATTTCTTACTAGGATTGTCATAGTTGATGGGATTCTGTTAAAACACCTTTTAACATACGGTTTGACCAAATTACACGCCTAAGCGAATTGTGTATTGATTTACATATTATAACTAGTTTAATTAAGACAAAATATGCATGTCACGTTACATTTCTTCATATATATTTAAGTATTATTAATTAAGCACTTACCTTTATAAAAAAATATATTTATTTTAAAATTGAAATAGTTTCAGACAATACAACTGACTATCAAACCAACTGTAGCATTTTCTAGATTTGTTTTTGTACATAACCTCGTTGAATTTTATCGTTTTTGTGCCGCTATGTCTATGTATTAATGAATCCACACTATTGTACATCATACACAGCAGCCAGTCTGACAAGATCCGTGTTCTGAAAAAAAAATCCGTCAGCATATGTACGCAGTCATGTCTAATGAGCTGATAACACAAATTGTGACGAGCCAGCTTGAATGGCGATGATAACAGTGCTGTGATCACTCGGTCAGACCATATTGGAGAATTGGCGATAGGTGGCAACCGAGTATAAATAATGTTTAGAAGAAATTTAGTTATTCTTTATGTTGATTTTCAAGTGCAAATAAAACCCGATCAGTCAATCGACGCGAATTAATATGCTTCTATAGTGAACATCTCTCTCTCTCTCGCTCTCTCCTTAAATTAGTTAAATAAATTTCAAACCAGATCTGAAAGTAGGTGGTAGTTAATAAGTCATTAGTGCAATAGACGTAATTATGCAAAAAAAAACAATACCACACTTTTTTTTGTTTAATTGAAAATATGAGATTTTTTTATTTGATTGAAATATCGGAGAAGCATACATGAGTTATTGCATGTCAACACAACATATGCTTTCCACCTTACCTTCAAATTTTTTATTTACAGTTTGTATCTACGGAATACTCCAAAAAAATGCTGTTTTTTAGTAAGTAGTTTTTTTATGAGTTTGAGAAAAACACAAAAAATGCAAAATGCGCGTGTTTTGTATAGTATGTACACGATGGTTGATATTTTCTGAATGGTGTTTGAGAAACCATACAGGGCTCATTTTAAAGATCTTTAATGTTTTTTTTAATAGGCAATCCAAGCTCTTTAATGTTATATAACTTATAATTATATAATGTAAATACGTGAATATTAATTGAAGAGTTAAAACGTCAGTTTTCTTGATATTGTAAGGCATGACTTCTGAAAGCAATCAAAGCTTCTAATCCTCTCAATTAAACAGGTAAAATGTGGGTTAGGTCCTTCGTTTTGATTTTTGTTTCTCACAGGTAAGGTAGACGTGGAGTTAATAGTGGGGAATGTGTTATATTTTTTTGGCTCTTGTTCTCCCCTTTCATCTCCTTTCTCTTCCCTTGAAATTTAAGTTTTTTTTTGTTTTCTTATCTCTATTCTTTTTTGTGTGTTTTGTTAAATTGCGGTGAGATGATGCGCTTTTCCCTTAGTTTAACGTATTAACTGTAAATATGTAATTGGTTGTAATTTTTCATTGTCCATATAATTGTACAAGGTTTACCGTCTTCTCTTGGTAATTTTTCTGCGATTTTCTTACCTAATAAATATGTTATTCTGAACATATGCAGATACCACGAAATACCCAATCTAATGGCCGCAGACACCACCTTTCTATCCTTACACTCAACTTATTTCTTTTTTGTATGTTAATATCTTTAATCTGTAATAAGAGTGGGTTTGATTCTCGAGTTAGAGCATACTTGAGGAGAGTGCTCTCTAAACAGTGCCATATCATTTGTCCTTTTATTATAATTACTTAATAAAAAAAAGAAAAACTCGCCAAGCCCTGTTTGTTGTTCAATTCGATAGTGGTTGGATAGGTATATTGTGAATAATAATGTTATTTTAGTATATCTGGAAACTTTATTTTATCAATTTCTACGAATTCAGTGGTATTTTACGCAATAATCACAGGAGGTTTAATATGAATAAAAACACCAGAAGCTTTCTACGCTACTTCGGTAAACAAAACTATTTATATAATTATAAACAGAATAAATAATGAGTTTGACAAAATCGATCCCACTGCAAACAAGATAAAAAAACAGTATTCTGTTTTATTATTCTTTCGATGTATACAGAACAACCTGGCAGACCTATTATCATATGGTAATCTCTTCCAACCAATTAGAAAAGCATTAAGAGAAAACCAGACTAAAAACATTAAAAAAAAACATAGCGGGATCGAACCCATCAACGGGATTCGAGTTGGAAGACATGCGTTTTACTGACTAGGCTATGGAAGTCGACTTTTGTATAGTATTTTTTTTCTTAGATAATTCGATAAAGGGGTGTTTCTCGACCAATTTGACCACAAGAGCGCTTCCTAACAAGCTTAACCTATTAAATAAACAAATGAGGGAGATTGAGTGTTGTGAATGTCGCTAACAAGAGCGCCATCTGAATTCTTAAATTCAGATGTAAAATGGTTTAAGAGTAAAACTAGTTTGGAAATGAATCTGCCAGGAATGCTAACCTTTAGGTCTCTGTCTATTATTGTTACTACACTTTCATTGCATCCAGTTCAACTTGGCGTACTTATTGCCATGCGGTAATGTCTTTCAATAAAACATATGTTTAAGAGCCTTTAAGTGAAAACCAGAGATGTTTTTTTTAATTTTAAATCTGTATACCAACAGGAATCGAACCCGCGACTCCCGGTTCGAAAAGCGGGGCGTCTTACCAACTAGACCACGGATATCAAATCACATAAAATTATCACAAATAGTCTCGGCTTTATTTTGTATTATTATTTAAATTTTGTTTAAAAATAGTAAAATAATGTATATTTTATAGAATTATAGACTTGGAACATGTGATTAGCAACGTTTGCAACCGACAAGAAAATTGATTTGTTATTTTTTATAGGCGTGTGCACATACAGTTATTGCTATTTTGCATCTTTAGTTGATGCAATAATGATTTGAAATGAACCCGGATCGGCTGCAAGGCGTGTGAAGAAAAATAGCGTTCCCCAGATAAACAATCTAGGCGGCGCGGCGCAATCGAGGACAGGCTGCTGTGCAGGAAAAGACCCGCGCCGTGTCTTCAATGCCACCATGTCACTGGTAGCTAGAGGAAAACATTTATGTGGCAGATATATTTCATTTACAGATAGTCCATATACGAGTATATTTATACTGTTGAAATGCGTGTATGCGGAAATACATGGGGTGACAATGTATAACATAATACGTATTCAAGTGATTAGGGGTGAACTTAAGGCTAATGTGTTGAGTAAGACGAAGAAGAGCACGCTGATATGGTTTGGGTATGTAGAACGAATGAATGAAAAAGAACTAACAAAACAAAGTATGGTTGGAGCAAGTAAATTATATTTTGAAAGAAGGAAACGTAGAAAGTCAGAGAAATCGTGGAAGTTGTATGGATATGGAGGAGACTAAGGATATGTGTCGAGATAGTGGAAAGTCTGGCGCTTTGTCGTCTATCTACCCCGACAGGGATATGGGGTAATGGTTTGTATGTATGCATATATATTATTTATTGGTATTATTATGGGAGACCAAGTTGTTATTCTTACGTATAATATATGACCTGTGAAATAATAATAAACAAGACTTCTCAATTATACACTATGCTTGCACATTGCGGTGACATATATTTATTATAATATCATGATGAGGATATAGAAACTCGGTATAGATTTTCCGAACTACTACCTCAAATTTTATAAATTTTTGGATCAAAAAATTGTATACCACATTGCTTTGTTTTTTTCTCTTTTGTGGTCAAATCCTCATTTGTGCATACATTTTCAGTGTGTTTTGTCGATTTTAGAATGAATACTGGTATCCAATACACAATGAAAATATTTAGATCTTTAAAATATTGTAAACGCGTTTATTGTCCGCTTTTTTTAGTAAGAGGGTCATTAGCATCGAGTGTTGTGGTATTGTATTAGGAGTTAGGAGCACTGGAAGAGGGTGAGGAATTGCATCATTATATAGAAATATTCTTGACACGTTTTGATGATTTTAAACTAGTTATTTATACGTTTAAGATTTTATCTTTGTAAAATTAGTTTTTTTAACACAAGAATTGTTTAATTGCATTTCAACGTTTAGAAAAATTACTTATTTGATTAATTTAATTATATTACACTTACATTGTATACAGTACAACCAGGCGGGCTTATTGATTTGTGACAATCTCTGACAACCAATCAGAAAGATAATAAAGAGGTCAGAAGTGAAAACCAGATTAGATCCTTTTAAAAGCAACGGGACTCGAACCCGCAACCTCCGGGCATGCGTCTGGCCAACTAGGCCACGGAGGTCGTCGTAATTAATTGAACATTAATATTTGGAAAACAAGTTCAATTTAAGAGTATTTTATGATTATAAATATTATTTTTATGACGTTGTTTAGACAGCAAAATCTTTTCAAGTGTGCTTTTATCAAAATAAGAATGTGACATATTATATATATTTTTTTATATTACATTAATTATTTCAATATGTTTTTAATAAGCACTCCCCTGCCTTACTAAGCAGGTCGGTTTTATAAATCACAAAAAAATAAAGAAATAGATGTATTTTAAAAAGTCGTAAGAATAAAAATCACACTTAAACACAAGACAAATTAAATGAAATCACACCACGTCAAAAAAATAAATAACATTTAAATTAAAAACATTCAATGTACAAAGCATCATTTACTGATTTGTATACACAAAAAAAACTCACAGACTCAAGAAAAAGGGAACTGCACATGTAATAATTATTTAGTGTTGGCGTTATCTGTTACTCTAAATCGGCCATTATTTATTTAATTTCAGTTTTATATTTGTCATATATTTTTATATTTCTTATGACTAGGTTAATGCACTGAATCACTTAGGAGTCAGGTACACGAGACTTTTCCAAAGCCCGTTATAAATTAATAACTGAATGTAATCATATATGGCTATATACTACATGGTTTTGAGAGATTTATATCATATCTACTGGAAAGTAATTATAAATTTGGGTCATACTGAATAAATATTGAATCTTTCATGTCTCATGTAATGATCCCCATATTATATTATATATCATATTGTTACCTCGATGGCCTAATTCGTATCACGCTAGATCTCCACTCGAGCGTTTCGGGTTCAATTACAGATGGTTTTAAAAAAAAGATTATACAAACGTCGAAGAAGATATTGTTACACCTCCGCGTGTGGTAGTATTGTCAAAACGTTCGACCACGAACCGCGAGCTACGTGACAACTCTAGTGGTTCTAAATCCGATGGCTCAATTAATGGGGCCGAAGATAGTGTTATGCTCTTCAACGTGTCCGCATCACCGATGTGGATATATTGAATATTACCGTACGACTGAATTGTTTATACGAGTATCAGGAAAATGTTTGCGTACGTCTGTTATTTAAATTAGATAAAGTAAAAGCACTTGTCTAATTTGAAGTGTTTTGGGTGTCGCTCAAAAACCCGACCTCACCCACGCATCGTTTAATCCGCCCCGAAGAATACAGTACATTATTGAGCAAATAACAGGTGAATCAACTCGACGAGGACATTACCACACACATAACATATTTTGGATTGCGGTTTTCCTCTGTAAACAAAGAATAAAGCGAATCGACCTGAGCGGTGCGCGGAGGCTTGGCTGGCTGGCTGGCCTCCATGCTGCCGATGACTGAACAAGGTCTCCAACAGAGGAGTATTTGCATACCTTATCTCGGCAGAAATAATTTGCAATTTGCGGGTTTATTCAATATGTTAAGTGTAAATATTGAAGCTTTCCTCTGTTTCTGAAATCATAATCACATTCAAGGATAACAGTTTGTAGAGATGGATGTTGTAAGAAGAGTTAAGAAAGGAATATTTAGGTGGTTTGGCCACATTGAGATAATTGATTGCGAAAGACGGAGAGAGAAAAAAAGAGGTGGGCCGAAGAAAAATGTAGAAAAGTAAGAGAAATTTTAACTAAGGGAAAGGTAAGAAGTATGAAAAGCAGAAGAGTATGACGAAATGTATCGATGTGGATGAAATGAGAGCCGTGTGCATGGAAAAAAAGCTTGGAAATATATGTCCTCTCACCTTACCCCAAAAGAGGCATGGCGTGATGGTATATATATAATAACATTCAAATTAACTTGCTTTTGGGTTAATCTAAAAAAAATAATAACCAACCAAACATAATGCGTGACAAGCCAACCATAAATATCTTCAAATACTGTAGTTCACTTCAAGTTACATAACCAATTCGAGACCTATTAATGTGTTTTCATTTTATATGAATCGATTTTGCAATATCTGAATATATATTACACTAAAAATGACGATCTTCATGTTAGATCGTGTGTCTTCGGGTCCGATTCTCAAATTTATAAAAAAAAAACACATAAAGGCACTTCATTTTTTCAAAAAAAGTTTTTAAACTCATTTTAGTTGGTTAGAAGAAATAGCCATATGCTAATAATCCCGGTTGTACTGTATACTACGGAAGTGTAACACATTACAGTATAATAATATAACCGACCACCGAAGTAATATTTTTTGGTTTGCTTAATAATAATTGTTTGGTTATATGGAACGTAATAAATGCTTATTAATAATGCGATTAAAACATATCCCTCTGTAATCGGTTGAGAACAGTAACCTATTATCGTTGAAATCGGAATGAAAAAAATTATTAAAAAAAACACGCTTATACAAAAAATTTGGGTTGAATTGTCAAAATATTTTGATAAAGTAAATATTTGATTTGAAAAATATTATTGTTTGAAAAACACGTTATTGATTTGAAAAATAAACAGCTCCGGCCAATGAAAAATCGTAAGAAAAGCAAACTTGAAGACCATATATCTTTGAAAAAACCTAAATAAATGTATTGTAAATTAGATAAATTAAATGATGCCAGATACAATTATGTTGTTTAGCTCTGTAGGGGGTTTACCGTGGCGATAATATGCATTAAGATAATACAAATAAGGCTATCTGACGATGTCAATATCGCCATGTGATTAATAGCCAGCAACGTGCGATTGGCACCTTTTGAATATTTTACCGATTACGTACATCAAATCATTATACATTTATTATATTATTTAAGTAACAAAGACCTTTTTAAAAAAGTCACATTTATTATTGTTTAATTGATTGGGAAAACCTAACACCGTCCAATTAATTATTACATGTTACCAAAGCGATATTTTTGTCTTTTAGCTAAACGATTCTTCATAAATATTGAAATAACCATTATCTTCAAATCACCCTTTTACTATCATAGATGATCAAAACCCAATATTCATGGAACCTTAAAATATATTTCGTTATGCTAAATATGAGAGAAAAATATAATTTAAAAAAACTTTTATTTCAGAATAGAAAAATGTACGTTTTTTTAATTTTACTTAAGTTGTTATTTTACTTAAGTTTTCTTGGCAGTATTCATAATTGCACTTTTAGTACCACATAATTATTCCATCAATGCTACAGGATAGATAAACCCGAATGTTTTCAATTTATTCGTAACTTCCGAAAGCCAAACCTTCATATCAGGTGGCATAACTCCATTTTCATTATCATATTCGCTCTCCAAAGTTAAGATTGCATTCGACGAATGCATGCAAATGTTTAATAAAATCTTTCAGTTAGCTCGCTCTCAATCATAACATTATAATATTACCTCCACCAACGAAGTCATCACCTGTGAGCTATTTACACCTGTGAGCTATTTACAAATTAAACAAGATTATTTCTTTGTTATCTTTTCATTTGAGCATTCAAATTCATTAGCCATTCGTTAAATATTGGTTCTCACGCTAGCCCGTTGGTTTGGATCCATTTACCGGCTATTTTCGGCTGAAAAATGTTCGTTATATTGAAAATTTTATTTCGTTTAAAAGGGATTATTTAAGCATATTATTTTTCGTTCGATCCAACAAAAATATTCGTTCATCTGAAAAATTCGTTACTTCGGTATTCGCTATGAGATTTGATATGTATATTTTTCTAACCAGTTATTTTTTAAATGTAACTTTTATTTATAAAATCTTGTGTACTCGTATATGATATCAACCATATGATGCATCCGATAGTAGATTGTTGTTTAGCGGTGGGTACACACTTGTTCTAGCTTTCTATCTCTACCGCCCTTACCTTAACATTTTGCAACCCTGTTAGATTTACTCATTACTAATTGGGGCTACTCTGGGGCTAAACAAATTATATATTTTATTTTTTAATAAAATTTCTGCTATTCAAATAAAAAAATTATACATTAAATCGAATAAATATCCTCATTTGATCAGGAGATGGGATAATTTTTTTTAAATAAAAAAATAATATTGTGCTAATTCACTATGAAGCTTATCAGCTCATCAGTAAAAAAAAACTATTTAAAAAATCGAGCGGATTATCGTAATTTGGTAGAATATTGGGATCAACTCGTCCACTGCCAAATGAAAAATAAAAATAAATTGTTTGGAAAATATTATTACTTAAAATCGACAAATTAGCACTGTTTATGCTACGCTCATTTTCATCTTCAATATCACTTTCAGTACAAAAATAGCGCCTACTTTTGCTTGGTCGAAGTTGGATGTTATTCCACAGTCTGAATCGCTATGATTTATAACAGAATTATTTGCAACTTCGTCAACATTATCAAATAAAAAAAGGGTCATCTTCACTATCACAGTTATCTTGGAAGTGTTCTATGTCTTGAAAAGTACCATTCACCGAAATTTCAATGCTACTAATATTTTAATGTATCATTTCACCATATGAAATAAATGTTTTACTTAACACATCGTAATAACTATATCCTGTAGAACTTTTATTAAGTTGATTCATGTGCTAAGAATTTTTTTTTTTTATTTGTGTTGTTTTTTTCGTTCACTTTGTAAAATGATGGTCACCACACCGGAAATAGTTCTGTAGGGAAGTGTCCAAATAAATGTAGGGCACAGTGTGCGATACAGACTGTCCAAATAAAACGACCTCTCAAATGCGCCTGCACGGTACAGGTAAATGCAAATATTAAAAACAACACAGAAGCTAACACTTGAAAGCAATTTGCCTATTAATACATTATATAACATATATAATCCTTTAAGTGCACCACTGTAAAATAACATCTTCAAAATATTGTCAGTAAATATTAAAAATAAAGCTTCAAAGTTACCGCTCACCGAAACCACTATAGTGGCTTCCGATGTCAACTTTTAACTCTGAAATCACATCTCGTAAGTATTAAGGAGCTCAAAACTCACCCGTTACTCATTTTTTTTTCATTTAAAAAAAATTACATTTCAATTTCAAATTAAAAAAACCAAAATAATCTAAATTCAAATTAAATCCGCAATCGAACAAACCTCAAAACATATCACATAACAAAAATTAAAATCAACAACAAAATTGAAAAAAAAAACATCAAAAACGAATACACAATAAAAACAGAAAATATGTATGCACAAAACAGCTATAAACATGGCACAAGCAAATGAAAAAGAAATATTATAATTGCGCTTATCAATTAAAAACTTCTTTAAATTCATCACACATTTTTCCCTTAAAAGTATCTCGACAGGAGCTGAAAATTCGCCCGATGCCCGTTGAATGAGAAAACTTCATTGAATTCTAATGATAACTTTTCTAGGTACTCGTATAAAAAATCAAATTGATCCAGGGCGGGGTTTGCGCCAGCCCAGGGCCACCCACCCTAGATTGCAGCGCTGTTAAAAGTAATAATTATGATCATAAACATTGTATTGTATTACGTTTTCGTCATATACAGTATGACCTAGCGGGTTTATTGCCACGTGGGCAATATCTTGCAACCAACTAGAAAGATGTTAAAGTAGCCTTAAGTGAAAACCCGATGGAAAAAATGGACATCAATGAGAATCGAACCCGCAATCTCCGGGTCGAAATACTGATGTCTTACCAACTAGGCCACGGAAGAAGTCAAATATAAAAATGTTGATGAAATAAATGACGATATAAAATACCTGATAATACAAAGTAACAAGTTATTTTTTTATTTGTTGATATGAAAGTCAAGTCATCGCGAATCACGTTTTTTCGGCGTTATCTCTCGCTCCTGCTTACGTATACTTATTGTGGACTATAGATAACTCCTAATGTTAGTCTTGAGAAAACAAAAACATGGTCTACGTGCGACATTTTATCTATGTAATGCTGTTACAAAAGTGATTAGACTTAAATTAATGTATTTACGTATGTTTATACTTAACAGCATGCCTTTATTTTTCTAGTTTAACTTAAATAGAAAATAGCATCTAGGGCAGTTGCGAACCATTTATTGCTTATTTCGGACTGTTCTACTAAGCCTGTGAATTTATTTGTAGTCATAACATTATATCAATCTCTCCTCTCCTCTTAAATCAACTTTCTTAAATAAACTACTGGATTCATTATATAGTGCTGTTTCGTAATGGAACATCACCTCAGAAGCGGTTTTTTATAAAAATATAAAAAGCAGCTCATAAGCCCCACTAAATAATTTCAGATAGAATTATGTCTGAAATTATATTTAAAATCGAGTTGCCAATAATTACTAAGATGACTAATTATTCAACCAAATTATTTGAAATGTTGCTATATCAGAAATTGATGAAAATGTATATAAAAAACAATCCTTTGAAAATGTGTGAACATAAGAGTTGAAGATACGAAGTTTCTTAATTTCCCCGAATAAATAATTATATAATTAGAAATTACATTAAGAATTATTCATTATCAATGATAAATGTGAGCTAAAAAAACTAATTTGTTAAATTGGGTGAAAAAGAGCACCTTGTAGTGGTTTAGACATGTTGAACGGATGGGTGACGAAAGACTGACTAAATAAATTTATAATTTTTCTATACACTGAATAGAATTCAAGTTTCAGCTAGTGAAACACTCCGTTTCAATATCGTTTAAGTCAATACTGCTACATGACCTAAGGCGTATAGGAATTCGCTGCCCTGGACGGCTCACGTTGGAATTTATTTTCTCGGAAAATACTATAATGTATGTTTTGGAAAGTTAAATTATTTAAGCTCGTTAGACCATTAACATGATTGAAATAAAAAATAAAGCTCGAGTCATTTGCAACCGGCCTTGGTCTAGTTGGCAATGCGCTAAAAATTGACTGGTCGGTTGGTGACTTCAAATTGATTCCCGAACTCGCACAAAGGCCACGGTTTTTTCTTTCAAACATTACTGCATATAGTATATACAATATATATATTCGTGAAATACATTTCACTGGCCTTTAGTAAAATTACCAGAATTAAAAATAAACTATGTAAACGAAAGTGTCAATGAACTTAACGTAGGTATTGACCGACTTATAAGGTTAGCGCCTTTGTGTCCAATCTGTTTTGAAGATATTCACCGCAGATGTAAAATGTAGTACGCCTTTGTGTTTTTCCCGAAGACTTGACTATTGGCCGCATTACCCGTTTAATGCATTTGCGCGATTCAAGATTTTGTGCACTTTTGTCCGATATGTATTTCCTGATAATTTGGTCACGTGCATTATTGGCACAAGACACTTATTCTCTGCTCTAAAAGGTACACACACGATGCAATCTGCTGCTACAATTTTCACGCAATGATCCACTAATAAAACCAGTGAGATTTGGTACTTACCAAAACAATGAACGTAGTCTTATGTTCATTCTGTATTGCGTAGATTACTAGTTCGAATCTCGGGTAATTTTTCTCATTTCTCATTTGATCCTCAAAAATAAAATTTATTCTTGATAGTTTCTCTAAATTGGTATAAAGCAATTAAAATAATTACGATCATTATGATACTCATAATATTTACATGACAGGTAGAAGACATGTGTCGCGATAATAAATTCTTGTTCAATATTCTAATATGAGGTAAAACCGAAAACTTATATAAATTTACATGATGTATTTGAAAACAATATACTATATGTACGTTCTTATCGTTTATAATATATTTTATTTGATTTTAGAACATTAATAATATTGTTTGTAATTAATATTAATAATGATAAATTATATCTCTTTTACAGAATATTATGTAGTGATTAATTCTTAAATATAATTATCAATTCAAATTAATCAACACTGTAAACTTTTTATTGCGTTTGTAATATAAATAAACATTTTTTACTCGTTTTTTTCTAGACCAATTTTGAATATCCTGGTTATATTTTTAGTTTATATTTTTCCGTCTCTCTAAAACATATAAATAATCAGAATTTCAAACTAATAATTGATTATATGATCTCAGACGATGAATACACATATATTTATGTAGCCTGGAAAAGATGTATTAGATTCAAACTCGCGAATTTAAACAATTTTGTAAGATGTTATCAATGAATTTAAGTTTCTGGCAATCACGAACTTCGTGGAAAGCTGCAAAATGTATGGAATATTTTCTCAGATTTATTATTCACTTGATATTTTTTTCTCGGAATAGGCAGTGGATTCCCAAATTTAAAAACCAGGAAATCTTACCGAGAATCAAATTCTTTGACCGATCTCTTAAACATTTCCAAAGAAACATAATAAACTGGACTATTTCACGATAAGTTATTTCTAGTTGATTTAATACGTACTAAGAGTTATTAAAGAAAGTAAACATCGAAGCTCATTCGAATGCTTTTCAATTCCTAATTATTATAAGTTAATTCCGAGGTTAAAAAACTCAGATAAAGCCATAACGACATGTGGACTGTATCAGGTGATTTATTTTCACGTGTTTCACAACTGGCGACCATACGACTGACCACGCATTTTTATTTGATAAAAAATATTCCACTCAACTGGCTGGTTGCTAAAATATATATTTTAAGTTCCTCCGATGCTATTTTGATATTCGAATAGAAGCACATTTTACCTTGACACCTGGACTCATGGACAAGGGAATGTAAATTTGTGGCAACAATTTATAAGGGCTTTATCAGTTTTCCTGCTCACTACAATGAATAGTTCTTCGATATTGAATCAGTATTTTTGCGGTCAATTTAAGAATGAATAGTCTTGTTAAAACAGCTTTGAAAGCCAATCAAAAGGTAATAATGCACAGCGCAATGCTATTTTACAGCTACTCTTAGAACGAAGTGCGCTACTTGTAGCCCGGTTTTTTAACAACATTGTAAATTAATATTATTATTTTTTATAACATTTCCGTTATATAGTATACAACCAGGCGATCTTATTTCCATGCGGAATTTTCTTCCAACCAACCAGAAAGATTTTTTATTGGATTGCACTTTCGTTGTATACAATACAATCTACCCTCTGGTAAATGGCAATTTCTTCCAACCAACTTCCAAATTATGTTAGAATGTTTCTTTTCCACCTAACCTATGGTGGTCGAAGACTAAGTTTATAATTGTTGGCATTATTTCATATTGTTATATCGGAAGTAGATGGTGAAGATGGAAAATACGTACTTTCTTCAACATTTTATTCAGGTGACTTAACATATACAATGATGTATATCACGGATATATTTACAGGATGGATGGTCATTGTTCCTCCATAGTGTAAATGCACCTAAGGAGTTTGGGCCTTATGGATCCTTAATATGCCCATTTTGGTGAAAGAGATATCTTCATACTGTTTTCAATTGAGAGTCTTGGAGCGAAAGGCACATGTACATGTGACAAGACAACATATTACTCATATAGTATTTCAGATAAATACATTCAAACTACTTTTCTCACGCTCTTATCTCTAAGGGCTGGAAGCGTTTCCAAGAAAATTAAATACAACAATGAAATATTTACTTTTAGAAATATCTAATGACTATATCTAATGTACAATGTTATATTTTTAATTTTATAGTTTATGGATCTTGTTAATAAAAGAATTGCCCCTAGGGTACACTTTATGGACTAAAAACAGGATAAGCGTTTGTCACATAACAATATATTTTTTTACTGTCTTCAAGTTCGTTAAATTTAGTCCTACGGTTAATCAATATCTTAAAAGTGAAATTGGCCAAATTATCTACAATAATTAAATTAAACTTCCGGAAATCTGATAAGATGTTCGTTACGAAGAATCAACTGGCTTTTATTTCATCACTTAACATGTTTAGACAATCGGATTAAAACGTAGAAGCTTTTCGTCACATGTATAAAATAGAATTCTCTGTATCTCGGGCATAATTACAATAGAAAAGTAAGGGAATACAACACTCTTGTTTCCCCGAAAGAGCGCTTCACTTCTGGCTGGTCTGGTCTGCACAGGGTTGACGCTCATTTCTACTTCACAATAAAAATATGTTTCAGTATTCTTACATATTTTTATTGTTAATAACTTGTCTTTGGTTAGATTATTTTAATGCAATCGTCAATTAATGAGTCTGAATAAGGCAAATGTTGAAATCACCAAGCAACTATTTGAAGTGGTTCATGAGAGGATAAGCGAGCAGATAATCACCCATCTTTTTGTTCTCGATGTCGACATACTGATCCACCAATCAGAGAAATCTAACTTGATTAATCCCGCCCAGGGGCGAAAGGGTTTGTATTGGGTAAATAAAAATAATTTCAAGGCTACTGGTAGTAAATATGTTAGAAAAAAATCACAATGATACGCTCAAAAATCACAATGATAAGCTTTAAAAATAAATTGTGATGCCTTCGAATCATAATGTTTTTTTTTTCATGTCTATTTATTTGAACGTATTGTATACAAAACACCTAATCTATAAAATACATACGAGTATTGTGTGTGCAAAAATTTCAAGCCAGTTAAACAGGTATTTCATGGTTACATTACACATTTAAATGTTATGTTCCGTAGGTACAAGACCTCACGAAGTTGCATGCTATTTCCTTTTATTCATCTCAAAAGACGTAAAATGTGGGTTGAGTCTTTTTTGCATAAATACGTCCATTTACATTTCAGTAGATATTTCGAATGTTGAATAGTTTGAGTTGTCTCGAGTGACATTATGTTTTGTCCTAAAATAAACAATTTCGTTGCCCGTGTTGCTATTTTTATTCAAACAGAACATCTGTGGCTATTGTATTCAGAACAATAATATTGTAAAAAAGGTAATTTTACTATACCTGAGAGAAAAGTCCATTATACATAATGTCTTTCAAATGATATAACAAATACTATAGAGCAGGGGTTCGAAAACTTTTGAAATGGTACCACGTAAAAGATTTTTTAAGAGCCGCATCCATATACCATCATCCTGAAATTTCTAAAGTTAATGATTTTACAACTGCAATAAATGAAAACAAAATGTGCTTTTGTATGTACTATCGTGTTTTTTTGATAAGTATTGTATTACACTTTCGTTGTACAACCTGATTGGCGTGTGGCAGTTTATTCCAACCAATCAGAAAGATGTAAAAAAGACCATGAAAATAATTTGTCGCTGATATACGATCCACATAAAATTTAATGCAAAACTATTAAACTTTGAAAATGGGCAGAAGTTTTAATTCCCATTGGTACCTGATTTATTTAAAAGGTTCCAGTTTGGTTTTCACTAAAGGCCTCTTTAAAATATTTCTGGTTGGTAGGCAGAGATTTCCACATGACAATAAATCCGCCATATTGTACTGCATACAACGCATGTCTAATAGAACAAAACAATCGACTAGTTTATCAATAGGCCAATTTCTAATTCGTTTTTTATTAATTGTCAGTATCTATAATAGTGTGATTATGATGCGAATATTCGATGCTTTCCCAAATATAATTGTGTATTTGTACACTCCGTGCCTGTCAAGTACGCCAGCTGCGTAATTTTGGTTGTGTTGACATTAAATGCAAAATTATTGCCGACTTGTATGTATGTATGTATCATACATATGTAGCTCTTTATTTTATTATTCACGTGTAGTGGAATTTTAATACACATATCCACACATTCCCCTCGCGATCAAACTATTTTTAGATATATTCACCAACTTTTCAAACACAGCTTTACAACACCACATCATATCGTACGATTGAACAATACGTAAAAAACGAGTACTACAATGGTGTCTGGACTATTCTTCGGCGACACTGGTAGTGACACTGGTAGTGTATTACTTTGCTATACGTATAAAATATCAATATTATGGTACAAAATTGATATTAATGTATGAGAAAAGACGGAATGAAGACATCAGAAATGAATGCATGGATACCATAGATGGTTTAAGTAAGATGAAGAAAGGAGCTTCAAGATGGTGTGGAGAGAAAGAATGACTAAGCGAGTATACAACTCATAAGTGCAAGGTGTGCGTGGAAGAGGAAGACCAAGGAAAATGTGTCTGTATCAAGTGGACCAGATTTTGAAAGTGAGAAGTATGAATAATGGAAGTTTGTGTATGACGAGATGTTTGAATGTGGAGGAGGCAAAAATTGTGTGATTGGATAGAAACTTTTGGAGACCAATTCCTTCTGCCTACATAGGATAATGGACACACAGTGATGATATGTATGTATGTTTGATATATGTGTAATTTATTTTTTAGTATAAAAACTAAGCCGTTTTCATGAGCTCAAAATGTTTTAAATGTAGAGGTTCATAGAAATTTCAATGTTTTAAGTTAATTTATGAAAGATATTAATTAACCTGTTAAAAAAAGAAATGTATTCTACAAAAAAATAGTATTAAATTCATATTAGATGACAGTGTAGCTTTTAAGAAGATAGACGAAAACCACTCTTTATTTTTTTACAAATTATCAATCAAATGTCAAAATAATCCTTTCATAAAACATATTTCATATATTAGGTCCTTACATATGAAATTGGCGTTTTGCCGTACTGGCAACTTTGATCTCAAATATCTTCTCTTTGGTTAGGAATTCCAAATTCAAATTTATACAGCTATTTACTCAAGTATTTGTGTTTCGAAAATTATAATTCATTTGTTTTTTCCTCAATTGTTTTTTTTCTTTGCGTCACTCAGTTTACAAAATGGAAAACTTGAAATATCGCGTTATTTACGAGTACGAGTTCCACCGTGGCACCAGTGCTGCAGAAACGGCTCGAAGGATTAATGATGTGTATGGCGACGGTGCCGCAAAAGAAAACACAGTGCGTTTTTGGTTCCAACGTTTTCGTTCTGGAAATTTCGACCTGCAGAACAAGCCCCGTGGACGGCCGGAGACCAAAGTTGATAATGAAGAATTGAAGGCTATTGTGGAAGCGGATCCATCGCAAACCACGTCCGAGTTAGCTGCAGGCTGCGGTGCTAGTGATAAAACTGTTTTAATCCACTTGAAGCAAATTGGGAAGGTGAAAAAGCTTGAAAGGTGGGTACCTCACGAATTGAGTGAAGCAAATCAACAAACGCGCGTTGACTGCTGCGTTGCATTACTCAACCGGCACAATAATGAAGGGATTTTGAATCGAATCATTACCTGTGATGAAAAGTGGATCCTGTATGATAATCGGAAGCGCTCATCGCAATGGCTGAACCCTGCCGAACCAGCCAAACCATGCCCCAAGCGAAAATTGACTCCAAAAAAGTTACTTGTGCGCGTTTGGTGGACTAGTGCTGGTGTCGTTCACTACAGCTTAAATCTGGCCAGACGATTACGGCAGATGTCTATTGTCAGCAACTGCAAACCATGATGGAAAAGCTAGCTGCTAAACAACCGAGGCTGGTTAATCGCTCTAGGCCACTGCTGCTTCATGATAACGCTAGACCACACACTGCACAACAGACGGCTACCAAATTAGAAGAGCTTCAATTGGAATGTCTAAGACATCCACCGTACTCTCCGGACCTTGCCCCGACAGATTACTATTTTTTTCGAAATTTGGATAACTTCTTGCAAGGGAAAAAATTCAACTCCGATGGGGCAGTCCAAACCGACTTCAAAGATTTTATTGATTCCCGTCCGAATGGTTTTTTTAGTAAAGGGATCGATGAACTACCTATGAGATGGCAAAAGTGCATAGATAGCAATGGTACATACTTTGATTAAATAAATATATTATATTAAAAAAAAATCAACTTTATGTTCCTCCCAAACAAAACGCCAATTTCATATTTCCTAATATTTAAAAAAAATATTTGTTATCTATAAAAACTATGGTAATATAGTGAAACATTATTAGCTTTCAAAAATATTTATTTAATTATAGTCATGCAGCGTACACCACCGTGAGAATTATGTTTCGATTACATATTGAAAAGTATCAATCTTTGATAAAAATATTTAAAATGTTAGTTAGTTTTTTCTATTCCCAGTGTGATTTGGAGCAAACTGGAATGTTGAAAAAGCATAACAGAAACAATCAAGAAAATATTCTTGCATTTTTGAGAATATTTTTTAAATGGTTAGATAAGGTTAAGGCATAATACAATTTTTCTGTATGCTGCTGTCCTAATAGTGTGGATATGAATAAAATTTAGTGCTTACTACATTTTCTGAATGCTCAAATTTAATTAAGGTAATATCGATTGTTACAAAAAAAATGTTTTCAAATAACCCGTGAACTACTGATAGATTTTTCTTCAATATTAGCTACTTCTTTAATCGGGAATGTCATCGTAGCAAAATGTCATCTTCAATAATATTTCATCAACCATCCTGTACGGTATCTGTGTTGACTTCAGTGTTATTCTGACTGCGGGTGTGCTCGAGTGTTTACCAGAATAATATCTTTATTGGCGCGATACCACTCGCCCTCTTATTCTTATCTGGTGTCTGGTGTTGGTATACACACCAATAAGAGGTGGCTTTTTTTTTAAGTCCTCTTGCCGCTTACGTACTCGAAGGCAATAAATTATCCTATCAAACCAGCGCTGTTGCTGGGCGTTGTCGTCGCGGATAGATATGAGTTTGAACATACGTTTCAAATTTTCGTACGACCAGATGTTCTACAATCAGAACTATATTTACCTATACTTTTTTTTTCAAATAAAGATTAACATTGAAGTTAATGAATAGATATCACTCCAGTAGTTTCTCTTTTGGACCAAAATCATGTCGATGACTATTGTCAAATTAAATCTACCGGTGACCACGAAATCAAGATTCGGTCAAAAGTATTCGTGATATTGATTAATGTGTTCCTGATTTAATCTCTGAAATAATTTAGAAATTTTTACCAAAAACTTAAATTTTCAAAACCTGTCCTGCAACAATCAAACTTTTTCTATGATTATTTTCCTATAACTTTTTAAAGACGAGCGCTTTATTATATACTCGCTTTATTTTATAAAGATAATTTCAAGTAATTGATATGTATTGAGTACATTTTCAGTGTAATTTTATTTCTCGTTTTATTGTACGAATTTTCTTATAAATCGATGGTTTAAAAAGGATAGAACAATTATATTTTGATTCCAATGTTAACTAAGAATACAAATTAATCACGACAAAAATTGCAAAACACGTTTTTCCTTACAAAACTTATGGCGAAATTACTAGTTTATCAATTTTCATCTTATCGGACAATTATCACATTTACTTACTACTCATAATTAACCAGTTTTAATAGCATGAAAAATATTTTATATCTTGATTTTATTTAGGCATGTTTTTTTAAATAAAATCACAGCCATTTTGATTTTGAATTGTTTTAAATGTAAAAAAATTAACTAATTAAATATACAATTAAAACATGTTTTATATTTGCGAACAGAACAGATTGAAAATTTAGACTTACCGTATTAGCCGGACTATAAGGCGAGGTTTTTATTTAAAAAGGCGACACGTAAATTGGGGGGTAGCCTTATATTCGAGTCACAAACATTAATGAGATCGTTCAAAAGGCGTCATTGTTTACACATAGCCTGTGTGTAGTAATTTCTGACAGTTATTGAGGTATTTTTTTTGTACTGTGCTTCGTTTTGCATCTTTGCTACCTAAAAAAATATTATGACTGACCGACCATATTGAAAGACGAAGAGTTCGAAAAAAATCAAGTGAATCAAGGAATACGCAGAAGCAGAAAACCACATGTCACTAATATTTGTGAGTGGATCCTGCAGGTCTGGAATCAAATTTCCAATGAGACCATCATCAATGGATTTAAAAACTGTTTCATATCCAATAAATTGGACGGCACTGAACATGATATTTTGTGGGAAAATATGATTGAGGATTCCGAAGACGATAATATCACTGAAGATGAGACTAATGCTGAGGATGCTATAGCCATATGTGAATCTGACTGATCTGATTAGCTACTGTGGTTGGACTTTTTTACTTCTTCTTTTCATGTTTAAACATGTACTTTACACTATTATCTGGGTACTTTGTTTTAATAAATATTTTTTGTTAAACATTTTGCATTTTATTTTTCATAATGTTATAATGCTGAGGAAAATGTTTTTTTCTCCAAAAAGCAGATTAAAAAATAGGGGTCGCCCTATAGTCGGGCCAACACGGTAATATATGTATTATATATATATATATATATATATATATATATATATATATATATATATATATATATATATATATATATATATATATATATGTATGTATGTATGTATGTATGTATGTATGTATGTATGTATGTATGTATGTATGTATGTATGTATGTATGTATGTATGTATGTATGTATGTATGTATGTATGTATGTATGTATGTATGTATGTATGTATGTATGTATGTATGTATGTATGTATGTATGTATGTATGTATGTATGTATGTATGTATGTATGTATGTATGTATGTATGTATGTATGTATGTATGTATGTATGTATGTATGTATGTATGTATGTATGTATGTATGTATGTATGTATGTATGTATGTATGTATGTATGTATGTATGTATGTATGTATGTATGTATGTATGTATGTATGTATGTATGTATGTATGTATGTATGTATGTATGTATGTATGTATGTATGTATGTATGTATGTATGTATGTATGTATGTATGTATGTATGTATGTATGTATGTATGTATGTATGTATGTATGTATGTATGTATGTATGTATGTATGTATGTATGTATGTATGTATGTATGTATGTATGTATGTATGTATGTATGTATGTATGTATGTATGTATGTATGTATGTATGTATGTATGTATGTATGTATGTATGTATGTATGTATGTATGTATGCATGCATGCATGCATGTTTGTATGTATGTATGTATGTATGTATGTATGTATATATGTATGTATGTATGTATGTATCAACGTGTTTGCGATTGATGTCAAACTGAATGGAAATTAAAAATTTTGTAAAAGTAAACTATATTTATATTTGATGAAAATAGGTAGAAGTGTATTTCTTTCGTTGTATAAATATGGATGAAATAGTAAAAATATTTTCACTAAATTTGAAAACAAGGAATTTTATTTAACTAAATTTAAAATATGATAAATCACTGAGATCGCTTCAACGCGAGGAATCAATTATAGGTCTGCCTTGATCAAAAAAGGTCAAGATAAAAAGTAAGACAATCGAAAGGACAAAACTTCGAACGTATTTTATAAAATCCCGTTAAGACCAGTTATTGAGCTAATATTAGATAACCTAGCTTTCATGAATACGAGTATACTCGTTATCTTGTACAATCTATAATATATTGAAGTGTCTTTTACAGATTGACTTATCATAAAAATATCTTTTAAACTTCATTTTCGTTTTCAAGTTGGAATGTGTAATTATTTTGTTATTCCGAATATCGGTTTATTTTGTTCTGTTTAAAATATGTTATACTTAGAAACAATAAAATGTTCTGTGCTGGGAATGTTTCATTTTTTGAACTATAAATTGGAGGTTTAATATAAATGTTAACAATTTTAATACATTTCCATTTTATTTAAATGTAACAATTGCAAGCGTTCAAGTATTGACTAAGATAATTACAATTTAGTGTTCATTACACAAACCTTAGTGTTTTATGTTTCAAGTGGAAATATGTTTTTTATTTACTATTATATTTCCAGTTTTCTCCGTTTTTAGTTCATTTAACATGAAGAAAATATTGAATTCTATGGAATTGTTTGAAAATATTTATAAAATATTATTGTTTTTTATTGTTCCTTGAAAATATAGGGCCACCATGTTAGTATGGTACGGCAAGTGTCTTTGACCTTTGTCTCACGCCCAACACTTTTTCGGGTAGATATACGAGTATGTATTATATTATAATAAATCAGTTAAGACAACACTGCAGCCGAAAAATATCTATCTCTTTAAAGAGGTCGATAGCATTCTAGAAATCCTATCGAAGAAATTCATTAATTTCTTTGTTATCAAATGTCGCGCTCCATCAACCGTAAAAGCGAAACATAACATTATATAGCGAGTATATGATACTCGTATCTATCGACTTTTCTCAATATGTTGCGTGTTTTACCGAGTATCTATCTAGACTATCTAGAGCTTGCCGAGTAGTTTGTGCGTCGTATAAACTGATTTTTATGTGTCTGTGCCTAAGTATAATTTGATCCCATCTCATTTATTTTTAAATAATTGCTATTCATGCCAATGAAGATAAAGTGTATTAACTTTCAATGAATAAATATTGTGTTTACTTTTTATTATATTAGATTATTTTAAATATTAAATTATCAATCAATTTTTGCTATATCATAAAATTAACATGTGACAGATTAATTAATTTGTATGCTACCACATTGGTAGTGCGGACATGTTAAAGAGTTAACATTTTCTTCGGCTCCATTAAGCGAATCTTCGAGCTTATAACCACTTAAGCAGGTATGTAACTCGAATCTTCGAGCTTATAACCACTTAAGCAGGTATGTAACTCGAATCTTCGAGCTTATAACCACTTAAGCAGGTATGTAACTCGAATTTCGTAGTCACACCCATTGACAATACTACTGCACGCGGAGAAATGGAAAACACCTAGCCGACGATTTCTTCACCGGACAGACTATTTTTTATATACGAGTATGTTTGGGTACCATTGGGGTTCGAAGCTAAAATCCCCTGGTTAGATGAAAAACGTCTTACTAATCTGGGACATCTGTGTCCAATGCCAATTATAGGCCACGAAGACAACACGTTTAATTAAAATGATTTTAGGTAAATTGTATCCGATACGGTTTTCACATTTAGTAACTATCAATCTTGAATTATTGTATTATGCATGCTATCAATTATGTTGTTTGTAACTGTTTCTAATATTTTATTTTCACTTGCACTTTTGCTATCCATTTATTTTTGTCATATAAATTAGATCAACGTTACATTTTGTACCACCTTGATATGTGGAGTGAACTTACAAACTTAGCATTGATCCCACACTCCTTAAAGATTGTATAGTTGACATTTAAAAAAAAATATTTCCTGTTATTATTGCCTTAGAAAAATGCCACAAAATATAAAATGGACATGGAACAATATTGTTCGTGATAGAATCTAGTACATAACAAACTAATATATCAATAGTTAGTGTGTTTAAATGGACATGGCACAATATTGTTCGTGATAGAATCTAGTACATAACAAACTAATATATAAATAGTTAGTGTGTTTAAATGGACATGGCACAATATTGTTCGTGATAGAATCTAGTACATAACAAACTAATATATAAATAGTTAGTGTGTTTAAATGGACATGGCACAATATTGTTCGTGATAGAATCTAGTACATAACAAACTAATATATAAATAGTTAGTGTGTTTAAATGGACATGGCACAATATTGTTCGTGATAGAATCTAGTACATAACAAACTAATATATAAATAGTTAGTGTGTTTAAATGGACATGGCACAATATTGTTCGTGATAGAATCTAGTACATAACAAACTAATATATAAATAGTTAGTGTGTTTAAAATACTAAGAGTCTAATCAGTCCGGCGCAAAGTCCAGGTTTCGTATATAGATGGAGCGGTGCCGTGTGAGGCCGTTCCATAAGTTCTGATTGTTTATTCGCAGACAGCTGTTCTCGCTGACCCTCGCTCGTTTGCTTTACTCTTAATTAATGAGCGTACTAATAATGGCCTTAGAATATTTTTATATCGTATTATATGTAACTTGACTTGTTCAGTGCTTGTCAACATTTTGATTACCAGGAAAATATGAAATTTCGCGATACGTGTGTGAAAGGAACTTATTTGAAAATTAAACAAGTATAAAGAGACAAATTTATATACTAAAGGACCCAAACTACACAACACATTTTTTGCAATGTCGGCAACGTAAAGCAATCTTGTATGTAAAGATATATCAGCCTAGTTAAATTAATATTACATAGATAAATCAAATCGTAAAAATACGTGTCGATGCAAAACGGTGTGTCGTTTTGCTAATTACCCCAGAACAAGTAAAATGTGGGTTGAGTCCTTTTTGCAAATATAAGTTCAAATAAATAAATCGTTGTGTGTGTATTTAAATGTAAACATCCTAATTGGTCGATATATTCAAATAGATCCTATCCACATTCTGCCTTTTTTGAGTTATTTGAGGAAACGTATAGGCTATTTAATAAGGGTTTGTGTAGGTTCATTTTTTAACCATATAGTCTTAACAGATTATTATTACACACGTAATGTAATGTAATATGTACGTTCAATTATTTTGGATATACTTTTCCAAATAAAGTTAAAAAATCTTCATGTGTGTCTCGAAACGCTGATATCCATGCGATACAATTCGATAATTGGTGTTGGCTCGCTGCTATCCGATATTTAGGAATTAAAAGAAATATTCTTTGTAACACGTGGTAATCAATCGCATTCGACATCTTTGGAATTTGAACTGGCGATCTTAACTTTAAACGTCAGTACAGTACCCGGCGGTAAGTAATACACATCGTTTGTAGAGCGTCGTCTCTGTCGCACGATGCGCTAACCGCATCGTGATTACGATACCGGACTTTTAACGCATCGTGCGACAGAGACGACGCTCTACAAACGATGTATATTACTTGCCGCCGGGTGCTGTAGCTTATTTTTTAAACGAGATTTTATTGATAGATGGATAAAAAAAACAAATTTGCTAATCGTGTTTATTACAATTGTTCTTTACAAGCGTTATTACTCTAATTTAAGTATCATTAACAATATGACTAAATATAGCCTGCAATTTTTAGCATACATTCCTACAGCGGGAATAATAATTTTGAGAATTTTTATCCGGACTGCAGTTTAGAAACTTGTGAACGAAGATTTTAAGAGACACGTGCACTAGGTCACAATATTCTCTTATAACAATAAAACAAAGGGATAATAATAAAATATATACGAAAATAATAAAGATAAAACATTACAAAATAAATAAAATATCTATTATACAATATTTTGTCGACTCGTAATTTTATCGAGTATCCCTCATGGATCCGTTGCCGTTGCCAACGCGATGATCAACATGGTCCGTGAAGAATCAAATATATTGCTGAAATTTAATTCGCTGTAGGAAATTTGAAAAAAAATAGGAGCGACGTTCGTGCATTCGCCTGATTTTCAGCTACAAAAAAACATTCACTGAAAATGATATATTTAGTCATAATTTAAATATCTGTTTGAGAAATTTAAATGTTGACAAGTGTTTTCTTCTTGAAAGTAAGGATAATTTGTTTATTTTAATTGTAGTTTTCTTTTCCTTTAATCCTAAAATTTTCAATAAAATTGTGTCAAAGATATTGAATTTAGAATTTTTTTTTAAATAGGAAACAACTGGATATTGTTTTAAATAAATATTTATAATGGATCAAACGATGCTAATATTCGTGGCACTCGCATATTAATTCGCTTAAAAAATATTATATGTTAAAAAAATCCAAGTCATGCCAAGCAAACTTTCCTTGGTCTTCATTCCATTCAAGTTCGCGCTTTGAATAAATGTTATCAGTATTTATACTCGTACCTGCTCAAATCGTCTTATTCTTATTCCTTCTAAATGCTTAAACCATCTCCGAGTACTTGATGTATGCATCTTGAGTTCACTTACACCCTTAATAAATTGAATATACATATTCTGTGGTACCTGAATATACCACATATAGTATATGTATCGTCATGAAAAGCGCATACGAAATGTTTATTATTTTTCGGCGAAAATTAGTTTTTACTGGTTTTGAAATTAGCTTTCTCGAGTTTACCATAAAATAAAGTCTGCCAACTTATATCATTTTTCCAATTATGAAAAATAAAATATATAACACCTCATTCAAGGGGTTAAAATCAAAAAGGTTAAAACAAACCTTGACGTACATACTTCTATATTTTAAAATTCTCCTACTACTATATTTGTATTAAAAAAATATTATTAAGGTTATATCGTATTATTGTATTGTGGTTCTTGTTATATAGAGTACAACCTGGTGAGTTTGTTGCCACGTGGCGATCTCTTCCAATCAATCAGAAAGATGTTAAGAAAAACGGGTATCAACGAGAATCGAACCCGTAACCCGTATTTAAAATCTTGAAAAAGTTCTCTTCCACAGATCGATCTAATAGAATAGGGCAGAGTATTGTGACAGGGCTTTTTCCGTTCCTGATCCTGTAGCGTAGAATGGTATCTTAGTGTTAGATATATGGGCGGCGTGTGCAGATTTAGAAAGCACTTGAAGACGGTCCTTTTTTGGGAGGTTTTATTAAAATTCATGAGTATACGAGTATATGAATACTACATATAAACTCGTACAATACATCCCATCTAAGGCTGAATGTGTAACTATCACATATCGGAAAATCTACAAAGGCTTCCTTGTAGTTTGTCTTCGCTTATGATTTTTCTGGGTATTTCTTGAGGCCCGTTCTCACGGATCAAGTTTAATTGACCGATTATAGTTGATCAACAAAAGTTGAATGAAATCTGTAGTGAGAACCTTTGTTTCAATATAGTTGATCACTAAAAAGTTGATCAACTCTATTGAAACAAAGGTTCTCACTACAGATTTCATTAAACTTTTGTTGATCAACTATAATCGGTCAATTAAACTCGATTCGTGAGAACGGGCCTTTACCAAATATGTTTTTCTAAACATATGCAAACGCAGAGAAGTTCCCAATCGACTGGCCGCAACAACCACGTTCCTATCCTTACAATCAACTTGTTTATATTTTGTAATATTGTTAATGTGTCGATAATGACGAGTTCGAATCCGGAGTTAGAGCACCCTAGAGGAAAATTTGCTCTTTAAACGGGGTTATATAAATTGTACTTTTATGATTATTTTTCTTGAACATGTAGTTTACATTGAGATTAATAAGTTGGCGCTTTGCACGACGATATAATTTGTTTTGAATAACGTAAGTGCCATTTAGTTTTACGTGGATATTTATTGTAAAAATCGCGTTTTTCTACAACCTGGTCAACCTGAGGAAACTAACTGATCGATACGTTAAGAATATAAAATAATAAATTTGTACCTGAGGCCATTCATGTAGCTATTGCGGGAAATGATCTATTCATTTATCGCACTTCCGCAGAACCGGTCGCCCTTGGGTTCGTGCAAACACTTCTGGAAGATTGACATTCTTCTTTAAATTAATTCAATACAATATTTTCATAGTATCAGAGAGGCCTAAAGTAGGGAGAGGTGGAGAATCGTCGCGAGCAGAGTTGAGCAAATGGACCGGAGAGATGAGGAATCGACCAAGAATATTATCAACTTGCGAAATGTCTGGAAAGCTTAGCAATCATTATTTGTAGTTTATGCTTAAAATTGTTCATTCCAGAAAGCTTGCAATTAATAAAAAAAATACACTATTGAAATAACGTATTTTATATCGGTGATAAAAGGCCTTTATATTGTTATAAAACTAGACATACACAACTTGATCCTATATCTCACGAGTAAAACGATTGGATACCGTTCTCACACTAAGCAATGGAACTCGACAATTGGATTATAATTTAAAATATAATGAACTAATTACTAACAAGAAACTTAGATTAAAATATTTATTTACTTCAATGTACTCGTATTGATATACTCGTAGTTAAGATTAGAGCAAGCGTAAAAAAGGCAAAGTATTATCTGTATTTTAAAGTAGGAGAACTAATTATCCTCTACTAGAGCTTCTCAATACAATTCACTTATATGCATAGAACTCCTCAACATATCCGCCTTGGTTATGTTGAAGAGCGTGTCTGGGAGACATTACTAGCTTTGGTTCCGTAGCTCAATGTCCACTATCGTTTTGATAATATAACCGCACGCCATGACATAAAAATAACCACGTAGGCAAACTCTTAACCAGACCGAGACCCTTTTTTTTAGGGAACCCCTTGTTAGAAGGCAAACAAGGGGGTTTCCTTCTAACAAGGGGTTTTTTAACATAAGGTTTATATTTAACCTTCTAATTTGTTTTACCAACAAAGCCACGGGGTCACTATTTATTGTTTGTTTTAGAGAATGTTTATTGTGAAATTATTTGCATTGAATAATTCATAATAGTCGATCAATGCAAGATATAGCGCTGATTTGTGATAAAAGTCAGTTAAATTTTGTTATTATTTAATTTAATAAGATGGCTTCTAAGCTATTTAAATTGATTGATCTAACTTTATTTTGTTGCTTGCCGCTTCTGTCAAAATTAACCGAACGTACTGTACTGATTTAAAATGAAACTATTATAAATACTGTTCATGTACCTACTCGTACTTGCAAATGATTACGAAATAAAAGAAACCTGTTTAGTAAAACGAAGACCTTAAATCAAGTCAAATTGTACTATTTTACTTTATACGAGTCTCGTCAACAATACACATTGAAAAAACCAAGGCTGTTCAATGATTTTTGCAAAATTTCACTTCTGTGAGGTGTGGTGCGACTTACACTAGATATTCTACATGGGTCAAAATTCAATAAACTAGTTTTTTTAAGTTCTCGCTGATGGTTGGATGATTTATTTTTAGAAAAGTAGTTTTTACCGATATAATTTTTTAAGTGTGGATACAAAATTCATAATGAAAATATTAGAAAATACTTTTGGAATTTACATGCTTATATAATTTGTTTGCGTATTATTTTCAGAGGAAGGATTTGAGTTAAGCATTGTACATTTTTTTCACATAGAAATACACCTAGTTATTGTAGATATTGGATTTAAAGTGGTAGGTACTCAGTCTACCAAAATTCATAAATCAAAAGCAGAATTTTGTATTTCCGACTACGTTAAATGATGAAAAATAATCTTATTCAACTCGAACCGTATTGAATTACCTTGAAAGTAGATTGTTATTTTTAACGTACCTGGAAGTTTCCATCGATTATGGTTTGTTTTCTCTGGAAAAACAATTTGCGAAATATGCACGCACGTAAGTGCACCCGTCATTATTGTATATATGATTTTACTGCTAATAGGGTTCCCTGAACTTTTTTACCTTCAGAAAAAATATGACGTTTTAGGAATTATTGAGTTCTTAAAAACGTTTGGCAACCGTGACTTTCATAAACTCGTTTGTCTCAGAAATAGAAAAAAAAAAACAGAAACCTAACATTAAGGACAATTTCATTAGTAAAATAATTACTTCTTCCGGCTTGGTGGCTTATTTAACTCCAGAGATGTTTTCTAAACAGAAAAAAAATATTGCGAAATAATTTTTCGCGTTTTTTTTATTATTTATCATTATGAAAAATGTGGCCTCATTTACAAACAAATATTTTATTGAAGTTGTCTTCTCACAAAAAGGTTCTTCACACTCAGGTGTGTTACTACCGGAGGAGTCCCTTTGCAGTTCCTTCTTCGTCACTAAGTGACATCGCGTTTATAATAAATTAAGAAGATTTCGAGATTCCAGCGTAGATCGCTTTGCACGGGAACTTATTCTGTCCCCCATTACAACGTGTGATCAAAATGACTTTCTTCTGTCTTCTCACAAAGTTTTAGGTGGAATCTTGTAAAACATTTGAAAATAGAGTCTAGGTGTGCAACAAAATATTGTTTTGAAGAAACTCGAAACAATAAAAGATAATATGCAATATGCCTGTAATTATGCCTTTTATGTAGCTAAATAACCACATAAACCACAAGTTTACCATAATACGCGTATACTGTCATAAAAATAACATTTTGGTTGTATAGATAATTTCAAAAACATTATTTTGAATAATATTTATTAAAATTTATGTTTCAAACTATTGTAAAAACATAAATTACGCAAGATAAATTAAATATCGTCGATCTGTTGTTCATGTTGACCTTTCAAATAATGTGCATACTAGATAAAAAATAAATGATCACTTGTTATACATGCTCACGTTTTGCTATTTGCTCGCATGTAGGTAGATAAGAGTAGATAGGTCAATTTATAATTTAGTAAAAAAAACTGTTTTCTATTTGACTTTTGATTCAATATCTGATGTTGGCAAAATTTATGAAAAAAATAATCAAATTCAGCACTCACTACAATATATTTTCGATGTCGCCTGATCCCAATGAAAAGTGTGTATATGACGATTTGTGCACTTGTCACTGATTCCAGCTGTTATATTTCGTACGAGTATGATTGGAAAATTTAACATAATCTTTGTTCATTCATTTTCGGGTTGTTTTAAAAATATTGCATCGCAGATAATAATGTTTATATTTTGAATATGTACTTGACAATTTATTCTCATTGATTTTCTTTTTGTTTTGCTGTCTTCTCTACCGCGACCCTGCTTCGGCACACTTGTCTTCTTACCTAATACCGTGATGTATCCTAATTCTAAATGTAGAATTACTCACTAGTGATGGATATTTACTTCAATTCGTATATCGCTACCCTAATTTGTAAATTTGCTAACTCCACTTTTGTCGAAAAATGACATCAATTGCATTTTGTTCTCGACATTCAAATACACATGCTATAAAAATTTGACATGTCCAAAATTATTAAAGGTGCCTTGAAAAACGCCCCAAGAAAAATTGATAACTCCTATGCTACCAATTTTAACACTGCAAAATGTGTAACTCCACCATTTTGTATGTGAATCCGTTAGAATCAAGTGACATTGTGGTAGCTATCAAAATATTTAATTTAAAATGTGAGTTCGGTTACGATATTTTGAAAAAAATGCATTATTTACTATGAATATAAGTATGAACACTATTTTGTTAAGATAATTACAAGTTTTTTCCCCTTATTTATGACTCAATATCTCATTTTATACATCTAAGAGTGTTAGAAATTTTTCAACAAGTGTAAAATCAACTTTGCATTTTATATATTTCTGGATGGACGTAAACTAAATTGTGTTTATTTAAATTAATATGAATATTTGAAGCATTAAAGTACTTTTATAAGTATTGTCTATTTTTATAGACGAATAGCAGAAGAATATTTATGGTTGGATTAGTGACAGAAAATCGTATTATTCAACTTGTTTTATATTGTTTGATTTGTGTATTTTATCATTGTTTATATCCAAATAAAATACTTCAAGTTATTTGTTTTTCATTATTAAGAGACCTCCACAGTAAAAACTAATATTAATGTGCAATTTTGCTAACTCCTACAATAATTACAACAATTTTTAAATATTTACCATCGCAAAATTGCTAACTCCAATAATTATCAATAAAATCATGATGCCATAATGATATTTAACTTTTTTTTACTCGGAGTGTGTCTCTTGGTCGTCTTGATATTTAAGTACAAAAAAATACTAATAAGACTTAATTTAGAATAGTTATGCAGTTTTATTGCCGCCCTGTAAAGTTTGTATTTATGGAGTTAGCAAATTTACAAATTAGGGTAGCGATATACAAATATACATATAATATATTTTTTTAAATTTTGTCTTATTTTCCTTCTGGATATTTCATTTTAGACTATTCCATAAGATTTGAAAAATATTTTAAACTAGCTGTACCAGGCTACGCGTTACTGTGGCTCAGTCTGGTTAAATGGAAAAGAAAGAAAAGAGAAATCACACGTTTCTAATATGTTTAATTTCACAATGCTCGTGGGTATACAATATTTTTGACGTCTTTCAGCCACTCTCAGCCTGTCGCGTTCATTCTGTTGAGAACGAAGCAGGTCTGAATCTGCAGAACGCGATCGCCGTAATCGCAACCGTGCATCCTCAAGTCAGGCTGCACGTCGCTCTGCTGCTTCCCCGGCAGTTTGATGAACTAAAGCAGATCGATTGCACTGAAAAAGAAGAAAGAAAGTTGGAACAAAAACATATAAAATTTCGAAACATTAAAAAAGGAACTGAATAATATTGTTAAGTTCGTGGACGTCGTTGTTCTTGGCGACAAGGATAGCTCGTTCACTCAGCCAATCGTGATTCTTATAATTGATTTGAATATTGGGAAATACTTTTTCAACCAATTCTTCTTTTGACGTCACTAAATTGCAGAAGTTATGAGGCAATGAAATACGTCCCGAGGTTATATCAACCAGCACCTTTCCGTTCCCAATTTCCAGCAATTGATGTGAGAATATCTCAGCTGATCGATCGTTTTGCAGTTGGACACCCATTTGTCAAATAGGAGTATTGTTAAGAAAATATTTGTCAAATAGGAGTATTGTTAAGGAAATGCAGAGATAATTGGAACTAATTAAATGTTAAGAAAAGAGAGAGATTATTGGAATTAATTAAATGTTCAGGAAAGACAGAGAGATAATTCTAACTAATTAAATGGTAAGGGAAGACAGAGAGATAATTGTAACTAATTAAATGTTAAGAGAAGACAGATAGATCATTGTAACTAATTAAATGTTAAGGGAAAACAAATAGATAATTAGAACTAATTAAAAAAAATCTCCATTTCTACATACGATTTGATAGATTTTGAAATATAAACATAGAGATAAAATTAAATTCTATATAAAAAAGATACTTTTGATATTTCTACTGACGTCTTCCAGCCACTCTCAGCCTGTCGCGTTCATTCTGTTGAGAACGAAGCAGTTCTGAATCTGCAGAACGCGATCGCCGTGCTCGCAACTGTATTTGAGCCATTATTTGTCGGTTTCGCTCGTTCGCTTACACGACATAACCTGTAAATGAGCAATGTTTAGTATTGCGGGATCAATTCTAATGCATTTCACGATATAATTTGAATTTAAATGAAAATCAATCGACACATCATAAATCCACCGCCAATTGCATTGAAAAATAAGGAAAAAAACTATTAAAAAACGAAATGAAAGAATCCGAAACGTCGAAAATGCTCTGTCACACACACTGAGATCAATGAGAAATGTTTAGTTTGCGTGTGTTTCTGCAGAGGGCGCTCCCATTATATCGTCTGTTTTATATATTTTTTTATATATACAACTGTATATAAAAAAGTATATATAAACAGACGAGTATTAGAATGCAACCTTCTGTCAAAATTTCAAAGCAATGAAAAATAAAAAAAACAGTTAAAAAACGAAATGAAAGAATCCGAAACGTCGAAAATGCAATGTCACATAACTTGACAATTAGAATTGTTTAGTTTGCGTGTGTCGCTGCAGGGGGCGCTCCCGTTATTTCGTCTGTTTTATGTACTTTTTTATATACAACTGTATATAAAAAAATATATAAACATGCTTGTATACGAATGCAACCTTTTGTCAAAATTTCAAAGCAATTGGTGAAGAACTTTCGGAGATTAGAGATTTTCTATTAACGAACATTTACATTTTTATTTATATAGATAGATAGATAAACTCGAAATAAAAATACATTTTGGTTTTCTTCGATTCTTCTAGAAAAAAAACTCGTTCATAGCCGATTTGAATCTCAATTCATCAATATTCGTGATATCGTTGAATTAGGATAAAAGTTTTTCATTATCACGGTAAGGTCAAGTACAAGAGCGAGAAGTTAGTATCGATCGACAGTATAATTGTTCACCCGGAGGGAGTTCGAACCGCACTTTGAGATGAAATTCGATAAGAGGGGCAATACATGGCACGTGCAAAAAGAACAAGGACATTCACAAACTTTGCGATGAAATGGGAAACTGTAGTTTTTGCTCAAATCTTACAAAAATATTTTTTGCGCGTATTTCGAACTAAAGCGTTTTTCGTCGATGACTTTTGGTTATTGTATTATATAAATTTAAAAGTGAAATCAAGTTTTAGTCAAGATATGATATTGGACAAAATATGAAATTTCTGTTTACTTTACATGTTTAGCAAGTTTCGAAACATTTACATACAATAATTTAGTATGATTGCGCATTGTAAATAAGTTTACAGTAAATTACTTTGTATGATAGCAATATTCACACGCACTAGATGTGTGCGAGTATTGTTGCCTCTTCACGTGTGGTAATATTACTAACTCGTGCGATTATAAACAATGAATTCCGTGCGCACTTCAGTAACTCTACAACCGAAGGCTCAATTATTAGATCCGATGACAACTTTATTTCCCGGCCACGCTCTTCAATATATTTATGAATCAACAATTCGCATAAATTGATAGGTACTATACTAATGAATGAAATATATATTTTGTCGATGATCATTTTCTTGCATAACAACTTTATAGTTTTTTTTCTGAATATCAAAATTTAAAATTCAACTTAAAGGCCAAACGTCTTATCCATATGCTTAATTATTTACTTTGCAGACTCGATATACCTACTCTTACAATATGTTATTTCATTCTAAATATTGTACTCGTAGTTCCGCGTCAACCGCGCGGTTTATCTACTTATTCTAATTCACTTTCATAATTGTATCTTTGTAATAAATCATTTGTGTGTTTCAATAGTTAACATTGCATTCAATAACGTTGTTTAAATATTGTACTGCATTTACATTACGAAACTATTCAAAATTGGGTAGTCTTAACACTTGCGCCTTAAATAATTCTAGAAATATATAATTTAACGACAATAATATAAATAACGTAAATATGATTTTATTTCATGCTTTGTTGAACAATGTGTGTTTGGTTCACATATTATTATCTGGTTGGTTGGAAGAGATTACGTGTTAAATAAATAAATATTACCGGCAAGCAAGCGTTTTACAAGTAAGATTATCTACTGTCTCGTTTTGGATCAATCAAATACTTAACGGTTGACTGGTTGAGCGCAAATACCTATATATCATAGAATTTACCGAAAATAAACTCTTGATCTTGGGGCACAAAACCTTCTGTCCTCTGAACTTCAGTCAGGACTGACTTTATGCTACTTAACAGGTGAATACGACTCTCCTATCTGGAGTTGTTCGAGTCACGTTGGTCAGATGGGTGCAACCCGGATTGCTTTAAACCAGCCGATCTAAGTAAGGTGCACGTCCTCGCCTTTATTGCTCCTTTAAACACCAGGAAGACGCTGGAAGCAGTGTTGAAAGATCCAAGATGACTACAAATATCATATGCATAACCACCGGCTCATAGGTTGAAATCCAGACACAGTTACATCAAGACCATTAAACCTTTGGAACAATTACCTGTTATTGCTAGGATAGGTGGAGAAAAATATCGGGCCCCAGCGGGTAGATTTTACCTGTAGACCCTGTGGAGGCATTACCACGTGACTATGAACTGCCCTTATAGACTTGAAAATCTCTTAACAGGCTTCGAACAGGAATTGGGAGAACCAAGAGCAGCGTGCCAAATGGGGAATGTTGCGTTATGGATCGACTCGGTGTAAATGAATATCGAGGTGAGGAGCAATCTATGCGACACTTGCTGAAGTACCCGAGAAGCCCGGTGTCTTTCACCGAAAAGGACTTGATTCGTGAAACGCCCAGTACTATCCAGGTGGTAGAGTTTTGAGCGGAAATAATTTAATACCTTTGAGTCGATAATATATAAAATGAAACGTGAGTAAATAATCATCTTAAACTCAATAATTGTAGCATTATACTCGTATTTGGCCCAAGATAATCGCAAGAAGCTTACAATATTCTGGTCACGTGCCTTTAACTTGTTTTATCCATATTTATTGTCAATCACAGGTCATTATAGTGACATCACAACATTGAAATTCCTCACGCAATGGAAACTTTATATTGGAATATGTAATTGTTTTGTTTTCGCCTTTTTAAGTAGTGCCCGCGGTGTGTGAAATGATCTGCATGTACTCGTACAGTAATCCTCCATTTATGCGCCCTTTTTTATGACTATTCACTCAAAGTTGAGTGTTTCCAGTCAGTGAACAATACTAAGTTGATTACGTTAATTTAGAATACAGAATATATTCTAGAAGCGCAATCATAGGAAGCACACATTGTCAACATTTGGAGTAATTCCACATCTATCAAATAAGAATACTAATTGTTTATACTCGTACATATATAAATTCATTAGAAACTATCAACGTTATTAACACTCAGCAAATGCAGGGAAACAAGATTGTAATGACCGTTCTCACATTAGTTGGCATAGAGTTAATAGTCAAAATTAGATATTCATTAAAGTTCGGATAAGTATAATTTAGTGGGCATTCAAAAGATACACGATCCAGCGTTTCCTTGCTGAAGCCACATTCGCACATGGTAGAATTGAAAAAAATGTTTGGTTCTTTGTGGAAGAATGTCCAATACGTATCCGATATATCACAGATGTTGAATGCTTGTCTAGGAATATATGTTATACTCATAACTAAACCAAGGGCTAGATTGCACTTTCGATTGCAATCATTTTCTTTTGTTCTCCATTCAGAGTCCCATTTATTTTGTCAATCAGTCATCATGTTATTCCTGGCTATTAAAATAAGGTCATACATAAGAACTTTATGGAGAAAACGCAGTTTATTTTGTTTTGAACTAGATGCACGGAAAACAACAGTCAAGCAACAGACAATAGATGGATATACCTTCAACATCAACAATTAAGATAAAGTATTTATCCAGCGAAAATGATTTTGAATGAATAGGCCCAACAAATTATTCTGGATTTTTTTCTTCGTATAAATAAGCCAACTCTTATCAAACGTGTGTATTATTAGTAATCAGTAACCACTTGTACAGGCTTGTTAAAAAACAATTAAATATTATTTAATTAAGTATTAAAATATTGAGAAATATATAAAAGATCGCCTATTTTACATATCATTCAATGGCTCCATTTACGCTGTTTTCTGGTAACCTACACGAGATTATGTACGAGTACAATGAAAATATCCAAAATCGTACGATTCAGAAATAAATCTTTATCTTATTTTTACGTATTATTTTTCAGTTCAGGTATTTGTATTGTTTTATAAAACAAAGCGATCTCTTCCTTTGACGTAATGTTACTATCTTGATAGACAAAGATTATAATTGATTAAAAAATTAAAAATACAATAATTATAGTAAAATACAGAAAGATGATAGTAAAGATTAACGGTGTAGGGGTACACTCACCTCTCGTCACTTGGAATTAAAATTATTTCCAATTATTAAAAGGGTGTTTTCAAACTGTGGTTCGTATATTATTTCTGGTATTTCCACCGAAACTTTGTATTTTTTTCTAATCATATTATAATGCACGTTTTTGATATCCATTGTTTTTCGTTCTTTCATACTGAATGCTTCGGCGTTATTCCAACTTCTCGCGTCTTATTTTTCGATATCACGGTCAGTAATCAATAGAATTAAAAATGAAAAGATTTTGGAACGTGAATATCGAAATATTCAACTTGAAATATTTTAGCTATTCACCTCGACTCTATATCATCTGTATCTCAGGTTTGCCAGTTGCTTTTAATTATTTTATTTTCAAGTCTTGCCTATTTGTTATAAAAATTAAAGACATTTGAAAAATATGATCGATATTTGATGAGCTAGTTAGGTGATACACAGAAGATTTATTTGTTTAGATATTTGTAGAGCGTATGGAAATGCAGCCTTTAGTTAAACTGAACAAATCTTATAGTTTTAAAATATTTTATAGTATTATACGAGTAGAGTCCAAATTCATAGTAATTTGACTTATATTTTTGCGGCTTGGATCAACTAGGTGGAATTACATTCGAACACTCACATTTTTTAGTTTTTCGCTGAATGCCCATTGTTTTTAAGGATCAGATTGGAGAATTATATTTATGAAATAAAACCAAAGTTTTGAGGTGTACACTTTTTATATCTTATTAGGAATTATATTCGCAATAAGTACGAGTATATGTTAGCTAGCTAGCTATAGCACGATTTAAACTGTTTCGAGTTTTGGAAATTGAAAGCATTTTCAGTTCATGCACTTGAAAAAGAACACGCGTTTTAAACGCACCTTAATAAGTAAAATATTTTTTTAATGATTAAAAATGTTTTTTTTTTCATAAGTATACATTCTTACTTAGTCGTTTGATTACGTATGCGGTCTAAGCAGGGCTAGCTCCAGGAATGAAGTTTTTTTGCAATTAACGCTCATTTTTTTTGTAAGGGGTATTTTAAAAATTTTATGTATCGATTCAATAGCTTTTTAATGGAATACAAATGTGATATATTTTTTTATTGAAAAAAATAAATATTCCTATTTTTAATTCCTTATTTGCAATGAAGTATGTTTTGAGTCGTGTACATTTTATATCAGAAATATTTTATTTTCTCGAATCCAATTTGCTAGGTTGGTATAATACCTATATGGTACACATAAGAATCGGTATAATACACCTATTTCTATCTCACGTAATTTCACCCATTTGAATTAATTGTTCAACATTTATAACATAATATATTGAATAGTGATTAACAATAATATTTCACCAGATGATGATGAAAATAAATGGTTTAATCTTAATCGATCGAAAACGAATATAATGGTGTACATATGCTGGATATAAAATATAAAATAATGGTGTAAATAGGAATATTTTGCATCCAAATCTACTAAATTTTATTCTGACATTAAAAATTTGTTAAATAGATGGAAGAAGGTTGTGTCTACCGAAGGAGAATATATCGTATCGATGTAACAAGAAAATGAGTTTTAAAAAATCGATCACCTATTTCATTAAAAAAACGACATTTACGTCCGGACAACCTAATATCCTGAATGGAACGCATGGAGCATCACTTACAGGAGGAGCCAAATTTATTTCATTCTCAATAAATCATCATGGTATCCTTTGGATGTCGTCAAATGGTGCCATATAATAATAATAATAATAATAATCATCATCATCATCTGAACTGCTGATGACATCCCAAGCAGCCGCTTCGTCATCTCCTTAAACAGGCTCTGTCTTTGAGCTCTTGAAATCTTTATAAAGTCTCACTCCATTTGTCACCCACTTGAGTCAACATGATCAGTAAATAATTTAACAGGTGCCACCAGTGGCTGGAGTGAGGTACACAGTCATCAGATATACGAGTAGTGATACTAGTGTTTTTATATTAGGTATGTTTCTATTTCCTTAGCGTAAACAACACTTACGTCGTTTGTCTTGCTGTTTTGACGAATGCAATCATTTTATTCATTATTAAAATCCACCTACATTTATGACACTCATTCTTTCAGGCCATTTGAAATATTGATTTTAGATCATGACCATAAAGGACATTGAAAGGATAAAGTTAAAATATTATGTACTCAATCAAATTAAGCAAAAAAATAGCTCTATATACATGCTTTACTGTAAACTAGACAGAAAAACACCATTAAAATCCTTACATATATTAGTTTACTTCCTTAGGGTCAATGACAGAAGATTTAGACACTTGGTACTAAAAAACTACAAAAAAATATATTGGATGTCACAGAAATAGGACCTGATAAAACTATTCATGATAAATTTGGTCAAAAATAATAAATGAGACAAAATAAAATATTCATACTAAATAGATTGTGCACTTGTGCTTAACATTTGTGAAAAACTACTTTACTAACAGATAACATACTTACTCGTATTTTGCAGTATGATATCTATATTACCATATAATATTTTGCAGTATGATATCTGTATTACCATGTTATATTTTTTTATGTGATTGGTTAACATAAATTTCCGCATCATAATTATTTTTCCCATGCTTTTTATCAATCTACCTCGAGTACTCATTTGTCTTTTATTTTGAACTACACTTGATTTAAAATGAATCCATATTGTTTTCATTACTAACTGCTTGTATTCCATTGTATAAAACCATGCGACTTTTTTTCTGGCTTATCTCCTGAGATGACTTCCAAATGTGGGTTTTTTACCCTTATATGAGTATTCTTTATTCTTAGATTACTATCTATTCTTGAATCAGTTTTCCACATTATTTATCTATTGCTATGTTTTTCTAAAGAACCTTCAAGATCAAAGCATTCAATTCAATTATTTTATTATGTTACACCAATATCATGTTACATTCACTCCTCACATGACACCAGACTCCGCAACTTTATAGTAAGTACCTACTAACCTGTAGACCCGTGGGTGTTAGGTAAAAGTGCTTATGTCACTGTTAATACAAGTTTCTGAATTCAAAACAATAAATCAAAATGTTAAATCAGATTATGGAATAGTATTTTTATTTTTAAATGAGTTTCATTTAAATAACATTTTTGAATATTATCAAATTTATCCAATTAAATGGACCCACCCTTCTTGTGTATTGCTGAGAATCTTGAGAAAAGGTATTTATATCTAACGTCCACAAATTTATTGCACTTTTCACATTCGAATGGATTTAATTGGGGACAATCTACAATAGATTGGCACTTCAATAAGAGATTATCATGATAAATTTAAGTCAGATTTAAAACAATTTTGTTTGTTTTATTCCTTGCTGAATTTATAAATGAAATAAAACCTTGAAATATCTTGTATTTGTGAAAAAAAAAACTATTTTAAATATTTGTTGTTTATTATGCTTTCAATGATTCAATGTAAATTATTAGAACTTTAAATATTGAAAAATTGTGTTTAATTTGCGTTCAATGTAACAATTTTTAATAAAACTCTAAAATAAATTCTTTTTTTTTTTTTACATTATTTCCAGTAACAAGTGACATATCAGTTTGCAGAAATAAGTGACGTTAAACATGTGATCATTATCAAATCAAAAATAATAGTCAAATTGGTGATAGTCCAATGCTTTGGTTTCATAAGATCACTTTTTTTTTACTAAGCAATGTATTTTGTTTAAGGATATGTTGAACATTTTAATTAATTATTAGATTAGTAAATCCAATTCTGGTTTGTAAAACCACAATATTTTTCATTTGTAATCTATATTCTTTATAGTTGTAAGCCCCATCACCTTGGCTGGCTTATGAATATAAAATGAGCTGTAAAATTTCTAGTGTATATAATAAAACTGCATACACAGATAACAGATACATGAATAAACTGACCTTAGATACTTATGAAAAACAATATTTACGTGTTACTCATTCCTAATACAACTTTTAATGTTAAATTGAATTATTGAATTATTTATCATACACGGTAAGGTAAATCTTAAGACTGTTCAACATGCCGCATCAGTTTTCACTAATACAGAAAAATATTTTTAACTTCGATGCAAGTCAATTTTTGATGAAAAATGTATTTAAGTTTTATTGATTTAAAAAAATATATATAATATGATTTAAAATCATGGACATTTAAAAAGAAAGCCACATTTTGACTTATTTGTTTGATTCTAACCTGCAAGATTGCTAGAAAGTTTTAGTTTGATGTCAAAATATTGAAATTTCTACAAAATCATATTTTAACTAAAAAAATATGAAAATAAATGGATTTTATTTTTTTAATACATGGCTATGAACTCTATTAAATTGAGTATTTTGTTCACTTTGATGAATCATTATCCCAAGCTCATTATCCCAAGAAATCTGTATTACCAGAATTGAAGCGCACTAAAGCAATGTTTCCGCAATGCATTAAGATATTGAGTGCAAAAATAAAAATTTAATTTTCAAATATTTTTCCCATTGCCTATGATTGGGACCTTTCAGAATTATCTGAATAAAATATCAGACAGTGTATGATTTTTTTATTTCATTAACCAGTGAAATATTAAATTTAGTCCTTATTTTTCATATTAAATAATTATAATGAAAAATTATTTATAAGTCTTATGTTTCATTTAATTAAAAGATTATTTCTTTTGAATGTGTTGTAATAATATTCTAGATGGAATATTATTAATGTATGTAATTAGTCCTTGTATTTGAAAATATTGTAATACTTGCCATTGTAAACTATTATCTATTACATCACCCTCAAGTATATGATTATAGAAATTTAGTAACAAGCGTGTGGTACAAAAATGCAATCATGTCATTTTATCATATTGTTGGTTATTTTAGCAACATGTAGCTGTGCGGGGCGGGGAGGGGGGGGGGGTTTAATCATGCATTATATTAGATAGATAACCAGGCTTAAGCGGTTTTATGTGTTAAAACGTGACCTCTATGGCTTATGAAATAAGTTACTTCCAGCAATAATGTTATTGATTCTCACGCACTTGATTTGAATTTAAGTATTTTTACTGATCAGTAGCACTTTTCCTAACGATATATTCACCTAACCCTATCCTTTTATTTTTCCTTTAACCTCTAGCTCAAGCAAAGGTTTTCTAGCCCTCAGATCTCCTAGAAATATGATTGGTCTCATCTTTTTTAATAGGTAATAATGTTTTAATGTGAAATATTTTCATTCCAGGTGTGTCCAGAGCAACCGGCTCGTGGGCCCAGTTCTCCCCGCTGCTTGTGGCGCTGGCCGGGTTGCCAGCGCGGGGCAAGACCCATGTGGCACATCGCCTTGCACGTCACCTTAATTGGCAGGGCGAATCCACTAAAGGTATTATAATTCACATTATTAATTCTTACCATTACTTATTTTATAGCAAAGTCAAAGTTAAAAAGAAAGCGTAATAATCTCCAGTATTGATAAGGCCAACCATCCCTTCGTCAAAGACATTGCCAATCATCAGCAGCCTAGTGAAATTAGAGTACAATTGGCTTAATCTGTCATGATTAAACCGTTGATATAAAATAAATGTGTTTACTTTATACTATCAATGATTAGCAACATACCTTAGACAAATGTGGTAATGGCTTAATGTGTACTTAATACTCGTAATAACTAAAATACTTCTTCACCTCCATAAATCTATCTTGATGTCGCCCAGCGGCTTATCACTGATGATATAGTGAAAATTTATTATTGTATTAAATCTTAATAAGTTCCTATTTAAGTTTGACCTAGAATGCCTTAGTATGTCTTAGAAGAAACTTAACACATCGATCAATAAGTCCCGGAACTATCCAACAGATGGTGCCTCTAATAACAAATCCATACCATTCTCAGTTAGTACCGACCTTTAGAAGTTACGTGTCAAACTTTCGTAACAATCCGACATTGAGTTACTGTATCGGACGTGTGCCGTCACCTGTGTGTGTGTGTATGTGATATGATGAAAAGGACATCGTGTGTAGATCTGTATCATTAAACTTGTATGTTATAATCAAATGTTCCTGTAATTGTATATGTTAAATGGTATATGTTATAATGCATTCTAACGTTTCTGTATATATATAGGGTGGATGTGAACTTGTATTTGTCTGTTTCCATACCTGTATATGTATAACTGTCATGTAATTCTATATTGTTGTGTTAAGTGTAGAATTTACTATGTGTTAAATATGTATGTCTGTTTGACTCCGATCGTACTCGCGACCGCGTTGGAAATACATGACTTGCGAAGCGGTGCGATCGGAGTAGGTCCGGATTCAGTCGGCGTAAGCATGGCCCGGACCCCGAAAGTTGTCGTATTTCGCGGACAATGGGCGCTGCTGACGGCCGACTGACCATTAATATAGAAGGGACCCCAATTTTGTAAATCACTTCTCACTGACTTCTCACTTCTCGTTGAAATATATTCTCAGTAATACCGACTTTACCGTGTTTTTACTTGAGACCCGCTTCCCTACATCAAGCTGCCTGAGAGGAATCTCTCCCTGCTCTTCTTCTTCTTCTGCTGGATCTTCGAAACGGAATTCGTTACCTCGATTCTCGGAGCGCGACGCGGCAACCAACAACCTATTGCTACAGTCTTTGTACCTGTCCGGTACAGTTACAGTGGTTTTAGTGATGCTATTTTCAAAACAATGGAAAAAACCGAATTTCGTGTGTTGATAAAACATTGCTTTTTAATGGGATTAAATATCGTTCAAACTCAGCGATGGCTTGAAAAATGTTATCCGGGCTCTGCTCCGTCGAAAACAACCATTTGTCGGTGGTATGCTGATTTCAAACGCGGTCGTACAGACACAAATGATGCTGAACGCTCTGGTCATCCAAATGAGGCTGTTACACCAGAAAACAAAAAAAACCCTCAAAATCATGATGGAAAATCGCAAAGTAAAGTTGCGTGAGATAGCTGACATCCTGAAGATATCATTTGGTAGTGTTTACACTACGAGTATTTTGCATGAACATTTGGTCATGAAAAAGCTTTTTTCGAAATGGGTGCCGCGTTTGCTCATAATGGAACAGAAACAACAACGCATCGATGATTCAGAGCGCTGTTTGGCACTGTTTACGCGAAATAAACAGGAGTTTTTGCGTCGGTATGTGACAATGGATGAGACTTGGATCCACCACTATACTCCGGAATCAAATCGGCAGTCAGCTGGGAAGGTTATGTATGGCCTCCGTATTTTGGGATGCGCATGGTATAATATTAATCGATCACCTTGAAAAGGGAAAAACCATCAATAGTGAATATTACATAGCATTATTGGAGCATTTGAAGGCAGAAATTGCAAAAAAATGGCCCCATATGAAGAAGAAAAAAGTGCTCTTTCATCAGGACAATGCACCGTGTCACAAGTCGATGGTAACGATGACCAATTCGCATGAGTTGATCTTCGAATTGCTTCCGCACCCACTGTATTCTCCAGATTTGGCCCCCAGCGACTATTGGCTGTTCAACAGACCTCAAAAAGATGCTCCAGGGAAAGAGATTTGGCTCCAATGAAGAAGTGATTGCCGAAACTAATGCCTTTTTTGAAACCAAAGATAAATCGTTCTACACGGCTGGCATAGAAAAGTTAGGAACGCGTTGGAATGAATGTATCACTCTTAAAGGAGACTATGTTGATGAATAAAGAAAAATTTTGGCAAACAACTGTTGTTTTAGTAGTTCATCCCGGGACTTATTGATCGGTGTGACACTTGTAAAGTTTTCACTTTTGTAAATCAATTTATCATAATTTCATCATACAGTGAGATTTTATTGCATCATTAATTATAATTTATATTAAAATAATTTCGTTATGTTATCTTGTTTATAATGCTTATTCATTTTATACATACATACCATCACGCCATTTCCCTGTCAGGGTAGACAGAGAGGACTCATATTTTTCTATCTCAACATACATTTTTATCCTCTTCTAGATCCATACACCGTCTCATACAACTTCTACGGTTTCTATGACTTTACATTTCCTTATTTCAAATTAACATACACTTGATCAAACCATATTTTCCTTGGTCTTCCTCTATCACACCTTCCACCACATTTGAACTGCATATTTGTTTTGTTAGTTGTACATTTATACGTTCCACGTGCCCAAACCATCTCAGAGTGCTTTTCTTAATTTTACTCAACATATAGCCCAATATCTTTTCTATGAGATTTTTTCTGAAAAAGAATGTATACAGTCTACAAAAAATAAATATCTAGGAGCTAAAAGTAGTTTCGTATTTGTAAGCTTGGAAGTGTTTTTTTTGGTCCATTATGAATTAGAATGATGGTGTCAAAGAAGAGAATATTAAATAATATCTTTCAATGTGTAATTTGCTTGGAATTCCTGTTGTTTGATTAATAATTTTGCACCCTTAGGGTCACAAAATGACGTGAATTCTTAAAAAAAATCATTCCATTCATCATCTATTATGGTTTTTTTGTTTCAGTTTGGACATGATAACAATTAGGTATGCCTGAAAGTTCCTTTGTTTTTAAGTAGTGAACTAAAAATCAAATTAGGGAAAAAAATTAGATCATTATTAAATTAAAAAGTTTACATCATTATTTATGACATTCTGCCATCTATCGGGTGGACAAAAATTTCTCTTTTTTAAAAATCATTTTGTTTTGAAAAAAAAAAGTTTTTAAGTGTTGTTTTTACATGATTCACATCTCTAAGAGTTTTATTTCTTCAAAAGTGTTCTAAAAACCGGATAGTCAGATAGCGCAATATCTGGTGAGAATAGGGGGTGAAGTAGGATGTCCCTTAGCTGCATGAGGTCGTCCATTGATCTTGCTGAAGAACAATTTTGCCTCTATTTACAATTTTTGGCAGTTGCTTAGTTAAATCCTGATTTAAGGAATCTACTTATTCACATTAGAGGTTTAAGGCAACAGTTTCACTAGGTTTTAATATCTCATAGTAAAGTGACTCCTTTATAATCCCACCAACACAGAATTACCATTTATACATCAAACATTTAGGGGTTGACTCAGCAATCTAATTTGGAGACAACCATTGTTTGTAAAGTTTTTTGTTATTGTAGAAGAGTATCGCCGGAGTGATGTACGTACATGTGTTTCCGAATGACTTATTTTCTTTGGTAAGATCATGCGGGGTACCCAAAAACACTCACCAGACCTTACCTTTTTTCTTCTTCTAATGTTCTTGCACTGTTGACCAGAAACACTAATTTATAAGAAACCTTTTGAATAATTAATTTTGGATTTGATGCGATTCGTGCTAGTAACATTGCATCATCTAATTTTATGACCTCTCACCAAGATCCTAAATTTCCTCTCCAAAACTTTTTAAACAACTGTTGACATGTACGTACTCAGTTTATTACCATAAACATCACAAATATTAATTGTGCCAACGATAACAGATTTTTTTATATAATTCATTCAGCACCACAAGCGTCAAAAATGTTTCGATGTTAACTCTTCTGTTATTTTAATTGTAAGGGTAAAAAAAGAATAAACACAAAATGATGAGACTGTAGAATCCACACTATAAATATGTCATTTCAACGCAAATGTCAGATCACAACTGGCCTATGTACGCACTTAGTAAAAAAATGTAGGAACTTTCCAGTACACCTAATACTTTTGTCATTCAAACAATTAGTTTGTAAGATAATATCAAATATTGTGTCGAAGGCAATAGATTATAATGGTGGTATTTGTTTGTCAGTATTTGACTGCAGCGAATACAGACGTCGCCGCATGGAGGCTTATGGAAAACATGATATTTTCCGTGCTGACCACCCGACCGGCGTTTCCATCAGGCGACAAAGTTCTCGTGATGCAGTCCATGATGCCATCCAGTGGCTAAATGACGGAAATAGTATTGCGGTCAGTCTAACTATTCAATAATAGTATTTCTATTTAGCATGTTAACTATTGTATCTAGTTAATATTATCATTTCATATTTGTTTCATGTGCAAAATAGCCTTTTAATGTATTTTAAAATCTAATTGAAAAGATGACCGCAATAAAAAATATAATAATAGATTTGTTTCAGGTTTTTATTAGTAAATACTAATTCTGAAAGTTTCATATTTCTTTCTGTTTTTAATTTAATATTTAAGTTACACAATATTTGTAAGATTTAATTATTGTGTCATATTTTATTACACTTTATTTGTATACATTACAACCTGGTGAGCTTATTGTCATGTAATTTCTGTCGACCAATGAAATAAGTCAAAAATACTTTTTTGGATATCATTGAGAACTCTTAACTCGTAAGACGACACCAAGGAAAGCACCAATATATGCAGGGTGCGTTTTATGTTCCAGGCCGATGTTTTTTTTGAATATCTTTTAAATGAAACACAATTTTATAATTTATATTTGATTGATTAATTACATGGTCTTTATTGAGTAATTTTTATTGGCAAGTTGAGAAAATGTATAAAAAAATTTGCTCCCATACTTATGTCCAAAATTAGGTTATTTCAAAAATAAAATTACGGTTTTATTTTATTTTTTTGCGAAGAACCAGGAGTTATTCTTTATTGACAGTGTTTAATAACCGAAGCTTTATTTCTTTCATCCCCAATTTTATTATTTATTTATATACTCAACAGACGCATTTCATATGTTATATATTAGGTGTACAAATAAGTTTCCGCCGTTTTTTATAAAAAAATGGGCATTTATTGTGAAAGAACGGAACCTCATGTTTTATTCGAAGTAGTACCCATCGCTTGCCACTACTTTTCCCCATCTTTCTGTCAGCATACGAATACCGCGTCAGTCATCATCATCATCTTTTGAGGCTATCCACGAATCGACTCAATTTTTGGTATCTTCATATGATGTGAAGTGCTGCTCAGACAGGCCATGCGTCATCGATCAAAACAAGTGGTAATCAGAAGGAGCAATGTCTGGTGAATACAGCGGGTGGGGTAAAACTTCTCAATTGAGTGTTTCCAAATAGGTTTTGACCGGTGCCGCAACATGTGGACTAGCATTATCATGCAGGAGAATAATTTTGTCGTGTCTGGCGTAGTAGTGGGCGCGCTTTTCCTCGAGTGCTCGACTCAATCTCATCAATTATGTTCGGTAGACAGCCCCAGCAATGGTTTCATTCGGTTTGAGCAACTCATAATACACGACACCAAGCTGATCCCACCAAATACACAACAAGAGTTTTTTTCCATGAATATTTGGCTTAGCCGTAGATGTTGAAGCATGACCAGGGGATCCCCATGATTTCTTCCTTTTTGGATTATCATAATGGATGCATTTTTCATCACCAGTGACTATATGGTGCAGAAAACCCTTTCGTTTATGCCTGGCAAGCAGCATTTCACATGTGGAAAATTGGCATTCAAAGTTTCTCCGTGTCAGTTCATATGAATCCCAATTTCTTTGTTTTTGAATCATTCCCAATGATTTCAACCCATGTGAAATTGCTTGTTGAGTCACTCCTAATGTAAGTGCAAGTTCTTCTTGCGTTTGGCACGAATCTTGATCCAATAATACTTCCAATTCCGCGTCTTCGTACACTTTCGGCCTTCCGCTACGTTCTTTGTCTTCGATGTCAAATTCACCGTTCTTAAACTTTTGAAACCACTCACGACAACTTCTCTCACTTAAGGCAGCCTCACCATATGCTTCTACAAGCAATCGATGCGCCTCAGCTGCAGATTTCTTCAAATTGAAGAAGTAAATCAAAAGTTCCCGCAAATGACGCTTATTCGGCTCAAAACTTGACATTTTCGAACACAAAAAAATATGTTATACTGATAAAAATTCACTAATATTTCAAGATCATGTTGTTGACAGATGTCCAACCTTACGATAATGACATTTTACATCTGACAATTTTAACCATAACTTACTGGTGGCGCCAACTTTTGTCAAACGGCGGTGACTTATTTGTACACCCAATAGAATCCATAAATAAAAAAAAATAGAGAATGAATGCATGCATAAAATATATATGCAGGGTGCGTTTTATGTTCCAGGCCTAAGCATCGGAATTGTGGTTGGTTTGCTGGTGTACACCTTTCCCTTCAAGTACCTCGATAGGAAATAATCAGGGGCGGTCAAATCAGGGGATCGTGGGGGCCAGTCGATATCACCACTTTTTGACATTACTCGGCAAGGAAAAGTTTCTCGCAAAATTTGCATCGTAGCATGAGCTGTGTGTAATGTGGCACCGTCCTATTGGAAGCACATGTGCTGTAGGCCCAATTGATCCAATTCGGGTACAAGAAAGTTTACTAACATGTCACGATAGCGATCACCAGTAACTGTTACAGCATTGCCTCGAGCATCCTCAAAGAAATATGGCCCAATGATGCCGCTGACCCAAATGGCGCACCATACAGTCACTACGAGGGTGTAATGGTCGTCGGTGTATCAATTGAGGATTTTCAGTGCCACAATAGTGGCTATTCTGTTTATTAACAAATCGATGGCCAACCAAGTCGAAATGTGCATCGTCGCTCATGATGATTTTTTGCCAAAAATGGTGGTCGTCTATACCGACCAGTAAAACCCGAGCACTCCAATCTCGCCGTCGTTTATGGTCATTTTCCTGTAGCTCTTGTGTCAATTGAATTTTATACAGATAAAAATGCAAATGTTTTTTGATAATTTTCAACAAACATGATGGAGACATTCCCAATTCTTGTGCACGGCGTCAATGAGAGGTACACGGACGTTTACTAACACTGTGCCTAACTGCATCAATCTTTTCTGGCGTACGTTGACTATGTTGTCGCCCAGAATTTGCTTTATCTCCCAGGGTATGCAAATTTTCAAAATTATTCATTACACTCTGAATGGTTGACTTGCTTGGCACATGATTTAAACCAAAAAAACACACAATTTTCTTCGCATATTCACAATTGAACAATTATTTAAATAATTTTTTTTAATAACTTCAACACATTGTTGCAGAGTTAGATGCTTCATAATAAATTGTTATCGACCATTCTCCACGACTGTCAAATATGAACTGACAAATGACAGCTAAATCAAAATGATGGACAAATAAAATCGGCCTGGAACATAAAACACACCCTGTATTTATAATAGTTTTAAAAATATAATGAAAATATTTATGAATTTCCATTTCTTTTTTAAAAATATAAGGGTATTATTATAAAAAAAAAATTTTTGTATCTCTATTATTGGTAAATTCTTTTACAAATAATATATATATTATTTTTAATTGGTAGAATATTAGCTTAAGGATTGATTTATTTATTTCTGAATTTCACTTTTTAGATATTTGATGGTACAAATATAACGGCGCAACAACGACAAGATCTGCAAAACCATTGTGTAAAAGATTTGGGATTTCGGGTCTTAGTTATCGAGTGCATATGCAACAATAATGAATTGTTGGAAAGGAACATTATTGAAATTCTTCAATATTCAGCTGACTATAAGAATATGAAAGAAGCTGAGGCATTAGAAGACTTGAGACTCAAGATGGATCACTACATGACTCAGTATGAACCAATAGACACCAAGAAAGAGGACATTAGCTGTATACAAGTAGTGAATGGTGGAGAGTCAGTTAATGCCCACAAACTGAATGGACAGAGGGAGAGTGCCATCCTGGGGTATTTGTCAAACATCAAACCAATGCCGCAGACTTTATATTTCACTCGGGTAAGTTTTTAAAAGTTTTATTCGTGGTTTCTTATTGTATTACATTTTCCTAGTATACTTTGATGGTTTATTGCCATGTGAAAATCTCTTCCAACCAACCAGAAAGGTGTTTTAACAAGTCTTATGTGAAACCAAACTGGAACCCTGTTTAAAAAGTCAGGTCCGAACTATTAAAGTAAGTAACCCCTTATTCTATATGGGTTAAAACCACCATCTTTATAAAGCCTTACCATCAGACCCTCATTTGGTGATTGTGTTTCAAGGCTAGGGCCATTTTAACCATTGGGCTAATAGGGCTGCAGCCACATGGGGCGCCATGCGCCGGTCCTGCCATATTTTTTATTTATTTCTTTTTTATTGATGAAAGTGTCTTTTACACTTTTATTACATTGTTAAGAGTTTGTTGATAAGAAATTTAGAAAAAGTCTATTGATTTAGTTCAGATTATATTTAAAATTACAATTTATTGTTTTGTTAAATTTTTTTTTTGATTATGCAAAAGGATGCCTGATATTGTTTGCTAGCCCAGGGCACTTAAATTTATTAAAGATGACACTGTTCAAGGCTCGATCTGATTTCATACAGGTTTACTATCTGCTTACCCCAGTAATGTCTTGAGTGCCCCGTAGGCCTTAGTACCAAGGTGTCACCAAAGAATCCATTTTGAAAATTATTCATAAAAATAACATGTACAGCAAAATACCATGCGTAGTACGGTTAATGCATGTCGAAAAAACACCTTTCTATGCAAAACCGTACTTGTCAAGGTATTATTATAATGTGTTTATTATGTATGTGCAATATTTCAAGCCTTTTCCGTGGCACTGTCTCCCTTTAACTGTTGCAGTTCAAAATAGTGTCTGCCAAACACTTATCGACCTCCGTGAATAAGTTGGTAAGACACCTGTCTTCCACCCCGTGGACTGCAGGTTCAATTCCTGTTCGAACCCAGATATTTTTAAAAAGGATTTCAGTCTGGTTTTCTCTTTAGGCTTTTCTAACATCTTTAGGTTGGTTTGAAGAGATTGCCACATAGCAAATAAGCTCACCACATTGTATTGTATACAGTGAAAGTGTAATACCAAATATATTTTTCTAAACGTATGTAGATGCAGGAAAGTACTCAGTCTAATGGCAGCAGCCGCCACCACTTTCCTTTCCTTACACTAAACGTATTATTTTTTTTGCAATATTTTTAATCTACCAGTGGGAATCGAACCCACAACCCCTGGATTAGAAGTCATATCTTACCAACTAGGCCACAAAGGTTGTTTCTTAGCTCAAAATACAAATATTCTTAACAGATTAAAAGATATTCAAGGGAATCATTTTAATTGTAATATTTTTTCCTGCTAAGTTTTCTAATTTTGAGGTTTGAAATATTCAATTTGTATTAGTTTACTTATTTTTTAAATCCTCCCTGCTGATTGATGTATATGGTTGTAATATATATTTGTCCCGTTTTCTCCACTTGATATATAAAGATAACATTTCAGTGGTATTTTCAATAAAATTTTGCTATGGGGTTACCAAAATTTTAAATTGCTTTTTTACTTCCGAAAAGGCAAAACCGCGTCGCAAACTTGTGAAAAAATTCTCTTGTATACGGAGCTGATGTTGTAGATGATCCAAGGTGCATAAAGTGGTTCTGGAGATTAAGAGAAGGAAATGTTGATGTTAAAGATGCATCTCATGCCGGATTGTCTCTCATCACAGATGTGAATAAAATCAAGGCCATGTTTGATAGCGACTGCCATTTGAAGAGGCGTGAGATTGGTCAGGCACTAAACATGACTGCCACTACTGTTTCACAACATTTACATAAGCTTGGGAAGATCAATAAGCTCGATACTTGGATGCCGCATCAATTGAGCAAACTGATTTTATGCTTGAGACTCGCTACTTAAACAAACGCAATGAAAACAAGTTTTTCTCATACTAGCCATTACTGGCGATGAAAGTGAATAATTTACAAAATTATTTGAAAAAAAAAACACGGTCACAGCAGGGTGAGCCACCACAGACTATGGGAAAGGCTGGAATGCATCCAATGAAGGTGTCTAGTGGGATCGGGAGAGTTACGTGTTCTACGAGCTGTTGCCACTAAACCTTCTTCTTCTTCCTCTTCCTATAGATCATGATCTGTTTGTTCCGCTTGTTCCCCTTCTTGTGATGTGGATTGCCAGCTGTCACACCATCTCTTCGGAGGTCTTCCCGGTAATCTTCTTCCGGCTGGGTTCCCTTGAAGGGCGACACGTGGAAGTCTGTCGTCTTGCATTCTGTTTACATGTTCGTTTCAGTATTGCCTTCGTTGTCTTCCCCACCTGATGATGTCTTCCGTACTACACTTTCTCCTTATTTCGGTGTTTCTGATTCTATCTCTTAGTGTGTTTCCGGTATACATCTCAGTGTTTTCATTTCCGAGGTTCTCAGGAGAGATTTTGTTCTAGATGTGTCTGCTCTGGTCTCTATTCCGTAGGTGGCTATTGGTCTCACACATGTCTTGTAAATTGTGACTTTACTTTCTATTCTCATGTGTTTATTATTCCACACCGGTGTTCTTAGGCATCCCGATATTGCAGCCGCCTTATTGACCTGTCTCAAGGTTTAATCATACAGATTTCCATTGCTACTGATGCTCACTCCAAGATACCTAAACTCCATCACTTGCTCTATTATTTTGTTATTCACTGCTAGTTTGCATCTCACCGGGGTCTTAGATATTGTGAGGTTCTTCGTTTTGGCCGTGGATATCAACATGTTATATTTTAGTGAGGTTTGATGGAGTCTAACATCCTTTGGTGGTCATCTTCGGATTCTGCGGTGAGTACTGCATCATCTGCGTAGCATACAATGCTGACTTTTTGTCTCCCAGTCTGTATCCTATGTCCATGTCTGCAACTTCCTCAATTAGTTTGTCCATTATTAGATTGAAGAGGAACGGGCTTAAGCTATCTCCTTGTCTAATTCCAATCGGAGTAGGGACGGCATTTGTCAGGTCATTCTCTATTTTAATCCTGGTGTAGCTATTGGTATTTAATCCTTGTATGATTTTTATTAAGTTCGAGGGGACATTCTTCTCACTGAGTATCTTTATCACATCTTCCAATCTAACTCTATCAAATACCTTAGTGAGGTCGACAAAGCAGAGGTATGCTGTTTTGTTATACTCTATTGATTTTTCAGTTAATCGACGGATAATTGACGCCACTAAACCAAACTATTGATTCCAATAAGTACTGCTCACAATTCGCCAAATCAAAGCAAGTAATTTAATCGATTTAGTCAGAGCTGGGTAATAGCATAGGTGTTGTGTTTCAGCATAACGCCAGACCACATGTTTCTATGGTTACTTGGCTAAAACTGTTGCAACTTGGCTGGGTTGTTTTAGTACATCCACCATATAGTCCAGGCCTTGCACCTTCTGACTATCTTTTGTTTCGATTTTTGCAGAACTGGTGTAAATTTAACAAATTTGCAATCCTGCCAAAACGACTTGGATCATTTTTTCATTAACAAGTCCCAGGAATTCTATAAAATAAGAATCCTTCAACTACCAGAAAGATGAAAGAAGGCCATCAATCAAAATGGCTCATAGATAATTGACTAAACTTATTTCTGAATAAACTACAAATAAATTATTTTATAAATGCTAAAAACAGGATAAATATATGTAACATCCCAATACATGAATTCTTATTCAATATATATTTTATATTTTTTTTGTCATAAATCTAGAACTTAAAAGTATTATTTAGTATATTAAGATGTTTTTTACTTAATTATTTGAACTTAATTTCATAAATATAAATATTTTGTTTAAATTTCCCGTTTACGTGATGCGATGTTATCACAATTATTATCATCAAGTTTATATTTTTCCAGAAAGTAACCGGATTTAACAAACTTGTTGATCATTAAATATGTAAAATTTTAATCTATAGAACTCATTAAAATCTTGAATAGTTGATTAAAAATATTTATATTTTCTGAAATTAATCTAGGAGTTTTTAACTAAACCAAAACTAAATTGACTTATTTTGATAAATATTCCTTTAGAAACTGTTCAATGTCATCCATTGATACGCCGCCTAACACTGTTGATAACCTTTATAACATTCAATCTAGAAATCAACATCTCAAAGTTCATGTGCATGTACTGTCGAGGTTAGCATTTCAACTAAGGCTCAGACATACGAGTATTTACTCAATTGTAGAAAACATGAAAATTAAAAAAAAAAATGAATTAAAAAACAATTATTACCTACGCTTACTTTTAAGTGTCATTAAAATTACAGTATTTCTTGATCATCTTAACATTTTATTTATATTTAGTGAATCTTATTGCTAAGGTTTCCTAATATGCATATCATGTGGCCATTATCAGGTGATCTCGCCGTTGCCATTTTTTCACCCACCTTTCACATTTTAGTCATTGGTTGTGATGTTCCCAAAGCCTGTATGCGATTGGTGGTGAAAATTTTCAGCACGGCGAGAGCGAATACAACGTGCTAGGAAGAATTGGCGGTGATGCTGACCTGTCTCCGCGAGGGAAGCAGTACGCCCGAGCACTGGCGCAGCACTTCAACATGCTTCAAGCCACTACCTCTGCCTCCCTTGAGGTGTGGACCAGTGAGATGAAAAGGACAAAGCAAACTGCAGATGGAATCAATGCATCCAAGTTCACTGTCAGACCACTAAATGAGCTCGATGCTGTAAGCATATTTTGTTTTACATTTTTTTTTCTTTATTTATTTATTCATTCTTTTTTCCCATGATAAGGAAAGATATAAGAAGAACAAAACACTGGTTTAAAGGGATACACTTTAATAATCATATTAAAAAAACATATTTCCCATAATACTTATTTTTATGCTTAGATACCGTAGACCTGCCAGCCGACTAACAAGGAATTCCTGGCAACCAGCTTTTCACATATGTTAATTAATTTTGTAATTTATTTTTATCAAACACTGTTTATTCCACATTTTTGTGACGGTATAACCCTACCGGTTTCAAGGCTTTCACCTCATCTTCAGGGGAGCGCAAACAAGACTGAAGATGAAGTGAAGCCTTGAAACCGGTAGGGTTATACCGTCACAAAAAACAGTGTTTGATAAAAATAAATTACAATGTCTTTAAACCTCCACAACGTTAATGCCTTAACTATAAACAACATATGTTAATTAAATATTATGTCACCAAAGAGAACAATAAAAATACTCAAAATATTAGGTCCTTACATATGAAATTGGCGTTTTGTTTGGGAGGAACATAAAGTTGATTTTTTTTTAATATAATATATTTATTTAATCAAAGTATGTACCATTGCTATCTATGCACTTTTGCCATCTCATAGGTAGTTTATCGATCCCTTTACTAAAAAAACCATTCGGACGGGAATCAATAAAATCTTTGAAGTCGGTTTGGACTGCCCCATCGGAGTTGAATTTTTTCCCTTGCAAGAAGTTATCCAAATTTCGAAAAAAATAGTAATCTGTTGGGGCAAGGTCCGGAGAGTACGGTGGATGTCTTAGACATTCCAATTGAAGCTCTTCTAATTTGGTAGCCGTCTGTTGTGCAGTGTGTGGTCTAGCGTTATCATGAAGCAGCAGTGGCCTAGAGCGATTAACCAGCCTCGGTTGTTTAGCAGCTAGCTTTTCCATCATGGTTTGCAGTTGCTGACAATAGACATCTGCCGTAATCGTCTGGCCAGATTTAAGAAAGCTGTAGTGAACGACACCAGCACTAGTCCACCAAACGCTCACAAGTAACTTTTTTGGAGTCAATTTTCGCTTGGGGCATGGTTTGGCTGGTTCGGCAGGGTTCAGCCATTGCGATGAGCGCTTCCGATTATCATACAGGATCCACTTTTCATCACAGGTAATGATTCGATTCAAAATCCCTTCATTATTGTGCCGGTTGAGTAATGCAACGCAGCAGTCAACGCGCGTTTGTTGATTTGCTTCACTCAATTCGTGAGGTACCCACCTTTCAAGCTTTTTCACCTTCCCAATTTGCTTCAAGTGGATTAAAACAGTTTTATCACTAACACCGCAGCCTGCAGCTAACTCGGACGTGGTTTGCGATGGATCCGCTTCCACGATAGCCTTCAATTCTTCATTATCAACTTTGGTCTCCAGCCGTCCACAGGGCTTGTTCTGCAGGTCGAAATTTCCAGAACGAAAACGTTGGAACCAAAAACGCACTGTGTTTTCTTTTGCGGCACCGTCGCCATACACATCATTAATCCTTCGAGCCGTTTTTGCAGCACTGGTACCACGGTGGAACTCGTACTCGTAAATAACGCGATATTTCAAGTTTTCCATTTTGTAAACTGAGTGACGCAAAGAAAAAAAACAATTGAGGAAAAAACAAATGAATTATAATTTTCGAAACACAAATACTTGAGTAAATAGCTGTATAAATTTGAATTTGGAATTCCTAACCAAAGAGAAGATATTTGAGATCAAAGTTGCCAGTACGGCAAAACGCCAATTTCATATGTAAGGACCTAATATCAATGGAGGTCAATAAATTCGCGGAATGAAGGGGGAAAATGGGAAAAACAATTTTTAATTTTCCTTTTCAATATATTCACCATTAACTCTAATAAATTTTTAAGATCTTTCAATAAGCTGATTTATACCCACGAAAAAAAAATTGCTTGTGCCTCAAAATAAACCGAAATTGCTCTTTTAACTTCTTTATCGTTCGTAAATTTCTTCCCTCGAAGTTTTTTTTTCATATTTGGAAACAAATAATAGTCAAATGGAGCCAGGTCTGGAGGAAGGGTGATTTAATGTTTGGAAACCACAGTTGTGAAGAGAAACCAATGTAGAATTGCTTTTATGCACGGGTGCATTGTCATGCAAAAGCAGCACCCCTTTTGTCAATTTTCCTCTCCTTTTCTCCTTCACAGCTTTTAACTGCATCAGCAGACCACAATAGTACTTGAATGGGTTATGAAAACAGATTTCTTCTTAATCCTACCCTTATATGTTTTTTGACAAAGTCTTATCCACATACCTTGTGTCGTCTTCTTTTTTTCAAACCTTACTGTCTTATCTAAATTCTCAAGTTACTATTATATCATATATTTTAAACCAATTCAATAATTCACACTAAAACTGTAACGTAGATACCTTATTTTTTATAATCTCAATGTGTACATTTCTTGAAAACTTTTATATTTTGCACATGATACTAAAAATACAAAATTCCTATGTAACATAAAACTACGAATAAACAAACTATAATGCATTTTAAAGTAAATATTTAAAATTATGTATTTCAGGGCTAGTTATCTGTCCTGGATCTTGGTCCCAGTAAAAAGGCATCTGCTTGTATCTTACTATCGCTCTGGATGAGTGTTTCTCAACCGGGGCTTTCCGAATTCCTAGGGTTCTGCAATAAATCACTAGGGATTCCGTGAGGAATTGTGATGAATAGACTAATAATATGTAAATGTATTTTTGAGTCATTTTTGTGTTTAATTTTATATTCTTAATTGATAAAAACGTAAGTTATTTTTTGCTTAACCTCTAAGCGAGTGAGATTTTGTTAGCAAAATAAAAAATTGATTTTGTAAGTAATATAAAAAACGTAATTGCGGCTGCCATATACAAAATAATTGAATAGATAAGAACATTTGAGCCTTGTCCGTTTTATGGATAAATTCATATATTCGGGAAAAAAACATCGGACGTACCATGTATGTCCATACTCTCTTGAGGTCAAAATTTGCTCGCCGTACACTGTAGGGTCATACTCCTTTAGAGGTTAAACCAGTAATCAGAATAAAATATGTTTTTCTTATGAAATTTAAGTTAACAAAAGAGAAAAAAATATATTAATAATGATATATAATAATGTTTAAAGGGTAAGGGTTGAGAAACGCTACTCAAAATAGAACAAGTGCAGATGATTTTCATTTTAAAACTAAGACACTAAGAATTTTAAAAATAAAAGTAAATTAAATGTGTACATAAAGATAACATTTTAAGAGTTTAAGAAACAGGAATAAGTCCCAAATTCATTTGAAAATTAGATAAAATATAAGTAGTACATTTTTTGATGCACATATTTTCCATTCTCTTATATATAAGATTTTTAAGAAACCTGGATTTAATGTAAAATTCTGGCTATATTATAGGGTATATGTGAAGGCTTAACTTACGAAGAAATGCAACAGAAATTCCCACAAGAATTTGCTTGGCGGGACCAGGACAAACTCCGTTACCGCTATCCGTGGGGAGAGAGCTACATTGACATCATGTCTCGCCTCCGCCCCGCTCTCGTGGCACTGGACAACTCCACCAATGTCCTGGTGGTTGGCCATCAGGCAGTTTTGCGCTGTGTCCTGGGATATTTCTTAGATGCCAAACTCGGTTTGTATTTGTATTAAATTAAATTGCATAACTTTTTCATAGTATATCGTTAAATTACTTTAGGTTTCATCTATCAAGTCTGTGTACTTGCTGTGAAGTGCAACAGTTTGCAAATAATAAACTAATATGTGGGTCTTCTTCATTCATGGTCGAAAAACTTCAATTGTGAGGGATTTCCTATCGTTAACTTTTTGTCATGGCAAAATTTTTGTTATAAAGTATACTCGTATAATATATTCTATCAAACCTGTTTTCAATATTCTCTTACTATTTTATGGATGTTATTTTACTTTCCCGAAAATTTTAATTTGTATTAACTCTTTGTGGCAAATATCTGACTTTTAATATACTATCAAGGCATATTTGAAATTTGTTTTTTTTTTCTTTTTCTTAGTATTAAAGAAAACATAAGCCCTTTGATAGTGTATTACAAAAATATTTTGCATCATATAATTTAATTAATCTTAAAACAAAATCGAGTGGGTTGTGGATCCAGTTGTGCCAGCTACAAAAAAAATGGATTTAGTAAGTTTTTTTTAGATACTACATGTAATAGCTCTATTATTTGCAGTTCGAGGGGAAAATTGTTGATAGTTTTTGAGGTATTGGGAGTACAAATTAGTTCGGTCCGTTTCCAAAAGATGGCTCTGGCTGTTATGAATGGTTCATAGTGACAGCCGATTTTGGCGGTTTCAGAGAGGTTAGACATCTGCCAAAAATATTCAGTGTATATCGCTTTGAGTTTCATGCAAAAACCTTGTTTTGTACAGTGTTGAAAATGTGGAATTTTGTGTTAACCATGCAGTATTTGCGGGAGGTTTTAATTTTCTGCTTTAATTGGAAGAAAAGTGCAGCTGAAGCCCATCGAATGCTTGTCGAAGTTTATGGTGACGCTGCTCCAACTGATAAATCATGTAGGGAATGGTTTCGACGTTTCAAGGATGGAGATTTCAGCATCGAAGACAAGCCTCGCTCTGGACAGCCAAAAAAATTCAAGGACAAATAATTAGAGGCATTACTCGAAGAAGATCAGAGTCAAACGCAAGAGGAGCTTGCAGAATCATTGGGAGTGACTCAACAAGCCGTTTCCGTATGATTGAGAGCCATGGGAATGATTCAAAAACAAGGAAATTGGGTGCCTTATGAACTGAAACCGAGAGATGTTGAAAGGCGATTTTTCACTTGCGAGCAGCTGATTCAAAAGCAACAAAGAAAAGGTTTTTTGCATCGGATTGTAACTGGAGATGAGAAGTGGATATTCTACGGCAACCCCAAGAAGAAAAAATACTACGCTAAGCCCGGTCAATCGTTGCCATCGACTTCAACATCAACACCAAAACCGAACATACATGGTTCGAAAATCATGCTCTGTATCTGGTGGGACCAAAGGGGTGTTGTTTACTATGAGGTGCTGAAACCTGGCGATTCCATTACGGGCGATCGGTATTGGCTACAATTAATTCGTTTGAGCCGTGCATTGCGAGAAAAACGGCCGGAATACGAGCAAAGACATGATAAAGTTATTCTTCATGACAATGCTCGGCCTCATGTCGCAAAAGTCGTAAAAAAATATTTGGAAACGCTCAAATGGGATGTTTTACCGCACCCGCCGTATTCCCCGGACATTGCTCCTTCTGATTACTGGTTGTTCCGAAGGATGCAGCACGATTTGGCAGGTCACCGGTTCACTTCTTTCGTAGAAACCGAAAATTGGCTCCAAACTTGGATCGCCTCAAAAGACGAGTCATTTTTTCGAGATGGAATTCGAAAATTGCCTGAGAGATGGGAAAAAGTAGTAGCCAGCGATGGACAATACTTTAATTGATCTGTTCATTCGTTTTGTTTAGAAATAAATGTATTTTTGAACACAAAAAAACGGACCTAAAAACGAACTAATTTGTACACCCAATATAATCACATACCCAAGGGTAGCTTAATATCACTTAATGGTGCCGAAAACTAAGATATCTTCATCATTGAATATTTTCAAAATACTCAAAATACATATACTTATTATGTTATTATCTTAAATTCCAGATGAACTTCCCTACATGAATGTGCCCCTACATACAATAATCAAGCTTACTGCACGTGGTCACAAATACCATTGTGAGATGACTCGTATCCCTGTTGAGTGTGTCGATACGCATCGTATTCAACCAAAAGTAAGTATATATTAAAATTGCGTGAATTATAAATTATTCTTGAAACCTAAAAATATTTGGAATTGCTGTACTGCATTGTAAATAACAAGACCGACAGTGGACCGAATTAGAAATATATCAGAAAATTGAAACTCTATTACTCCATAATGAGTGGTTACATATAAGTTTGCTTGGACGTGCATTTTGGGTGTCAGATGGCGAAGTAGATTCTTTTTGGGATTCCTGAAAGAAGGCGTTTGATAGGTCATGTGAGGTATACATAGGAAAAACAGATGGATAAACTGTATGAAGATAATTTGAACATCTAACGGAACAAAATTGAAGTGAAAAGCCGTGCGGTTAATGTGCTGGACTTCTGTGTAAAAGGTTGCTGGTTCTAAACCTGGCTTATGTTAATAGCAGGGGTATTATTTCTGTCTAGTTTATGGGGCATGAAGATGTATTTGATTTCAGTCATAAATAGTTAAGTTGATGCAGGATAGAGGACCTCTATATTGGTAGAACACATGTCTCTGGGTTTGATTAATACCCAAATTTTTCTAAAAGTGTTCCAATTTGGTTTTATCTAAATGCTTCTTGAACATATTTCTAGTTGGTTTGCAGAGATTGTCACATGGCAATCAACCAGAAAGTAAACTGTACATAATGAAAGTTTATTACAGTACAATAGTGAAAATGAGGCCCCAAAAACTTTTAGAAAAAGAGGAATGAGGATGAAGAAAAAAAAACAACTGACTTTTATATTTACAAATGTAACTTCAAGAACTGTCACAAATTCATGTTGCTTATTAAGTAACTAAGCAAAATAAATTCTTAATGTGAAAGCAATAAACGTTTTATATAAATATTTTTTTATTCTATCATTTCGGTCAGTTTAAAAATACATATATACATTCTGAAAGAGTATTTTAGTGACTAATGTATTTACAATAATCTAATGAAGAATTTTTGTTCCAGAATTGTTCTACCAACCGAACTTCTGACGATGCATTAACGACTGTCCCATCCCACTATGATACTCTTCCATCTTCCCTCTGGCAAAATGCAAATGGATCGAGTCTGTAGTCAACTGAAGTCCTGACCAAATTGAGATTTGAATAAATGATATGACTAACACAGGTCAAAATGTTAATCACTGCGCTGTGCGTAGTGTCCTTGTGAGCGTTCTTCTAAGAGAATATAAGAAATTATAAAGTTTCATAGGTACTCCTCCGTAGGAGTGACCGAGAATTCCAAGTGTTCATTTGAAATATTATTTCTTGTTTTTTTTTAAGTTTTTATGCTTAAAATATGAAATTATTTGTTTAATTGTGTTCAGTAATATACATACATTAAATGTAGTGCCTTTAAATGAAATAAAACCAGACTTTTTTATAAAAAATAATATATTAAAAGTCTTACGAACTGATTAATTTCCACTGCTGGTATATGTCAATTTTCTCCAATTTATATATTTGTTCTTTACATGTTGTAATTTAACTATTGTTGTACCCATCGTTTACAAATTTAAAAAAAAGATTAGTAGATATTCTTAAGATGGTAATAAAATCTTCTATTGAGGACCTATCTTCAAATTATTAAAACACAATTTATGAATGGAAACTAAAGTTTAAGGAGGTGAAATAACATCATTTAGAATTCTTCATTACCCTCAACTTTAGTGGTTATAGCAGAAAAAGCGACAATATAATCATATTGTTAGTCTTTAATATAGTTTTATTGTATTACACATGTTTTATTAATTTCACTTGATAAGAAAAAATTAAAGTTGATAATATTGAATGTAGTATTGTATTTTACATAAGCATTTATCACTTTAGGTGTCATGTGTTGATAATTTTCATGGTTCCATTTAGAATCATTGTGTAATTTGATAAATTACATTTAGATTTAGTTTCATATGTACATTAAGATAATTTTTTTCTACATTTTATATTTATAGTTTCAAAATATTTCTCATCTTATATTTCTTTGTGTCAATTAATCTGAAATGTAACTAATTTGATAAATCCTTATATTAAAACTTAGTTTTGAATGAATTAATTTTGGATGCATTAAATAAATGAGGCTATGTCTCAGTCCTAATTCTAATTCTAATTGGCAATTGTTACAGAAGTTATAGATGGTGTGAATAGTGAGTTTCCAAAGGAAATGAAAGCTCAGAAAGTATAAATTAATCAATATTCCTTACATTTTCTGTTTACATGCATCAAAACATTATATCTTAAATTTGTGATGAACATTGGTTAGATTAATTTTTTTAAATATTATTTTTTCTTTGTAATGTGACTTTAGACTTATTACTAAAACTTATTAGATCAATCCTTAAAAGTGTACAAGACTTTATATGTAAATCATAATAATATCTTTACACTTGGGTTTTCTTTCTATAATGATTTATTACTTTTAAGTTTTTTTATTATATTTGTATTTTAAATAGCATTGTCATCTTATAGTTTATCTCAAATTCAATTCAAAATCTTAGTTTAAGTATATATGTATCCAAATGGATTTTCATCTTATATCTCCCGACTACACATAAGAAATTAACCTTTCCGATCCAGAACTAAATTGAAACAGGGTCTGAAATGAGCAGGTTACAAAGTGATCCCTATTGTATTTTACCCTATACATAATGTAGGTGAAAAATTGAGAGTCTTTAATAAATAAGAATTAACATTTTTCAAGAGTCATTTAATTATCGACACATGTGTGTCGCTCATATTTGGGGTTAATGAACACTTCATACAATAATGGGAAAGTGAGTAAGTACTGTACAAATTATGTGATGATTGTATTTGACTTACATTTTTATACCTATAAGTATATGAACGCTATGATGTTTTGAGATGATTTTGAAATTGCAAAGTATAAAACCTTTATGTGAAATCTTTAATTAATATAAAACTATAATGGTGAGAGGGCTGTAACTTGTAGAGAAATGAAATCTGTAAGATATATTAAAAAAATATCATGCATTAATACTTAGACTTGAATAGTATTTCATGTTTATGGTAAGGAGAGGCAGCAAACTTAATTTTACATACATTTAAATCTTAATAAAATTTATATATAAGTTCTAAGACAAGTGTTGTGTAAGCAAAGTTTTGCTGCAAATGAGTATTGAATTCAATTATATTGAAATTGTTTCATGAAACTCAAGGTAATGAATATCTTTATTAGGTTGTATGTTGCTTTGTAGGTATATCTTTAAATTTGGCATTTTATACCTTGAATAGCATTGTCCATTATTTGAATGCACAAAAAAGGTTGTAATATTGAATAAGTATTGCGATATAATTTGAAAAATACATCTTTAATATACTGATATAATTTACGTTACTTACAATACACCTTCATTTTTAATTTATTGATTTTGCATTTTTTTAATACTATAATCAAAATGAAATATAACAAATACATACATATTGGAACTGGACATATTTTTCAAATAATGGTTAAGTTACATTTAAATGTTCATAATGTAAATTTGGGAAATGTTAAATGAAGTTTTCTCGTATGTTGATCAATATTTCCCTATAGAATCTATTGATATTTATATTTTTTGCATTATTTCCATCTTATATATTATATTTTCTACAGCAGTGATATTTTAATCAAAATTTATTTTATACTTCAGTAAGTGTTGGACATGGCTGGAAGAATAAATTTTTTTTTATTTCTAAAGTTCACATTTATTTAATCAAATACGAAATTCCAGCTTTCAAAAACTTTATTTTAGACATAATCGTGTATACACAAAGAAAACAAAATCGGATATATTATAAAATCAAAAATTGTAAATCTGCATGTTCTTGAAAAATTGCCATAAAAATGCTCTTTCTATATCAGCAAATATTTCTTTTCGATGGTAGAATGATTATTTAATATGTATTTTTTTAGTTCCTAGACTTTTTAGATATAACTAGTAATGCAAAGGATTTAAGTAATATGCAAACTGAAATCTTACAAAAATATAAACAAAATTTGTCAATTTATTTTTGGTCTATTGATATTCCTTATTTATTATCAGATTTATTTTTGTGTATCTCAAAAGATTTTCTGTTACTTTTCATTTTTGTGACATTGTTAAAAGACCATACTTTAGGGAATGTTCAATGTCTTTCTTAAAATACAAAACTTCTGTCATAAAATACATTTTTATGTGTCAATGGGAACATTAAACAATATGTATTAACATTTGATGGCATTCTCTCATATTTGAGTCTTATTATTACATTATATGAATTATTTACTTTCATTTTCAAATAAATTTTGTATCAGTGGAAATTCGCAAATAATTTTCCGGTGTATTTTTTTTTTTTAAATAAAAATCTCTTCAACTTTAGTTTTTTTTCTTTCAACCTTAGAATTTTTTTCTTTTTCGAAATGGTTAATTTTGACTTACTATTATGCATACTTGTGGCACAAAATTCTAGAAATACAATACAAGAAGATTAGTTAACAAATGTTTTATTACATTTTCCAATATATTCAAATACCATGCCACGAAACATTTATAATGATCAACAAATACATGGAAATCGTCTTTTTAAAAAAAATTTTTGGATCCCACAACCACAGCTTTCAAACAATGTAACCATATCAAAATGGTTTTATAAATGAAAGTTTACTACTTTTTAAAGGTTTTTTATTTTTTTGACAATATATTCCTTAAAAAAGAAATGTTATAGTTTTGGAGTGAATTTTTGTTTCATGTGATTCTGCTACTGGTTATGTCTTAAAACTTTGTTATTTACACAGGTGCTAGAACACAATATGAAATGCATCATGAATTAGGTTTATCCAGAAGCATTGTGATGACATCCATGCAACCATATCTAGGCATTGAACATGTATTATAAAGTTATGATGACGATTGGTACAGTATCCTTCACTTTTTCAAAAGTCAGACCAACGCCTTTGGTACAGTGAGAAAACAATGAAAAAATATTACATAAAGATAAAATCATTTCATTCAAATACAATATCTGGCCAGTGTTCAAAAGATTAGAAAGAAGTAACAGTGTATATGGACACTTTGGAAGAAAATACTTGAGGGGATAGAGCCACTCAACAACCTAACACATTGATCAATAAGTCCCGGGACTAACTACTAAAACATTTGTTTGCCAAAATTCTTCTTTATTCATCAACATAGTCTCCTTCAAGAGTGATACATTCATTCCAACGCTTTCCTAACTTTTCTATGCCAGCCGTGTAGAACGATTTATATTTGGTTTTAAAATAGGCGTTAGTTTCGGCAATCACTTCTTCATTGGAGCCAAATATCTTTCTCTGCGAACAGCCAATAGTCGCTGGGGGCCAAATCTGGAGAATACGGTGGGTGCAGAAGCAATTCGAAGTTCAACTCATGCAATATGGCCATTGTTACCATCGACTTATAATACGGTGCATTGTCCTGATGAAAGAGAACATTTTTCTTCTTCATATGGGGCCGTTTTTTTGCAATTTCTGCCTTCAAACACTCCAATAACGCTATGTAATATTCGCTATTGATGGTTTTTCCCTTTTCAAGGGGATCAATGAATATTATACCATGCGCATCCCAAAATACGGAGGCCATAACCTTCCCGGCCGACTGTTGAGTTTTTGGTCGCTTCGGACGACTTTCACCGGCTGCTCTCCACTCAGCTGACTGCCGATTTGATTCCGGAGTATAGTGGGGGATCAGAGTTTCATCCATTGTAACATACCGACACAAAAACTCCTGTTTATTTCGCGTAAACAGTGCCAAACAGCGCTCTGAATCATCGATGCGTTGTTGTTTCTGTTCCATTGTGAGCAAACGCGGCACCTATTTCGAAAAAAGCTTTTTTATGACCAAATGTTCATGCAAAATAGTGGAAACACTACCAAATGATATCTTCAGGATGTCTGCTATTTCACGCAACTTTACTTTGCGATTTTCCATCACGATTTTGAGGGGTTTTTTTATATGATCTGGTGTAAGAGCCTCATTTGGACGACCAGAGCGTTCAGCATCATTTGTGTCTGTACGACCGCGTTTGAAATTAGCATACCACCGACAAATGGTTGTTTTTGATGGAGCAGAGTCTGGATAACACTTTTCAAGCCATCGTTGAGTTTGAACGGTATTTTTTCCCATTAAAAAGCAATGTTTTATCAACACACGAAATTCGGTTTTTTCCATTGATTTGAAAATAATAAAAGTAGCATCACTAAAACCACTGTAACTCAATGACACAATGTCGAAATGTCATGAAAGTTTGACACGTAACTTCTAAAGGTTTGTACTAACTGAGAATGGTATGGATTTGTTATTAGAGGCGCCATCTGTTGGTTAGTCCCGGGACTTATTGATTGATGTGTTAGCCATCCTGTACAATCGAAACAAGGATCTGCGTTAGAAATTTGTATATTCTATGTAGATAAGATTGGAATACAAACTCCAGTTGTAAATCATTAGACAATTGCTTGAAAAACACAGAGGCACTCATCAACAAAGACCTGATATTTCAAAAGAAAAAGCTGACTAGGTCAGCTAAAAGAGTAACACTTCTTGGGGTATTTGCTATCAGCATCCTCAAAAAGACGTTGTTAGCCTTTGACAAAAATGCAATGAAAAATACCTTGTGGATTAAGCAGTGCAATCTTCCTCTATGTTTAGAACCATAATTTTGGTAATTGTGAACAGAACATGTTTAAAATTGTTCATTATGTTATATAGTTTATATTTCTTATTATTTTATTTTATTTTAATTATTATAGTTTGTGCAAATAAATGGCTAAACATGGTACATCTGGTGGGTTTAGTGTACTAACAACTCTAAATTTCATTTCGAGACAGTCAAAAAGTTACTGAATGTTATCGAAAAGATGCACAAAAAATTTACCTACAGTTACACACCACCTACTCCATACCTGACAGGGAAAAGGTTTAATACTTCATTGTACAATATAGCATCATCACCACATGTCTATGATGTTTTTCATAATATTTTTGTTTCATAAGACTTAAACCCTAAGCATACCTAAGATAAAGGTTTCAGAGTCTTCAACGCAGTGCAGTGGCTTGCTTGATTTTTATTGCAAGCAAATTCAATGTTATGAAAGGAGCTTCACTGATGGAAAAGGTGGGGTGGAGTTTAAACTGTATCTTATAGTATTCAAAGCTCTGAATGTTTGGCATCACTGTAGGTGTAGGTACATAATGGAATTATGCATTAAGGATGTGCACTCTGGGAGATGTGCTGAGGTTGTCATGGTCTCAGAGTGTTAACCATCTAGTTAAGGTAGAACAGATAATTGGTCTTTTGGAGTTGCTGGACATATAGTATGGAATAGACTGATTCTGGAGTGACTAATCTTTGGTCAATAAATGGATTTAAAAAAATAAATCATTGAAAGATTTTATTAATACAACATCTTCTAAAGATGAGAATATAGGTCCTGGAAATATATAGTAAATATTTTTTTATACAAATTAATTTATTCTCATTTCATAATTTTTAAAAGTTAAATTTCATAAAACCAGGTGAAAATGTTTTAAGAAGTTCAATCAACTGAAATCAAAACTCATTATCATTTTTAGCAACCGCTGCCTTTGATAAACAGATAATGTACTTTTAGTTCACATTGCTGTTCTGTGAAAAATAATGTTATTATTAGCCTCCATTGAACTTTGCTCTGCTAGTTCTTTGGAGGAAAAAAAATTCACACACCATTGTCAGTCACGGCATTTTCAAAATATTGTTGGGCAATGATTTTTCTGTTATTCCTCACCAAACGGTGATTTCAGGGAGTTTTAATGCTGATATATTAGAATGACTCTTGGGCTTTCGGAATCCAATTTTTTTTTACTTGATATTGCTGTTTCGATAAAAGTAAAATTCATCATTGAGTTTCAACTATTGACTTTTATTTTGAAGAGTATAATTTTATGAGTTTTACTCTTAGGTTAATCATTAATTTATTTATAAAAATCTCCTAAATGGTAGCATAAAAAATTGTATCTCAACTCATAAACTATCCATATAATAAAATTATAATTCCAAAGACGACCTCCGTGGCCTGGTGGTAAGACACTTGTCTGCCAATCCGGAGGTTGCGGGTTCGATCCCCGCTGGAACCCAGATTTTAAAAAAATAGGATTCCAGTCTGGTTTTCACTTAGGGACTATTAAAACATCTTTCTGGTTGGTTGGAAGAGATTGGCACATGGCAATAAACTCGCCAGGTTAAAAAAAAAAGTTACGGAAAAAAATATAAATTCTTAAAAATTCGTAAAGATTATCAGAGTGCCCCAATTCTGAATGTGTCTTAGCCCTCCAAGTCTATTGATCCTATACAACCTTTTACTACATTCACATTAAGGACTCAGGTTAGAGTTCCAGTGTACATTAATTGTCTTGTCACATACCAACAGTACATGACCAACCTCGGCAGTGGCACGGGTGACGGAGCAATCCTATTCATCAACTGTTTTGCTCCCCCTCGAATGAGGGAAGGGGCTAGAAAAGGTGCCCTAAAAATAACCTGCCCTCTTTTTTCTTTGCCTGGGTGACCACGTCCAGAGGATCGCCCACATTAGTGGTTGCAAAAACAAATTTAGCAATGGATCAAATATTCGAGGACTTAGGCTTGCAACATGGAATGTGAGGACACTGATGGACCGCGAAGCAAGTGACCGACCTGAGTGCAGAACCGCTCTTGTTGCGAATGATCTAGCAAGATACAATATCGACTATACAATATCGAAACTCGCTTTGCTGGAGAGGGGCAAATTGTGGAAACAGCTAGTGAGTACACTTTCTTTTGAAAGGGTAAACACCTAGAGGAGCCGCGTATACATGGGATTGACTTTGCGGTAAAAACTACAATGACTTAGGAACTTACCTAACTACCCGTGGGTCATTCTGAACGTCTTATGACCCTGACAATGCCGATATCCAAAGACAGAAACTTGGTTTTGTTCTGCGCATATGCTCCAACCCTGATTACATCAGATGCTGAGAATAATAATTTCTACTCTGATCTGGATCGGGTTCTATCATCAATAAGGAAAACTGATCATACTGGGTGACTTTAATGCGCATGTTGGCACCGACCACGGGATTTGGAGGGGGGGTACTTGGTAGACATGGTGTTGGAAAGGCCAACTCTAATGGAGTTCTGTTGCTCACAAAATGTACTGAGCATGAACTTGTGATTACAAATACGCTATTCCAACTAAAGAATAAGTACAACCCCAACCTGAAGAAAGACATAAAGGCTAAAATCCTACTTAATCAGTCATACCGCGAGCTTGCTGGCTTGAATTTAACAACACTCAACCAATGGTCAAAACACTAGAGGCAGGCTGCCTAACAATCTGACTTAATATACTGTCAAAAAAAATGTTTGCTAGCCCAGTTGTCCTGTAGGTATGCTTCAATCAGCTCCTGGTCGACTCAAAGGCAGCTTGTGGTATAACCACAATCAATAGAGAATACAACCTAACTAAGTGATCCTCGCTTCTTATCTCAATCTCAAACAAATTTTTTTAAACTTTCTTCACTATTTGTATTTCCGTATTAGCCCAAATATAACGCAACCTCGAATTTAATGTGACACATTAATTTTGCATTAGGGAATTTAAATAAAAAAGTTACCATCATTAATATTAAACATGTATATTTAAAAAAAATATTTACATTTATAATAAAGATTAGTTCCTCGAATACTTTTACTGAGGGTTTCTTTATTTTTCCTCATGGTGTCAATGGAGGATTTTTTGCTGATAGTAAATATTTTAATTCTTTCTATTATTACTAGATAGATATTCAATTTCATAATTGTTTTCTTGACGTTTAGTGTGAGTGCCCCCGAAATGCATCAAGTATGAGCATCGCTGAATAGGATTCTGGTCATTGTCCCCATATTACCTTCAATCAATCTAGTACCAGCTCCTCAGCTCCATTATTTTTTTTGAGCATTTCTTTAACATGTGAACAGAGCTTGTGACAATCAGCAGTAACGGAAAGCATAATGATAATTCTTGACTTTTCTTCACCGGTGATTTCAACAAGACAGTTTTCTCCCCTTTCTTATTTAGTGTAAGGTTTGAATGTATGTCAAAATAAACAGGTGTTTAGTCTATATTGCCCATGTTTTCAATTACATAATTGTGCTTCTTGCATTATGCAATAACGTGCCGTTGATATTTCAACAATGTTTCAGTAAAATCACTAGGTAATGTGACAATGATGAATGATTTTGCTTCATCATTCGTTTGCACCGCATGGAATATTTTTTATTATTCCTTAAATATAACACAAGTCCTTACTATAAAAAAAGGATGTGGTTTTAAAACATCGCATCATATTTAAGTTTTAAAACATCGCATCATACTTAAAGGGTAACATAATGACATTTAAGTTGTATCATTACTGAGTCTGTGTCAACAATTTTCCATATTTATTACACATAATTAATTAAAGATAACAGATTTTCCATGAAAAGCATACTTTGCTAAGTATATGACACAAATATAATATGATAATTTTATTCATTTGAAACCAGTTGGTATGTTGAATTATGGGAATAAGACGTATGATATTTTAAAATATTTTAATTAATGAAAGCCAAAACATATCTCTTTAGTGGAAATAATTACCTGATGGTGGACTAACTATTGTGTTCTGGAAGAAACCTTTTGGAAAAAAATACTTGTGGAGACAAAACATTATTGACAACCAAAATTCACTAAAATATACAATACAATTTTTTTAAAAGATTCTCAAAAATTGTACTTATATCAACTAAGGAAATGCATGATACTACAGTTTATATAACATGAAAAGTGATTCAAATTAGGAAGTCAAAATTTTGAACTTGGGTGTGAAGTTTCAGGATGCCAACATTATAATACTAATATTTTTTTTCAAAATGGAATGAGACTATTGTATTACAATTTCATTGTATAAATTAAAACTTGTAGGGCTTATTGCCATGTGACAATGTCTTCCAATCAATCAGAAAGATCTTCAATTAACCTTATGTTTAATAAAACTGAATACCGACAGGAATCGAAACATCAATCTCTAGGCTGGAGGTCAGGTGTCTTATCAACTAGGCCACGGAAGTTATTTTTTAGCAGAAAAGTATTTAAGAATTAAATAAAGTATTTTTAAAGAAAAGCAAGTGATCAGTATATTTTTTTAACCCTTTGTCATCTAACGTACAAATTTGTACCACCAGATTTAAACGTTCATTCTAGCATTCTACATTAAAATTTGTTTGATCAATCCCTGTCATCAAACATGTGTACTAATATTTTACAATGCAAACAGTATTGGAACGTGTATTTATTAAAAATGCCACCAGGTATCTCAGGTGAATTTTAACTGTCACACTGATTAGATACGTGTTTTATTGTTCATTTTTGGATGTAAAAATATTAATGAAAATGGCAGGTAAGTGTGTTTATTGAAAGTAGAAGTTCATAAACATTTGTTTTTGTAAAATTGATTGATATAATAATACGATTGTTCAAAACATATTTGTCGTTTTTTTATGCCTTTGTTCACTGACGGTACAAATTTTTACCACCCTTTTTTGGATGGCTTAGAATAAAAAAAATAAAATTTTAATTTAATCGCTCTTTAACGTCCTACTACAAGAGATATTTAACAAAAAATGCAATAAACAAGTTATTTCTATGTTCAGGTAACAAAGGGTTAAATGAGGATACAAAGAAACATTAATATAGTAGTCTTACAAGTATAGATATTTTTGTTCCATTCATGTAATTAATGCTGTTCTCAGATTTTTTTAAGAGGAGTGATGAAGTTTAAGTAAAATTAGAATATATTTTTCAAAATTATTTGAAGTTTTATCTTTAAAGACAACTTTTTGGTAATTACCAATTTGTTTTATTTTGAAGGATGGATACATCATGGATGTGAGTATGACACCAAAGGAAATGAAGCCAGTGGGCAGTGGGCAGTGGGCAGGCAATATTGTGTGGTGGTAATAAGAATATAAACATGTCAAATAGGATAAGGTGGTAAACTATTGGAGAGGCCTATGTTCATTACTAAACCATGAGAGGTTAAGGATTACGATATATCTCAAAACCATGTTTTAAACTTATTTTTTCCCAGTCTGTGTTGATATAAGAAATGAACATTTGAATGCATGATAATTCTTCAATAGTATATTTTAGAACATAGATACGAGTACTATGATCAAAGTATCTGCAAATTTTTGGTGGATTTCTATTCAGGCAGGGGTGTTGAACATTTTTGAGGGTCCAGTTATTTCCTAAATATTTGGATAGCTAATCAAATAATTAAAATGGAAATTTAACTATTTAGAATTCCAAAATGATATCTGGTGATTTAGTTTCAATAATCAGAAAATTAATCACATCAAAAAGTCAGGGGATTCTTGACCTTTACGAAGATGTAACCATTTATGTCAGGTTATTTTCTAGGTGAAAGTATTAGTTATATGATATATGTTACACATATGTGTATTTAGGTTATTGGAGACTACATATATATTTTAATAAATTGAATCAGATTCTGTTGGAGATTTAAAAAAAATCATTTTCTAATTTTTGAATCTACTGATAAATGATTAATACTTTCTCGAGTTTTCGGCGTTTTGAAGTATCTTTCTTAAATTAAAGAGTATTTCCGAAATTTCAAGACATTTTTAACATTTTTTAAATATTTGTGTTTCGACTTTTCCGAAAGTTTTGAACCTTTCATTTTATGTAAATATTTTCAATACTTACTTTTGATAATTTCGATGTTAAACATTTTTTTCGTTATGTTTCTATGTTTTCATAAATAAATGGACGTATTTTTGCAAAAAGATGCAACCCAAGTTTTAACTGTTTCAAAATATTTGAGAAAACGTAACAACAGATTGTACTGATTTGAATGGAATTATTTTTTTAAGATTTCTTTTTTTAAATCAAACAAACAAAAATCTTTAACGACTAGATAAATATTTTGTATACAAGCGAACGACATCATTCATTTAAAGTTTTAAGTACAATGCTTGGTGTTGACTGAGTCGAAAGTACGGCACATATTATTAATTCAAAACTTATAGTTGATTTATAATTTTTTAGCCACCCTTTATTCAATAAGTATAATTTTTGATAACACAAACCCCTATTTATGAGAAAATAATTTTTATTTACATAGAAAACATTTTCAAAACAAACGAAAATACGATGTAATAAATATTTCTGCAAGAGAGATACGAACCCAAGACCTTTTTCTATCCGGGAAGCTGCATTAACCAAGTGAGTTACTGTAAATTATCTAGCGCAACTGCTTGGACAATATAATGTTGGAGGTTTGTATTCAACCTGCAGATACAGTGAAACCCCGTTTTTACGTTTTTGAATGGACTGATAAAAAAACGTAATTGGAGGAAAAACGTAGATTCGGGGTTAGAAAAAAAAATGAAAATAATTTTTTATTTAGATAATCACGCAAATCGGAAAACTTTTTTCAATCGATTCGCGATTTTTTATTATCGTAGCCAAAGTTGTAATGGGTATCCTCAAATCACGCGCGAGTGAAACACGTGAACCAACGTGTTTATCCACTTTTTCGAGAATTTTCCTTTTCTCTTAAATCGATAATATTTTTCTTTGCTGAGACATTATTTCAAGAGATTCAACGAAAAATTAAAAGAAGTGAAAAAAATGTAAATTGACACACGAAATACACGACAATTGAAATTGTATGTACATGACCGACACGTTTAAAACACAAGCATAGATTGACCAAATACATATACAGTCTGCCTGCCTCTGATTCGCTAAATTTCCCACCAATTACATCGTATTACACGACTCGTGTAACCTTGACCATGAGCGCTGCAGGTACACACGTGTCTATAAATAGAAACAACATATTTCTGCTTCCTAATATTAATTTCAAATATTTTAAATCGTCGCGCATTTAATTAAATATGTTTATAAATTGATTTGCATTTTAAATATTTCAAACGTAAATTGCGGGAAATAAAAACGTAAAAGCGGGTACTAAATGTACTAAAATAAAACGGGATTGGAAAAATTGAACGCAAATAGCGGGAAAACGTGAATTCCGGGCACGTAAAAACGGGGGTTCACTGTATATTTATTACATCGTATTTTTGAGGCGAGGCGTTTAGCGCAGTATTTTCTCCGTTATTAAAAATTATAACCTCCCCTTTTACAATATTTCTTAACATTTAATAATTGAATGTGTTGGTTAACGACTGAACAATATAACAAGTGACAAGCGATTTGAAGATAAATAAAGCCCTGCCCGGACAAATATGACCTTAAATTCCTTATTTTTCGTCTTCAAAAGTATAAGACAAAACATTATGAAGGTATGAAACGTATATCATGCTCCGCCTTAGAGCAATGAAACAGAAACGGATAATGGAGCAATTATTCATTGTATTTGATAAAGTTGCGAAAGCGGAGCAAAATATGTATTTAACTACAGTATGTCGTGTTTTAACAATAAATTTCGCAAGCCCCGCCCCAGGGCGCAGTCCGACAGGCTGAGCGCGGGCCCCACCAGGTCTCATAGTCCCATAGCCCGGGGCTCTGACCTACATCGTTTTATGGATTACTTTATTAATCGTTCGTGCGACTCGTAAAAATATAATATCTGTTAACGATTACTCATAGTAGACCTAATGTGAAGGCCTCGCTAGTTTTGGATTGCAGTCTTTATTATGCATTCGTTCTCGAGACTTTTCCTTAAATTAAATGTATCATTTTACTACAATTGTACTCCCTAGTGATCGTAAATAAATCAGTCCATTATGTGACTAAAAAAATTCATGACCGCCAAAAATTACTGAAGGAAGACGAACTCGGCTTTAGGTGGAGTGTAGTGTAGTGTACACTTCATGAATCATACATTATTGACAGATTGAACTTAAGTTTCCAGAGGAAAGGGTATATTTTTCCAATATGATTGGCAGTATCAAACTGTGGTATCCTTTGATCGTGCAATTTTATATAGCGCTCTTCGTCGGAAAACCTTCGCTCAGAAAACTCGTCAAGTAGTTGGATTTTATTATGTTTTGAGTATTTAATCTGAATTTATATGTGTATATACCATATGTATATGCACGTATTTAATAATAATAAATAGAAGATTTTAAAAGCGTTGTTTCGTAATACACCACCTTAAGAGTACAGTGTTTTAGAATTTATAATAGGCAGCTTTTAAGCAATTGCTATGTTTTTTTAAAATTATCTAGTCATTGCACGGCGAGATGGCGAAAAAATGGAGGTGTGATAGGTAACAATGAAGGTCGGAGAGGTAGAGAAAGATCTTCTATCCGACTCACGGTTCAAGTGAAGACTGTACAGATCTACTACTATATTACCAAATGCCCGTCATTCAGCAGAATGCTGTGAGAGATGGAGAAGAGTCATTCATGAGTTTGGCCGAGGAACATTCTAAGTGTGTTACGATCCTAAGCTGAGCCAATAAATTGCTGACGGAAAAGGAGAAGCGCCTTAAAGTAAGGTATAAAAGATGTCAATAATACTAAGAATACTATCCAACAGACCATTTTTCATTTACTATTTTTATTCTATTTTAATTAGATCTATTACATATTCTTTTGAAATTTTACCTAAATTTGGAAGATATTAATTACATTATTATTTTTTTGATTGGTCATTAATATTAAATTGTTTTTCTTTCATTCAAATTTACTCAGTTTCGAAGTATTCATACTACGTGTACGTCATTGCGATTTTCATCTAACCCCATAATATACTCTTATATTAACTAGTCCCAAAAGTTGGGTTAGTTGACACGCAAGGCATTTTTTTAAATCACATCACGTGTTAAATTGCACTCCTTTTTATAAGTTTCGTACTCTTAAAACATGGATAAAGACGTCCACAAATTTGTAATAATGCAAAAATAAATAATACAAATTAAAACTTCAAAAGTGTGTCATCTAGCCCCAGTCTCCCTTTAAGAGTGCAAGACATGATCCAAATCTCGCGTGCAATTTGACAAAAGTGTGTCATCTGGCCACAGTATCCCTTTAAGAGTGCAAGACATCATCCAAATCTCGCGTGCAATTTGACAAAAGTGTGTCATCTAGCCACAGTCTCCCTTTAAGAGTGCAAGACATCATCCAAATCTCGCGTGCAATTTGACAAAAGTGTGTCATCTAGCCACAGTATCCCTTTAAGAGTGCAAGACATCATCCAAATCTCGCGTGCAATTTGACAAAAGTGTGTCATCTAGCCACAGTCTCCCTTTAAGAGTGCAAGACATGATCCAAATCTCGCGTGCAATTTGACAAAAAGTACATTTTTAGATCAAATTTATTTATTGAGTTCATTCATGTATGATCATATTTATTTATTGAGTTCATTTCTGGTGAGTGTCAACCTCAAAAAAATACACTACAATTTTTACGTTATGAACCAATGAAATTAAAGCGGCCAAAAGAATAAATTGAATGGCATATAACATCATGTATAGCGTGCATTAGTGTATTGTAGGATGTAACCAACTTTAATGTATGATGTCTAAGTTGAGGCACTCGAGTGGAAAGGGTTACATTTTTAATTATATTATATAACGCAATTTTCTAGTTTTTATACTTATAGTAATACAATAAGAATCTTATTATAGTATTATTGGTACAGCATTGCGAGATTTGATAAATAAGATTATATTTTGTTTGTTTGAAAAACCAAAAATTAAGTCAACTATAAATAATCTAGTGAACATCAAAAGGAAATTTCAATATGGCAATGTTTTAAAAAAAATGATTAATTACAATCTCTAACATTCCTACAGATGTCATTTAATGAGAATATTGTATCGTGTATGAAAGCTTTCCTGTCGTCTAATGGAATCGTACAAATCCATAATAAATTGGAAGAAATGCTGCATCGTGTCCAGAGCACTGAAACAATAATCGTTAAACCTAAGTTAGTTAAAAAATGTAACAAAAACGACTAAAAATGCTTCAAACAACGCTATAGATATGAAACGATTGAATTATAATCAATAAATATTTTACGAGACATGTGAAGGAAAATTAAAGTGAAGAAGAAAAATATTCCCCCCCCCGAATTTGCATAATAATATCACATACTGGTAACTAGTGGTAACGATAATTGTATATTTTTTATCCCAGATGTTCTTTCATCTACACATTGTACGAGTACTCGTTAGCCCCGATAATCAATGAACGTGTAAGCGTTGACAAAAGATATTTATCAAATTGTATTCGACACATTCCCTGTGTCAGAGGCAATGTCAGA